>CM028676.1:47886104-49086104 GCA_016760335.1 Gastrodia elata | reverse complement strand
CTCAAACATTTGAAAATACTGGAACAACAAGAACTGAGTACTAAAACAGTAAGAACTGAATAAAAATTTAATTTAAGACATACCCGAAATGACATCGTTATCTTCAGGTGTAGAGGTGGGTGTTAGCGTGTATACCCTTGCAGGAGCCATAGGTTGTTTGCCCTGGGGCCGCTGGCCTTGACGATTATAGGCCAGCTTCTGTGTAGGTACAATTGCCTTAGCATTTGAAGTAGGTGCTGGCATTTTAGTAGGAGCAGGCTCTTAGTTGTTCCCTGGCTGAGCACGGAATGCTTGCTTTTGACGGGAGTGGTCGATGAGCACTCCATCAATTATTATCTTAGAATTGTATTCGAAATAATAGTGTCCCTTCCCTCCACATGCAAAATATACACCACCAAACTGGTAGCATTTCCCATACGGATGGTATTTCTTGCATTCACTGTGGTGACCGGGGATCGAAGTTCGAGAGTCTTTAAAGAATAATTCATCTCAATTGAAAATATAAATATTTTTATAATTCGAAAAGGACATAATAAAAATAAAATAATGAAATTCACAGTCCTTTTATACATAGAGCCAAAACATATATGAACAGTTACATCAGTTTAAAAAAAATATATAAGAAGTATCTACATTCTTCTGCTTCCTTTATTCTTCTTCTTTTAATTAGGCAAATCTTCTAAGTTCTTTAATTATTAAAAATCTGAAAAATTCAGATTACCAGTCAGGTAGGAGTACACAAATTGTTCTTATAAGAATAAATCTAGCATCCTATAATAGGTATGAATCATATATGAAAATGACTGAAAATAAAACTGCAAGTAAAGTAAGCAATTTCCAAATACAATTTCTGCCCTGCAAAATAGCTGTGAAAATCAACATATATGAAATAAATTTTATCGAAAGAATTTGTAACAATAAGGCGAGTTCGAAGACTCCTGAGCCCAAATGAGTAAACCCATAGGCATAACCTGTAGGAAGCTTATCTCGCCACCCGTTGGTAGCTTACTTAAATAATAATTCTTGGTGTATCTTTCCTTTGGATTGCCTACTTCCTACAAGAGGCTAAATCCCTCCATATAACTCCCAGGGGCTGCTAGCTGACCCAATCTGTACAGATTCTCAGTATTACGTTCCACCCTCCAAAGACAAACACCACAATAATATATTCATTATTTCATCTTTTTGTTACATGCTATTCGATATCATTCTTTTTGTAGATTATAGAGCGGTAAGCAATGTAAATAATATTCAAATGAAAAATGGCTCAAATATAAGAATACTGAAATGAAACTTATAACTAGATTTGCGTACCTGACTAGTTTTGTTTCAAAATCAACTAATTTTTAACTTGTTTGATCTGCCAAAAGTAGTTTGAGTTATTAATTTAATGCTTCATGATTTGTAATTATAGGTTTTTATAATATTAATATTTGGATTTTTTTTTTTAATTGATCATTTTATGACTAATACTTTCAAATGGAGTGAATGTTTAAAATTCTCTATATGAAACTTTTAGAAACATGCGAAAATACTTGTATTTCCTATAAATTTTCTAAGTCCTAAAATTCTTAAAAATTTCGGCAGAGTCTCCTTTATTTTTGTTCAAATTTTCCAAATTTTATACAATCAAAATATAAGTCAATCCATTGACTATTTCCAGTTCTAAAGTAGAGTTCAATCCTTTTTATAGAATTGCTCATTTCCAATTCTAAAATAAAGTCTATTTCCAGTTCTAATATAGATTTTAATTAAACTAAGCAATTTATACATCCCATATACAACATCTAAAAGAAAGTGCAGAAATAAAATTATCATTTATAAGAGCAACTTTATGTGGCATTTTGCACATAGTATTTAATTTTAACTTGACCTGCAAAGAATAATATTATTAAAGTTTAGCATCTAAATATTTAAAGAAATGATGATTAATCATAAGATTAAGGATAGCATTTGATCTTATAATGAAAAGATGACATTTATTCTTTCAAACTATGGATGACAACATATGAATTCATCTAATAGAGAAAACAGCATTTGATTTAAAATGGATAATCGCATTTGAACTTCAAGTATGCCTTTAATTACACTCATTCCATAACAATTGAGTTACATGAATAAGAAAATTATCAACAATATTTGGAATTAAATTTAGCTTAATATGATTGTATACAATTTATATAATTCAACTCATTCATGTAATCATTTTATAGATGAGAAAATTGTTTCATGAAGTTTTAAATAATTACCCACACTAAACTCACAATATTTGAATTACATAAGAGGCGAGGACTATTTACAATACTAGGAATAAATCTAATTTAAATAATCTCTTTCAAATCATTCATATAATTTTTTAAAGTATGAAGATGATCCATTATTGGTAATTCTAAACAATCCCAATACAAAATTAATGGAAATTCACATCATTTATTTTTCATAAATGTAAGAGCTATCAATAATGATTTAAATATTTCAATTTGAAAAGTTATATTTACAATTCAATTCGTTCATGTGATCTTCCTTACGAAATTCTTTAATAAAAGAAATTCAACAAGAATGGGCATTAAACATTTACGTTCATTTACATTTATAGATATGTAAGATTCAAACATCCAATTTAAAAATTATATGTGAGAAAGTCATATAAAACAGTTTGCTATCTTAGTATTTATACATTTTAAATTGAACATAATTTTGAAAATAAGAAATTAACATCTTATTTAAATTAAGAATTAAATACTTGAAATATACTAATAACATTGTAAAGCACATCCCTACTTGTCTTTCTATGTAATAAGCAATTGCATTTAATTCAGCATTATAAGGGATATTTGTAAGAAACAACAACATATGATTCAACTTGCAAGGGATAGTAGTATTTAGTTCAATACTTAAAAAGGGCAGTAATTATTTTATATAGCATTATATGGTATAGAAGAATGAATTTAGTATTTCACAATACAATAATATCTATTCAACATGATAATGAACAGAAATATTTAATCCGACATGTAAGGTATAGTAATATTCACTCAGCATTGTGAAGCATTTAAATTCATTCAATTCAACTAATTATAGAAAACAACCATATTAATACAGCATTTCAAATAGTAGAATATTGATTCAGAATTTCAAGGATATGCAGCATGTGACTTAACATGAAAGATGTAATGGCATTTGATTAATTATTGTAAAGGACGACAATATATAATCAACATTTTTACTATATATGGGGACAAATGCGTCAGCACCCAACATTTTCCAAGAGAAGATGTCCCTCATTCTTTATTCAAGTTCAGATATATTAGCATTACTTGATTTATGATACTCATTATGGTTGCAATTACCAAGACTTGCTTGAAATAAGAATGCAGTTTCAAACACTTGTTCTACAGCTCGATATATTTATATTTGTGATTTTGACTAAACAAACTACATAGTAATGTATAGCACAAGGGCTAATAATATACATAATTGGGAAATCATTGCAAGGAAACTGATAAGAAATTAAAACAGTATCTAAGAGATTGCCAATAAAACATTGTGGAAATGAAATCAAATGCAAAACAAAGCCTAACGACAATTTTAATAGTTCCATCATTCATATCTACAAACATCTCATACATTGAGGAGTTATGCAGATTCATTGTAAGTCATTACTAAGCCTATTATAATCAGGACAATTAAAAAAATGTCTACAAGAAAGTATTAGTGGTAATGTAAATTAAAATAAACTTTAGAAAGATTTAGCCTTAATTAAGTTTAGATAAACTCAGCTGTAAAGTTACCAAATGAAGGAGATAAACTAAATATGATGGATTCAACTTTCCATAAGCACATCCAAAATGAAGGAGATGGAGATATGGAAGTGTACTCGCCATAGCATTATTTTTGAGTCTAAGCATTTCGATCTCCTCTATGTTATCTTATCCATCTTCTTTATTAGATTTATTAAGGATTCCATTAAATTTATGCAAATGATTTCATAACTTAACAGGGAATAAAGATATGCCTCTTGATGATTTAGATTAATCGTATAAGATCCTTAATAGATCATATTTGCTCACTAATGCCCTAATAAAAATCAAAGTTCAGCATCGACATAGAGTAAAGTGAAAGGAATGGAGTACCGTGATCCTTAACATGCTAGAAGGAGCTCTTGATGGAATGAAGAAGGTTTCGGCCAAATGGAGGAGCTCGACCTCGTCTCGGTCTCGCCTATGACTTCTCTTTATCATCGCAGGATTCCCTCGCATGATGAGATAAAGGCGAGAGAAATTCGAGCCACGTGTTGTCGACTCACCTCTCAATAGCTTACGGAACAAGGAGCCGAGGATGGAGCCGAGCATGCGTAGGTGGCCGCTTGAAAGAGATGAGGATGAGAGGATATCGGGATGTGAGACTGATTGCGTGCGTATGGAAGGAGGTCGCGTGAGGCTTGCGTAGGGAAGAAGGCGGTCGGTCGAGCGAATGGTTTGCGAAGGAATTTCTTTCGGCTAAAGGAAAATTAGATTAGGTTTTGAAGAGATAAGATTATATAAGTAAATTTAGGATCTTAAATAAGCCGTTGGATCAAAATGAATGGCTGGAAATTCTGAGCAAGGATCTGGAGTCATTTGAGCTTTAAAAATTACAATCTTAGTATCGAAACGACCGTCTTAACGAGACGAACGCACGCGTCTAAAAATTATTGAATTTGGACAAGTAATTTATTTTATATTGATTTTTAAGTGAAAAACTTAAAAAATTAATTAAGATAAATTGGAAACTCAAAAATTAACGAAACTTAAAACATAGCATCCCTCATATGATGCTTGATTTAGATATATAAAAATTTTCAAATTCTGATTTATATTTTTCATATTATTAGCCTTTAAAGTTTATACTTTATGAATTTATTTAGGACAATCCAGGATCCCTTATACGCTCAAATTCTTGCAGTAGGATCCTTTCAATAGGTATTATAAGGGGATATTTTTATTATATTTTTATTTGATTTAAATTGGATTCCTATTTTTTGACAAAAATTTCTGGGTGACCGAAAATATCTGGGAAAATCAATGATTTTTAATAATTCCCAGAATAACACTCTTAGTTAATTTGGAGTTACTGAGTCCAATGGTAGACTCCGTTTTCGATTCTGAGTTCTAAATTATTTAAATATTAATAAATAATTTTAAAAAAAATTTCTGGTATTTTACATTCACGGTGCTGGGGTTGGGATTATTCAGCTTCGATATTATAAACTTTAGCCATCTTGCGATGACCAAACTGCTCCTTCCCTGGCTGCGCAAATACAGCCTTGCACTTACGGTCCATCTGACCTTCGAATCCTTCTTGGAGGCGAGCTGCCTCGATTAATTCTGCCAAAGTTTTGATTTGGCGAGACACTAGGTGAGCTTTTATAGAGTCTCTCAGACCCTTCAGAAAACGATGGCATTTGGATGCTTCCGTTCTAACTAAGTCTGGAATGAAACGGGACAACCTCTGGAATTCTTGTTCATATTCGAACATTGAGTTATTTTCTTGAGTGAGGTGGAGGAGCTCATCCTCCAGGATTGCTTGAGACAATGCTAGTATGAACACCTCACAAAATGCTTCCAAAAACATATCCCAAGGGATATCTTCTATTTCATAATCAGCAAATTTGTTGGCCCGCTCATTCTCCCACCAATTTTTGGCTTCTTCTTGGAATAGATGAGTTATTAAGCGAATAGCTTCAGAATTAGGGCACTTGATACTAGTCAAGTTCTTTTTGGCCATCTTGAGCCAATTTACTGTGTCCATTGGGTTCAACGCTCCATTGAATGTGGGAGTTCTAAGGCGAAGGAAGCTGTGTATGATTCCATCACCAGTATAATACGAAGATGATGAGAATCCTGATGGGGTGCAGATTATTGCCTGACAGAGAGAATTAGACCACGTGTCTTTTGCGCTTGATGCGCATTGCTTTTGATTAAAACTTTCATCAAACTAGCCATTGCATTTGATTCTTCGGGTCCGCCAGATGATAAGACCGCATTCTTAATCGGGGTAGGAGCTAAAGGAGATCCTGGATTCATGACTGTAACAAAGCATGAACTTTAGCAAATGAGACAAAGATCTATTATCTTTCTTAATCATTACTTTCTCAAAAGAGAAGTTACATAAGTGGACAAAAGGATAAACTAATACGAAAGCAAGATATGATATGAAACCTAAGGATATCTGCTACAATACTCTGCCATAAAAGTAGTACAAAAATCATCAAATGTTATTAATCGATACTTCTTAAATAATCTTCTTTCTGTCCAGTACCACCATCTATCGGCAAAACCACCAAGCAGAAATCCCAAAATCTGGAGACGATAGTCATCAGGACAAGCTATCTCTCGAAATGCAGTGGTCACACGGTTCAACCACTCTTTGGCAAGAATAGGGAGACTAGTTCCTCTGAAGGTTGGACAAACTAAAATCTTATCTAGCACTTATACTCCACGAGGAGATATTCCTTATACGATCCTTCCATAGATTCTGTCATCTTGGAAATCATCTGCCCAATACTCGTCGAATAATTTAAGGTAGTAGAAGAAATTGAACTGCTGATATTCCATCCCTAAAATTTCATTCAATTATTAGTTTTGATTTCTAATAATTTTAGTTATAAGAGTTAAATTTGTATATGTTACTTCTTTAAGGTCTATTCAAATCCTAAGATGTCATATATTACTTGCTTTAAACATTTAATCATATTTTACTCGTTTTATGATTCGTTCAATTCCTAAGGTGTCATTTCTAGATATTCTTAGTTTCATTTCTGAGATTTCAGTAGGATCAACTATGGATGCTGCTTTTCTTACACTTAGTAATTATAATCATATCCACTGCAAAGAATAGATCATAAAGTAGATAGGAACATTTCCTTATCTGACACTTTGTGATATTTCTCTGATACCAACTGTAGTACCCTGCCCCATCGCCGTGCGCAAAAAGAAATAGTCATAATTAAGTTCGGCGGCAGAGCGGCGCTCCCCTCAGGGAGGAATATCCTGTCTCCCCGAAATAGCTGAAAAATAAGCCCACCTGAAGGGCTGCTGACTCAATCTCAAGTAGGGTTGAGAGCTAATACTTAAGATAAGAATAGTATCATTATCCTAAGTATTAGGTAAATATATACATTGGATTTAGAATACAATATGAATCCAATATATGTATAAAATATCAGCATTTCTAGTATGCTGATCACATTACAATACTAAGTATAAGTAGTATAAAAACAGAGTGAAGAAGCTTAAAGAAAACATCTAGAAACATTCATCACTGAAGCTATATAAAATATTTATCTCAGAAAAGAAAAAAAAATGCATCCGGAATTATTACAAATAGTTTACTGAAATAGACATAAAACTAAATACTAAATTGAAAATACTAAGCAGAAAATAAAACTGGAGGAGAGTCCACAAGTACTCCACGGGCTCCTCCTGAATATCCTGAGTGTCCTCCTGACCTGTCTCAATATACTGCTTAAGATCTAGCAAATTGTTGGATCCTAAAAGTACCCCGTGTTAGATAATAAGTCTAACACATCGAAACTAATCTAACAGTTCTAATTATTCATTTAACATTTACATAAGGTAATTAAATCTGCAAAAAAACTGTAAAGATAACTGAAATTACAAAATAGTCCAAAATTGTACAAAACTGAAGCAATGTAAAGTAAAACTGAACTGTAACTGAATACTAAAAATAAATCAAAATAGTATTGAATCTAAAACTAAATAATCATATGTACAACTATGATGTATGTTACTGAAACTGTGCATCTGAATATGCCACAACACTGTATGCTATTGATATACCACCAAAATATCACTGAACTGTTATGAGTAGTACGGTTCAATATATACATACATCCAGTTGGGAATACTGTCTACTGATGATGCCGATACATCCTGAAATTTCCCAGTCAATGTATGCAAAATTCCGTAACTCATAGATCATCACTGATACTTATACATCATTCTGATACTCACACATCATGCTTATGATTATGCTCATACTTCTAAACTATATGAGATAAATCCAGAGAATATTTTAAAATCTGATAATGAATTCTATGTCTCCATTGTGCAGAACCCTGCTAAAAGGATTCTGACTCCTATATTCTAATTCGATAATTGGTTAAGGTTGAGAGTTTACTTAAAAATCATTACCTTGGATGATTGTATACACATATTTAGCATGTTTGCAAGAAATGTAGATTTAACTCTTAGCTTGTTTAAACTGCACTTATCGAAGTACATTATGATAGGAGACAGAACCCGGTCACAGTTTACATCCCAAGCTAAGCCGTTAAATGCACTAATTATAAGCATACTTAGTGGTCTACGCAAAGTGACTTAAGATACTTAGTTTACTTAAACTGTACTTATCGAAGCGCACTACGATAGGAGGTAGAACCCGGTCGTAGTTTATATCTCAAACTAAGGATCTTGTTCACTAATTATAACACTCTTAGTCTTGGAAGATTTACTCTAATGGAACTGTATTTGGCTAATCCCGCAGGATAGCACCTGGTCATAAGTCCACATTAGAGTGAATCAACCAATCCTGAATATTACTGAAGTAATCCAGTAATATAGGTATACAATACTATACCCAACCAATAATTTGAGTTCATAAGGTTCTATTTAATCAACAAGGATTTATCTAATCTATTAATCATTACTCTAAGTAGGTGTATTATACACAAGGCTCCAAGGATGTGATCAGAGGATTACTCAGCATATGTTGCTACCACGAGGAATGAGCCATATTCTAAGTACCTTAGGTGATTCCTACCACAATGTATCAAGTTCAACTTTTAAAGTTATGAAGGATCAACTAGGTTCCTACCTCAATAAGTTACAAAAGTTCTTCCTACCTCAATGTATCATTAGTTAATGTCTTTAACTATTTCAATAACAATCCTATAGCAAGACCCTTAAGATCTCACTTGTATACTTCTTAAGGTTCACTTGTTATACTTAGGTTAAGTGATCAGATCAGATGATTAAAATTCATTTGATCCTTGCCTATTATACAATCATGGGATAAAATCAAAGATCTTATTGGAGTTAGATCATTGCATAAATCATTACAATTTTATTACCATCTTATGCTAATTATCTTATATAAGAGAAAATCAAAGATCTAAAATTTGGATTTATATGGTTCAATCACACACATTCAATGTAATACTTAGTACTTCTAATTTGATAACTTAAGATCAATATCAAATCATATGCATAATTAGAATAATTTCAATTGAATTATCTTACAATCAAGTTAATTAATTAAGTGATTAAAGTTTGGATCTTAATTAAGACAAGCTAGGATTTAACCCATAACATTTCTATCATTAAGACCAATGTTAATTTAAAGGTCAATGACAAATCTATATATTATTAGTGTATTATTAATGTCAAACTTTAGGTTTGGATTAAGTTATCTACTTAATCAAGTTATCAAGATTCTTATGTTCAAGTTTAGTTTATATATCAAGATGTCCCATTTAAATGTTAAAGTTTTCTAATATACATCCTAATATCACAAAGGCATATAAATGGAAAGATGTCATAAAATAAAAAGGTGATTAATGCTAATTAAATCCTAAGACAAATAAAGGGATTAGCACTTAATCACAATTCTAAAAGATCTAAGTTTTATGACATTTAGATTATTAAGGTTTACCTATTTGATACATACTTTTAAGAATTCTATTACTTAGCATTTGACATGATATACATTTGAAGTACATAGTAGTTTGTTGATCACATTAAGAATGACAAAGTTTCAAATTTAATTTTAACATAGAATTTTATGCAATGTTCAAATTTAGTATAACTTAGCCCCATTATGATCCTAGGGGTCTTAAAATAAAAAAACAGGGAAGTTTTGGCCATTTCAGCCAAAACTGAGCAGTTTTACAAAATCTGGGCAGTTTCTAAGGAATTTTGGAAAATTTTGCATACTTGGGCGTTGCAGCGCGCGGTAGCGCCAATAGCGCGGCAGCACTGTGACCCGCTGCAGCGCGCCGCAGCGGTTCACTTTGCAAAACCACTATTCAATTAGTTTATTTTCACATTTTCTAAAGTTCCAAAAATATTTCCGATGCAGCCCGCTATCGCGCGCTGTAGCGGTCCATTTTGCGAATTTACTGTTCAAATAGTTTAATTAATGTTTTTATATATTCTGCCAAAATTCCGCTACAGCGGCCTAGCTCTGCAACTTCGGGCGCTGCAGCGCCAGACGGCATTTTTCGCATGGACGAAAACTTAAGGCTCATTTTTCAAGCTCAAATGCTCCCAATCCAGAGCATTTCACGAGTGGTGCCATATATCAATCGAAAGGTATTTCCGATACCTTTCCAATGACACTAAAATCGGCACAAACGAAGCATCCTAACTATACTAAAAATGTGGATGAATAATAAGGTATGCAGAATAAATAAAAACAGAGCATATTTTTGTGAAGCTTTTAAGAGCTATAATGGCTTACATACATGCTTATGGACTTCCAAAACTACATTTTAACATTTTAACAGCATGGGAAAGACAAGGGGAGGAGCAAATGGGTACCATTATGTTCTTGGAAGGAGAGGAAGAGAGATGAAACTTTTGCCTTTTCTCCAAAGCCTTAAGGGGGGTGAGCTGAACTTCTTCTTTCTCTTCAACATAAGGGATCAATGGAGAAAGGGAGAAAGCCTTAGCATTTTCAGCAAAGAGGTGAAGGGGGGGCTGAGCTCTCCTTTTAAAGGAGGAGAGGGAGAGGAGGCTTCATCATTAGCTAGGGGGCTATGGAGCTAAGATGAGGGGAAGGCATGGGAGGAAGGAGATGGGAGGAGTGGCCAGCCAAAATTTTAGGAGTGGCCAGCCAAAAAGATTTAGAAATAAATGAGGAAATTGCATTTTAGGGATTGAATAATTACATAATTATTTTTCTTGATTATTTAAAAATTCAGATTTTCGAAACGCACTTCGAAAAATCCCAAAAATTCACCCCTAACTAATTTGAGGGTGAGAAATTCAATGGCGAAGTCGAATTTCAATTCTGATGATTCTTTAATTATTCTATTTTTTGTGCATTTAATTATATTAAAATATTGATGAAAATTCGACGACTTCTAAATGCGTCCAAAACATCACCCCTAGCTAATTTGGGGGTGACGATCGCAACAGCGATGTTGGATTTCAATTTTGAGGTCAAAATAAATACCTCAATTTTCTAATTAACTAAATATTAAAATAATCTAAAATATTGGATTTAGCTCTGAATTGCTCCAAATCTTCAGGGTTTGGTTTTAAAGCTATATGAAATTAATAGAATAATAATTAAGATTTTATTAGGCTCAAATTAAGCTGGGTAACAATCTTGGGTTGTTACATTAGTATAATTAGACTTAACTCTTAAGACAAGGTGATTTTAGGAATACTTAAGGTCTTAAGATCTAAGTAAGAGTTAAGTTAATCTTCACTTAACTCAATATTATTAACCTAAGATTTCAAAAAAGTGTTAAATATATTAACTAAGGATATATTACTGAATTTTCAAGGCTTAAGGGGTGCTTAAATACATTTGGTCAAAATGACCAAAATACCCCTCTTAAGGCTAAAAATAGGATTTTAGGATTTAATCATCTAAATTGATTCAAATCTGCTTTAATGAGTTCCATATTGGTTAAATGAGTAGGATACACACTTATCTTAGGTTTTGGTAACCTAATTAGCATAATTAGCACTAATCACCCTTTTAAGCCAATTAAGGTGATTAAGGAAATTATGGCATTCTAGAGTGATCCAATCTCATTCATAAACTCTAATAAACTTAAGAAGACATTAGGAACTTAATTCACAAAAATTAGAGGATTAATTATGATTTAATTCACTAATCCCCAAGTAGGGTAATTAAGAGATGACTAATAAAATTAAGATTCATAAATTACTTTTAATAGTCTACATAGGCTCTCTAGGGTCTCAAGAGAAATCAGAGACCTTAATCATCCCTTTTGAATGATTAATGAATTTAATATAATTTAAATAAAAATAGAAAAGAATTAAACAATAATTTAAAATCTAACTATTGGATTGTTGATTTTATTTTATATTAATGTCCATTGTATTTTTCTGATTAAAATGGTATATTGGATCATACTATTTGAATAAGTTAGCTAAAGTTATTTAAATAATTTAATCTGTATTTTTATTTAAATTAAAATCATAGGTTTGCTTTTCTGAATTAATTTCCTTAAGGAAATTAATTCAAAAATTCCTTTTATTCTGTTAGCCAAAAATCAAAAAGGCGCGGGTCACGGGTCGGCCCGACCCGTGCTTCATCTTCTTCGCAAGAGACACCTGACACTAGGCTCCCTAGGGTTTGCTTCCATCATACAATTCGCCATGCACATGCCATGCCATGCCTTAATCTCGACGGCTACACCATCCATGACACTAGACACATCGATTGGACTATAAATCCCCATCTGGGATGCACCAGATCGCCAGGGTGCTACTCGACCGAGGCATCTTCTAAGGTAAAATTTGGGAGAGTAAATTCTCCTTACTACATTGCCGTCACGAGCTAAGGTCTACTAACCCTACATGTTTAGGGATTGAAGGGGAAGTGATTGGGTGAACTGCGAGGTCCCGAGACAGCCTGGCTCGCTCTGAGTCGATCGATACCAATCGAATCGATCCACCAGACATCAAATCGATCGACTAGACCGAGCCAAATGATTGCAATTAGCCTACGATCACTCAAGAGGAGTCTAGGATTTAATTAGGACTCAATTGTTCAGGAGAAATGCTGGTGTCCAATGCCTTAGGGATCGGCTGCCAGTGCACATTCAGACAGATTTACGTCATCTGGTTCACTGTCAGTTCCCCAACCAGAAACCTTAGGTTAATCCCTAACTTAACTAATAAATATATAGGCCTTTTAATTAGGACTATGGGACACAATGGGATTGTTCACTCAATGTAAGGATCTTAAGCTAAAATGGATAAGGATCAAGTTTAACATAATTAGTTCTAATCTATAGTGCTACCATTAGCTTAGTTTGAGCTATTCAACCTTATATCCAATATGAGGATCTAGAAATAGCAACTCTCTTGTCATCCTAAACTAATTCTAAGGTTATAGAGGTAGTGTAGAGATAAGGTGTGACCTTTAAGCTAAGCTCTTTATCAAATTGTGACCTTTAAGCTAAGCTCTTTACTCAGTGTGGAAAGAAGTGGCGAAGGATTTTCTTGATGTATCCTGAAATGTTTACCACTAGAGAATTTGACTTTACTATTGTACTAGTAATAGGTACCCAACCATTTTCAAAAGTACCTTGGTGTGATTTTGTACTTTTTCTTATTAGAAGTTTTCCACATAAAGATTATGTCCTATATTGTAATGTGTTTTCTCAATAATTACATTATATCATATCTCCATTTCATTCTCACAAAATATTTATCTTGTATTTTATTGAATGCATTATTGTCAAAATTAATTTTATGCATCAAGATTTACAAATTTCTTTATGATGGATTTCTTGTGAATGAACATCTATTATGTAATCAGTTGCTTTATTATATGACATATTTGATATTAATAATGAAAAGTACTCATCACTATTATTCTTCCATTACTAATTTCTATAAAAATAGAATATGTTGTGTAAAGTAGTATCTTATAATTCTTAACAAATTATACATATTATATTTAATAGTGTATTGAATAATTGTGAACTTAATAAAGTGGCAAATAACGCTATTGATCGGTCTGAAATCCTTGTTATTTGAAAGCCCATAACCATTGGAACAGAGCACCATTTGCTCACATCCATGATTTGGGTTATTTTTGAGATGTTATATGATGTCAATATTAAGTTGAGTTGTTGAGAACTTAAATTGCTATAGTTATGATGAAATACTTTAACCATATGAGAAAACTAGAAAAGAAAAAGTATAGTGCAAAATGAAAATAATTTATTGAAATGACATTTAATACAACATTATGTAAGACAACAAGCAAGATTAATCGAACGTACACTGGCAATACATGATGCTTATTTGGGACCGTTGGTTCAATTTGAAATGATAGATTAGCTGCTACTAAGTGTATTTAAGAGAAAAGCTTAATATCTTGAAAAACGGCCACCGATCACGTTGTGAATGCTTGGCTTCTCTCATATTGAGGACGATTAGCGGCTCTCCTCCTCTTTCGCATGGCCCCTTCGCATCACTGATGATTCATCTGTGCTTCTATGGATAACAGCAATTCGGCTTCCTTCAAATAGCAGGCTCTGGTTTTCATGCTTTCAAATGACATATTTTGAATCTCTGCATCTTCGACTTCTAGCTCTTAATTACTGTTTTTCCAGTTTTCTGTTGTACAAATTTAGCTTTTGCTTAATTTTTATTTTGTACTGAAACTTTTTTAAGTTCAATACAAGTCGAGCTGGCTCACATGCTATTCTAGCTCGACTTTATAAATTGGCTAGTAAGTCGAGCCTGATAAGCCTTAGGTCAAGTTTGAGCTAGCCAGTTTTTTTGAGACCCATTAGCACATGAGTCGGTTCATTTATTGGAATCTTCTAAATTCAAATTGACTGGCTCAAGAGCTCTCAAGCCATCTTCGGCCATTACACAAATGAGAAAATACCCACTTAGGCATGGTGGACAGTTTTAAATTGAAGGGCCATGAACCGGCCAGGCCCATATAATTAGGTGTACTGCTATTGCTATTATTACCCCTGGCCAAACTAAATGCATGCTGGCAGGCTTCATGGGCTCATGCCCAAGCACTTCTTGGGCTCTTTTTTGGTTTAAATGTGGACTTCTGGTTGGACAAGAAGAAAATAATTTTTATAAAACCGATTTATAGTCATTGTTATATGGTGAATGCTAATAGTGTGCAGCATGATAGTGTTCATGATTAATAACTTTGAATGATTCTTTAGCAAGAAGGGAAGTCATATTTATATTGTAGTTAGAATTCTTTTGATAATGCATCAAATAAGATAAATATTGGCCGTAAAGTTGATAGCATGAAAGTGAATTCTGATATTGTTCATGTTATTGCCAATCCAATACTGCAAGAGGTGGGTTATTGAACCTTTGTACAGAGTGAGAAAAACCAAGCAATCTTAAGAAAGTTATTTGTGCTTGGCTCATTTGATTTAAGCATAACAAGATTCAACTTGAGCTTAGCTCAATTGAAGCTGTGGCATGTTACTTGTGTTGTAAAATTAAGCATTTCTTTTTCATATGATTTGAGATGCTCAATATTACACTAAAGTTGGCCTTATTTAACTTCAACTTTTTCTTAAGCAACAAGTTCTTTTGCAAGTTCTTATATAAAACAAATTCCTCTTGAATTTAAAGTGTGAGACAAATATTTGCACATTTCCATGCAAAGATGTATGTTACATTGTTTAATGGTATTGTTATTGCTAAGTAATGAACTATTACAGTGATTTGAGCCAAATTAAAATGAACAACTTATTCATTTTTATTTCGTTATGATATCAAGATCAAAATACATGCTCAAACTTAACTTGTTTTCTCACTGATTTAGCCAAACTCGAGTTAACAAGTCAAGCACGAGTAGCTCATGAAGAATGAGCTTTTTTGATAGCCCTAATTGTGAACTCTTCTATTAAGTCTTGCAAAATGTTAGTCTTTTTTTCAACAACTTTGAATGAATCTATTGTTAATACTAGAAGCACAAAATATTTATTGCTTGAGAAGTATTTCTTAGCCAAGATTTATATTTTAATATTTTCATTAGTTCTACTACTTCTTTGGGAAAATTTGTATTATTTCATAATAAGTTTTGTGAATTAAGTATTAATATAACAATTTGGAAGGAAGCAATATTTTCTCATCACACTTTGAGCTTTCTAAAGAAAGAGAGTCTTATGCATGTAAAGTACTTACTTCCTAAACATAGAAGTAAAATGAACATGTTTCAAGTTTATAATAACAATTTGGATGTATGTCGAATCACTTATAAAGAGTATAAGATGACTATTAATAACATGATATGGTTGGTTGAATATGAAGTGCCATTTACATTTTTAAGATAATTGATTGGTCTTTGGTTCCCTTAGCCCACCTCTATATTTCTTAATATGTGGGCAATTGTTCCTAGCCCAGTGTTGGAATATTAGTGATATAGCATATCCTAAGAATATTATCAAATGTCTAACAATAAGTGTCATGGCTAAAGTTTAAGGGAAGAATTTGAATATAGGCCCAATTACAAGATCAGCCATATCATGAGAAAAATATTTAATGTAAGTAGTTGGAGTTACCCCATCACTAATTGCCAAGTACCCATATTTTCCTCTAAAATTTCCCTCCATATTTTTCCTCCAAAGCTCATAGGGCAAGAGACTTGTAATGCCTATAAATATGAACTAAAATATAATGTAATGAAATAACTTGAATGAAAGAATTTTGTGGTGAATAACTCTCATATTGATTTGTCCTTGGTGGTGTTAGGTTTATTACCTATCTTTGATGAATTATATTGTTATCTTATTTATATTTTATTTTCTAACTATACTCTTATGCTCATAACCTCAAACCATTCACACATCTTCTCCAGCATCTTAAGCATCCTTTAAAATTATTAAATCATTATCTAATCTCTCAAACACCCTCCATACTCCACCACAGCCTCCACAACCAAATCTAAAAATAACCCGACCTAGTCTTATTCCCTATCCTTCGACACCCATTTAAACACTATTAAACTTAGCATGTACTCCAGATCCAAACTACACATCTTAAGTTACCTATATTAATTTATTTGCAGCCCTTAATTAAAATATCACCTAAATGAGGGATATTTTGAATCAGTTGCTCGATCTGGATTAATCTTGGTTTTCTTTTAGATAGTTCACTCTAAACCCATAACCAACCCACCACAAACTCCAGAAATTATCCTTAGACATTACCCTACCCATCCATTCAATATATGAATACCTAACTCACCAAAAAGGCAGCTCACTAGCATCAATTAGGCTATGCAATGTGCTGTATGTATAGAGAATATTTGGCGGTAGTTAATAAGATTAATTGTGGTTTTGCTATTGAAGAATATCAATGTCATTTAACATATTTGTGCTATATGCATATTAAATATACTCATTTTTATTAATGTTTGCTATGGAGTGCTATCCTATGTTCTTTCCAAATAGTTTTAAGGAATCTATTATTAGTTTGGAATGTGAACTTTTAAAAAAATGCTATGCTTACACAAGAATATACACCAAAAAATATTCATGATCAATAAAATTTTTTTCTCATTTTTAATTTTTGCATATAGGCCTCACAAAAAAATATATTCAACTAATAATCTACTTACATATTGGATTGACATATTATCTATATATTTTGATGTATACTAATATGTAAGTATAGCAATACTCAAACTTCTATTTCACAGCACATATTGTCGTATTAAAAATATCATTTATTCTTCTATAGCTGATTGTGATGTGATTATTATAGATGATGAGTCTATAACTCTATATTCTATGAATGTCATTCTCTAAAGATGGTGATGGACAAAAGGTGCTATGGCTAAACTATATTATTATTTCTCATATTTCATTTTTTTTTTTTTAAATTTTGTATTTTTTATAGATCTAAATGTTATAATGAGGTTGCTAATTTTTCCACCTATGTAATATACTATTTTCTTCATTTTTCTTATTTACATACTCTTGATGGAATTTTTTGAAGGCTTACTTGAGCATTTTAATTGAGCTTAGTATTTCTATATATACATCAATTTTGTATATTTATATATATATATATATGTAATGATAATTGTAGTATTTATTTTCTCTCAAAAAACCTTTGGCCCCTTCCATCGTAAACGGAGAAGGCAAAAAGAGCTTAACAAATATGTTGTATTATTAAATAATTAATATAAAATTACTAAACGCAAATAGAGCTTATGAAGTTCTAATCATCATCATTATCACTTATCATTATTATAATCTCCCATTCAGAACATAAAATGATGCGCCGGTCACCTCTTCTTTACTCGTCGTGTTCCATATATATAATTGTACGTCAAATCTTCCTTTCCCATTTTTGGCGACATATAAATAGAATATCATTATTTCTTAATCACATGAAATTACACCAACTTAGCTGGGGACTGCTCGAATTTTATTTCCACATAAAATACATATTTTTAAAATGAAATTTTATTTATGACATCCAAAAAATACTTATCTAATTCATATTAATATCAATTTTAAGAATAATATTTATATTATTTTAATATAAATAAATAAATATTAATGAACTCAAATCTAAAAAGAGATGTTATATTTATATTATTATTTATATTTTAAATCTGAATACTAATCATCAATATTCTACTAAAATTAAATTCTAAAAAATATTGATATACATATATATATTTCTTACTGTATCGTTTTGCATTGTTAATTATCTTGATATTGATAATTAACTCAATAATGTAATTGCACTTATGATTTATATAAAGTTTTGAAGTCATGTCTAATTAAATGACTAAGTGAACTCCTTCTAATTATCCTTATTAAGTTGATAAAAGTATTACACTATAAATTTTCATTGTTACATGTTCTAAGTACTAAGATGTAACGGGTTCGTACTATATTAGGTAATCCAATCCAACAATGAGCGTTGTTGTAGTGCTTAATACTATGTTTGTAAGCCTTAATCACTATTAAGTAATATGTGAGTTAAGAATCTTTAAGATAGAAAAATAAAATTATTCATATAATATTACCATTCCAGCCATCCATATAAGATAAATAAAAACATTCATCGCTAAAAAAGAAAATAAAACATCCATGTTTAATTTAAATTATACAAATATTTTAATCGTGTAGTAATAAAATAAACTTCAATTATGCTCTTGATCCTTTGGTCTGATCCTTAGCTCATACACTGGATCACATTCAAGCTCACGATCTATCATATTTTGTTTTTAATACATATGACACAACCAATAAAGAGAAAAATTTTGATTAGACATATAAATTCTAACATCACTATTAAGAGATATCATATATATTAATTTATAATTAATTAAAAGCGGTGTACAATGAAATAAAAGGATAATACTGGAAATATGTAAATGATTGAAAAATAATAAGAAAATAAAAGTATGTACTGTTTTGTGTGTTGAGATCCTCCAACAAATATGTTAAGTAGAAATATCAGGTATATATATATACATACATACAAATATGTAATTATAACTGAATACAGTAATGAATATGTTCAATTGATTATATGTTGAGTAACTTTAAATGTGATGTCCCTCAATTATGATTCTCAGCAGAGGTACAAAGATTGGGGTGACGTCTTTTGACTTGCCAGGGATTGCAGTCGGGATTTAGAATAATAACACAAATAACATAGATAATTGCTCAATTTTTTCAAAAATAAGAATAATATTTTTTGTTGGTATATCAGTAATTACAATAGTGGAATTTTCTACTTTATTTAATAAAATAAAACAAAAAAAATAAAAGTGCAGTGGTTGTTTATTCAGTACTATTCAAGTTCTTCAGCAATTTACTAACCTGGCAATTACAACGAAAATGCTCGGGTTGAACACCTGTTAGAAAAAAATTATAAGTATTTTGGATATCATTAATTACATTATATATGTAAGCAGAAAGCATATAATTAAATTTGTAAAATGCAGGAAAATAAAGTAATAGGGATTAAACATACAATATTTTCATCTTTTAAAGATTATCATAGTTTTTTTTGTAAATCAATATTGAATAATAACTGAAACAGTAATAAAAGTAACATGTCACAAGTAAGTCATACTTCAACAACAACTGATATCTCTATCTCGAAAATGAATAAATAATAATAATATTATTTGAGTGGGAAATTCTCGAACCTTGAGGAATTAAGCAGGTTTGTTTGATTATCATAATTTTGAGTTCTAACGTAATATATATCATTTCACATATGCTATCCCCCTCGTAGGCATAATCATAATTTTCTTATATCTCCCAAAGCATGTTGATGGCGAAATAGTCCCTTTCCAAATATAAAATTACATTATGTACATGTTGTAAATAACTTTAGACCCCTATTTTTATTCAACCAAGATTCATTATATTTTCTTGAACATGTCTCAAAGAATAATATTATACTTAAATCATGAAATTTGTAAGGCTTAAAGTAAAGCAAGAAGTATATAATTCAATCAATAAATTTAAGAGTTTCAAAGCAGAGCAAAAATATGTAATTTAATCAGCATATGTACATGTACTTTATGATATTCGGTGCATCTATTTTTTGTTAAGTTGATCTTTTGCTAATATGTGTGTAAAATTTTTTATTAGCAAAGTGATTAAAGAATTTTCGTAAAAATACAAATTTTGTATTCTCTGTGTATCTTTGTTAACAAGAAGAATAACGTAAAAAGGGAGATAATAGGATGATTGAAATGGCGAAGAAGTGGAATAACGTAGATAGTAATAATGATAATGATGGCGGAAATAAGTATGATAGTAATACTAATAAAATCGATATTATTACTATTATTATAAGAAAAGAATGGAAATTTAATTTATGCTTTAGGGCCAACTTATAAATGAATATAACCAGCCTAGCAAGGTCGTGAAACAATGTTTCTTAAATAGAAAGAGAGAATTAGCGTTCATCATTGTATATCTTCCATACCAAGGGGATGTTCGCATTCATGCTTCCGTATTTTTCGGCAACATGAATGCCTTGGAAAGCAACTCTTCGGGCGAAAGTCATTCATGCAAAACCATGGGATTACATCCCTGTTCGCATAGCGAGGAAGACAACCATGATCTATAACAAAATAATATTTGCCAATAGATTTCATAGTGTGACAAGCTACAATGGCTTCCCACAAGAACTCAGAGTACCAGGATGGTTAAGTTCAACAATAACAATCCTCACAACACAATGAAATCCTTTCGATGTTGAACCATAATTTGAAAGTTGAATGCATGTATATATAAGAAAAACCCTTAAAGTTAATCATGTTATACTAACACATACTAAAATTTCGATTAGTGTTTCGAATGTCATCTCTTTTTTGGCATGATACTGTCTATTTTAAGCAAAGTATAATTGGTTTGAATTATAAAAAGTTGCCTTCAATTCAATTTCTCATTTAAGATTGAAAATGTAAATTCATTTTTACAAAGCATTAATCTCTTAATAGTTAAAACAACTAATTTTTATAATTTAGTGTTTTAATACTGCAAATATTTATTGCATCTGTTACATCATTGAATGACCACTTTTTTAAATACATTTTTGTTCTATAATTATTGAGATTAGACAAGTATGCTCCTTGTTTTAAATTTAGGGATAGCATTCTCATTATTTCAAATAGAATACTAATATAGATTGATTAGCAAGTGTACTTAACATATATATATATATATATATATATATATATATATATATATATATATATATATATATATATATATATATATTAATTTATGGTAGTGATAATGTTTTGTATTTAGCTCTAATGAGTACCAATAAGAGAGGAGAGCTCATTGCATGTTATGGAATATGATATTTTGATAGGCGCTTGGTGCCCCCCACTTTGTTGGGATCGAAATCGGGTCCTAGAGTTTCAACAATCTTGTGTGCATGTTAAGCAAATCAAAATAAAGCAATGAAAATCCACATGCAAGCACAATCACAGCGCAAAAGCAAATATTTACATGATCCGGTGTAAACACCTATGTTTACGGGAAGGAGCGCGGAAAAATTTCACTATGTAAAGAGGGGATTACAAAGATTTAAGGTTAATAAACCCTTTCAGAAACCCCATGAACTCTTAAATGGAGCAGCCAGCACACGCAAAATCAAATGAAAGTGCCGTCGTCGGCACATTCCGTATTTTCGATACGATTGAATAGAATAATGATTAAATTTTATTAATTAAAATCATGCTTATAATTGTATTAAGATATTTAATTAATTAGAAAAAAAAAGTTATTGTCAAATAGACGGTGACATTGTACCTGCTTAGAGAAATAGATTTTGAGGTTCATTAAAGAGCTTAAAATACTTCCCAAAATGGAATGCATATAATTTCTCCCGTCACGTCATGGCTGTGGCACGACAGCAGAGGCTGGTTCGAGCTTATATTAATTAAATTAAGTTGAGATTAACTGCTAATCCCTTTTAACTATGATAAGGTTTTTAAAGATATTTATATATTATTATAAAGCTTATTTTTCTATCACTCACTACAGAGGCTTAAACTCGCCAATCTGATATTTGCTCTGCTTTGCGAGCACGAGAGAGAGGGAGACAATCAATCATGGAGGCCAATTTGGCTAAATTAATGACGATTTGATTCTTGCTCAACTGTCACCACTGTGCTTATAGACCTCATCTCATTTGCCTGATTATTTAGTTTGGATAAGATCAAGAGGGAAAGTCTTTTCCGACTCCCTACCTTAAGCTGTATACTTCGATGAGGCTTTATTATGTTAAACCATAATTTCGAATAAGTTTATGTTTTAAGAGCAAAATAGAATAATTATCACTCTATGTTCAATAATTATAATTTATATCATCTCATAATACAAAAAATAATCTGTAGAGGAAAGATATATTATATGTTGTGCAGCAAGTTGCAACACTTTTTGTATTATTTTAATGCGGTATTAATTGACTAATTAATTTAATATATCGTTAATTAAAAGTGCTACGAGTAGATGTTTTCGGAATCTGTCTCAATGGGAACAAAAGTTATCCTGGTGCCGTCAATGTCTGAAGCTGTTTAATTATATATATATATATATAATTTTTTTTTTTTTTTGTTGGGTTCTTAATGATCTTTAGGTTTTCAAATTTGGCGACATAATTATCTCATTAAAATTTAATTTCTTCCAAATATAAAAATATTTTTGTTATGCTTTTTTTAATAGATTTATGTATTTTTATTTTAAGCTCAGTTTAATTTTACTTTAAATTAGCTTAATTCCCAAATTAAGTTGATAAAAAACAACTTATGCTTGTGATATAATTTCTGATACCACATTCAATGCCTCACAGTTATTAATGCACTTAAAATTAATAATTAATTCATAATAAATGAGATTTACTAAGTTAAAATTATGATTAAAAATTCATTAAAAATTAAGATTAATCTATTAAAAAGTATTAGAACATTTATTGTGGTATTGAAGTATTTTACTATTTTATATGAACAGCCTTAATTACTATATTATCAGCTTATATTAAATTGCATTTAAATTTGGGTATGTTCAAGATATGAACCAAATGAGAATAATGTCTTATCAAGTGAGCCATGAATCACACTCTTAGGCTAAATCATAATGGTAATTAAGCAGATTATCATCAAAGTCATATGCTGTTAAGTTTGGGTTAATCGGGCTAACCCAAGTGCTAGCCCAACATCCACCCAAGCCTGATAATATTTGGGAGGTGTGACCAAAGAAATGCCTTTAACCCATCCTAGAATGAATTAGATGATACAAAAAATATTTTAAAATAATTTGATATATCAATTACTGAACATAGATATATCGAAGGAATGTTCATTAAATGCATTATAACTACTAATTTTCATCAATTATAGCAAAACTAATTGAGCTAAGCTATCATTTTTTATCGAAGAAATTATATTTATGATTATTCATATTAATCAGTCATTCAAAATTGGTGCAGCTGTTAGACAGGTCAAGGGTTCAAATCCCACATATTTCTCGCTTTAAGAAACTTACTTCATTGTTGTATGACAAAATATTTGATTGATTTATCGTGATGTTCGTATAATAAAGGGATAATAGTTAGCTCAGTGCTTCCTTAAGAAAAAACAATCGGAAGTTATATCAAAATAATTGAAGTAACTTTAACACTATAATATACTAAAAATTTGATTTGACAAATTTAATGTACAATTTATCTAAGTGTCATCTTTTATTCCTTCAATTATTTTTAAGTTCAATTATATTTTAGAGTTGAAGATTAAAATCACATCCTTAATGATATTTTATAATATGCCAAATTGAATAATGCTTAGGATAAATTAAAATATGGTATGATACCAAATCATAGAGTTGAGCATATAAGAATCCAAGATTAAGAATATGCATACCTTTTGGCACTATATATTATTGTTTATAATGACTTGAACTTTATGAAAACAACATATTATTAAAATTCAAAGAAAAAGTTGATAGCATGATTTGCCTATGATGCCAATGAGAACATGTGCATGGCACATGCCTCACTAACTATGCATTTTCCGCAATTTCTTTTCACTTCAATATTAATTGCATCTTATATATTCTAATAATGTAATAACTACTTTAAAATGTTTTAAAACATAAGCTTTAATTATACTTTATTTAGAGTTTTTGGCATTAAATAGTTACGTGAAATGAGATTGATAGTTGAGATGATTAGAGAAGAATACTCTGAATCTATGTTTTTTTAATAAATTTGTGAACTTAAAGGCACTTCCATATGCTTCTCTTTAAGAGCATAAGCATATTAAGGATAATTACTCTTCAAAGCCATCCTGCTATGAGGTTTTATCATAGTAAGATTGAATGGGTGGATCTGAAGGGTTCATCAAAATCTTTAATATCTATTATTAATGCTGGTACATCAGAACAACTAATTTGTAAGTTTCAAATAAAAAACAATATGTGGCTGGTGAAAACTTATCTCATGATATGAGATAACAAATTCAAATTCTTAACCCCAGGCTGCAACACCATTCACATCACCAAATCCTCTCACAAACAAAACACACTAATTAATAAATGTAATGATGTGCTCAAAATTTCATGGTAGAGCAAGCTATGTAAGCAGCATACTCTTACATATCACTTGATTAAAAATAAGATTACCACAAATCATGTAAGAGTAAGTGCTGATGAACATGTAGCTAATATTAACACACGTGCGACATTATTAACATAGGAAGAATAAAGTTATTTGAGCTCTATTTCTATTTAGAAAAGAATGCCCTATTTTAGAAAGAATAAATAAATGTGTAAAAAAGTTTCTAGCAAGTGTTAATAAAAGTACCTATTATAAATAATAATAATAATAATAATAAGTTGAAGTCGGTCTCTATTCATCATAGCATTGATCTCATTTCAATTTGAAGTTATTCTCTAAAAAATAAAAGCACATAAGAATGACAAAGGAGTAAATAAAAATTATTTCAAGATTAAGTGGTTTGCATTAAATGATGGTTTCCATTTTCGAATAAAGAGAGAGACCCAATGCAATCATTCAACTAACGAGTACAAGTTGTTTGCCACATCAAAATTCCACTCTTTTCATCATCCAAACTTTATTGTCAAACCAAAATTTAAACATGTTGACCTACCTAACAAGAGCAACTCAATGATACATTGTTGTCATCCCAATAATCACTCTCATGTTATCCTTAAGATTCAGGAGAACATCCTTAGCCAGTTTCATTCAAAGTATTTGATCATGACAAATTTATTGAAAAGCTAATTAAGTTCTAATTTCTCTAATTGAGCCTTATTCAATTATTTATAAGATCTAAATTTTTATCAAACCACAACTATAGATTACTAGACAATAAATTGGCAAACCCTTCATGTTCTCTATAATAGAAGGATTGCATTCAACTTAGTGAATGAAAGAATCATGATGGATCCAATGAATGCTTTGAGGGATGTTACTTTATAATCCAAAAATTGTCATTGATGGTTACATCACTTGCACTTTCTAGCCATTCCCAAAAATCATATTGTTCCATTACCCTCAAGCGAATTCTTAAAATGAGTAGAATTAATTGAATCTGAGAGCCCTCTTGTGACGATCACATGATCATATTTAATAAATTTAAACTTAGTAGAATTAAAGATCATACATTAAAATAAACTGTCTCAAACAAGTTACATCTCATCAAATATAGATCCAAGAAAATATCTTAATACCATTTTTGAATGTTATTTTATTATAAAATATACATTACAATCTATTATATGATAGTAACAACATTAGAGGTCATTGCTTTGAAAATAAATGTACCAGTGGCATGAACAATATCAAATTTATAATTCTTATATTGACAACTATTGACCGCATAACTCAATTAAGGTATTTAAACACACTATAAGATAGTAACGATAAACTCACATTTAAGTACTCAAAAATAATATCATATGCTATAAATGATAAACTCACATAAGAGTATATGGGGAGCACATGCTATAAATGATTAATTTGATATTATTAGTTTCATATAACTTTCTTCCAATTCATCCAACAAGTGGCCAAAAGACCTTTTGGGAAGAGGACCAATTAATGCAATATATGACAAATTAAATCATATTTTCTATTTTATTAAGTTTTAAATTAGATTAAAGAGGAATTGAACTTTAAAAATTGGGATTTGGCCATGGAATGAGGAGACATAATTCTGCAACCCAAGGGTGTGGGGGTGTCTCACTAGAAAAGATGACCATCTTCATCCGGGCCATTGGGTCCAGTCGATCCCTGCCGTTGTGTCGCTAACGTTGTTGTGCTGCTAACGATATTTAAGTAATACTAATCTACCATTGGATTAAAATTCTAGATCGAACGGTTGATCCCATGACTGATCCTAAATCCAATAACTGAGATTAAACACGAAGTATATAGTAACGTTTCTCTCAAACAAAAATATGTGCAATTAATCTCATTTTTTCTTATAAAAATATATTTTAGAATCAAATCTAATTCAGCTAAGTAGTGTAACGCAAAGATTCGTCCCGAACTCGTGATTGAGACACGTGCGGCCTCACAGTGTAAACCTACCTCACATAAAACTGTGTACGCGTTGATATAAGATTGGTGGAAATGAGTTATTCTGTGTTTGCCAATATGCAGTGGATCCAACGCCTCCTAAAATCCCTGGGTGGGGGTGGGGTGTACGATAGCCGCTTTGGGTTCCAGTTTGTCCTCACTATCCCTACCTTCTCTATTTCTTTTCGAAGCACTCGTTCGAGGTGAAGCCGAGAGCAGACCAAGAGTTCGATTGACCGAGAGAGAGAGAGAGAGAGAGAGAGAGAGAGAGAGAGAGAGATGTATGCGGGAACGGCGGAGATGCGAATTTACTGTCCTATGGATGGTGAGTTCCGGCGATGGTTTCCCGGCGATCTTGGCGGCAATGCTCCTCACATGGTAGTTTAATTTCTCCTACTGCTCTTCTTCTCGAATTTCTTTGGTCCTTTCTGCCATTGACAAAAGGAGTGGGGAATTGGCGGCGCTTTCAGCTAGCCACGTTGGTTTGTTAGGATCACAGGGTAGAGGGCGCAACTCTGCCATCAGCTATTTCTTCTTGTTTTCGGTGCCGATCGTTAAAAAAATGCCGTCGGGAAAGATTTCTGATCGATCGATTGCTTCAGAGCACCGAATAGCCATTTTTGTGCTCAAAGCGAAGAAGCATGTTTTAGATTGTTTTGACACTTGAAAGAAAGGGCCTTGAGAAAGTATGAATCCATTATAGTAGTCCGAGATTAGCATGATATCAGAATCTTGTTTCATTTCTATGAAATTTCTCGTACGATGTTATTGCCATGTTTTGTACTTTAGTGTGTAATTTGTTTTCATTTAAAAAGGAATAGATGAGAAATTCTGCTGTACTCATCAATAGTCATTTTGGGAATACTCATAAGGGTTTTGTAGAAGGATCGATCTTACCCTTGTTGAAGCGATATGATTACTGGTGATCTGTAATCTCTTTGCCATCTCTTTGTAATATCTTTGTGATCATAGATGAAGGGGTCTCAGGGTCTTGGGTTTGAAAGGCAAGATTTATCATAGCACTAAGATGTTTTTAAGGATGTATCAGTTTATTCCCTGTGTAGGCTGTTGTAAAGAATCTAAAAATACGTCTTTGAGGCAAATCTTCATGCAGGGCTTGAGGTACTCTCATGTATGTTGCCCAATGTGAAAAGCACTTTTTAAACACAAGTTTTCAATGGATGTTAGATATGTGCTCAATATTGAAGTCAAAAATGATTTATTGCCCGTATATTTTCTGATTCCAGGACGGCCTCTTCATATTTATAGAAGAAGGTAAAACTAGTAGATATTTCTTTTGATGTAATAATTGTTGTCAACAACCCTCTAATGGGTGGAGATTGAATGTACTTGAAGAGTGGAAGTAAAGTTGGTGTGAAATCTTTAGCAAGGAGGTCGTATTGAAGAAGGTTGCAATTGTGAGGTCCACAAGGTCTCTTATTAGGATGTTGTAGAAGATTGCTGTTTATGTTCTGCATGCATGTTTAATTGCAATAATTGTGTTGGAAAAAAGGAGAGGAATTAATATATGATATTAGATTTTCTAACTCATTCCTATTATTTGTTAATAAAAATGAAATATATTATATAATATAATAGCGTTATATTCTAATGTTATATTAAATGGTTTATGTCATATATGCTTAAAGAAAAGAAAAGGGCTTAGAAAGTGGGGGGTGGGGCACTCAAGATAAATTAAGGCTGTATTAAAATCAAGATAAATTAAGCTGTATAAAAGAAAGAGTCTGAGATTTAGAAATATGGTTGGTGAGTAAATATTGTATCTTATAGTTAATCTCTGGAATGGTAAATATAAATATTTTTTCTATAATGATGTGGGTATAGGTAGATCTCACCTGATGATTTAAATTTTCTTGACTTATTATGTTTATGGTAGTCTATGTACTTCTAGCTTTTTTTTCTTGTACGTTTTTTTCCAACAATCTAGCCTTAAATTTTCTTAATATACAGCTACTTCTAGGATATCAATAGAGAAATCTAATTGGCTTTAGCCCGTTGCATGCACAAATTATCATATATTCTAGCTAGTTGCACTTGCGGCTAGTTATTTCATGTCATGCCCAATCATTTACATGTGCTATTTGCATCTATTGCGAGTAAAATGACACCAACTAGCTGGCATGACTACTCTGGTTGACCAGCAAGCACTGTTGTGACATGCTTCCCATAACATACAATAGTGGTCTTTAGGATAAAGTAATAATTGTGTTTTTTAATCTTTCATACCCTTCCTTTTCTCTAATCCATCTTACATTGATCTGACCATGTTGACTTATTGATGGTCTGATTTGGAGTACAAATTGCAAATAATAGCAGTTTCTGAAAAATTATATCCAATTCACAGAATCCAAATTTCAACCGCCAATAGATTAATGTTTTTAAAACATAAAGTTAATAGCTATGGTAATTGTTTCATCTTCTAACTTCATGCATGGGTTCTACAGCTTCAAATTTTCAAAAAGTTTTGATTTAATCAAGATGATATTTAGGAAGTTTTGATGATGCTTTGGAAGAAGAAATGAAAGCATAAATCACTTCCTTTTTTGAAGCATAGTTTGGGTCAAGTAGTCAGGGGAACAAACCAGCAAACTCATTTACTGAAATATGCTTATATTTTTACTTTTACTTCATTTTATTTACTATTGTTCTTCTTCATGCAGTGTAATTTGATGCACTCTTCTTCTCTATATGAATGCAATGTGTGTGGAGATTTATTCAATGCACCAGAACCTATCATAGAAGAGCCTATACTTGAGTTAGATCCTATTACAGCTGCTATCTGTATGATATCAAGTGATGAAGATGTTATCAATGCTGAGGTAATGAAGGTTGGGGACATAGAATCCATTCAAAATGAGCACTTTTTTAGCGAAGTTTTCTATGATTGCGAAAAGGACCTCCTCGAGAAATCAGCAATAAAAGAATCTTTTCCTGAACTGCCAGATTTTAAGTCCCCTGCTTTTTATGTAGAAGTAGATCATGGCAGGGAGAAGGATAGTTCAGTAACAAGCGCACAATCACAGAAAAGTGTTACTTCAGGATGCCTGAAAATAACTGATTGGAGACAGGAATGGCCCTTTAAGCTAAATTTAAAAGGATTGCAGGAAATGAATCTTGAAGATGCATATGGAATAAGGAGGGCTTATAGTGATGGAGATATTATTGTAAGATAATCCTTCTTGCATTGATTTTTTTCTTAAAATTTGCTCTAACAAGATTTAGTGAAAATAACATATCCTGGAAACAATAACTAATCTTGAGAGATTACATGTGCATTTACTACAATTTTATCCCTTTTTTTGACGCCTACTTTAGGGCGTTCTAATTTCTTATTGTGTTTAATGACTTGCCAAAATATGTTGTCATTCTTATTACATAGTCCGAGTGTTTCTATGCTGTTTTCTCTTTCTTGCAGGCCGTTAAAAACATGCATATATATTGTTGACACCTTATTTTTTTTGTTTTGGAAGTTAAAAAATGTATTTATTCAGAGCATTTGCACGTTTCAATTGCAAGAGAAAGTGCAAGAATCAGGTATTGAGGAATACAACTAATAAAAAGAAGAAAATAAAAAATGAAGGGCTGAAAAGAGTTTTGAATACTCCAAATAGACTAGTCTTCCAGAGTGGCCGCAAGCAGAAGAAGATTAGACAGCATATCCACAATCCTTTGAGAAATCTTAGATGGAGGAAACCCAATATGGCCCAGGATTAACAGAACAGAACGTTGCTTTATAGGCTAAAGCCAGTAGATGCCCAGCAACACAATATTGTAGAACTACAAAAACTACAAAGCATTGAAAAAATAGATTTCTTTAAGCATTCCATTTCGTTCAACCTCACAATAGCAATCTAGGGATCCATATACATAGAGGAGAGGGCAGAAGGGGATTTCAGATTCAGCTTGGGCCAAGCGGAAGAGTAGCAGCAGCCTGTCAACTCGGTTGTGATAGCCTTTGATAGTATCTCCATTCTTAGGCAGTATCTGCAAGATAACAGCCAGATTAAAATGACAATGCCCTTCAGAGATGAAGCAGAGTTATGCTGGCAACACTATAGTCCATCCTTGTTCAATAAATCCTTGAGAGTGTTAGATTGTAGCATACGGTAAAAAACATCATAGTTCCGCACCTCTAAGTCAAAGAACCAATTCTAATTAGTAACAACCTTCTGAATAGCTTTGTTAGCACAAAATTGCGTGAGATGCAAGAGAGGGAGGGAGAGAATAAAAGACATGAATCTCTTAAACTGCTTTAGCACATTGAAATAATAAGCACAGTAGAAAAAGTTGTGCTGAGATTCAGCTTCCAGCCCACATAGAACATAACCCAAGGGACAGTGAATCCCTTTAGCAAATAACTTGCTTTCTATTTTGATGCATAGTTGTGTACATTGCCACACAAAGCAAGCAAACTTGAATTTAAAGCCTTCTTTTCCTTGTGAAAATCTTAAACTAAATATTGCAGCTTATCTCTATTGTGAAATAATAATTCATGATGTTGACTACCTAAGTAATTTGGGATAAGGTTAATTTTAATGAATAAAGTATCATTAAGGATGCACTAATGATGTATATACAAACTAGTCATCCAAATTGTAGGAAATTGAACTACACACAATCTTGCTTTCATCCAATTATTTAAAATTAAGAAGAAAAAAGTAAGAAAGGAGAAAAGAAGGTGTTGATGTGATCTAAAAATATAGTTGTAGTACTAGAAAAAAGGAGATTTCCTCTTGTAGAATTTTTCAAGGCTCATACTTGATAAGAAATCAAAATCTCATAATATAGATGATAATTAGAGCCCATCTTTGTCAAAAGGGTTTTATTCATATTTGTAATTTAAGTTAGCTTACATGGATTTGATGGGAAAAAGCGTGTATTCTTCACTTTTCTTCCCTTCAACTTTAGAGCTATAATCAAACGAGAATTATAGTACTTCAAAAATGGAGGACCAACACTTAATCAGTATTGATCAAAGAAGGTTTGGAAAAGAAAGTCTTTGTACATTGAATGGCCACATCTTTCTCTTATGACTACTAGGTAGGTATATTGAGAAATATTTCCCTTCAGATATATCAAAATTTAAATTTTAGTGAGATTATTAAATTGTCAAGACTAGTTTCTTCACAAGATAAAAATCTTAAGCCTACCTCATCTTTGAATTAAAAAATGGCCTAGTCAAAATCTATCTTCCTTCACATGTTTACTTTTTTTCAACAATTTCATGTCTTAGTCAACTTCCATTCTTCACACTAAACTTTTTTAGTTCTTTAATTGAACACTCTCCAAGCTCATACACATGAGCAAGAAAAAAAGAGACGAACAAAGGAAAATGGAGAAATTGTTTGAGAATATTCCCTTGATGATTGAAGAAAATTATCCTTAGCTTCTTTAAGAAGACATTGTGCTGCGAAAGAAGTGTTTTAGAGGCAAAAGATTTTTTAATGTTTTTCTCCCTTTCCCAAAACTGCCCACACTTTTGCAGAATGTGTTTGTTGTTTTCCTTGAGCCCTGATATAGTATCGGCATTTCTATTCTTTTCTTTTTATTTGATGTACCACTTATTTAAAGCTCAATAAAATATTTTCTCTATGCAGTAGTTGATATTTATGGATCTCATTGAACTTGAATCACATATATTAGTAGAGGGATATCAAGATATGACTATGAAAAACAAGTCAGATCTGATCCGAAAAAAATGAGGTTGACTCTAATGATATTCAGTTTGAGTTAAATTTTAACCTATAGAATATTTGAATCGGTTAATTTATTAAACATTTAATCCACCTTAACCATTCAATGTACAAATTTGTTGTTTATTTATTAAACAAAACCATTTATTAAACATTTATTTATTAAGCCATTCAATGTACATTAAACAAAACCCAAGCATAACCCACTTTGACCTATTTATTAAACATCTAGGCCAAACAAGTCATATTTGGGTTTAAACTAATCAAATATCGTTCGAGACCAGTTAGTTTAGTTCAAAACATCTAACCAACATATGACTTGTTTATTAATTGGGTTTGGATCGTGTTAACCTATTTCATGATTGATCTTTAGCCTATTTTGAGAAATATGAACCCGTTCAGTGAACCCAATTTGACACCCTTATTCTTGTATTATGCATTTATGCTTTTGGGAGATTACACTATTATTTCATTCATCTTATTTCTCAAAATCATATAAAATTTCTGATTAATCAATATAAAGTTAAATTATTAAAATAAATACACTTAGATTTATTAATATTTTATCAAAATCGAGCATGTAGCCAAGTGTTTATAATGCATAAAATATGCATATAATACTTTTTAGAATTAAGTTTTGTGAAATTTGTTGTTTATTTTATAAGATGAAAAATCTTTTTTTTGTAGTAATGCACATACGGGTGTGCTAGCGCATGCACAAGCAGTATATGTAAAACTTGCGAATAGCTAAAACTATGTTTGATATGCCACCATACTGACATCTATATGGAGAATTAGTTACTAGGAGAAGAACAATGACATAACGTTAGTATTATAGTTCATGGGACAAGAAAAATCATATATATGTATATATATATATATATATATATATATATAAATCATCGTTTATATTTATATAGTATAAGTCTACATTAACTATATTTTAGATATTTTTTTCTGTAGTGCAACTTGAACTCTTCTCTATCTGAATACGATGTGGGTGGAGACTTATTCAACGCACCTGAGCCTATCATAGAAGAGCCTATGCTTGAATTAGATTCTATAGCAGCTGCAATCTGTATGATATCAAATGGTGAAGAAGTCATCTCTGCTGAGACAATGAAAGTTGCAGAAATTGATTGTATTCAAAATGAGACTCTATTCAATGAAGTTTATTATGACTGCAAAAAGGACCTCCTGGAGAAATCAGCAATCAAAGAATCATCATTTTCTGATCCATCTGATTTCAAGTTACCAGTGGCTTACGTTGAAGAGAATCCTAGCATTGAGACTGATAGCTCAGTCAGGGGAGAGCAAATGCAGAAAAATGTTAGTTCCGGATGCATGAACTCAACTGAGTGGAGCACTCAGGATTGGTCTTTAAAGACAAACATGGATGCATTGCATGAAGTGAATCTTGAAGATGCTTATGGGATTAGGAGGGCATACAGTGAGGGAGATATTCATGTAAGTAATTCCTGTGTTTATATATATATATATATACACATATATACAGGATTTCATTGAATATGTATGCTTTCTATATGATGATACCAGATGCTTGGAAACTGTCATTCTTCTTTTGAACAACTTAAACTTCGTGACCTGAAGATCGAAGAGAGGATCGAAGAGCGGAAGGAAAAGATTAACAGATACATGAGGAAGAAGACCAGGAGGAATTTCGGCAGAAAAATCAAGGTATAAATTCGAGATGTTATTGTTATGTAAATAATAAAGGTTAGTCGTAGTTATATTCATTTATATTTTTTTTGTGGTGTGCGCACTGCAGTATGCATGCAGGAAAGCTCTAGCTGACAGTCAGCCACGTGTTCGGGGCAGGTTCGCAAAGAGCGAGGCCATGCTAGGCAGCGAGACCTTGATAAAATTCGGGAAAACAAGATCCGTTCTTCTGAAAAAAATATATAAAAGTAAATGACCATTTTGCCATTGTTTATGCTTTTTTTGGTTGTCGATTTGAAAATAATAGAACAAGGGCAAAGTGATCGTTCTCTTGTAAGGTTTGTATGGCATCCAAGTAATAAATTGTAGGTGGTGCGTCCATTATTCTGCAGGTCAAATAATGTAAAGCATTTTTCTCTCTGTTTAATTTTTGATTATTTTTGCTTTGCTTTGGTAAAACACTTTCTGATGGTAGAATTTGTTTCTGCAGATCTGTGTATGAAGAAGTTGGGTGGTCAATGTACATACTGTTTTATTTATTTATTTATTTATTTTGGTGCCCAGAGTAGTAGGTGAAAATGACTTCATCACTGCTTTAAAATGTTTTTGTGTGAAAAAATGCTCCAAGAGATAAATATTTGTTCGCATGATTTCTTCTACAATGGGAAGCAAACCACTCTTGACACAGTATGCTCTGTAAAAGTGCTAAAATTGGTCCTCTTATGATAAGATATGATGGAAGAGGATATTTTAGATACAATATTGGTTCTTATCATGCAGTGGAACTGACCAAATCTATTGTACAAAATCAGATCGGAATCATCTTTAGTAAATATTGATTGCATGCTCTGAAAATGCAGGGGAGTATCCCTTCATTTGATATATATATTGCGTTGAACTACATTTCATTAAAAAAATGATAAAAAATAAATATTTGGTTGCTAACATTAGAGTTCAAATGAAATAATTAATTTTTAATGGAAACACTAATATAATGAATAAATTTTAAATATAAACGCCCTTCAAAAATCTTCTGCATTGAAGCCTCTTTATTAGCTGAACATGTGGGGAAGAGGCCTTACAGTCATGAATGCATCCACAACCTAAATGAAGTACAAGATGAGATTTGTTAGCAAGCATACAAAGTGAATGAATGGAAATACACTTAAATCATCATTGTTATACAGAACACTAAGAATCGGTAGGAACGAGTGAACACTTAGAATACCTCATCTGTCACTAAAGCACGAGCCTTTTGATGCCTCTCAACAATCTCAGAAAGAACTTCAATGAGGAGCTTCTTTACTTCGCCGGTCAGCAGCCGCCCTGCACCGTATTCCTGCTCAAACCAAGGGAAACAGATTGAAATGTATACCGAAAACTTAACAAAAAAGCACCCCTGATTGAAACAGCACAGAAGAACATTTTACTCGGTAAAGATACCTTCTTTATGTGCTCAAGCTCCGCATCGTCTTCAAGGAAAAAAGAAAGGTATTTGACAGGAATGTCCACCTATACAATATTCAAGTAGGAGCAAAGCACGGATCAATCAGTGCTACCTTTTCAAAATACCATGCAACACAACAAAAAGTGTCTCCGCATCAGTTGATCAGTCATTCATGAAGCAATTTTCTAAAACAAGTTCAAATTTGATGTGTGAAAACTATCATTGTACAGCATACCTCCAGATTCGCGCCATACATCCTGTGCTTCTCTATAGAATCTTGTCCGCCGGAGAACGCATAGCGGTTAATCTAAACAGTACAATCAGTAGAAATACGCTTATGATGAGTGGATAAATATTACAACTATTAAATAAAAAAAAATGTAAAAAAAAAACCTTATTTTTTATGATTTTGAGGCTGTCAGTTACATAAATTGCAGAATTTGGATCACTGGCAGACATCTTCCCTGACTCTCCCTGAAAATATTCAGAAAAAAGGACAGCTTAAGCTGATGGCAAGGATCAAGGCGAGATGTTTTAGTTTAGCATTCGATGTGTAGACTAACGAAAGTAGCATGACTTGAAAAAATTGAAAGTAACCTGGAGGGCTGGAAAAAATGTCGACTCAATTAAAGCAGGTTTCTGATATCCTATCCTAGGAGCAACATCTCTGGTCATTCTGAAGTAGGGATCCTGGAAAGAATGGAAGTAAATAAAACCTCTTCAGAAAAACTAGCCACAACAACAATGCCAAACCTTAACAACAATGCCAAATCTTAATCCCATTAGGTGGAGTCGGCTACATTAATTTCTATTGTGCATGATCAAGTAGATCTCCTCCCTAAGTTGCTCCCCATGTTTTTTTGGTCTTCCGCGGGCAAAATTCATGTACTCAATTTTTCTAATAGAGGCATTGAACAGTCTACACTTAATATACCCGAACCATCTAAGGTGGCATTCTTTAATCTTATCCACTATTGGGGCCACTCCAACCATGTTACACGTATAAACTAATTTCACATTCTATTCTTACCAATATACCCACTCATCCACCTAAGCATCCTCACCTCTATAACACTTATTTTATCGGTATATTTTTTCTTTATTGGCCAACATTTATCCTCATATAACATAGTTGGTCATAAAACAACAAAATTATCGAAGTTTCATTAATAGGGGGCATTGAACAATCTACGCTTAATATGCCCGAACCATTTAAGGCGGCATTCTCTAATCCTATATCCGCTATTGGGGCCACTCCAAAATTGCTACAAATCAAACTCATTTCTCATTCTATCATAATGAGTATATACTCACTCATTCACCTAAGTATCATCATCTTTGTAACACTTATTTTTTGGTAAATTCCTTCTTTGTTAACCAATATAACTGGGTCTTAAAACAACAAAATTACCGAAGCTCCTTTAATTTCAAGTAATTTCCAGCAGTAAATTTTTAACTCGGTGCATCTTTTTTTACATTCCCTTACCCACTCCTAATGAATAAAAAAAAGTACGATCTTAAATTATAATTCTGTTTTTACTTAAAATTTCTTTTAAAAACTTTCTTCAAATTTCCTTACCCACTCCTAAAACATGTCCATTAAATTAGTTATTGTAATTCAAATCCATCCTTGTTAATTCATCACAGAGAATAGAAACCTTTCATGCAAACAGAGCTGTGATTTATTTTCCTCCCATTCTCTTCAAATATGATATCTTTGTATGAAAAAAAGGAAATAAAAGAAATAAAAATAAAAAGAAAAATAAAAAGAATAAAGAATTCTCTCTCTTGCTTTAAAGATTGATGATATTTCGTTAAAGATATGCACGTTCTCAGCATTTTTCAATAAGATACGGTATCAAAACTAATGTTTGGTTGTGCTCTCCCATAAGATAATCATTGCCATAGTGGAGTTTCTTTTATCAATTGGCAAGTATGGAACCATAAAGAGTTCCTTCAGTAAACACCACCTTGAATTTAACCTGGTATTAATTTTGTGAGAATTAAAAATATTTATTCTTATTGTTAAAACCAGATAATTATACTCTCGATTTTTTCAATTTAAAAGACTACAAATCATATTAATTATCTTGACACAGGTTAGTTAGCCAAGCTACTCAGGCACATACAGGTTAGCAGCTAGGCAAAAAATTACTGCTTATGGAAATCGCTAATTTCTTTCAAGATAGAAATACGACAACCCTATGTTTAATGATGAGCAACCAACAAATCCTGCCACTAAGAGTAAGGTCTTCTAAATGTATTTGCTTTCAGTCTAGACAAATTTAAAGCCCTAAGCAAATGACGATACCCCCAATGTTGGAGTTACAACTTCAAACTTTATAGCCGCTTGATTCATTTATTCTTTTATCCAGATATATTATAGTTTATACTTCCTCCCAAAAAATTGCACAATTATGTAATAGAGTACCTGGTCAATGGCACAAGGTATCAAGCATCGTAGATTATCATTACCAGCAAAAAGATGTGGAAAAGAGGTTGGGAATGATGGAACAGCCTGCACAACAACAAGGTCATGAATAACTAGTCGTTGCAATTTCAAAGAATAATTTCATACACATATATACAGATAGAGAGCGAGATATTGCATTACGAAGCGGACAAAGCAATGGATTATTCGTTTCCTTGTATCTTAAGTATAATAAAATAAATCAAACATTCAAAGCTTTGCAATCTTGCTGGACAAAACAATATAAAGCACAGATTTGTGAAATGAAGCAATTAACATTAGGATAAAACCTGCACAGGAGGAAAACCGATTTTTCCAATATGATCTTCAGGAGTAAAGCCAAAGATCCCCACAACCTGCATTAAAACATAATTAAAAATGTAAAATATCTAAATAATAAAACAAATTCAGACAAAAACAACAACAAAGAAATATACAGAATCACAAAGTTTAGCCTACGCTTCATTTTTTAAACGTGGTTCACTGGTTGCTGCAACAATTCGATAGAGGAACTGAGGGAGTAAAGTGAGAGAGGGCGAGGAAATGAGATCAAACCTTTCAATGGACAAGTTTTTATGTTAACTCATGAACACACATGGGCATACATAAGACCACTAAAAGAATGTTATATTTGTTCGTACCAACTTAAAAATGGCTTAAATTACTTGTGGGTCTGCAAAGCTAAAATCTCATTTTATTGGCAGCAATTCGATCAATGCATCAAAACCTAACAGCAACATTTAAGAAAAAAAAAACCCATGTGAAATTACTGAAGAATTTCATGAAGCTCGGGTACAGATGGTTAATATAGTATGTGCGTTATACATATGTTCATTCATACATGGAGAGAGTATAGATTTCCTACTCAAAATCAAAATTCTGGCATATTTTATTCAATTACAAAATCAAGACCATCAGCCTCTTCATCATCATTAAAGCTAGAGGCAACACATTTACAAGTTTTGGCAAAACTGAACATCAATTGAATTCAGAAAGTTCATGATAAATGGCTCTAGTAAGTAACAAGAATATGGATTCTTATAAATAAACCAAGAACTTAAAAAAAAAATTGAATAATTATTTATGCCAAAATGTTTAATAGTTTGGAAATGAATTAGATAGTGGGCTTCAGTAGTTTCCTTAATTTTATTTGATTCCTAGTGCATGCTCACAGATTTTTTGAACATTATAAAATCAACAAAACTCCAACCTATAGAAATTTATGGTCAATTTTGAAAAAACAAATAAGAAAAAATAATGATTTTTGTTTAAATTTGGATTAATTGGATTTTCATAGTTGATTGCGAGAGATGAGTAAGAATATTAACAAATTAACAGCTTTCTATCCTTCTAAGAAAATAGCTGGTGCTCATATATGTCCGTGTGTGATGAGCTCGCATGCAACACATGTAGAGGTAGGGAGGATTCACCAAAATAGTCTCAAAACTATTTTGTTTGGCTACGTAGTTCCAACCTATTTCATTTTGTCCAATTTAATCCCAGCTATTTGAAATGTTCAATATTAATCCCTTATCTAGTCATTTTGAGCATTATTTAGTCCCAAGAAATATAACTTTTGGATTAAATTGATTTTAAAAAAAGTTAATGAACTAAAATTGACATAATGAAAATTGAGATGTAAAATTGAACAAATTAAAATTTGCCACTATAAAATAGTTGAGAGACTACTATGATAAATTACACAATACACGTGTGCGCACCTAAAGGAACATATTTTTATCTCATTTTTGGATTGCTAGAAACTAGTTGGGATATTGTTCTCCATATGAGTCTAACTCCAAAACTTACATGATTGCAGCCATAAATCCACCATTATCAAAGGAGAGAACAACATTAAAAGTACATCAGCTTTTCACTATGTAACTGACTTATAAGTTGTTCACGAAGAAGCTAGCAAAAATAATTTAGGGTCTTGGTGACTTAGCAATAGCGCTTTTCAATTTCTTTGTTAACCCGTATATTTTTACCTTGGTGCTCAATAGTACGTGTTCTTACAAAGAATGTCAGAGTATAAGAGCCTTGTTTATAAAATCACCTATATTGTCAAAAAATATATATCTATTTAAAATGCAAATATATGAATACGATAAACTTTTTGGAATGATAAATTCACATTTCCTTCCACCTTGCTAACCATCAATAAATATATTCTAATGGATCAAATAAAGTTAAAAATTATAGATGATACCTTTTGCCTTTTATTTTTTTAAAACTTGAAACATAAAAATTCTTGGTAAATAGTGAGATGTAGTCTCAAATAAAAACAATTGAGGGTTGGTATAGGTTGTGGATTGCCAATGTAAAGCAAGTTGAACAAAAAAATACAAATCACAAATTTGTGAAACTTAGGCGCCCCTTAAAAGCAATGTGGTGTACAGCCTATTGTGAAAAATATGAAAAAGCCACAACTTTGACACCCCTATGTGTAGTGTTAAATGTGCAAGAATCAGACATTATCAAATAATGTGAGTTCATAACTTTTTAAGGAAGATTGCAAAAATATGATTAACACGAGTTAAGTAGTTCTAAAGATAATATTAATTGTTGCTTCATATGTTGGGTGAGGAACACAAGTTTTGAATATTTTAAGAAAACAAAAAGTGAAAAAGCTATAAGATTAAATGTCATCCCAATTTTGATGAATAGAAATGTTATAAGCGCAATTAATTGGCTCATCAAATTATTTAATACATGTTTGAAAACTAAAAAGATGTAAAGTGAAAAAAAGGCTTTAATACCTAATTTTAAAATAAAGATGGCATGCTATATTGTGCAAATTAGAAGAAAATAAAGTTAATTAGTCATCAAAATTTGGGGAAAGAGTGATCAAACATTGATTACAACAACATTATAGGATTTCATGAAATTACTTTAATATTATGCCAAATAAATCAAACAAAAAAGTCTATATATTTGATGAAATACTTATGGAGAAATTTAGAAAACAAAAGAAAGATCACCTTTTAAAGTTAATTGAATTAGAGATAGTTTATGATAAAGTGTCAAGAGAAATAATATAAAAAAAAATTGAAAGGAAAAGGAATTTGTATTGAATATATTAATGTTATTGTTATTATTGATATATATATATATATATATATATATATATAATTAGCAGTTACATGTGTTTGAACATAAAGTTGTTTGTCAAGTGATTTTTATGTTTCAAATGAACTACAACAATGATTTGCTTTAAGTGAGTTTTCTTTGCATTACTTAAGAATGGTCTTATTTACCACGTTCAAAAAGAGGTGTGTCTTAGTGCATGTTATCTGCAGTTGGCATTCTTATCATTGTAAAGACTACTAAAAAGGTACAAGCGAAACTTGAGTTATGGAGAAATACCCTAGACTTAAGAAGATTTTGCATCATAAATCCAAAACAAAATAAATAGAATGTATGTTTAGTTATAAAAGAAGTTATGGTATCCAAAATATGAAAAAATATATCATGACATCAATAATATAGAGATTCAAACGTCTTTGTTCTATCGTAAGAAATAATGGTGAAATAGAAGCAAATGTGGTCAACAGAATTCAAAAAGCTTAAATGAAATAAAAGAATGCCTATTCGGTACTATGTGATCAAAAAATCACACTAAAAAAAGAATGCTTATTATTCTTATTAGGTACTACATGATCAAAAAATCACACTATAAAACATTTAAACGATCAGGAATATTACATAGAGCAAAATGTTGGCCTACAAAGCGTGTTATGGAGATGAGGATGCGAAGGTGAATGAATGGGCATATACAAAGGAATTTGATGAGGAATTAATGCATTCGTAAGAGGCGGTGAAGTAGAAAAAATGAGAAAGGAAAATGTATCGTAACTATTGCGCAAGACAAATAATAGTGAATACATGAATATAGTGACTAGGGTAAACGACAGAGATGCAAAAATATTGATCAACAATGAGGATACGAAAACAAATAACAAATAGCTATTTGAGAGTATTTTAGTAAATGCTGAAGCTGTTATCACTCCCCCGCAAGCTCATCGACTGAAAAATGGGAAGGGAAGGCGAGGAGCTTGTTTGTGATGCGTTGGTGGGCTACTGCAAGTAGAGTCTTTGTCAGGATGTCGGCAAGTTGTTCAGTTGCAAGAACATTTTGAACAATGAGTCTTGGACTTGACCAGATCCCGAACAAAGTGGTAGTTTACTTCGGCATGCTTCATATAAGTATGGAGGATGGGTTTGCTGGTAAGGAGAGTAGAACTCAAATTGTCACAGAAGATGATTGGAGGATGAGCCACGGTGAAGCCTAGTTCGGAAAGAACTGAAATGAGCTACATAACTTCACTAGCCGCATTGGCAATAGCTTTGTATTTTGCTTCTGTGCTAGATCGAGAAACAATTTGTTGTTTTTTTTAAGACCATGAGATAAGGCTCTGACCAAGAAAAATGTAGTAATGAGAGGTAGATTTCCTATCACTTGGGCTGCCAACCTAGTCGGCATCACAGTATGTTGAGATGGTGAGATGTTGAAAAGGTTGAAGGCGAATACCAGCGGTGGCAGTGCTGCAGAGGTACCGAAGAAGGCGTTTAACGGCTTGCCAGTTTGTGGTGGACGGTTGGTGCATTGCATGATAGGCTTTGTTTGCATTGAAGGGAATGTCTGGACGGGTGTGTTGTAGGTATTGTAGAGCTCCAACAGTGCTGCAGAAAAGTGTGAGATAAAAAAAAACTTCAGTGGGAGGGAGCATCGCTGGAGTGGCTTTGTACAATCATTGGTGAGGGAACTGGGTTGGAGTGTTGGAGGCCATCACTTTGTAGGAAACCGTGAGAAAATTGTGCTTGGGACAACACTAGTTGATTGAGTGCTGTTGATGTTGATGTTGATGTTGATGTTGAAGAAATGGTGAACGATTCCCATGTATTTGAGAGAGAAGCGATCGGTGAGGTAGACAATCAACTTTTGTAGAAGAGTCATTGTTGCCTGTTAGGAGCACATCATTGACATGGACAAAAAACACCAAAATGTCAACACCACAGTGATATATAAACATAAATGTATCGTTTATCGCATTACTAAAAACAAATGATTCAAGTGTCGTAGATAATTTGTGATGCCAAGCTCTTGGAGACTGCTTTAGGCCATAGAGAGCATGGTGAAGAAGACACATGTGATCTGGGTAAGTGGCTGAAACGAAGCCAGGGGGCTGCTCCATAACGATAGTATCATTCAAATCACAATTTAGAAATGCATTGTCGAAATCCAGTTGTTTGATTTGCCACTTGAAGGTGAGGGCAAGGGTAAGTATCAATCGGATGGTGACAGGTTTGACAACTAGGATGAACATTTCAGAATAATCGATGCCCTCAATTTTGGGTGAAGCCACAAGCAACCAAACGAGCTTTATGTCTAGCAATGGAACCATCACATTTGTATTTGAGCTTGAAGAGCCATTTGCACCTTACAATGTTGGTGTTTGATGGCTTTGGAACTAAAGTCTAGGTGCTGTTTAGGCTGAAAGCTCATCGTTCATAGCTTGTAAACCCAATGCAGATTTTTTAGAGCTTGATGATGTGAATGGAACTGAAGTAGAACAGGTTGTAGTCGCTGTGTAGACTTTGAGTTTCAAATTGCCGGTTTTAGATTGTGTGAGCATTGGAAGGATGTTATGAGCTGGTTGAGGTGGCTGCATTGAAGCAGGGGTCAGCCGCGGGCAAAAGAGTAGTGGCTGCAGAGGGGCTGTCTGGAGAGGATGATATGGTAGTGTCGACATTGCGGTGAGCATGGAATGCGGTGGGAGTAGGCGTAGCAGACTAGGGGCTGTTGCCAATAGAGCCGATGGGATCCCAGTTGAGAGCCGGAACAGTGATACGGGTTCCAAGGCTGCGGGTCGGCTGCCTGGGATGGGAATATTGCTGTATGGCAAGTCATTTTCATGAAAAGTAACATGCCGTGAGATGTAAAACTTGTGGGAGCAAATATTAGCATATGTAGACCTTGTGGTCCACTATAGCCAAGGAAAGCACATGGTGCAGAACGGGGTGCCAATTTATTTGCTGCATACGATTTCAACCATGAGAAATATAGACACCCGAACATTTTAAGAAAATGATAATCAGGTGGGTGATGAAATAAGTGTTCATATGGGGATTTATTATGTACCCTGGAGCAGAGTAGATCAATGAAATATGTGATTGTTTGTGAATCCAAAAAGTTGAGAGAAGGTTGGCATGCAAGAGTAGAGCACGACCGTTTTGTTCGGGTGTGTATAGAGCTAATAAGCGATGTTGAATGCCAAGAGTAACAAGTGTAGTGGTAAACTTTTTATACTCACCCCACCATCAGATTGAAAAATCATAATTCTAGAAGAGAGGCTATTTTCAACCATATTTTTGAAAGACAAAAAGCATTAAAAGCATCAGATTTCTTGCAAAGTAGATACATCCAAGTAAAGTTTGATAAATCATTGACAAAAATGGTGTAATATCTATAGCCAAACAATGCTTTAGTAGGGGTAGGTCCCCAATAATCAGAATCAATAAGATATAGAGGCGTCGTAGAACAAGTATTAGTAGTAGGTAAATGTAAATAATGTTGCTTGGACATGTGGCATGCAACAAAAGTGAAGAGAGATTTCAGTATTACTTGCAAGGATGCACAAGCTGCTAAAGTTTGTCTAGACCGGGATAGTCGAAACGTCGATGCCAAAGGTCGATAGACTCCATATGGCTGATGTTGGAAGATGGGCTAGGAGGAACTGAGAGAATGTAGAGGCTATTAATGAGCATGCCCCAATGGAGTTCTTGTTCGTATGGATATCCTTGACAACACAAAATGAATGGTGAAATTCAATATAAACATCATTGTCAATAGTAAAATGATTGATTGAGATATGCCTCTAAGAAATATTAGGAACATGAAGGACATGATTTAATTTGAACTTATGAAGAAAGGGATGAGAGAAAAAGTGAACCTGTGTGCCGTATAAACAGACCACTGCCATCACCTACTTGAAGCTTCTCTGTGCCAAGAATATAACTGAAGGCTTTATAGATTGGTGGGTGAGGGTAGAACATGATGTGTGACTCCGGAATCAAGGAACCAAGGATCGGTTGTTGACTCAAATGAGAGGAAAGGCTGCTCAGTTGCTTGGTGATATGCTCGGATGGGTATAAGAAAAAATTCTGTCTGTGGAAGCAGTTGACAGCAGAGTGACCGAATTTATTGCAGAGCTGGCACTGGATGTCTGAGCGACTTCTGCCACTGTAGTGTCTACGACCACGTGCGATTCTGCCTCTACCACGAAATGAGGTAGAGCCGTGGAATTGATTTGAGGTTATGGGTTCCATGAGTGCTGTATTAGCAAGGACAGAGACAACAAAAATTTCAGTGGAACATTCATCGTACATGAGTTCGTGATTGAGGAGAATACCGGTTAGTTCATCTAGCTTGATCGGAGTAATCCGAGCTGTGGTGGCTGCAGTTATGAAGAAATTCAACTCCCAAACCTGTAAGGGCACTGAGAATAAGCCAGTGTTCTGTTACAGGGGATTCTACGATGGTACAAGGTCCTTGGCTTGTTGTATGAAGTTGACCATCTTCATCGTTCCCTTTTTAAGCTTCGCAGCTGTAGTTTTAGGTGTTGGAGGCAGACTTGAGATGATGAGGTGTATATTGCAGCGACTGCAGACCACATGAAGGCAGCAGTTTCACCGGAGACTACTTGGGCAAAAACTTTTTCAGGAAGAGATGATATCAATAGTTCAAGATCAGTTGATCTCATTTATACCACACAATATCATCAAGATCGGACAGATCAGACAGAGGAGAGCTTGATCCATCCACGTACGACATTAGGCTATGAGATTGGAAGATCGGTAGAAATTGGGATCGCCATAGAGTGTAGTTGGTACCCTCAAGTATAACAAGAAGAAGGTGGTGGACATTGGCTAAAGTAGAGTAGAAAGAAACGGCTACGATGGATGACTACGATCGGTGTCATTGATGCTGAAGGGTGCGACGAGGAGTTCGTCGCTAGCATCACTTTTCTCTGATACCATGATAGAGGTGGTGAAGTAGTGAAGAGGAGAAAGGAAAATGTGTCGCAACTATTGCGTCAACACTCAATACACTAATATATATAGTGACTAGGGTAAACGACAGAGATGCAGAAATATTGATCAACGGTGTGAGGATACATAAGAAAAAAACAAATAGCTATTTGAGGGCATTTTAGGAAATGCTAAAGCTATTATCAGTAACGCAGTTGGAAAAGCTCCAATTGAGGACAAGTTCAGTGAAATTCATCTTAGATAATCTAGACAAATTAATCATGTAATTACTAGAGGCTTTTATGAGAAAAATTAGGCTGATGAATTTTGCTAATGTCAAAAGAAGAAGAGAAAAACTAAAAAAGATGCGACAAGAAACTATTAGAAATGATCTCACATATTTGGATCTTAAAAAACTACTATTTGATAGGACACAACAGAGACAAAAAACTCATATTGTTGACCTTAATGAAATTTAGAGGCTATTTATCTCAAGGTTATTTTTAGGATTAAATAGATTAATAATTTGCTAAGCTAAACTGATAAAGCTATTAAGTTTGGCTTTTTAATTTATTTGACATTAGTTATTTTTAATTTGCTTTAAACTAGACAAGTCGAATAAGATCAGTTGTTAAATTGTTTGGGAGTAACTAAAACTAAGCTAAGCTACCAAGATATACCTTAAACGAACAAACCCCTAGGATTTGGTTTACTATTACTGTGTTGTCATTGGATGATGACAAATATACAAGTAAAAGAAAACATGTCCTTGTAAAAGGATAATTATGTTCCTATATAATTAGTTTTCAGAGATTCACAATTTAAGTTTGGGATCAAACAAAATTTTGTAAGTATCCCAGCGAATAGTAACCAAATTATGAGAGTGAGAGTGAGTAAAACCAAAATAACTTTGGCTACTTATTCATTTTTATGTGCGAATATGTAAATAAATATACCCAAAACCCAATTTATATATACTCAATCTTGTGTTAATAGAATCATGAGAAATCAATACTCTCTGAAATATTGGCATTCTCCCAAATTAAGCTATGAGGACTTTTCTTATGATTCATTGAATTACAATGATTTATTGAGGAATGTTTGGCTTGAATTAAATTAAATATTTTAAGTAAGAAACTGCAATGCAAATAATTGTAGTGGCTCTAGTTGTAGTGAAAAAAAATTCTTGTTTAGAATATGGAAACTAAAATCTTTTAATTTTGTAAGATAACCAGCGGTGGTTAACAATAACCTGCCGAGGGGGAAGCAGTTAGCAACGATGAAAGTTGAAGATAATAGAAACCGATGATAATGGTGTGTGCTTAACGATAAATGTGGGCAATGATGATAATGGGCTAGTTGCAGTAGATTGCTAGCGGAGGTGACAATGATGGAATAATAATGGTAGTGAGATGATAGCCGACAATGGTTAGTTATTAATGGCTATAATTAACAACAGTAAGGCTAGAGAGCAATTGACTGCATGCTAATTATATTTAGAATGCACCCAATTTGAGTTCATTCAAATATACCAAGCTTGAGGGCTCGAGGTAAGCAGATGAACTCAAAATACATTACCTTGCACAAATTCCAATAAAATTGAAATGCATACAATTGTTTTGCTTTGCACTACTTTTTTTTTTTTAATGAAAACTGGCTTTCAAACTTTACACCTAACCATCAGCCCTAAAGCCAACTTTAGCAATATTTCCAAGTACTAGTCAAAAAAGTGGGCAAAATTTGCTTACAAAACAATTTGTAAGACTCAATTCCAATCCTTCACAAGACATTTGTTAATCATTTCCATTTGCACTAAAAGTTGGGTCTTCTTGTTCTCCTAGGTATTTGATGGATTGGGAAAGGTGGCTGAAGGCATGAAGAATTATTATAAATGGTATAAACATGGTTCCAGCATGAAGAATTATTATAAATGGTATAAACATGGTAACCAAATCCAGTCTCAATAGAAATTTTCAAATTTACTAGCTGCAATCTATATTATTATAATAAATGAAAGGACATAAGAAAGAAAGTGGGATCTTAAAATTTCTGCATTTTAAAATGTAATTCTCTCATGCATCATTTGACTTCCCTCTCTTTTTATCCTCTCCACAGCTCCACGCCCTCATCCATTTAAGACAATCATCTAACATTAATACTCATTATTGTTTCTTTTATTTATGTCCACTAGAGAAGCAAACATTTTGTGCTCTTTTTTGAAACAAGACCATCAGTTGTTTCATTTTTTAAAATATTTCTATAAATTTAAACTGAATGATAATTATAACTTACCCACTAGGCCACTAAACAGAAATTTTCATATTCAACTCACTGCAATCTATATTATTATAACAAATGAAAGAGTATAAGAAAGAAAGTGGGATCTTAAAATTTCTCTATTTTAAAATGTAACACTCTCATGCATCATTTGGCTTCCCTCTCTTTTTATCCTCTCCACAGCTCCACACCCTCATCCATTTAAGACACTATCATATAACATTAATACTCATTATTCTTTCTTTAATATTGTCCATAAGAGAAGCAAACAAACAAGACCATCAGATGTTTCATTTTTTTAATATTTCTATAAATTTAAACTAAATGATAATTATATCTTATCCACTAGGCCACTAAACATTATAATTTGCATATCCAATATCTAATCTAAAAAATTACAATAGTTATGCTTAACCTTTTTCATATATAAAATATCATCCTTATATAATGATGAAAAAAAAATTGAGCGTGTGAAAATTTTGAAACAACTAGAAATATTTAGGTTTATATCAATAAAACGTTTATAGTTTACGCGTTATATCAAGAAGTATTAAAAATTATTTAGGTGTCAATTTTTGTATTTATTTGTTTTTAGTCTAGATTATTAAAATCATAAGGAAATTTTTAACGTTTTATCATTTAAGTAAATTGAGATGCAACATAATGTGATAAGACTCTTGCATTTAAATTTTGAAATTTCCAATTGCATGGACATGATGCTGAAATTTAACATATATGCCTCTATATATATATAGAGCGAGAGATGAGAAAATAGCACTTAAATAAATAAATATTGCTGAAAACTTATATGAAAATTAAATTATTAATCACCTTATTGAAGGTTACACATTTTGCAACCCTGACCATGTTCTTGTAAAAAGCACTGCAAAAAAGTTCAGGTTACCAGATACACGTTGAATGACAATCACTTTCAAGACTAGCACTGCATTCTATTTAAAAAAAAAATGAATTTCTATCATAGTTCCAGCAATCCAGTAACATAAACAGACAGGCATAAAGTGTTTCAGAAAATTCCAATAAAACTTACCCACCAACATAATCAAAATCTGTAAAAATGAAGGTTCTTGTAATATCAAAGCCGCAAGCAATGATATCCTTAGCATTCTCACGAGCAAGTCTTTGAGATTCTTCCACTGACAGATTTTTCCACATGCACTTTTCATCATCAGTCAGTTGAATCACCAGCGGAACCTTGAATGCATCTTGCAAATATCTGCGCTCATTTACAGTCATCAATCTATTACTAATTAAAATTGCTACATATAAAATTGTTTTGAAAAAAATTACAAAAGATCATGCACTATGTGATTAAAAATAATACAACTTGCTATTTGATTACTTTCAAGCAAATGACAAAGAAACACTGAAAAAAAAATGATCTCAGATAAAAAAACAATATAATAATAATACTAATTTGAAAAACTGAGTTATTCTAACTTGCCAAATAAAAACCAAATTGAGGATTAAACAATTCTAAATACCAAATTACATATTTCATAATATTATTTATGAAAAATGTTATAATAAAAGTGTATCATGTGCTATTATCAACAATGCACAATAAGTCACGCAGATATACCTTGGTGATACTACAAATGGCCAATCAATATAAACTGTTTGACAATAATGATCTATTAAGATGCACCTATAATCTGCATTTAATATGACAAAATTCTTACTTTCTTTGGAAAATAACATTGTCAATGCATTAATTGTGGAAATCTAGAACTTCTAAAAATCTCTTTATCAAAAGGTTAGACACTTTTACAGTTCTTTTGCATGACTTTCCTATGTTTCATAAAACTATTTCAACTTAACCAGCAAGGGGTTGTTATATATTTTCAGTTATTGATGCAACAGGCGATGCATGGGATCCATTACTATTGCATATGAATCTGAAACTAATTGCATATCCCTCCTCATCCCTCTCTAATATTGGGAGGCCTGCAAGATAATATTATATATATTTATCAATTTTATAAACTACAGTATATAAACTAAAACAACAACAACAAACCTTAATCCTACTATGTGAGGTCAACTACATGAATCTGAAGTTTCCATTGTGCAATATAAAAAAATGCCTATTCCCAAGTAGAAAAAAATTTATACTATTTATACAGTACTTTTAAAACTTGTAAATTATTAATGATCGTCTTTTGCTCTCTCTCTCTCTCTCTCTCTCTCTCTCTATATATATATATATATATATATATATTAGTTTGTGATCTTAGAACTTAATAAAACTCTCCAAATTTTACATTGCTAGCTTTTTAAAGTCAATATGGGCCTTTAAAGTTCATACGAATCTTTAACTTATGTTCACATAATTGGGTGCTCAATATTAAACAAATCAAGCATGAGTAACAATTTTCAACTCGTTCAAAACCTGTGCTAGGTTATATTTAGCTTAATAGCAAATGAGCTGAATGTGAGCAAGGTTTTGTTTGCTTGAGGTGAACCAAAGGGAAATCTATGATTGCCCATAGTTGAGGAGAGACTGGGAAAGTTCGGTAAAACACCAACAAGAGTAAAAACAGAAAAAAACAAGAAGTTGGCCTGTCAAACGTCTGAGTACTACAAGTTGTGAGACCAAAGTGGCTTAAGTAAGAAATTCATTTCACACTGAGCTATTGCTTACTTTCCTTTTTCCTCATGTCAAAGCCTTTTAAAATAAAATCTTCAACATTAAAAAGCCTTAAGAGAGCTTAAAAGAACTATTATAAAGAACATCAAATAAATATCAAAATATAACTTCTGTTTGGGACCAAAAATATATATATTTTTTGGCAGTAAATTTCCCTAGCATGCAGGACAATGTTAACAAAACTAAGGGTTAAATATTAGAAAACATGGGAAAGAGAAAAAGTAGTTAGCTGTGAGAATAAAATAGCAGTGATGTTATGAGAAAACAAAGAGATGGAGAATGTTTGGAAAATTATAAAGAAAAGGGCACTGATGTGGAAGGATTGAAGAGAAGCGATACTCTTCTGCATGGCAAAAAGGTGAAGTAGGGATCAATTGGATATTTGCTGGTAAGAGAAAGGCATCGATCAGAGAAACGAGTAAGAAGACGTTGGAAAATTCAAAAAAAAAAAAAAAAAAAAATGAAACACGATCAAAGCTTATTTCATTCCAAAATCTAAAATCCGAATCTTAATCAAAATACAGCATTAATAACCCTCAAAATAAATTCAAAATTCTATTTTAAGAGATTATTAAAATGAAATACTAAAAATAAAATACTCCTAAATAAGAGGTGATTTGATATTCAAAAATCACTCTTAAATCTCTTTGATTATAATAATAATTTACAACAACACCCTTAATCCCACTAAATGGGGTCAGATTCATGTTATAATAGCATTCCACAATATTTTATGTTGGTTGCCCGCTATCTAACGCAACCCTACTCCTTTCACATTCAGGGCTTGGGACCCGACAATAGCGGAGTTACAATAATAACTAAACCAATATATTTATCTCCAAATTCAAACTTCAACATTTAATTTGAACAACATTTTTTACTTTTAAGACTTTAGAGAAGTGTCGTATTATCATTAATTATTAATTTTATAATTAACTGATGTTGTACTGCATCTTCCACAAGGACACGAAATAATTATGCTCCTACAAACTTACTCTCCAAATACTACTTGTTATAGTGTAGACCAATTATTGAGAAGAATACTTTAACGCACTGGTCTAAAACGAACCCTACACAATTCAAAAATATAGTCTTGCATGTTGGGAGTTGAAGTAACCTGCATAATACTCAAATTTATAGAACTCCTAAGAAAACAAACTTTTTTCATTGTAGTAAGAGAATAAATTCATAGATTTACATTCATATGAAAATATGTATAGGCAGTGATAACGATTCAATCTTTAGGTGTTAAGAAATGTTTTCTATGATAAATAGATCGCTAATTTTCAACTAGGCTTAGATGTGGTTGTTAGAATGAATGGGTATTAATATGATCTTTCGATTACAAAATAAGCCTTTTGAAATTGTGGTAATAGCGGTGAAGTCTTGGGGATCATTATAAAAAAATTTAGAGACGAAGGTAAGAAAGATGGTGTGGGATCCCTTTGCAAGGAGATGGTGGGGATGGGATGGACTCACCCTAAACTTTGATTTTAAAGATAATATATGAAATCTTGTCTTTTATATTAAATATGAAGAATTGATTTAGCTGACTGTAATGTCTTTATGAAAAATAATACCTTGGAGGAAGTGGGCCGCAGAAGGTGTCTCTATGTGAAAGAGGTAGTTGACACAGCTATGGAGAGTGATTGGTAGATAGAGGTATTTGATATCATTGTGGAGAGAGAGGTCCCTGAGTAGAGGGTATCTTGGTAGGATATGGCCGGTTGAATGATATTTTATGAATTTTATAATCTCATCCAATGGTTCTTTAAACTCGTCAAAATAATTGTCATATTGTTGTTTTCCAACCCTAGATTTGTCAAAAAAGTTGATGGGTCGGGACCTAGTTTGACCCAAAAGTAAATCCACCCAAATTATACCAACCCGAACCCAAGCAGGTTACAAAAACTGATCAACATTGTCAACTCGAACTTAACCAATTAAAGTTTGGATTGACCCAGCTTTTAGTTTTTTTGCACGTATAACTAAATCCGACCCGACTCAACTCAATCCAACCCAACTCAACTCAACTCCATCCAGCCCCACCCAACCCAATATTCTTTACGATTTAGGTGGGTCACTATTAATGTGTCAATTGGGTTCATTCACGGATCAGGTGTAACGACTCAATATCATTATTTTTCAAATTAGGTCAAAACCCGTCTCAGACATCAGGATCCCGGGAAATTTCAAATTAGGGCAAATAAATTTTCCTTTAGATAGAAATGATTTTTAGATCAAAGTGCCCCATTTTAGGAGAATTTGAATAACAGAAACTCCCGCTTTATTTTTCTGAATTATTTAAACCCAATAAATTGAGAAAATTTAAACGTGTCCAAATTCATCAATTCTCATGCCATTATGTTAAGTATATTATTTAAAAGCTGCTCGAAAAGTTTCATCAATTTTTGAGCTCCAATTCGACCTCAATTATTTTTGAAGTTTCAAACTTCAGAAATTAATTAAAAATAAAATATTTGTCTAGATCGAAAATTTCTGGCTCGAGTTTGGGAAAATTCGGATAACAAAAACTCTCGCTTTATTTTTTTGAATTATTTAAATCCAATAAATTGAGAAAATTAAATACGTGTCCAAATTCATCAATTTTCATGTCATTATGTTAAGTATATTATTTAAAGGCTACTCGAAAAATTTCATCGATTTTTGAGCACCGATTCGACCTCAATTTATTTTTGAAGTTTCAAACTTCAGAAATTAATTAAAAATAAAATATTTGTCTGAATTGAAAAATTTCTAGCGCAAGGGTGTTCGTTACATCGTAACACACATCGGTGTCAAGTTTAATTATTTTTGGACGTCAAACGGCGAAAAAATGTGAAAATTTTAATTTTAAATAACTATATTAATTTTCCTTTAAAAAAATTCCTTCTTCCTCTGTCCCCCCAATTTCGTAAGGAATCCTTCCGCCTCTGGCGGAAGGTTCCGAGCCAGAGGCGGACATTCAATTATGGAGCAGAGAATTGCTCCTCTGCGCCTATTTAATCCCCTCAAGCGTCTCTTCTCCTCCCACTCCCCACTTCACACAGCTCTCTCCTCCCTCTCCCCACACAGCATCCCAACAGCTCCCTCACCCACAACAGCTTTTCTCCTCCCTCCCCACAGCCCAACCACCCACCCTACCAGCCAGCCCACTTGCTGCTGCCAGCTAGCCAACTCAGCTGGCAACCTGCCAACCTCCGACCAGCCTTCTCAACCCTCCTTCAGCCGGCCAACAGCTAGCTAGCAGCCGTCCGTCCACCCCATTCCGGTCAGCCGTCCTAGATAAGGCGAAAAGTATGTGATGAAGAAAATTGAAGAGGATGAACTATTTTTAGTCATTTTAATTCTTTTATTTTTATCTCTTTATTAGTCATTCATATTATTATTGTTCTCATTAATCAATAATGAGAACAATACAAATGTTATTAAATGATTATTATTTTCATACTATTAAATTTCAAATTCAGGCATTTTTACAATAATTTCCATTTTATTTTCTTTCATTCATATATTATTATTATCAATGAAATAATGATAATAATATATATCAAATATAATTATTATCCTCAGTGACTTAAAAATGTTATCTTTTATTAAAAGAGAGAATGAATGAAAGACATAATAGAAAAGAGCAAAATAAAAAATCTCTAAAAATATATCACTTAAAAAAAAAAGCTAATTTAAAATATCAAAAACCTAAATGCAGATTGAGCGAACTGTCCCTCATCCGAACTTAAAGAACTAGGTACCAAATGTCTTTCCTTACTCTTGTTTAATATGCTTTTTCCACTTAGCATCGCACAAATTAAAAATGCTTTTAAAAGTCACATAAAATGATGTATGAGTAGCAAGACTTTGGATAAATGAGTAGCAAGAGTTTTATATTGATATATTTTTAGTCTGATCAGACAACTGCTAGGACAGGGTTGTTCGACATCGGGATACATAAGGAGCCTATACTGATAAGCTTTTTATGGAGCAGGTATAGAGAGAAGTTGGGATATATAACACAAAAATAAATCCCATTTTTCTAAATTTTGTACTTGCCCAACAAAATCATATTTTGCCTCAGATATCAAATGTCAAAATTCTATATTTATTTTTGTAACTACGATTATTTTATACAGCTTTTATTTCCTGTCAAATTATTAATTATTTTGCTTATTATTTAACATTTGTAAAAATGACATCTATCAGTACTTAGTTTTATAACTAACTGGTATTCAAATGCTTGCACTTTTGAAACGTTCCCAGATCAGGAGTTCGTCCTAGAAGAAAGGTGCTAAAAACTAAGCAGCGCTGATAAAAAACTGCTTCCTACTGAATTATCGCTCTTTTTAACTTTTTTTAAGTGTTACTTTTTATTTTGATCATTGTAATCAAGAGACTTATGAATTAATGAATAAATGAGTTATGCTTGATGTCTATATATTAGTCTCTTAAATCACTCAATATGATTCTGCGGCTAAAGGACTTGTTATTCACACAACAGGTGCTGGATCTGCTCCCACTGACCCAGCACTGGATCTTCACATCGGGTTTATTAATTTATTGGTTTGTTAATATGTATATTGATTCCATGGGTCCACTAACGGGTCAGTTGGGTCCATGTTGTGTTATGCTAGTTGAACAAAACTCAACCCGATCTTCTTTACAGGTTCATTTTACAAACCTAAACCCGACCCATTTAGCTTGAAAAGTTAACACAAACATGGATTTATCGATTTCATGGGTTCGTTAATGGGCCAACCGAGTCAATATCGGGTCATGCAAATTGGTCCAAATATGACCTGATATCCTTTACAGGTTCTGAAAATGGATTTTGCCAATGTCAAATTCGTGCTGGGTCACATGTCGTATCAAAATATTACACAGCCCTATATAGCCCAATGATCTATGGATTATCTTGAGAAATAATCCATGCTATATTATGATACCAATTGATACAAACACACCCCTCTAAGATTTTGTTAGAAGGATTAGAGAAAGTATTAAGAGGGTTAGTATAACGGAATATCAAATAAAAAGCAATATATGACTGCTGTTTCAATCAACTATAATGTTGTTGATTTTTTGGACAGTATATATTCCAAGCCGATTAGGAGAGAATATCAAATAAAAAGCAATATATGACTGATGTTTCAAACAACAATAATGTTGTTGATTTTTAGGGCAGTATATACTATATATTCCAAGTTGATCACAAGAGAAGGGTTACATATCTAATTGAACATTAAGGTCTCTTTATGTGAGAAAGATAAAGAGACGAGGAAATGGGATTGTTGGATGTGAGTAAAATTGTTAATTGTAACGTGTGAAAATAAATAGATGGCCGATATTGAGGAATATATTAAAAAAAAGACGATTGATTTGGAGAAATTGAAAAGAAAAATTAGTACAAAAATATAGAAGAAAGGATGAAAAAGGGACTAGCTAAGTATGGAACTACATAAGGCAAAAAAATTAGAGATTAATGAAATTTCCATAATAAAGAAAAAAAAATAAAGAAAGAGGAGGCTAAATGATGCATGACAAAAAGAATTCACACGTGACAGGATAATTACAAGAGCCTTCAAGAAGAAAAAGGTCCCGTTTAAAGTAATTTTTATTTTTTTATTGTATTATTTGTTAAATCTAAGCTTTAGATTTTATTAACTTTATTTTGAATTTTATTTGAGTTGTAAGAGAGAGGAAATTAATTTAAATATGAAAATTATATATTTTCTTTTAGGAGGTAGACTAGTTTGGTAAAAGAATATTTTCTTTTCTTATATATTTCTTTTTTGAGGGATAGGTTAGTTTGGTAAGAGAGTATTTATTTTCTTAATATTTTTTCTTTCTTATAAATAGGGACCTTAACCCTCTTGTAAAAGGTATTATGATGACAATAAAAATTTTAAAATTCCTCCAAGTTCTCTCGGCTTTGAGTTCTTAATTTTTTTCTTGGCAGTGCGAATAATCGACCAAGACTTCGGGGTGAGGACAATCTCGGGGTGCCGAAGGTGTGTACAACCATAGGAGTGCAAGGTGCGTACAACCCGCACAATCTTATCTCGTTTGGCTCCTGCTAAGCTGCTCCGACGTCGTTGCTTCCAAGCGTCCGCTCTGTCACTTCCCTCGATCGTCATTTCTTCTCCACCTCGACATCGATCACCATCACTAAATATTGGGAGAGAAAAAAAAGAAATAGAGAAGCAAGGGAACAATTAAATATTATTTCATTTCAAAAATCTAGAAATTTGAAACTTAAAAGATACAAACACAAATAACCCTTCAACTAAATTCAAAATCCTAATTGAAGAACATCTTAAGAAATATACAATAAATAAAATAAAATTAAATGAGTAATTCATTAAAGTTTTACTAGGAGCAACTACTCTTGTAAAAAGCTATCTGAAATTCAAAACAATAACAACACCATGACTTAGTCACACTAGGTAGGGTCGGCTACATGAATCCTTTGTTTCTATATTGAATGATCAAATAGAAGCCCCTCTCAATGTTCTAAATAGAGAAGTTCCTTTCTAATGATTTCTTCTCATGTCTTTTTGGCCTTCCTATTCCTATTTTAACATGAGCAACGTTTATATACTAAACTTTTCTAACATGAGCATCGAACAGTCTACGTTTAATATGCCCAAGCCATCTAAGATGAAATTCTCTAATATCCTCTATTGAAGTCACTCCAACCTTGCTACGAATGAAGTTATTTATCATTCTATCCTTTCCAATATAGCATTCATCCAACTTCGCATATTCATCTTTATTACACTTATTTTGTCGACGAGTTTCTTCTATATTGACCAACATTCAGCCCCATATAACATATAGCCAAGCGTATTCTCTATAAAATTTTCTTTTATTTTGAGTGGAATTTTTTGATTGCACATCTTCAGAAGTGCCCCTCTATTTTATCCAACCAGTTTGAATCTTAATAATCACATCACTCTTTATTTAAACATTACTTTAATTGATTACACTAAAGAATTTGAAACTCTCACTTTTCTTTATCGCATGGCCCTCATAAGTTATGTCTTCAAGATTATGGCTTCAATCATGATAAAACTTATACTCCATATATTCTACTGTAGATTTATTAAAATAAGGCCCTTTAGATTCTAAAGTAATCATCCATAATCTAAGCTTTGCTTTAACTCCATCCCTAATCATATCAACTAAGAAAATTTCATCTGCAAATAACATACACCAAGAAACCTCCTCTTTAACGTGTTCAATAAGAACATCATAGTTAATTCAAAAAACATGAACTGACACTAGAGCCTAGATGTAATCCAATATAATTAAAAAATTATTAGATAAGCCATCTTGAGATCAAATGCATATTATAGCTACATTATACAAATCTTGATAGCATCAATAATTTCTCTTTTTCTCTCCAACACTATCCATAGAACTTCTCTTTGTGCTCTAACATATTTTCAAGGTCAATAAAGATTAAATGAAGATCTTCTTTTTCATTTCTTAAATTTACTCATCAAATCTCTTAGTCAATGTGTGACTTCCATGGTAGATCTACCTACATAAAATAAAACTGATTTTATGAAATATGTGTAACTCTATTAATACATATATAATCACTCTCTCCCAAAATTTTATCGTACGACTCATTAACTTAATTCTCCTATACTTTGCACAATAATAATTGAATTTAAAATTCAAAAATCCCTTCATTTTAATTTAATAACAAATTTCAATTATAATTTTCTCCTGAATTTAAACTTCAAATTTGTATTTTGATAGCAATTTTCCTTTAAAACTTTCAAGAAAATATCATTATCATTATTATTTAATAACATTATATTGATATTAAGTTGCATCACAAATAGTCCTATATATAGTAAGAAACCACAGAAAAATTAAAGCCCAAGTTGGAAATTTGCAAATGATAAACAAAACCTCTATAATAATCTTTTAAGAAAGACAATATGCCCACTAATCGCATCATAATTGAATTATTTCTACTGTTAGAAATTGATTAAAAAATGATGTGAATGATAATGAAAATCAATATCTACCACTATTTTACTGTTAAGCTCCCTTTTATAAGCATTTTTATAACATAATACTCACTGGGAAAGACAATTAGTTAAGAATATGCAATGAACCCAATTTATTTAAAAGTTGTCAATGCTAAGTCTGAAAAATTAGAGATTAAGAAGATGCTAGAATAACTGATTATAGAAAAATCTAGATTGAAAAGAGAAGCTTTTATCCATGTAATAAGTCATTGTTAAGAAAAGTAAAAATATACTTCTATTATAAACAGAGGAACATTAGTATCATATGAAAACTCACAAAAAGGAATGTTCAAAAATTATTATTGTTGTTGCATATTAGCGCAAAACAAATACAACTTGTGCTCTTTCAGTAATTGATGGAAACAAAGAATCAATGGATTTTGGATTCAACTAGCGCATAGCATGTGTCCTGATAAAGAACTATTTTCATTTTTGATTCATATTCTAGTAGCTATATTTAAGCAAAAAATAATAGGAGAACTAAGAAAAATTATTTTGGACATTACAATAAACACTAATGTATAGTGGTGTGACTAAAACGTTGACATTAGTTAGGCATGCAACTAACCCCACAAGAATCTTGCATCATGGAGTATTATTAAAATTTAAATTCTCATAAGACAAATTTTTTAAAAGTTTTGGTTATCACTAAGGTAAAGTGAGCTTTGAGTAGAATTGCTATAATTTCAATATATTTATATTTGAGCACCATGGGTTTTAGTAAAAAAAGATTATAATGATTAATTCAAGTCAAGCTCTAATATAAAAAGTTGCATCTTGATAGACGCACATTTGGAAATAAACAAATGAATCAAATTGTACTAGAAAGTTTATCCAAGCGCAAGCTCGTATCATCATAGCATTTATAACAAAAAGATAATTTGAGGGATGAAAACTCTTACAAAAGTGCCCTTTCAATATTGATGAATTCATTTTACCATGGAACAAATGTCCTTTAGAGGTCTCTCAGAGAAAGATCATATTCAATGGTTGAAAGGTAATCAAATAACAATAACAACAACACAAAATCTTAGTCTCACTAGGTAGGAACAGTTATATAAATTCTTTGTTTCTATCGTGTGAGATCAAATAGAATCCCCTCCCTAAGTTCCAAATAAAGAAAATCACATTCAATGATTTCTTCCCATATCTTTTTTGGTCTTCCTCTTCGTCTTTTAACATAGGCAAAATTTATATATTCAATTTTTAAAATAGGGGCATTATCGTCCATGCTTAATATACCCAAACCATCTAAGATGACATTATTTAATATTATCCACTATTGAGGCTATTTTAAACTTGCTACAAATGAATCATTTCTCATTCTATCATTAAAGTATACCCACTCATCCACCTTCCATTCTCATCTCTGTATCAAAATTTTATCGATAATTTTTTCTTTGTTGGTCAACATTCAGCTTCACATAGCATAGTCGATCGTTTGCTCTAACAACTTTTCCTATAGCTTTGAGTGGATTTTTTTTTATCGTACAACACTCTAGAAGTACTTTTCTATTTCATACAACTATCTTGGATTCTATTAATTACATCGCTCTTTATTTCACCATTATTTTGAATAATTGAGCCAAGGTTTTGAATCTCTCACTCTTCTTGATCACATGATCCTCAATAATTTTGCCCTCAAGATTATGGCTTCTATAACAGTTAAGCTTATACTCCATATATTATATTTTAGATCTACATAGATAAAAATAGTTAAATTTTAAAGTAGTCCACAACTCCAATTTTCCTTTAACTCCATCCCTAATCTTATCAATAACAAAATGTCATCTACAAATACAAATACAAGCACCAAGGAACCTCATCTTGAATGTGTAAAGATGGAATCGATGTAATACACAGTTATTGTTATGCCTTAAGCTTTCGCCATATACCTTTATATTTCTTGCATTCACTTTTATCATTATGGTTGCACTTATTATAATTTGTTGTTCAAAGGGTTCATGGAAATTCTCTTAAATAACAAATACATATATTTATCATAAGCAACAGCTAAAGATCATGCTGCATATGAAAACCTCAAAGGAAAAACAATTAGCAGCGATTAAATCAATCAAAAACAGCTATAATAACTACAAAAAGCATAGTAGTTTCTTATATTGAGAACTGAACATGGTTGTCTGCCACGATAAGTAAATAGCCAACTAGCCAAGTGTGTTATCACATCAAATGCAAAACAAATGAAGTAATCACCAAGACAACTAGCTTTTCTAATATTGGTATAGTATTTATTAAACAGACATAGTAACATTTGAGAGAAGACTGATAAAAGCAAATCATAAAAGAATTTAAAAAAGCATTAACAAGTTACTAACAGCTTCTAGTGATCTGCAGTATATATTTCAATATGTTTTTTTTTTGGACTTAAACGACACAAAAAACCTCTGTGGATACAATGATGTAAATTCTAAAATATAAAGCAGAAAATCCATTAAGGTCAATTAGCAATGCAAAATCAGTACCTAATGAAAGAAGAAAAGTTTGCATTTGTAGATAAGAAACTACAAAATACAAAAAAACAAGGGATAAATCAAAATGTTACTTGCAAAACATGAAGGGCACCAAGTGGCCCAGATGCAGAGCCTCTGACGAAGGTCCTCTCCCTGTATAAAGATAAAACTTCTCACCCTTCTCATAGACATCAAGAATCTGATTAAAATCCCTGAAATAAACAAAAACAACATCCGAATTCAGAATCTTTGCCCAAGGATGCCAAAGCAGAAGAGTAAAGTGAACGACCTGTGAGCGAAGAAGACCCCGCGTCGGAGAAAAACGTGGGCAGGGCGGGAAGTGAGACGCTCAACACGGTTGACAAGATGTCGATCAACTTTCTGGCATCCAAACTTTTCAATCAGCTTGTCGTAATCGATCTTCCCACCATCCTTCGCGGAAACCTGCCAAGGGTTCACCACCTGATCGCTTTCCCCCGTCATCACACCTGCTGTCACAGTTCCACCAATTTCTTTACTACGCTCCTCTGCCATCGGAGCCCCTTAAAATCAAAATGCGATTGTATATGAGACAAATTTAGGGTTTCATGTCAAGAACTGCTGCTCACTGTGTTTAAGCTATTTACCAAACTTGGAGTTGGGAAGTCTGGAAAGCGCGATCGATGGTTTGGCAATTGATAGTTTGGCAATCGAGGGGGAGACCAGCTTCGGCGGCAGGAAGCTCGGGAACTCGTAGAAACGGTGGAGAGGAAGGCTTCCCAGCGGGTGACGACGATGAGAGAGCTTCAACAGGTCAAGCTGGATTTATGCAGAAGATCCTCCAAACCGCAAGATTGGGCCTTTTGCAAGTTATTAAATTAGAACGATTATAGTGAGACTGATTGTGGAAAAATTAGCTTACGATGGGCAAAAAATTTCAGCGTTATTACAGAATGAGAGCGAATCAAACAACTATTATTTGCATCTCATTGGGGAATAACACATTCGATCTCTTACAAATTTGTGATTAACATCTCACCAAATTAGCCTTAAATCCTAAAAATTGTTTATGGGGTTATTTGGAATATAGAAAGTGGAGGTAAATTAATTAAATTATAATATAGTTTGATTAATTTACTTTTATTTAGTATAAAATATTTGAATTTTTTTGTTTGAAATGAAATAATTCACAGAGTATAGTATTTCAAATAATTTAATGTAAGATTATTCATAAATTTTTTTCTTACTCATAAAATACTGTGAGATTCAAATCATTGTAAAGCACATAACAAACATCTAAATTTTAAGATTTAATTATAAAGTTTTATCTTTTTTCACTTGTCTTTAAATTTTCTTGTTATAAATGGATATAAGATGGCATGCATTTTATAAATGAGATGATGTTAATGCTTTTCTTATAAAGATTTATGTTTGGAAGTTAAATATGTAAATTATAAAATTTTGAGTAAAACGTATTGTAACCTTTCCAAGAAAAAAAAACTTAATTGGAGAAGATGACATTAGATTGCATAAACATTGAACCAACACTAGATAGTCTACCAATCTTTGAAGAATATTACTCATTGATACCTAAAGAGTTATAAGAGTTGAAGGTGCAACTACAAAAACTCTTAGATATTAGTTTTATTCATCCAAATTTGTTATCACGAGAGCTTACATCCATTTGTTAAGAAGAAAGGTGCGTCGCTATGAATGTGCATATATTATTGAGAACTCAATAAAGTCACTATAAAAAATGATTATCTATTAACTATAATTAATGATATATTTAACAAATTAACTAGAGCTACTTTATCCTTAAAGATTGATCTATGTATAAGCTATCATCAAGTAAGAAATCAAAATAGTTAACTTGCATAAAACTATATTTTGCATAAGTTATAGACATTTTCAAATATTAGTCATGTCTTTAAGTCTATCAATGCTCACAATATTCATGGATATAATGCATAGACTATTGAAATCATATTTAAATAATTGTGCCATCATTTTTATTATGTCATACTTATTAATTCTAAAGATGGGAAAAGCATTTAAGAACAATATCAAAACTATGTCAAAAATATCAAAATGCCCATTTCTCTAAAAGCATGTTTTAGCCGGAGTCAATATCATCATTAGGGACATGTAATTAAAGGATGAATACTTACAAATCCAAAGAAAGTTAGCACAATTTAAGAATTGTTATAATTACTTTCATAACATAAATTAGAGCAATTTTTATTAACAATAACTAAAAATTTTATTAAATACTTTTTGCCAATTGTTGCTCCTCATAGTTAATGCCAAAAAAAAAATTCATTCATATGATGTTCAAAGTGCAACTAAATTTTTCAAAAAAGTTTAAAAAATATCTTACAATTGCACCATTGCTCATACTACAAAATAAAAGTAAATACTATTCAGCATATTGTGATACTTGGCTTAATGGTTTAAATGTGCCTTTACATAAACAGGTCAAGTAATAATCCACGTATCCATCCCAAGCTTGACAAATTAAATAGTCTGATTTTTCTTATGATATACAATTGAAAAGGAATCATATACGATACAATTCTGAGATGCTGAGCTTTTTTTACATATTTTATCCCATTACTTGTATTAAGTATATATATATAGTATAAATTTTATTCATGATACAAGTCAAGACATAACAGCATGTACCATGCTGATTGCAAGCAAATATAACAGAGATCTCTCATTTCATGCTTGACAAATTAATGGAATCTACAAATTTCATATATATATATATAAGGAATTCAAAAAGTGGCAATGGGCAACACAATATTTATCTGCCAAACTAGGAACAGAGAACTCACAAAACTGCACCCTTTATAAGGAATCACATTCCAAGAGATCAATATTCTCAGCTTTTAAATGTTAGGAGGCATTCAAGCTCAACATGCAGCCATTGAGAGCTAGAAACAGGAATAGCCAAAAGGAAGGTTAGGTGCCGAGTTATAGCTCCATAGATTCAGGTGATCGGATGATAGATAGACGTCATTTTAATCAAATCTTCAATCAACAACATAATTAGGAGCCACTGCCAGAATCCTGCTCTCACTGGAAGGCCTCCTTGCATCACCAGCCGCCTCCATAGAGGCGGCCGCCATCGCTGTTGAACTCGTTCCATCATCGATCACAATCAGATGGCCCTCCCTCTGTATCAATCTCTGCATTCACATTTTTTTTGAAAAAAATAAACAATTATAAAGATTATGAAGTACATAAAGGCTGAATTTTTATGCAGGATTCGCTGGCTATACCTCAATGATGGCCTTGATGCATTTAACCTCTTCACGCACCTCATCAGTGGAGCTGTACGCTCCTTGAATATTCTGTTGCTCAACATACCACACAATGAGATCCCCCTGCTTCATGCCAGCCAAAGCGCTTCCTGCAAAATCCAACAAATCCCAAAGCCTTTATATGCATTCCTCAAGTTTATCAAGGTTGTCTTAATATCAGAGTTGTATTAGGAACCTATTAGTATTGATGAGAGCAATGCAAGATATTAAGTGGAGGAAAAAACTAAAACGGTGACTATAGCATTAAATAAAGCAGGAACAGATCTTGAGACCAGTGCCTTTCTCGGTAGGAGTTCAATCAGTTAGTATATGAAGGTTCATCGCTCGGACGAGTTTACAAAGCAGATCTTTTTCTAAGAAACTTAGCATGTGTTCATGAATAAGTGTGCTATTTTCTATTTTAAAACATATCTTGTCAAGGAAGCAAATGTTGGCATATAATCAAAATTGAACTCAATATTTTAAACTTTTCCCATGTATAATAAACTCTAATCAAGCTTGATATATATGCAAGTAGAAGTACTGCTAAAAAGTGCCTTTATTTGTTTGTATATATGGTTATCCAGAGGCATGCAGCTGTATTAAGGTTTGCATCGAATTTTGTTGGAATTTGGTGTGCAGTGATCATCTTTCGACCAAGCAGACAAAAAAGTTTTTGCAATCTTAAATTATCTACAAGGAATGGTTGGATACCATCTTGCATTACTGTCTCTTCATGCTGCCTTAACCGCATAACCAGCGCTCGAGTAATTTTTTGAAAATGCTCTTCAGTTATCACCATTTTCTTTTTTTGCCGAACGTCAGAGTCTGTCCCTTGTTCACCACCTATAAAATTTTGTGCACAAAAAAGTACTTGGCTTAGAAGAAAATCACATAAATACACTGATTTGAATAGTCACCTCCATTTCCTGATGCTGGAGCATCATCAGCTGGTGCTTGTGCAACATTTTCAGTGGCATCCCCATTGACATCCCCAGTGACATCAGCAGCATCTTGAAAATCAGATAGATCAATCTCACTTGATTCAACGCTGCATTGTATGATTTGCACAAGTCAACTTCGACAGAAGGTAAAATAAAAGCAGAAAGGAAAATAATACCCAGCCTGAGGAAAAGTATTCTTCTCACCTTATAATAGATGTCTTCAGAAGCTTCACTGCCATTAGGACATGAGGTGGGAGAACCTAGTGCAACAACATCACAGAAATTGTAAAGAAAGCCTAGTAAAAATGATAGCTGAATCAAATTGCCTGTTAGTTTGCTTAAATGCAAACTTTATTTGTTACAGGATCAATAGCTGTGGCGTTTAGTGCGTGCGTTTGTAGTAGAAGGGCTTGTGCCTATAAAACAGAACTTCAGCGTTTCTTTAGAGAATGGAATGAACTAGAAAATTTCCCCAGCTATAATCCAAAGAGTTTTATGGTGGCAACTAAAAGAGAATTAAAGAAGGAAGCACAGGAAGAAGAAATAAGAATAGAAGAGGACTAGCAATGGGAAAACTAAGCAGAGAAAGAAAAATAACAGATCATATTTATTGCTCTTTCCATATATCAATTGAATCTCACATATTCTTATTTACAGCTACAACACCCTAAAATACGACACGACACACACAAAGCACAACCATAGTAATAAAAATGCATCATTATTCCACAATCACTATAAAACTTTAGGAACACTCACCATTGTATCCAAATGGCATCTAGCAATGGCTTCTGACAGCCTGATTAGAGCCTCAAGCTGCCGCACAGTCATCCTATATGCAACCCTGCTTCCAGGTGTGGCATCACCTCGGCGAAGAGAAACATATGATTCAACCAGCACTTTCCTAGCCTCAGTGCTCAGCTGTAACAAAATAGTTCTATTGGAAATAAGCCATCTATTACTATAACCGAATGCACCCAATGAAAGAAGCCAATAAATGAACCTGAGGCTTTAAGGACTTGGCATATGCAAAATAACGTTTCAATTCAGTATTGGTGAAAGAAGGGGATAACGCTTCCTCATGCTTCTGACGAACTCGCACAATATGATGGGCAATATGATAGTCAGTGTTCTCATCCGGTTCATCAATCATAACATATACTAGATCAAACCTTGAAAGAATAGCAGGAGGTAGAGCCACATTGTACTGTGATCATAAACAGAAGTATTATTCTATTAGATTCCAGGTAACATTTCAGTATATTTACAGTAAAAATAAATCTCTAAATACTTTTTCAAGTTGAATTCATAAAGTGTCAGTCATATTGAGATGATAACCTTCAGTGGCTTTGACTTGTCATAACGCCCACCAGTAGGATTTGCTGCAGCAAGAATGGACGTTCTGGCATTTAATGTTGCTTGTATGCCTGCTTTCGTAATGCTTATAGTTTGTTGTTCCATTGCCTCATGTATAGCAACCTAAGTACAAAAAAAAAAGTCAATTTTTATATAGCCATGATAAATTTTATAAATTAACATACAAAGAATAAGATAATCACCTGGTCCCTAATGTCCATTTTATCAAATTCATCAATGCAGCATACTCCATTATCAGCAAGCATAAGGGCTCCAGCCTACAAAAGACATTACAAATGAAATCAAATGAGGTACAGCCAACGTTCCATAATAGTTTTTAAGATGGATATCCTTCATTAAATAAATGAACATATTTTTAGTGTCCAATTCAAGAAAAGTCTTATAATGGAAAATTGGATTTTAAAAAAGCCTACTTAAGAAGAATGTTATCTAAGAAAACAGAAGTGATGTTGCATTATGATGTAACAAACCATAACATGCTGCACATGTTACTTAGGCTATTTCTGCTCAAATGATCATTTACTGAAATACCCAGCACCAAGGATAAAAAGAAAATAAATCAAATACTATATATATATATATATATATATAATTTTTTTCACTAGGGTCGGCCAAGCTAGCCATGAATTATGCCGGCCATATGTCTTGATAGCCATACAGCACACACAGATATAACACGTGAGAGTTGCATACATAGACAGCCGACCCTTTTTGTCCGTGCATCATTACCTCAATACAAAACTCGCCAGTTTCTGGCTCCTTGGCAACAGTTGCTGTTAATCCTGCCGCAGACGAAGATTTTCCAGATGTATAGACAGATCGAGGAACCAAACTAGCAACATACCTGAAAATGAGAAATTGTTGTTCAAAAAAAGCCTATATTCAACTAACACGAACAACTGATAGCACAAGCGATTCCAAGGATTAAAAAAAAAAGGAATGCAACACTTTGAAATGAACTCCATGCTCCCAGAGAAAATTTGGTTGCACTATTTTCAAGGTAATAAGGTGTTAAAGACATAAAAGCAATTTAATTTTACATCATGTAACTGAAAAAAATGTAGGTGTAGCATTAGTTGTTCAACACCCATAAGCTTAAACTTTGAATTGTAAATATTCTTAAGCACTAGTATTGAGTTAATTTCCTCCTTAATTGAGAGGAGATATAATACATCCTTTTTCAAATTTTATTCTATTTTTATTTTGTTTCCAAAATAAAAGAGAGGTTTTCTGCCTTTCCTTTATCAATGAGAAGGATCTCCCTATTTAAAGAGACAATGGGGGAGGTCAAAAGACAAAAAATGCTGATTTTCTTGAATCGTGCAATCACCTTCTTGCTGAAGAAATTGATGCACATAGATCTTCCCTGCAGACAATAACAATTTACAGCTCTTGTGATTTGTTTGATTCCCTTGTCACTTTTTTGAAACAAGAACAATTTTCAAATATAATTATAGATATTTGGGTAGTCTGGAAACTTGAAGAAAGCGCTCCATACACTCCATCCAGGCAAACCGCATCCACATGCACTCCCCCCCCCCCCCCTCCCCCGCTTGAGGTGGCATTCTCTTATTGCTTATTGCTCCACTTGTATGGTTTTTATTCTTTTTTAAAGAGTAAAGCCCACGGGTAGGATCTAGCGGTACGATCAAAGGAAGGGAGAGGTTTCTCCCCTACGGGAATGGGAGGAATAAGGATTCGCAGGCGAGACAGAAAGAACTGTTGCCAATGCAATGCATCTGCGGCTTAGTAAGCTCGCTCTAGTCCCGAAAGAAAGAACAGGCTTGAGTATTGGAAGCTAACCCAGATAGGATCGAACAACGGTTTTGTTCTGATTTTAGTTGAGGCTATTGGAGTTTAGTCGAAGTGAAGAGAAAGAGAACTAGACTTCGCACCTTTCCTCTCCTCTCGCTTTCCTACGCACCTCGATATGAACCTCTCCTGAAAGTCGAGCCTTTCCTTTGAGATGCCAGTCGAATGTAGAAGAGTGAGACGTCAGTTGAAGTCACCCTTCTCTTATACGTACGTCAAGAAATTAATAAATAGAAAGATTTCACTGTTTTATTTACATATTACATAGCCTAGAGTCAGAGTAGAGGTAGAGGCCACGAACTCAGGATATTGAAGTCAGAGTGAGCTCTCTTTTCAGTGTAAGGGCGAATGACTCGAACTCCTTTCACTACTCGACTTCAAACCCAGCTCCAGAGCTAAACCAAGATTTTGTTCTAGCTCAAACATTGACTTCCCTTCCCTATCGTTTTGTTATTAGGAGAATATTTTGATTCGACTCTTGTCTCATAGAACTAACTAGTTCAAGCTTAGAAACTACTGTTCAGTCACCTACCTACGGTACCCATCTGTCTTCTTATTGAAATGAAAGTCTTCCGAGCTCACTAAAAGAAAAACAAAACCTTAAAGGTCAAAGAAAAAAAACCTTTGCTTTGTAGCTAAAAGAAGAACAAAACCACGGAGCGGTACGAACTCCTTAGCTGGGAAGGAATCTGAACGGTCTATTGACTGCCCGACCCTAGTCTCTGAGCTGCTAGCTACTCCTAGAGTCTAGGCTATGTCAGAGTCACAGCTCAGAAAGATTACGTTTCTTATCTTACGTATATAATCTCAATCTAGAAAAGATCTCTCTCTGAGCCTTCTCCTTCCAGTCGAAAAAAAAGAATAACACAACCTTCGACTGACGTCTGACTTTCAGTGCCTTACATACGTAAAAGAGAAAAGACAGGTGAGTATGAGTAGGAGCTAAGGAGTGACATTATATACGAGATTCTTACGGAGAATATGTTTTTAAGTAGTAAAGCTTCGTCTATTCGTTATCGGATAAAGTACTCAAGCCTTTGGGCCTTAGAACATACTCTTATCTTCTTTTAGTACTTTTATGCTTGTGTGCTTAGCATTAGATTTCCCTAGGCTAGGTCTCCATGAGCCTTTCTTCTTATTAGTAAAAGCATCGAGTTCATCTTTCAGGTTTCAGGTACGTATGTTTTGAAAAGGAAGAGGCCTATAAGGTAGGTTTATATTAGATATAAAGTACTAAAGACTATATATGAGATTATACGTATTTACTTTACGTAACCGAGAACCTAGAACTATCTGAGCCTGCCGTGACCCATTCTTTAGCCAGAAAGGATATATCAAGAAGTGTTGCTATAAACTGAAGCAAGATTAGGAAGACGATAATGCCAAAGATGGTGTTGATGCCAGCAATGTCAACAACAGGGATTCTGCCAATGTTTCCCCAAAAATATTCTGCTTGTGTTAGAATTAGATAAGGTCTGCTCTGCTCAAGATAAGATGATGTGGATCGTGGACAGCGACACTTCAGTACATGTGACTTCCAGAACTTGACATCTTTTTCGCTTACGCACCAGGATACTTTGATGGTGTAAGAATTGATGATGGAACAATTGCACAGTGAGCTGGAGTTGGTGATGTTTCTCTTGTGACGTCCACTAGAGCAAGACTACTACTCACAAAGGTAAAATATGCACATGATATTCATTTAAATTTGTTGTTAGCTAACAGGTTTTTCGATAATTGATTGGAGAAAGCAATTTCATCGGGAGTGATGGAAGCTTACCAAAGGATCCTCGATCGTAGTACAAGGCACGAGGCAATCCTCCCTGTACTGGGCTCAAGCTAGTGTCATTAAAGATTCCTTGAACACATTGAGTTCACAAGAATCTTTAGATCTGTGGCACAGAAGACTTGCCCATATGAGTGATAATGGAATTTCAGAACTTGCTAATAGGAATCTACTCAGAGATTTGAAGGGAACACAACTAAAGCAGTGCAATCACTGCCTAGTAGAGAAGCAGAATGGCTTTCATACATCAACTTACTAGAAGACCTAAGGTATTGCATCTTGTTCATTCAGATTTATGTGGTTATATGCCTATTATGTGAAACAACTCAAGTCATTACTAAGCTAACTAAGGCTAGACCCAACTCAAAATCAGGATCCTGGATAACTTCAAAATTAAGTTAAACTAAAAATACAGTTGAATAGAGTAAATTTTTGTAATAGTAATGCTCAAGATTAAGAGCAATCTAGATAACGAATACTCTTGAATTAATTTTTGAATATTTAAAATTAAGAAAAATAGAAAAACTAAATATAAGTTCAAATTAAATAATTTTGGTGTTGTTAAGTTAAGAATATTAGGAAACGGCTATCCAAAAAGTTTTGCTGAATTTGGAAACTCCGGATTGACCGTAATTAATTTTTGAAGATTTTATCTTCAAAAATTAATATAAAATAAAATATAACTCAAAATTGAGAAATTTTGGTACGGGTGTGTTCGTCTCGTCAAGGTACACCTACGGATAAAGTTTAGTTAATTTTGGAAATCAATCGATAAAAAAATACGCAAATTTTAATTGGAATTAAATTATTTAATTTTTCCTTATTTTTCTCTCTTCGCCCTCTCCCCTCACGCGCATGCCCATGCGAGGGATGGCAACTGGAGCGATGTGGCTGTTTAAGCCCGACGCCGGTTCAGCGAAAACCGTTCCGACATCGGGTATTCACTTGCTGCAGAATCATAATGAGTAACTTGAAAGAAAAAGGAACACACATAAAAGCCAAGGATATTATTATTTATTTCAATGTTCATATTACAAGATCTTTTCAACACTCCTCGTGCAAAGTGAAAATAAAGAAAAAGATAAAATATAAACAAGTAAAATTGCGTCGTGGATCTATCAGCAGTTTGAACATTTTAAGCATTAGGATTTTTGCGTGTATTCCACCAAGAGCACATGACCTAGTATTGTACATAAAATAATACCAGAATTGAAAATAAAATACTCTAATACTCTAATTACTGCAGTACACAATAATATTTACATTTTAAAAGATGAGATTAACGGAAGTAAGGCGAAAATAAAATACCGGAAAAGTAATGCAATAGCGCAAAATAAATAAACAAATTCCTGCAACAAATATTATTACAAAATAAAAGTTACTAATATCATTTTCCAGTAACTAATCCTGAATATTACTAATGTCATTTTCCAGTAACAACCCCAAATGTTATTGATGTCATTTTCCAATAGCAACCCCGAATGTTACTGATGTCATTTTCCAGTAACAACCCCGAATGTTATTGATGTCATTTTCCAATAACAACCCCAAATATTATCACGTTGGTTCCGAACAACCAGTCAAGCTTCAAATGAATTTGGCTCAAAGTAAATAAGTGAAGTAAAGCAGCAATAAAAATGCAAAATATAATACATGTCATATACTAGGTACCTTAGTTTCTTAAGTTCAGATGAGTGACAGTTCGCTCAATTTGCATTAAAGTTCCCGATATTTCTTTGGATTAACCATTTTTAAAAGTGATGTGATATTTGTTTTTAAGGATTCTTCTTTTATATTCTGTCCTTTCATTCTCATAATGATAGAAGTTCATATTTTATTAAATCACTTGATGTAATAATATAATATTATCATTATGATAATATTATTATATGAAAGAATAAAGACAAAAATAAAAATGAAATAAAAAAATATTTAAATGGAACTAATAATCATTTTATAATATTTGAATTGTTCCCATTATTACTTAATAAAAATGATAAAAATGTGAATGACTAAATAGCAATGATTTAAATGTACAAGATTAGTAAAAAGTTTTCCTTCCATTTTCTTATTTTCCAACACCTCTCACCTTAGGATTAGGATCACTTGGAAAATGGAGGAAGGCTGGAGGCTGGAGGAGGGCTGCGGGGCTGCTGTTGGCCAGTCGGAGGAGGTAGCTGGCCGGCAAGGTGGCTACTGCTAGCTGGCGGGGCTGCTGGCCAGCGGCTGTTTGGCTGGTAGGGGTTGAGAACTGCTGCTGTGTGGCTGGGAGAGAAGGGAGCTGAGAGGGCTGCTATTGCTGTAGTGTGGGGAGAGGAGAGGGCTGATGTTTGGAGAGGAGGGAATGGAGGGTGTATATATAGAGGAAAAGGAGAGGGAGGGGGATTAGAGGCGTGGGGGGGGTCGAATAGGCGTAGGGGGACCTTCTCTACTCCATAAATGCGCAGGTTGCACATGCTTCCGCCTGGCGCGAAAGCTTCTTCCGCCTTCTGGCGGAAGAAATCGCAAACATGCGATTTTAATTTCAAAGGAAAAATATAAAGGAATACTTAATGTTAAATTAATCGCATTTTTCCGTCATTCGACGTCCAAATACAACAAAATTTGACATCGAGGTGTTACAACATTACGAACACTATCACACCGAAAATATTCGATTCGGTACAATATTTTATTTTATTTTAATTTTTGTAGTTTAAAATTTCAAAAATTCACCACAATCAAACCGCTGCTCAGAATTTGATGAAATTTCCCGAACAACCTTTAAATAATATACTTAACACAACGACATTGAAAACGATGAAATTGGACACACATTCCGATATTCTTAATTTATATAATTTAATTAATTCAAAAAATAAAGCGAGAGCTTCTATTATTCAGATTTCTCCCAAATTAGGGCAGTATGATCTTTAAAATTATTTTTATCTATGGTATTTTTATTTGTCCTAATTCAAAATTCCCCGAGATCCTGATTTCTAAGGCAGGATTTGATCTAAACCGCAAAGTAACGACTTTGGGTCGTTATAGCGACGCGTGGCTCCCTCGGCCACAAGCAGTTGGCAGTCCCCGCAGTGACCGACCGGTCTGGCTCGCTACAGCACCCCTTTCCCTCTCCTCTTCCTCTATAATATACCCCTAAACCCCTCCCCCCTTCAAACACCTAAAACCTTCTCCTCCCTTCCACCTTTGACCGCCACCTCTCCAAGCCGACCCCCTTAGGCTGTCTTTTCTTTATTTTTCTCTCTCTGCCCTCTCCCCCCACGCACAGCGCCTCCCTTGCACACGTGCCCACACGAGGGATGGCAACTGGAGCAATGCGGCGCACGGCTCCCTAGACCACAAGCGGTTGGCGGTCCCCACGGCGACCGGCCGACCGGACTGGCTCGCTACCGCACCCCTTTCCCTCTCCCCTTCCTCTATAAAATGCCCCTAAACCCCTCCCCCCTTCACACACCTAAAACCTTCTCCTCCTTCCCACCCTCGGTTGTCGCCTCTCCTGCCAAGCCGACCCCTTCAACCGCCACCCCCCTTGCCTCGTCGATGACCCCCCCTAATGTGTGAAAAGAAACAGAGAAAGGAATTTAGATTATTTCATTTTTATTTTATGCTTTTAATTCTTATTATTAATAATAATATAGTTATTATTATTATTATTATTTTCTTTTTTATTTTCATTATTAATAATAATAAAGTTATTTTTATTAGTATTATGAATTTTTATTTTTATTTTTTTATTTTCATTAATAATAATAATAATAATAAAGTTATTATTCTTATTATTACTATTATTAATACTAATTTTATTATTAGTATTAATAATATTCCTATTATTTAGTATTAATAATATTCAATTATTATTATTATTACTATTATTATATTTATTATTACTATTTTCTACAATTTACATTTCTATCATTTTAATGCTATCATTTTATTTTTGTCAATATGATTATTACTTTTATTATTATTATCATTATTACTACTATTATCATTATCATTACTATTTTCTACAATTTATATTTTTGTCAATATTATTATTATTATTACTACTATTTTTTGAATTTATATTCCTGTTATTTTATTTCTATCAATATATTTATTATATTATTATTATTATTACTATTATTTTTATGTCATATCAATTAAATTATTTTCATTTCTATCAAATATTATTATTATTATTATTTCTTTTATATTATCATATTTTAAATACTATCATATTATCACACCATTACTATATAATCATTATTATTATTTTCTTATAAAACTTTTATCATATTATTGTTTTATTATTTTATCTTTATAGATATAAACTCTTACAATCAGATCCAATCACTCTAAAGAGTGAAACTTTCAAAAATTAGCAACGAGATAATTTTGAATTAAAAGTTAAATAATTAAAAATAAAATTGTGCAAATACGTCTGATACTTGCTTTTGATTGGTTCCACAAAAAAAGATATCATGTATACTACATTTTGCACTTTTTGTTTTTATTGCTCTGCACTATTTTCATATGGATACTATATTGAGATTATCATTTATTACCAAAAGATGTCACAAAACAAATGCTTAATGTCTTGTAAATATTACCATAGTTCTAAAATGGTGGTGTTATTAGATAGGGATAAGATTAATACATCTAGAGTTATAAGGTTGCCAACTAAAGCCTTTGAGAGGGTCCAGTTGATGTCTATATTTATTTGAACTACCGCCTCATAGTTTTGAATTTCCCCATCAAAATGGTTAAAATTACTTTTTCATATTAAAAAGACATGCACAGCAATCAACAAGTTTTTGGACATGTGACATTTTTAATTATGATGATGTATTTATGACAAATTATATATTTTGACATTACCTTTATTGCAATCTATTTATATATTGCTTTCGCTTACATATTTGAATCTTGAAAAAGTATAACATGTATTATCCAATGGTACTTAAAATATTTTCAAATTTTGGGAATTCAAACCCCAACATTTTTGTTATATATAAAATATCAGATCAGGTACTGCTCACAAATCACGAAATGCAGGTTCTTTTCTTCTATTATGCAGTTTACTTTATTTTATTTTGTCAGTCTTATATAATTATCAATTTACTCGGAGTAATGTTAGAATTTATTTTTTTTAAATCTAATTTATGAATGAATGGATGATTATCTCAATATGTGATTTTTCCTCCTGCAACCATCTTACTTAAATTGTTCAATATGGTCCTGTGGCTCCGAAAGCTCGACGCTGGTTTAGCTCGCGTTGAACCTGGCATCGAGCCCCCACACTATATTCCTTGGAGGTGCACATTATTTTATGTGAGGGCCCGATGCTTGTTCGGCAGAAACCGTTCTGGCATCGGGTGCCTACTCACCGCAGGATCATATCGAGTAATTTGAGAGAAAAAGAATATGCATATAAAAGTAAAAGATATTTTTCATTTATCAAAATTCATATTACAAGATCCTCCATCATACAAAACAAAAAAAAGAAACAAAATAAACAAAACAGCGCCATCGTCGATCCATTGAAAATTAAGGTTCTTGTTTAACATCTTCCAGGAACACCTGACCTAGTATTGTACAGAAAATAATAACAGGATTGAAATTCCCAGTAATTAGAGAATACTCTAAGTACAGCAGTATACAATAACAAATTACTTTATAAAAGTACGATTAGCGGAATTAAGGTGAAAATAAAATACAGGATAGGTAAGGCAACCGCGCAAAATAGCAAGCAAATTCCTACAACAAGTAGTTATCACAAAATAAAGGTTACTGATGTCATTTTTCCAGTAACAACCCCGAATGTTACTGATGTCATTTTTCCAGTAACAACCCCAAATGTTATTGCTGTCAATTTCCATTAATAACCCCAAATATTGCTGATGTCATTTTTCCAGCAACAACCCCGAATATTACTAATGTTATTTTTCCAGTAACAACCCCGAATGATAACGATGTCATTTTCCAATAACAACCCCGAATGATAACGATGTCATTTTCCAATAACAACCCCGAATGATATTACATTGGTTCCGAACAACCAACCAAGCTTCAAATGGTTTTGACTCAAAGCAAATAAATGAAGCATAGCAGTAATAAAAAAATGCAAGATGTAATGCAAGTCATATACTGGGTACCTTTGATCCTTAAGTTCAGAAGTTCAACAGCTCGAATGAGTGACAATTCGCTCAATCTGCACTTGGGTTTGGATATTTTAAAGTTAGCTTTTTAATCAAATGATTTAGGAGTTTAATTTCTTTATTTTTTACTTTCATTCTGTTCTCCTTTCGCTTTTGAAGTTCGATTGATTTAAGCAATTATAATTTTTAAAGTGTCTTGAGATTTTGATCATAATACCGTATGACGAAAAAGTCAGAATAAAAATGACTGAATTGGCAATTAGGAAATAATAATCATTTATAATAATTGAATCATTCTCATTATTAATTAATGAGAATAATTTTATTGTGAATGACTAATTATAAATTTGATATTTATAGAGAAAGTAACATGATTTAGAGAACACAAATGTGTTCTTCAATTTCCTCTTACTTTAGAATTAGGATTGCCGGAAAATGAAGAGAGGTCGGAACGGGTTGGCCGAAGGCTGGCCGAGGTGGCAACGGCAAGAGGCTGGCTGGCAGCGACTACTAAGTGGTATGGCCGCTTGATAGCTGGTTGTCGGAGGCTGCCAGGAGCTGTCAGAGGCTGCTGAAGCTGCTGGAGGGAACTGTCGGGGGCTGCTAGAGCTGCTGTGGGGGACTGTCGGGGGCTGCCGGGCTGCTGGAAGGGACTGTTGGGCTGCCGGAAGGAGGCTGGAAGCTGCTGGAAGGGACTGTCGGGGCTGCCGGAGGTGTTGGAGGCTGCTGGCAGGGGGGAGAGAATGGCTGGCTGAGGAGGGAGGGTGCTGGCTGGAGGGGACTGCCATTTTTTGAAAGGGGAAGGGGGGCCTCCATTTATAGATGAGAGGGGAAGGGGGCTTGGCCAAGGGCTGGGGGGTTCGGCTGAGGGGGGCCGACCGCACCTTGCGCCAAAAACGGCGCAGGCGGGCCCCCTCCTGGCAGGCGGAAGTTCCTCCTGGGCTCTGTCGCAAGACAGAGCCTGCGATTCGCAGGGTGTCGGGGGGAAAGGTCAGGCGAATGAGGGAGGAAGGAGAAAAAAAAGAAAATAGAAAAAAAATAGAAAAATACTTAAAGTTAAAATTTTCACATTTTTCCGTCGTTCGGCGTCCAAATACAACGAAACCTAGCACCGAGGTGTGTTATGACATGACAAACACCCTCGCGCCTAAAATTTTTGATTCGGAGTAGAATTTTATTTTATATTAATTTTTGAGATTTAAAAATTTCAAAAATTTACCACGATAAATTCGGCGCTCAGAATTTGATGAAACTTCTCAAGCAGCCTTTAAATAATATACTTAACACAATGACACTGAAAACGATGAATTCGGACATGCATTTCAATATTCACAATTTTTAGAATTTAAAAATTTTAGAAAATAGAACAGGAGCTTCTGTCAATCGAACCTCTCCCAAACTAGGGCACTTAGATCTAAAAATTATTCCTATCTATTGGTAATTTTGTTTGCCCTAAATTGAAATTCCCCGGGATCCTGCTTCTTATGGCGGGATTTTGACCTAATTTGCAAAATAACGACTTTGGGTCGTTACATTTTATCTCCTTTATTGATGATCATTTGCAATAACTATGGATCTACACTTTGAAATTCAATAATTAAACCATCTCATCTTTTAAGCAATTTCATGTATCAATTGAGAGGGAGACAAGAAAAAAGTTAAAATGCATTAGAAAGGACAATTGTGATGAGTGCATTCGTGTTTTCAATGACTACTACAGGGAGCAGCTAAATGGTGTAGCAGAACGGATGAAATATACACAGATGGAAAAGTTAAGTATATGCATTTCACACAGGCCTAAGCACAAAGACCACAAGTGGCTTAAAGCTATGAAGGAGATTTGAAATCCCTTCATGAGAACCAAGCTTTTGATTTGGTAAAATTACTTGCCAAAAGGAAAGCCTTAAAGAACAAATGGGTGTTCAAAAAAAGCACAAAGAGCATAATCTAGAACATAGATACAAAGCTAGTTTTTGGATCAGCAACAAGCTTAGATCTAAAAATAGAACAAATGGATGTGAAGACAACTTTTCTGTATGGCAACTTGAGAAGAAATCTACATGGAGTAGCTAGATGGTTTCATTGAGAAACAAAGTGAAAATCTTATGTGTAGATTGAAGAAAAAATTGCATGGATTAAATAAAACTCCAAGACAGTGGTACATAAATTTGAGAGCACTCTAAAAAAGTACAACTACCAAAAGACATCTTCAGACAATTGTATTTTTGTACAGATATTTTCAGAAGGTAACTTTATTGTTCTATTACTTTAAGTGGATGGTATTCTTCTTGTTGGGAAAAATGTGGACAAAATCAAGAAGATGAAAGGAAACCTAAGTAAAGTATATAGCATGAAGGATCTTGGTATAACAAAGTAAATTTTGGACATTCATATCACAAGGGATAGAAGTGCTTGAAAAATTTATCTATCGAAGGAGTACATTTAGAAGATAATTCAAAGATTCTCCATGAATAAAGCAAAGTCAGTTAGTAATCCTTTGGGTCCACTCTTCAACTTGAGTAAAAAGCAAAGTCCAACATCAAATCAGGAGGAGCAATTCCATATGCATCTGCAATTGGTAGTTCAATGTACGCCATGTGTCCTGATATTGCGCACGCAGTTAGAGTTGTGAGCAAATTTCTCTTAATTCAAGGATGGAGTATCAGGATGCAGTTAAATGAATTTTAAGATACTTGGTTGGTACAACCAACATGAGATCTTCTTTTGGGAGTCAAAATCCTTAGTTGATTGGATATTCAAATTTAGATCTAACTCAGAATGTTGATACTCGAAGATCCAAGGCAAGTTATTCGATAAATTTTGCATAAGATGCAGTGTCCTGAAACTCAAGATTACAGAAATGTGGTTGTCTACTACTGATGCTGAACTTACATGTTACTTTATGATAACCAAAGCCCTATACACCTCTGCAAGAATGCATTCTTTCATTCAAGATCAAAGCACATCGATACTCGATTAAGTTGAATCCGAGATGTACTTGAGGGAAAGTTGATGAACTTGGACAAGGTACACACTAATGATAATGGTACAGATATACTAACAAAACCTTTGATAGGAGACAAAGTAAAGATTTGCAAACTATTGCTAAGTGTCAGATCGCGTATGACACTAATCCCAATTAAGTCGGAGGGGGAGAATTGAAATAATTTCCTCAATTGAGAGGAGACATACATAGTATATGTTAAATACTATTTTCAAATTTATTTGTTTCAATTTAGTTTCCAAAATAAAAATAGGAAAGTTTTCTATCTTTTCCTTTATCTATGAGAAAGATCTCCCAATTTAAGGAGATCATAGGGGAGGTCAGAAGACACAAAAAGGTTGATTCTCTTAAATCATGAGATCACCTTCTTGCTAAAGGAATCGATGCACAAATCTTCTCTACATATGATAACAATCTACAGCACTTGTGATTTATTTGATTCCCTTGTCGCTGGACAATTAAGAATCTACAAGTTTTGGATTACGTGATTCGCTCAAAGCTCTTACTCAAGCTTCTCTTCATCTATGTTTGATGAAGGAGTGGCCGCAAGTCGAGTTTCTCTTGCTTTTCTTCAGTTAGAAGGAAGGCGGGTCAAGCTCTTCCTTAATTTTTTGTTTGGTCAGTGACTCAAGGATTTTTTTATTTTCGCTATTTATTTTTGTATGCTTAAATTGAGTGTTTGGATTTTGTTATTGTTGTACTTTGTATGCTCCTGAAAATAGTGGAATTCGTTTTGAAAATAGGTTTCCTATAAATCTAAACCTTATACTGGCTGGATATAGCCTACAACTTTTGTAGTTGAGTCTTTGTATTTGTCCTTGTTTTTGCACTCATATTTATCCTTTGCGCATTTTCGTTGCGAATTGGCCACCATATCTACATCAAGTATATCAAGCCCAAGTCTTTCCAATATGATTCACTCTGTAACAAATGGTATCAAAGCTAATGATTCAAATAGGATAAGTAGTTCACAGACTTGTAGCTCTAATGAGTTTGATGCCTTCTACCATGGCCAAGCAAAGTTCAACTACATGTACTCTTGGTTCATTATTATTTATGCTATTAAAACAACCATTTGAGAGAGAATTGATGGATGATGTTGTCATGAGTACATGCATGGTGAGTTTATTAATACATGCGAGTGTTTTATCCCCATTTCATGTAACTATATATAAAAAAAATTATGGAGAAATAGCATTAGTCAGGTTACACCCAGAAGCTCTAGCATTTAGGTTGACATTGAGCTTGATTATTAGTGTATGTAGTTAAACATACCATCCTGAGTTTGCTTCACACCTACTTAACACATGCGATTAAAATAATCTAACATTCAAATTTAAATTCATTCATGATATCTACATAAATGTAACAAGCCCAAAAAGGAATTTAACATTTAAATTTGGATTATTTTGGGCACACTTGGAAAACTGAAATCAAAATTGAATGCCAAGCATGAGGATAAGTTTGAGCAACAAACTTTAATGCCCAGAAAAATGTGATGACCTGGATCCAAAGAGAGCTAGGAGCAATCATCGACAATGAAGCCTGAAATGAGATGCGGCTCCTAGAAAACTTCTAAAAGAAAATGGTGATAAGCACATATTGAATTCATATAAACAAATGAAAAAAATGATAGTGAACAATACAAGTAAAAGAAGGCTTAAGAGTAGCAATACATATTTTAATATAAATGGTAAAATTCTTATGGAAACTATAGTTTAGAGTGCTCATAGTGTAGCACTCTTATAATGAGTGACAACTTGGAAAGTTATTCTTAAAAACAAATTGTAATGAATGGCTTACTATGGGATAAGTAGGGATAAATCTAATAAAATATTGCTTAATAAAACCCTGAGATGTCATAATTAGAATAAGCGCCCAATCTTGTCTATTGCAAGTGTATGGTTCAAAAATAAACTAGGCAAAAATTGGTGAGCCTGTGATAACTCAAATCCAAAAAGAATAATGGTTATTGAAGTAATAATTGAAGCAGAAGGCTCAAACAAAGAGAAGTTCCTAGCAAGTTTCCAAAAAAAAATGATTATATAAATTATTCAAATTCACATAGAAAAAAATAGAATAAATACAAAGCCATATACGCACACATAAATAATATAAACCATAATAAGCAAATTATGAGATAATTATACATTTACAATTAAAACTCTAATAATAATATGGATTAGATTAAAGATTATCAAGAAAGCTACCATCTAAGGGCAAACAATAATATTCAAGTTAGTATGAAATAAGTAGTAGGGTTAAAATGGGAAAGTATTTTATCTAGTAAGGCATAGAGCATTATTAAAATAGCCTATTACTAATATTTTCAAGGAGAAAATAATAAATTGTTGATGAATTGAACTGATACCTAAGTTTAAATGGTAATATTTGAAATGAAAATACTGTAAATGGGATGCAAATTGCATTTTATAACACGATAAAATAAAATAAACTGTTATGTAGTGAATACCAAATAAAGGAAATAAAGAAGCCAGTTATTAGTCACTACTCTTACTTAAGGAACTGAGATTTTGCACAGCTAGGATCACCAACGATGCAGACATTGATGTCTCCTCTAAGATTAATCCCCTCGTGAGTTAGCTTGTGCACGCCACCAAGTAGCATAAGAAGAACAGCCCGTTTAATATCCTGATGACCAAAGACTGCCGGGCAAATGCTGTCAACTACTTTGTTGAAAAAATCAGGGGTGTTGCGCATTCTCAAAACCTCTTCTTCATCTTCTTGCTGCCATTAAACACTAAATTCATTAAATAAAAACAAGCACAGGACAAAAAGTAAGAACAAACAACACACCTGCATGGTCATATGAATTATATTTCATGCACAAGATGCGGGCACACGCATACACACTCATATACGTACATACATACATATAAACACACGAGTATATACATTATGCATATTCTTATTCAGCGTAGTAATCTCTCCATATATACACACATATTTATGCATTACATACGTCTGTGCATGTTCGTGGATGCATATGTGAATATGCTCTACGGCATTTGATTTCCTGCATTTTTAGCATCTCCAGTCTCTAATTGGTAAAGCTGAACCTTCTCTCCTACGGTTTGTCCTAAATTTGAGTTCACATAAATCCCTATGTGAGTATGCAGATAGATGTCCTTGCTTGTTCATGGCTTGTTCATCGTGCCCCAACAACTTGAAAAGCTTCATTCCTTGAATCTTCTTTTAGGGGCTGTTTGGTTCACTGACATCTTACAATAATGTGATGTTATTAAAGATGTCAGTGAGATGGGGGCTGTTTGGTTTGATGTTACCTAATTGATAACATCTCAAAATTTACATAAATGCCACTACGAAATGTTATCTGAATGTCGGCCGATTTTAGCCGACATTCAGATAACATTATTGATAATCTATCGCTCGGATAGTGTTCTTCGCGTGATCTAGGAGAAGATCCTTGTGTCATCTTTGCTTCCGCTAGACGCAGAGCCGGTTCATCGCCTCCGCCTTCGCTTCGCCCTACGGGCTCGCCCTACGCTTCCTCCGATCAAATAACAATATGTCGCTCAACTGAGCTATCGTCGGCTTGGCTTCCCAGACGCAGATCTCTCGCCCGACCGACGCAGATCTCAGCCGACACATGTGCGTTTTGAAAATGGATGTTTTTTTTTTGAAGATTTGCTTGATATTGACATTTGACTATGAATAATTTTGGGGTAATTTGTTTTGTAACTTGTATTTTTAAAGTTTATTAGGGTCGATTTAGAACAAATTTATAGTTGGAGTGAGTATATGTGGTCATTAATGTCAGCAAATAATGATTCTTTCTTAGCTGTTTGTATAAAAATCTTATAATTATTTTGGTACTGTTTACGTAATTATCTTATTAATTATTTGTTGTGCTTTTTAAACTTATATTTGAATCTCAGTATTGGGGTAATCTTACCTCGTGTATAATATAACATGAATGACAATAAACCAACAACATATATCTGAATAACACTGATATTTGTTATTTAAATAACACTGAATCAAACAGCCCATTTTATCTGAATAACACTACTATCTAAATAACATGCTATCTGAATAACAAGCTATCTTAATAACTTTTCGACTGACATTCAACCAAACAGGCCCTTATTCTTCTCAAATAGATTAATCCCATATTTATCCTAATTTCACCTGTTCACCAATCCTCTTTGTATTTGTAGTTGACAATTCAAACAAAGATATTAATCTATTTCTTTTAATAATAACACTTTAGACCAACATTACAAAGATAATTTTTAATCAGCTATGTTTTCTGTGCTAGTCATACCGTTGCTCTTTGTGAGACTACATTTGTGTCTATCATTTAGTTTTAAGTACTTTGAGAACTAAATAGGTGAATGGATATCAATCTCTATGACATCTAATGAAAACAAAGTGATAATGCCAATCCTCAAAAGTGCATTGCCAATGAACTATTGAGATAGAGTGAGCAAGTAAAATATCTTTAAAAATCAAAAGTAGGTTCGAGCTCTATTTCATTCATAATGATCAGGCGCCGATCAGTTAGCTCCACTTGAAACAAGAAAACATTTGAGTAATTCGGCAGCCTTGTAAGACTACTATTCAGTATCAATTTTCATAACCCAATTCCCTAATAAACACACCTATTTTTTAGTGTAGATTTAAATATTTGAAGCCACATTATATACTTGATACAAAAACAGAGCTAGTAAAAGAAACAAGTATTTCTGAAAATTGTTCTACTATTTAAGTTTGGCCCTCTTTAGTTCAAGGCTATTCATATTGACCAAATTAGTTTAAGATTATTCAATTTAGCCAATTCATGAAATTATTGGGTAAGTTATTTAATATTATTTCAAAGACTAAGAAAATTGTTGTACTTATTTGCAAAAATAAATTTAAGCTTAAAATTGTAAGAATTATAGTAGAGTTAAGTTATTGAGCAATATGTTGAAATTTTAGGAGAGTGTGATTAAATATAAATTATGAAGTGATACTTACATTTCATAAATTTAATTTGTTTTGATGCATGTAGATCAACCATGGAAGCTAAATATTTATTAAGAGATTTGATAAAAAAATTTAGAGAAAGAAAAAAAACATGCATTTAATGTAAATTGATCTTGAATAATTTTTATGTTAAGTTTTAAGAGAAGTTCTTTTGGAGAGTTTTGGAGAGAAAGAAATTATAGCATATATTGATGATATGAAGGCTGTGCAATAAGGTCGTAACATGTGTTCAATAGTAAGGTGGCTTGTCTAATAAATTTTCTATTACTATTGGATTACGTTTAGACTTTGCTCTTAGTCCATATATGTTAACTTTAATTATGGATGTTCTTACTGAACATATTCAAGAGGTTCCTTAATACATGTTATTTACAAATGACATTCTATTCATTTATAGAAAGGTTGAAGTGAATCCAATAGTGGATAAAATTAGTATCATCTTAAGTGCTTCGAGCATTAAGTGTAAATCACTTGATACTTTTGTAAAAAATTTAAGTACATGAATTTTGCCCATGTTAAAAGAGGAAGAGAAAGGTTGTAACGACCCAAAGTCATTATTTTGCAAATTATATCAAAATCCCGCCTTAGGAATCAGGATCCCGAGAAATTTCAATTTAGGGCAAACAAAACTACCAATAGATAAAATTAATTTTTAGATCAAAGTGCCCTAGTTCGGGAAAAATCCGAAGGACGAAAGCTCCAGTTCTTTTTTCTGAAATTTTCAATTCTAAAATTGAGAACATTGAAATGTGTGTCCGAATTCATCGTTTTCAGTGTCGTTGTGTTAAGTATATTATTTAAAAGCTGCTCGAAAAGTTTCATCAAATTCTGAGCTCCGGATTTATCGTGGATAATTTTCGAAATTTTAAACCTCAAAAAATTAAAATAAAATAAAATATTGCTCTGAATCGAAAATTTTCGGCGCGAGGGTGTTCGACGTGTCATAACACACCTCGGTGTCAAGTTTCGTTGTATTTGGACGCCAAACGGCGGAAAAATGCGATTAATTTAAATTTTAAAATTTTTCCATGTTTTTCCTCTGTAATCCCCTAAAAACCTACGCGCCCCCTCTAAAAGATCGCAGAATGCGATCTTTCTTCCACCAAAAGGCGGCAGAAGCTTTTGCGCCAGGCAGAAGCCTGGCACTTGCGTGCCGCACTCCCTGACCCGCCTGCGTCGTTTTTGGCGCAGGGTGCAGTCGGCCCTCTCAACCTAACTCCCTTAGCCTGCTGTCGAACCCCCTTCCCCCTCTCCTCTATAAAACGAGGCCCCCCTTCCCCTCTCCTCACAATCGGCAGCCCCCCTCCAGCAAGCACCCTCCTTCCTCAGCCAGCCTTTCTCTCCCCCTGCCAGCACCTCCGGTAGCTCCCGGCAGCTCTCGGCAGCCCCCGGCAGCTCTCGGCAGCCCCCGGCAATTCCCTCCAGTAGCCCCGGCAACTTTCAGCAGCTTCCGGCAGCCCCCGGCAGTTCCTTCCAGCAGCTTCCGGCAGCCCCCTGCAGTCCCTTCCAGCCGCTTCCGGCAGCCCCCGGCAGTTCCTTCGAGCCGCTTCCGGCAGCCCGACAGCCCCGGAAGCTCCCTCCAGCAGCTCCAACAGCTCCCGGCAGCCTCCGACAGCCAGCTATTAAGCCGCCAAACCACTCAGTAGCCGCTGCCAGCCGGCCTCTTGCCGTTGCCACCTCAGCCAGCCTTCGGCCAACCCGTTCCAGCCTCTCTTCATTTTCCGGCGATCCTAAAACCTAAAGTAAGAGGAGGAAATTGAAGAATACTTTGGTTTTTTCTAAATCTTATTACTCTCTTTATAACTATTAATTTTATAATTAATCATTCACAATAAAATTATTCTCATTAATTAATAATGAGAACGATTCAATTGTTATAAATGATTATTATTTCCTAAATTACCAATTCCGTCATCTTTATTCTGACTTTTTCGTCATACATTATTATGATCATAATCTTAAAACACTTTAATAATTTTAACTGCTTAATAGCAGCTTAAATAAATCAAACTTCAAAAGCGGAAGAAGAACAAAATAAAAAATTAAGCTCCTAAATCATTTGATTAAAAAGCTAATTTAAAAATATCCAAACCCAAATGCAAATTGAGCGAACTGTCACTCATTCGAGCTGTTAAACTTTTGAACTTAAAGACTAAAGGTACCCAGTATATGACTTGCATTACATCTTGCATTTTTCTATTACTGCTATACTTCGCTTATTTGCTTTGAGCCAAAACCATTTGAAGCTTGGTTGGTTGTCTGAAACCAACGTAATATCATTCGGGGTTGTTACCGAAAAATGACATCGGTATCATTCGGAGTTGTTACAGAAAAATGACATCAGTATCATTCGGAGTTGTTACTGAAAAAATGACATCCTTTTCATTAGGGGTTGTTGCGAGAAAAATGACATCAGCAACATTCAAGGTTGTTATTGAAAAATGACATCAATAACATTCGGGGTTGTTACTGGAAAAATGACATCAGTAACCTTTATTTTGTTATAAATACTTGTTGCAGGAAATTACTTACTTTTTTTATGCGGTTGCCTTACCTATCCTGCATTTTACATCTTACCTCTGCTAAACGCATTTTTATAAAGTAATTTGTTATTGTGTACTGCTGTACTTAGAGTATTCTCTAATTACTAAAAATTCAAATTCCGGTATTGTTTTCTGTACAATACCAGATCAGGTGCTCTTGGAAGAGGTTAAGCAAGAACACTAATTTTTAAAAGATCGACGACGGCGTTGAATTGCTTATTTTGTTTCTTTGTTTTCTCCGATGAAGGATTTTGTAATAAAAATTTTGATAAATGAAAAATATATTTTACTTTTATATGCGTATTCTTTTTCTCTCAAATTGCTCGATATGATCAGGCGGTGAGTAGTCACCCGATGCCAGAACAATTTCTACCGGACCGGCATCGGGCCGTCACAAAGGCCAAGAAACACATGAGAAGAAATCATTTGAATGGATTTTCCTGGTTTGGAACTTAGGGAGAGGTTTTATTTGATTGTGCTTAATGGAAACAAACAATTTATGTAGCCAACCCAACCTAGTGGGACTAAGGCTTTGTGTTGTTGTTATTGTTGTTGCATTTAATTTGGTCAATTTAGTCTTCTTATTAATCAATGTTCAATTTATCACATTAACTATTCATTTTAGGACAATTTATTCCAATAAATGAGCTATTAAATTAGTCAAAAAATGAAAGGTTGAGAACTTAGCATATTGAAGAGTTAAGAAACTAAATATGATAAATTGAATAGTTCAGAGACATTGTATAACCAAGACTATTTTGCAAGTACAGAAATAACAAGGTGCAACCATTTTCTGTAAAAGATGAAGGACTCCCTCTGTTGGAGCCTACTTCCATTTAGGCATACTCGTTTCTCCGAACTTCTAAAATGTGCACTAATTATGGAACACAAAGAAAATAGCAAGTTTTCTAATCACACAGAACAAGGGAACAGGCAGGATCCCACAAAAAACCAAAGGACATTCAAAAGACAACAACCCAACCCACCTACTAAAATCTTCAAGCTAACTTTTGAGAACCCTGGTCAAGGAAGAAAATGAGAGTGTTGAAGATCCCATCCCTACGGCAAGTGCTACTACAACGGCAAGAGGTGTTTTTTGTGCAGCAAGCACGGCCACCAAATTCGAGAGTGTCGATTTGTAAGAACAATGGATTGGGTGACAGTTAAAAGATACACAAACACAACAATTGTTGTAACCTCATTTCGTGCCCAAACAAGAGAAGCTGCCCCATAACCAGCCAACACCCCAAGGCCATCAACTGCACTGGCATCCAATCAAAGGAATGGACCCACACTTCATAACCCTGCTCCCGCAAGAATTTGCACGCTCACTCCAATCTTAGCACCTGAAGACAACGACGTAGTATCAGATATTTCACTCTTCTCGTTCTCCATTTTTCTGCACTTACAAAGCTCGTAAAAAAATACTCATAGTTCATTAAAAATATTTAAGCATTTTATTCAATAATGGCTTGTCATGTGACACCTTATTCGGGGGAAAGCAACTCCTTTACATTTGAAAAACTTGCAGCCACACTAGAACTATAATCCTCCCTTTTGGCAACACTTAATATCGAACTACCTTGTGGAGCTAGAATGAAGGTTCAAAAATTATGCAATTTTAATATCCCCGTCAAAAAGGAACTAATCAAGGCTACATTAGTAATACAACCCATCACCAACTTTGACATTATTCTAGGAATGGATTGGTTAAGCAAGCATGATGCTATAATCAACTGTCAGAAGAAAAAGGTCACAATCAAAAGCGGTAAAACATCAACAATATTTACAAGAAGATAAAGCCTGTTAGCATCCTTAATAAACCCGATGATGGCAAGAAAGCTGATAAAGAAAGGATGCAGCACATATATAGTGTGATGACCCATATTAGGTTGGTAGCAATCAAACTAACATCAGATGCATCTCTCCGCAGAATCATATTGGCGGTGAAATAAAATAACAGTTCAACACATCCAGAGCCATCCAAGTATAAGAAATAACATTCATTCAATTTAAAGTAAACAATATTCAGAACTTATTACATAAACATCACTATACAAACATGATTATCATTAGAAGAGGCAGTTATAATTCATTAATTTTTCATGTTATGTCTTTAAACTACCACAGCCTCCTCCAGCTGTATCTAATCTGGCATTATAAAAATAATGCCTTAGTGCACATTCTAAATATAAAAGATATTAAAAATATACTTTAAGCAAAAACAGAAGACAAAAATGATAATAATTGTAGAGAAATATAATTTATAGCAAAAAGATAATTATAACTCCTGCAAAATAAATATTCTCTTGTTACATGCCAAATTTTCAAACGAAAAAATAATAATCACAAAAAGTTCATGTTTATGTTTATGTCTATGATATTATGAAGCAATGATAGCAACTCTGATGGGCAAAGCCAGAACTATGAGGCTGGGTTCATATGCATTTAAACATAACCTTCACCTGGGCCCCCTTAAGGGCTCCAAATAATAATAAACATGCATTTAAGCATAACCTTCACTGGGCCCCCTCAAAGGCTCCAGATGGCACCCTTATAGCTCCCAAGAACTAGCCCCGTCCCTAACCTATTCATGCTCCATTTTGGAACCCTTCTTGCAACATTCACAAGATACATAAACATCATTTTATTTTTCTTACATCATTAGTAGTAAGAATAACGCATTAAATAGCAATACAAAACAGGCTCAAAACGATGTTTAAGTAGCAAATGATAGTAAAAAGTATAAAAATAATATCCAGTGTACATTTATACTCAACTATTGAGAAAATACTCAAAACTTGATACGTCTGTAAAAATTATGTTTATAAATATTTTATTATACTCTAAAAATTGATTGTTGCAAAAATAGAGTATATCTCTTGATTAGTTTATGGTTCTCTCAACATTTCAAATCCTCTTAAATTCATAGGTCAATCATATTCTTGGCCAATTTAATCAATGAAATGCTTAAAGAAATCAAGCAAGTAAGTTAAGTCATAAACCCAAGATATTGATTATTTTTTACTAGAGAAAATTATTATAAAATCAATCTACAAGATAATGTATGTCAAAATGACATCTAGAAGGTGTTGATTATATTCATAGGTTTGCTCATTTTAATGACCTTGAAACTCAACGAATTGATCAATCACTCAAAAGGATCAATCCATTCTTGGCAATGGCTAATATATCCCTATAACCAACTGTCTTAGTATGACAAATAACAAAGAGAAAAAAAAATATCATTAGTTGTCTAATCTCTCTCAATAAATTTCCTTAATCATAGATTTAATAAGGGAAGGTTTAATAAGATTATATATATACATATATATATTATATACCTACAAAACTTCACAGGCAACCCTATTAAAGAATAATCATTTTTTTCAGAACTCCCTAAATCGATACTCCTAGTATTCGACTCTCACTCTCTCGATCGGCTAACGGTAAAAGAAGGGCAAGGAGATTGTACCTTACTCTCGATCAAATGCACTGGATCGGCGCTGAATTGAGCGGAAGAGGAGAGGAAAGATCGGTGTAACAACCCAGATTGTTACTATGGTTACTTAAGACTAATTTTAGTCTTAATTGAGGTTCTAGAACATTAATTATGTCATTTAGAATTTACCTCTAAGATCTAGATCAACTCAAGGATCAAATGGATCAAAACTTGATTTCTGGAAAAATCCCAGACCCTAGAAATTGACTTTTTATCTAGACCTCAGGTTAAAAATCTGACTTCGTCATTGCATTCACCACCCCAAATTAGCTAGAGGTGAAGTTTTGGATGCATTTGGAAGTTATTAAATTTTCGACGAATATTTTAATATTATTTAAATACCTGAAAATTTGAATAATTAAATATTCGTCGGATCAAAAATCCGAGTGCGCCGTTGCGTTCAGCACCCTTCATTTAGCTAAGGGTGATTTATTGAAAATTTTCTGAGTAGGTTTAATTGTTAAATTCCAATTAATTAAATTAGTATAAATGATTTAATAATATTATTATTTAATTATATATTAACGACGCCGTTAACTGTGGATTAACGCCGTCGCTCTGAATCAGTCAGCGCCGTTTGATCTGACGGTCCCCGCAGACCGTCCGATCGAGGGATCAGACGGTCGCAAGACCGTCTCCCTCGTGAGGACGACAATGGCAGCGCGTGTCCCTCTCGCGGACACGCGGAACCTCGGGAGCCTCCAGGTACGCCTCGACCGACTTAGAAGGCACCGCTTTAGACTCCTTTAAGATCCCCACTTCTCTCCTTCGTTCGGTTTCACCATTTTCGAACAAATCAAGGTGCAAGACGAACCCTAAACTTTCGGCAAAGAGCAAACCCTAAGTCCTACCGTAGACCTAAAGGTACTTCCTGTCCCTCTCGTATCTTCTTATGCATTCTAGAACTCCCTAAATCATTGAGTTTTGCAATTATTGGGTGCGATCAATCAAAGTTTTGATCGATTCCCACCCTCCTAACCCTAAACGCCCGATCGCCAGAAGGGGAGACGAAAGGGCGCCGGTTCGATTCGAGCCGGGTTGAACCGGCCGGGTCGTTTCGAAGCGTGAACCGGCTGAGCGTAAGGACGACGCGTGGACCGACAGCGGTTTATTTTGAATGAGCTGTCGCAATTTGATTCGTCCACGTGTCGTCTACATCAGCGACAGCGGGTCCCGCTGTCCGTCCTGATGTGAAACGCTGGGACCCGCCAGTACTCCCTCAGCCAATTGAATGGCGACGCGTGGCAGGCTGTCATCTCTGTTTGCTGTCGCGGGACCCACCTGCAAAGAAAATTCATTTTTAATTATATAATAATATACATAATATTTAATATAACACTTATAATATATATACTATTGGGTACAGTATATGTATATTATCACATCAAAAAAAAAAAATACTTAATAACCAATAATAAAATATTAATCTGTATAGTTAGACACAAAAATTAATTATGTTAAGAAAAAAAAATATATTTAAAGGTATTAATGAAAAATTAAAATTAATTCCATTAATTCCTAAACTTTAAATTTAAATAACTTGTAAAATACATATCCAAATACAATAATTAAATATAATAAATTAATCAGAAAAATACAAGAAATTTAATGATGCAATTTATTTTACTATAGGACTATTAAATCATATAGTGACATTTTTAGGATATTAATTATTTAAATAAATGCTATAAAATATTCATTTAGTCCTAACTCTTAAACTGCTAATCCAAGCATACCCAATATAGGTCTTAAAATACTCACAAAACCCTAAGGAACATTTTAGTAGGGTTAATCTTATTGTTTGGATTAATTTGAGCCTAATGACATTTAGGACCTAACCCTAATTAGCCTAATTTGACCTAGAACTTCAAATGACCATAAGTTGATCATCTTAGCTCCAAATTAGGTGATCCAAACACTAATTTAAATCAACAAAACCTAAATTACAGTAATCTATAAAAATATTTAGGATCCAACGATTAGATTTGCTAATCACCCCTAATTACCCTAAAACTTGATTAGTGAATATTAGTAAAATTAATAATCCAAATTGGACAAACTAAGTTTCAGAGAACTCCTAGAACCTATTAGAACCTACCTGTAGGGTTGGATTAGTGATTGGGTGATTAATTTCACTAATCATTCACTAATCACCCTAAACCTTAATTAAGTCATAATTTAGCCAAATGAAGTCCAAAATGAACCTACCACTAGTCATTAGAATCAGTGGGTCAATTGTGACATATAGCCACTAAAATTATTCAATTTGGACACCAAATGACAAAGTTAAGGTTTTGACCCTTAATTACCCTTTAAACCCTAGAACTTGTATTGGCTATAACTTAGCCAATACACATCAGAATTCAATAATTTAAGGTTCTATGGAAACCTTAGGGCATAACCTACAGAAAACTAACAGAAAAACGATGTCATTAGGGTAAAATTACCAAAATACCCTTATAGGTCAAATTCCTTAATTTGACCCTATAAGGCTTAATACTTAAACAAATTTAATAAACTTACTGTCTAAACTCATATTAGACAATAAGTAATCATTCCATATTATTAAAATCCAGAATTAAGTGCTAATTCATAAAGATGAGATCTAGACCCTTGAGAAAGGGCAAAATAGTCTTTTTGCCCAAAATTAGGGTTTAATGAAATTAAAATCTGATTTCATCTCTAAATCATATCAAATAGTAATTAAAGTGATTTAAACTATAATTTAAATAAATCTAAGCCTTAAATTAGATATTAGAAGGAAAATCCTAAATTTAGCATTAAGTGAAAATCTTAAGTAAAGATGAATTCTTCTCCATTTCTTTGAACTTCTTAGATCATCCTTTAGGTCTTATAACTTTAGTTAGGATGAGTGTCTGAGTGATATTCTTAGCATCTAAGAGCCTTAATTTCTAAGATTATGATTAAATCTTAGGTTAGAATTCATCTAATTGGTAAAATGGGTTACTCATTAAGGTGAAACCTTGATCTTACTAGTTTATTAGATTTTTCATAGTTTATTAATTGATTATTTGATCTTTTAACATTAGAATTATGATTAGAAATCTATCCTATTGAACTTGATTTAATTCAATAGGATTTGCCTTAACACTTAATCAGTGAGATGGGATTAAAATCTAGTCCTTTAGAATAGCCTTGTGATTAAGAATTAAACTTTATTCTTTGGAATTTGATTCGTAATCCTTTAAATCTTGATTTGGCTAATCAAGATTTGAATGGGTTTATATAAAATAACAAGTTAGGACGATTGATTTACTTATTTAATCTTTTAGGCGACATTTGATTCATTTATAATTAGGACGTAGCTAATCCTAATTGTGTTCAACCTGTAGGTTCGTGATTCTAAGTTACAGACAGTGTAGGAATTTATGATTCTGAATCTTATGTAACTTAGAGTAGTTAAAACGTTTAAATTAGAAAACAGATGATGTCACAAAATTTGTATAGTGCTATTTATTTCCTTGATTTGAAATATGCTATGCTTTCCGTGTTATTTAAGTCTTTTTACACCTTTGGACATACTTAAATACTTGATACATACTTTATATTATACTTTGAGTTTCATTCACATATCATATGCATAATTTTAAAAGAAACATTTATAAACAACATTATACTTGTGGTTTATGTTTTACTTAGCCTGCCACTGAGTATGACTTTACTTTAGAATTATTTTTGCCTAAGGAATTTCCCCTATGGTACTTTACTTTGGCATTGGAATGTTTCTCCTATATGCTCTTTAGATACTTTGTGAATTTTACTTTAGGATCTGAGATGTTTCTCCTAGATGCCTCTTTTGGTGGAACTTTACTTTAATCTGGGATATTTCTCCTAGATTACCAGATGGATTTTACTTTTTGGCAGACTAAGTAAGAATATCTCACAAGTACAGTAATTTAATCAACATTACTTACATTTACTTTTTAGACTTTTTACAGTTACTTTACACTTTAGACTTACTTTACCTTAATGTTTCAGCACACTTTTCTTTCTTTCATATTTTTCATTTTCTGCAGTTCCTTTACGTTTCAAAACTTTCTGTATGTCAGTCATTTTACTCACTTGAGCGCATGTTAGGATGCTAGTCTTTATATTTTCAGTACTGTACTTTTACTTATACTATAACTGGCATGTTAATTTGATCATATTCTTTAGGACTTTTTTTTGTACTTAGTAAATTTACCTTTGTACTTTATTTACTTTGTATTGCAGCCTGAGTTGAGGTATGTTTCTATCTCATGACTTATTCTTGCCTTTCTTTGTGCTTTACCGCTATGTTTTGCTAAATTTCAGTTGTGATGTCATTAAAATATATTAAAATTCATTACCTTAAAATGTACTTAGACATTTTGTCTAACAAGATTTTTATTTTGTTGACTGGGGCCCTACTATTATTAAACCGATAATGGTAGATTTTGAGCTTTTTGAGGAGATTGAGCCTGCAGAGGAGCAGATCCAAGAGGAGGTCCAGGCTACTGAGGAACCTTAGTCTACTTACTAGCTTACTTTACCTTTACTTTGTGAGGATGAGTGACTCACTTTTACTTTGTGAGGATGTTGTTGTTGTTGTTGCATTCAATTTGGTCAATTTAGTCTTCTTATTAATCAATGTTCAATTTATCACATTAACTATTCATTTTAGGACAATTTATTCCAATAAATGAGCTATTAAATTAGTCAAAAAATGAAAGGTTGAGAACTTAACATATTGAAGAGTTAAGAAACTAAATATGACAAATTGAATAGTTTTGAGACATTGTATAACCAAGACTATTTTGCAAGTACAGAAATAACAAGGTCCAACCATTTTCTGTAAAGGATGAAGGACTCCCTCTATTAAAGCCTACTTCCATTTAGGCATACTCGTTTCTCCGAACTTCTAAAATGTGCACTAATTATGAAACACAAAGAAAATAGCAAGTTTTCTAATCACACAGAACAAGGGAAGAGGCAGAATCATCCCACAAAAAAACAAAGGACTTTCAAAAGACAACAACCCAACCCACCTACTAAAATCTTCAAGCTAACTTTTGAGAACCCTGGTCAAGAAAGAAAATGAGAGTGTTGAAGATCTCATCCCTACGGCAAGTGCTACTACAACGGCAAGAGGTGTTTTTTGTGCAGCAAACACGGCCACCAAATTCGAGAGTGTCGATTTGTAAGAACAATGGATTGGGTGACAGTTAAAAGAGACACAAACACAACAATCGTTGTAACCTCATTTCGTGCCCAAACAAGAGAAGCTGCCCCATAACCAGCCAACACCCCAAGGCCATCAACTGCACTGGCATCCAATCAAAGGAATGGACCCACACTTCATAACCCTGCTCCCGCAAGAATTTGCACGCTCACTCTAGTCTTAACATCTGAAGACAACGACGTAGTATCAGATATTTCACACTTCTCGTTCTCCATTTTTTCTGCACTTATAAAGCTCGTACAAAATACTCATAGTTCATTAAAAATATTTAAGCACTTTATTCAATAATGGCTTGTCATGTGACACCTTATTCGGGGGAAAGCAACTCCTTTACATTTGAAAAACTTGCAGCCACAGTAGAACTATAATCCTCCCTTTTGGCAACACTTAATATTGAACTACCTTATGGAGCTAGAATGAAGGCTCAAAAATTCTGCAGTTTTAATATCCCCATCAAAAAGGAACTAATCAAGGCTACATTAGTAATCCTACCCATCACCAACTTTGACATTATTCTAGAAATGGATTGGTTAAGCAAGCATGATGCTATAATCAACTGCCAGAAGAAAAAGGTCACAATCAAAAGCGGTAAAACATCAACAATATTTACAAGAAGATAAAGCCTGTTAGCATCCTTAATAAACCCGATGATGGCAAGAAAGCTGATAAAGAAAGGATGCAGCACATACATAGTGTGATGACCCATATTAGGTTGGTAGCAACCAAACTAACATCAGATGCATCCTTCCGCAGAATCATATTGGCGGTGAAATAAAATAACAGTTCAACACATCCAGAGTCATCCAAGTATAAGAAATAACATTCATTCAATTTAAAGTAAATAATATTCAGAACTTATTATATAAAAATCACTATACAAACATGATTATCATTAGAAGAGGCAATTAGAATTCATTAATTTTTCATGCCATGCCTTTAAACTATCACAACCTCCTCCAGCTGTATCTAATCTAGCATTATAAAAATAATGTCTTAGTGCACATTCTAAATATAAAGGATATTAAAAATATACTTTAAGCAAAAACAGAAGACAAAAATGATAATAATTGTAGAGAAATATAATTTATAGCAAAAAGATAATTATAACTCCTGCAAAATAAATATTCTCTTGTCACATGCCAAATTTTCAAATAAAAAAATAATAATCACATAAAAGTTCATGTTTAAGTTTATGTCTATGATATTATGAAGCAATGACAGCAATTCTGATGGGCAAAGCCAGAACCATAAGATTGGGGTTCATATAACATAACCTTCACCTAGGCCTCCTTAAGGGCTCCAGATGGCAATAAACATGCATTTAAGCATAACCTTCACCCGGGCCCCCTCAAAGGCTCCAGATAGCACCCTTATAGCTCCCGAGAACTAGCCTCATCCCTAATCTATTCATGCTCCATTTTGGAATCTTCTTGCAACATTCACAATATACATAAACATCATTTTGTTTCTCTTACATCATTAGTAGTAAGAATAACGCATTAAGTAGCAATGCAAAACAAGCTCAAAACGATGCTTAAGTAGCAAATGATAGTAAAAAAGCATAAAAATAATATCCAGTGTACATTTATGCTCAACTGTTGAGAAAATACTCAAAACTTGATACGTCTGCAAAAATTATGTTTATAAATATTTTATTATACTCTATAAATTGATTGTTGCAAAAATAGAGTATATCTCTTGATTAGTTTATGGTTCTCTCAACATTTCAGATCCTCTTAAATTCATAGTTCAATCATATTCTTAGCCAATTTAATCAATGAAATGCTTAAAGAAATCAAGCAAGTAAGTTAAGTCATAAACCCAAGATATTGATTATTTGACTAGAGAAAATTATTATAAAATCAATCTACAAGATAATGTATATCAAAATGACATCTAGAAGGTGCTGATTATATTCATAGGTTTGCTCATTTTAATGACCTTGAAACTCAATGAATTGATCAATCACTCAAAAGAATCAATCCATTCTTGGTAATGGCTAATATATCCCTATAACCAACAGTCTTAGTATGACAAATAACAAAGAGAAAAAAAAATACCATTAGTTTTCTAATCTCTCTTAATAAATTCCCTTAATCATAGATTTAATAAGGGAAGTTTTAATAAGATTATATATATATATATACATATATATATTATATACCTACAAAACTTCACAGGCAACCTTATTAAAGAATAATCATGTTTTTCAGATCTCCCTAAATCGATACTCCTAGCATTCGACCCTCTCTTGATTGGCTGAAGGTAAAAGAAGGGCAAGGAGATCGTACCTTACTCTCGATCAAATGCACTGGATCGGCGCTGAATTGAGCGGAAGAGGAGAGGAAAGATCGGCGCACAGACGGAGGGATCGAGCAATCAAGCGCAGAATCGAGCGGAAGAGGCGATCGGGCTGAAGAGAAATCGGCGCAAAGGAGAAACGATCATTCGCGCTGGGACGTCGACTGCACTCTTGTCGGCTTTCGTCGTCGGTCGTAGGCAAGGATCGAGTCCCCATTGCTTGCTCGCCTGCTTTAAGCTTCCATCGGGTGCTGCGCGGTTCATCTATGCGGGAGAAAATCAAGCGACTGAGAGGGAGAGAAGGCTTGCTCGAGTGGTGAGAGTCATTCGGCTCCTTCCGATTAAATAGGACGTGCGTATGTAACGCACATTCGTTTCATTCGCGCTGATTAGCTGGTGAGTTACAGCTAATTACCTTTATTACTCTCTGCATACCTTCCTAATACAGCCGAGGTTTAATTGCTTAATTGTTTCTAAAAGGGGCAACCGATTATTGCCTTGAATATGATTCTTAATGAGGCAATTTATGCTTTATTAATTTAAGTATGCATAAATGACAAGTCTTAATTTCTATTTCAGCTTTAAACGAATTTGAAAACTTTCTAAATCAAGGATTGAAACTGAAAAATCGAATTTAGCGGGAGTTTTAACGAGAAACTGAAATTTGCGGGAGGTTTTAACGAATCTGAATATTGCGGGAAAGTAATGTCCCTTTTACAAATAACCTGGGGTCATTACACTTAGTAACAATGATGAGAGAAAAAAATGAAATTGTGTCATTGTCAGAAATACACATTATTCGAGATTTTGAAGATGTGTTCCATGAAGATTTACCCGGGCTACCACCCGTGAGAGAAATAGTGTTCTCAATAGAATTAGTTCCGGGAACCCAACCAAAGTCAAAATCATTATATCGTATGGCGCCAAAAGAGCTCCATGAATTAAACCAACAACTTCAAGAGCTAACCAGCAAAGGGTTGATCCGACAAAGCATACCCCTGGGGAGCCCCAGTACTCTTCGTGAAAAAGAATGACGGATTTATGCATATGTGCATAAATTATGAAGAACTCAACAAAGTAACAATGAAGAATAAGTATCCCTTACCCCGCATTGATGACATCTTCAATCAACTGTCTGGAACTAAAATATTCTCCAAAATCGACTTGAGATCTGCATTTAGAACTCACTACGAACATTATGAGTTCTTGGTCATGTCCTTTGGACTCACAAATGCGCAGCCTATCTTCATGGATTTAATACAAAGAATCCTCAGGCCCTTCCTAGATAAATTCGTGAGTCTTCATCGATGATATCTTAATATATGCCCTTAACCATCAATATGATCATGCGAAAAGATGCACATATATTAGATTGGTTGTTACTAATCTAACAAGGGTCCTCTCAATTTTTTTTTAACTAATAATTTCTTTATAAATAAGCCAAATTTTTAAATGTTTAGGGTTTTACTATTTAAGCACATCCGCATTGATAATTTCAAGCCCTCGATTTTGGCTCAAAATCTTGCCAACACCCATAAAAATTCTCTAAACTCAGTGATTCTCTCAAACCCTTGATGGAGCAGCTTGCCAGAGTTGAGCAACTATTCATCCATATGTTTTTGCATTTGGGTTGAGCCTCTCTTTAATGGAACAACTTTATTTTTGCCATTATAGTTTGATTGTGCCTCACTGAATTTTTTTTTATGGATCCACCGTTGTCATACGCCCTTAAATATAGTTTCAGTCTTCTATAATATATCTAAAAAACTCAATTCTATCACATCCAAGTATCACTCTATCATCACTTAATAATGTTAGTTAAATATTGTTAGTATTTATGCTAAGCCCAGATCAACTATCTTCAAATCATTTAGTTTGCTTTTCTAATATACCATTTGGTTATTCAACAACACAAACAAACAGGGCATCACTTAGCATAACATAGTAAACAGTGATGAAGCAATATAATGGATTGGTATACTAATTTTTACAAAGAAAGATGCTAGGTGAAGGGGAAAAACCGTGAATTCCTGCGGGTCGCCATCATCACCATCCATTCTTCTGTCCCTAACATCATCAGTATTTCTACCATCAGCAAGCTATCACAATATAATAAAAGTTAGAATCTTTCATATGTATAAATATGCAGATAATAAAATTTGCTACAAACTTCAGATCAGACCTGCACTGAATTTGCAATGAAAGCAAGACGGTAGGACAGATCTCTCACTCCCAAAGCTCTTAGACCCCTTACACCTTCATTACCACCAGAAGCATTTCTCCTCTGGGAAGCTTCTCTCCGACACTCTGCCCTCTCTCCTGGTGAGGTTAATGCCATCACATCTGGTATAGCAACAACGCTGCCTGTGAAAATCACTCTGAATTGCAAGATTAATAAAAAATAGTCAGTACGACAAATTAGATTCCCTACATAGCTTTGAATAATTTGCAAGAATATGCCCCACATTAATACTATTGAGAGCGTGCCCAACTTTGATACCCTTCTCAGGCTATTAAACAACTCTCAAATTTAACGACATTTTGGTACTACCGTCACCTTTACCATTGATTAAAAAAACAAAAAAAACAAAAAATTTGAGCTATAATGTGTATCAAAATGAAATGAAATTTAAGGGTTGCGGAATTATGTGCAACTCACAAAATATTTGGAAATAAATTGGGTGATCAAAGAACCATCTAGGCATATTACTCACATAGCATAAAATCTAAAAACTTACTTGTCACCAGCCCTTGCGTGCTCGACAATTTCATGGCGAAGAATGACATCCAGGGAACGAGGAAGAGATCCTGCAGGTATCTCATTGGATGTCTCCTGCAGCCTAACCCTTTGCCAATCTGTAAATTTGCTCTCTTGCCGGAGCAGTGCCCACTTATTACGATTTTGACAAGTCGCATTGATGCAAATTATAGGCTTCAAAACAGTTGAACAAGATTGCAAAAACACTCTTTAGAAGCAACAACAAATGCTAACGAAAATTAAAAAAAAAAACAATCAAATATGTTGTTGTCTTCTTGATGTCCAATAAAAACAAGCCAGGATGAAAAAGAAGAGTGTGTATGATTCTACCTCAGTGTACTTATACTGCTGTTCTACATTTTTTATTACGCCTCCACATTCCATGCACTTGAAAGTTCCTTGAAGAAGCTCGGGCCGAACCTCACTGGTCCGGGTGACTACCCCCATCACTGAGGTCAGCTTCCCAATCTCTGAAGTGGTCAAATCTCTCAGTCTGAAAAGATATAAGCATTTGGCCACACTAGAAACAAAAAAGGAAACTAAGCTCTGCTGCAAACGTTGAACAAACTAAAAAAAACCTCTTCAACAACGGGATGTTGTAGAGAGCAACATTGATGTCCTTGTTGTCATCAGAAATTATGGCAGCCCTATTCTCTGTTGATTTGTGCTCCATAACGAATCTCTTGCAAGCATTTCTAACACAAGGCTCAAATCTGCGTGATTTACATGAATAAGACTCCTTCCCGATAAAGATTAAGATATTTATTATAGAAGATGGGGGATGAAGAAAAAAGAGGAACCTGAGATAATCTTCAGATATAGCCTTCTGGAGTATATCGTTAAAGTGCATGACATGCGTGAAATCAACGTACATGGTGGTCGATTCCTTCGCTTTCATGGCCTCGATCTCCGACTCGTAAAAGGGATCGACGTCATTTGGGTCAAGTTTGAACCTTCCATAAGAATAGGAGCAGTTGAATTTTCTAATACTTAGAACAAGGAAAAAAATGGAAAAAGTGGAATGAAGCTGAGAAAGGACGATACTTCCTGAGGAATTCCAGGAAAAGGTTTTCCACGCGAACAGCTTTCTCGTCGACGAAGAAACCAGTGGAGGCATCCATCTTGCACTTTCCCAGGCGATCGCAATCAACTAGAGCTTCTCCCTCTCCGCTAGGGTTTTACTTTTAGCGGGAAGATCACGGCATTTGGCGCCAAAATATGCTGTGAACTTTATTATATTATTACACATTTTGAAAATATTTAAAAAAAAAAAAAACAAATATGTGGTGAGATGAGTTTTAGATATATTAATAGTTTAAATAATAGACTCCAATCACTAATTTATAAATTGAGTTCTAATTTAATTTGAGTTAATATGAACCAATAATTTATTTATACATCATCTATATATTTTAGTATATACTAGTAATACTCAAATATAAATACATCAATTTTTTACTATCTACTCTTTAGTTTAAACTGCCATTAATTCTAAAGTTTTATTTTTAGCATGTTGGATGAAACTAATAAAAAAAAATTTCACAAAAATATAATATATTGATATTTGACAGCCATAAATATCATGTTAAATGTAATTTTTCTTATTAACTTTTTTTTTGATGACTACATTCTTAAGTGAATAATACTGATATATTTTTATTAAACATTCATTACATATAATTATTCTATTAACTTTTCTTCAAATAATAAGATATTTTATGCAAAAACTGCAAACCTTCTTATATTATATATTCAAATTTTATTTAATATATTTTTTTTTGGTGGCAGTATATAAATAATATATATATTTTTTAATATCTAAATCTTAATATCTGTATTATAGGCTAAATTTTGAGAGCGGTGCCTTTCTTCAAGCTAAACTTCATCCTATCCACATCAAGGCTGAACGCTTTAGCTATCATTTGACTTCGATTTTGTAACTTGGTTCCAATCCCTGTGTTTTTGAGGACAGCATCACATATTCAATCTTCAAAAAATTCAGTCTTTAAATGCACAGATCCATAATAAAGTTCACGTCTTGCGATGCCAAATTAACGACTTACGAAACAAACTTTGATCTTTCACATAAATAAATTCGATGAAAATCAGATCTTCGAACCCTCAAATAAAAATAAAAAACCAGCACACAAATTGATATAGAATCAAGATTCCCTTTCATCGGTTTATTCTCGTGAATCAGCAACCATCACAGACGCACTCAGTTTGGTTGCCAAGAGGCGGAAGCCCAGATCGGAGCTCCCTCCGAGGTGGATTGCCTCCCGCGCGCAAGCCGCCATCTTGGCGACCCTTTCGGCCAAGCTCGCATCGGCCATCACCTCCCTGAGCTTGGCCGCAATGTCTTCCCGGCCAACCACCACCCCCTCGTCGGCCTCCCACGCCCAATCCTGCGGCCACAGCCCCAGCCCGCCCCTGGCGACCACGGCGGCATTGACCCTCTGATCCCCAATCCTGGGCCACGCCAGCACCCTCGCCCCCGCCGCCGCAGCCTCCATCGCCGAATTCCACCCGCAGTGGCTCAGAAACGCGCCCACGGATGGGTGCCGGAGAACCGCCTCCTGATCCACCCACTCCCTCAGCACCATTCCCCTGCCTCCCACCCTCTCCACGTACCCTTCTCCAACCATCTCCTCAATCGCCGTTGCCGCCTCCTCCCTGTCCACCTTCCCGCTCTTCAGCACCCACAGAAACCGGCACCCGCTCATCTCCAGCCCACCCCCCAATTCCCTCGTCTGCTCCCTCGACAGCGCAGTCCTGCTCCCGAAGCTCACGAACACCACCGACCTCCCCGGCTGCTCTTCCAACCACTTCATCGCCGCCAGAGATCGCAAAGGCTCCTCCTTTATGGACGGAGCGGGCAAAGGGCCGACAGCAGTGACCGGAGGAAGACCGTGGAGAACTTGGCCGGCGTTGAGTGCGGCGAGCACCTCCGACTCGAGAGCAGCGAAGGTGTTGACGATGATGCCGTCGGCCAGATGGAACGAGCGAGCGTTCTCCTTGGCATGGAGCGTGAAGAGGTGTGCGGGGTCGCGAAAGGGCGGGGGAAGGGATGAATTGGGAACTTCAAGCGCTGGCCCGGCGCTCCAAGGGGTGCGGACGATGACGTCATCGACGAGAGGGCGGGAGAGGTCGAGGGAGGGGAGGGCGGCGCATAAGAGTGCGAGCATGGAAGCAGAGGAGGTGAAAAAGACGAAGCTTGGGATGGCTGCGGCTTTGGCGATGGGGAGAACGGAGGAGGCGAGGAAGACGTCGACGATGAGGGAGGAGACGGGGGAGTGGGCGGCGATGAAATCGGGGAGGAGATGAGCGGAGCGGCGAATGGCTTCTATTTTGAGGAAGAAAGGGTCGGAGGAAGGGGGGAAGAGGGAGGCGTCGAAGTCAGAGAGGGGGAAGTCGAGCAGGGGTAGAGAGGGCGGCAGGGAGCAGAGCAGCCGGGATTCTGCCTCCGACACCGTGCTCCGCGCAGCCACCAGCTTCACCGCCATCGAGCGGCCGGAGAGCGCCGCAGCAAGCCGAACGCAAGGGATCAGATGGCCCATGCCTGCACTGCACAACAACAGCACCCGAGAACCTTCCTCCATTCCTGCTTTTCGCCCACATGACATGACCATTTATCTATATTTATGCTATCTAATAAGAGAAATGCTGGCTATAAAATAAAAAAAAAAAAAAAAAAAAGCTATCTAATAAAATTTTTATTAATAAATTTTGTTAGATGAGTTTTTTTTTTTTTTTTTTTATTTGATGGTATTTAAAAAAGCTCATCTAATAAAATTTTTTGTGCATTCAATATAAATTTTAAAAATAATATTTATATTATTTTAATATAAATAAATATAAACTAATGAAATATGTTCAAATTCTATTGGATGGGTTTTTTTGAATGCCACGTAATAGCATTCGTCATCATCATATCAAAAACCCAAAAAAGCTCATCTAATAAAATTTGGACATATTATATATTTATTTACATTAAAATAATATAAATATTATTTTTAAAATTTGTATTGAATGGACCCAAAAAATCTCATTTGATAGACTTTTTTGGGTGCCATCTCTGCCGGATATAAAACTGGAACAACTTTAAAATAAAAAGAGAAATGTTATTTAGACCGGCTGATATAGTACTCATAAAAGTTTATTCAATAAGATTTGGATATATTTCAATACAAATTTTAAAAATAATATTTATATTATTTTAATATAAATAAAATAAAATAATAATAAATTGATTTTAAATTTTATTAGATAAATTTTTTTGAGTGCCACATCAACGAATTTAAATAGTATTTCTCAAAATAAAATGCACCTAACATGTTGTAATAATGTAGCTTCCCATTCTAAATTAAAAGGGTTGGAAATATTTGAAGCTTTATCATTATAAATTTCTAAATCAAATTTGTTATAGGAAGATAACAAACTCCTAAACTAAGCATAAATTAAATAAAAAAGGATATGCTTACACAAAAATATATATTAAAAAATATTTAGGTCTAATATAAATTTTTATTTTTTTTTCATTTTTACTTGTTTTAAGTTTATTGAACCATATGACAACAAATTTATAACATTTTAATTATTAAACATATAATTTAAATTACATGTTTAAAATATGAATTTTCAATATTTATGATTTGAAAATGTCTAACACTTACTTAAATTGATCTTTCATTTGTAGAATTGTTATATGAATGAATTGAATTGTAAGAATTACATATGATCTTTTAAGTTAGATTATTTCTAATCATTATTGATAGCTCTCAAATTCATGTAATTTAAATGTTATGAATTTAGTGTGAATAATTGTATGCCACATTCTAAATTTAATTCTTCCATTTTTTTTTTGTATATTTCAAGTAAAATTTAGGATCTTAACTTGAATAAGTTGCCATTATGATCTTAGCTAACATATTCCATGAATTTTGATTATAAGTTGCATACATTCTTGTCATGTTACAATTCAATTAGAACTAATTTTTTATGTTTTGATTGAACTTAGTGTTAATTTATTTAATACTAGTCTTTTTATTTAGTCCTTTAATGAGATGAGAATCCGCATGTTAGTAGTATACCTTCTTTTTCCAGGAGGATTAATATGATTAATACTCAACAAATTTACTAGAACTTTAGTACACATCTCTCTTAATATCAAATCTTTTATTTTAATTCCATAATCGTTAAATTAAGAGAGCCTTAGTTTCCTAACATGCTTGAATCAAATTTATAGACTTCACTTAACCTACAAATTAGAATGAATTAATTCTTATAGGTGATAGTCTATCTCCTTCCATACATTTAAATATTTCATATCAATTGATCCTAAATAAGTTAGTGCTTAATTTGATTTGAAACCTTTCAACACATAAGCTCTTACGAAGAAGTTAATAGGTTATACTTTAACTTCCACTTCTTTTAGCTTAATAAATCTTAAATTTCACTCTTCCATTACTAGTTCCCTATACTTTAATCATTAATCTAATTGATTTGATTAGTCTAGGACTAGTATAAAATAAATTCCAACTGCTTGAATATAGTTATAAATTATTTTCCCAATTTCATAAATAAATTTAAAGTACTATTTTTCAACTTTCTTTCACTTTTACTATTACTTACAATTGACTTGAAGATCAATATCTACAAGTCAATCGAGAGTTCAAATAGATCCAATTATTAAGTAGATTATTAAAATTAGACAATTCTGGATATCATATAGTTTATAATTATTAAATTTTCTTAATTGCTTGCTTAGCTTTAAGCCTCTTCCTTTGAATATACATACAAAATATTGTGTATAAATAAAATTTTCATAATAAAACTATAAGGGTTTATATTGGTGAATAGCCAAGGGCATGCTATATGTGGCGCCCCACCCCTTAATCCACAAGATTAAGCTAAGGGGTGGTGTCACTCTAGCTAACCTTTCACTTATCATCATTGGATTAGGATGAAATCCATAATCCACCTAATAAGGGAAGGAGTAAGCATATGATTAAACATTCAGTCACTTAATAAAAATTCATACAAAATGCGAAAGCGATTTACAATAAGCAACATCCAAGCATCACAACATAAATATAATGAAATACATCTCAGAATATAAGCATAGAATCCAAATACACAGTCATGAGTACATGTATTATTACATCAATTTAAGTTTAAATAATGAAAGTAAAATGTGTTCATTCTCATTTATAAAGGAAAACTAAGCAGCTGCTTCTTCCAATGGCTCCTCCTCTGGATATGGCTCCACACCTAGCTCCTGATCATCTAACTGAAGAGGATCTGCTATTGTCGATTTCACAATGTAGGGCCCCAGCCAAAAAAAGAAAAATCTTGTGTTAGACAATTGTCTAAGTACATTTTAAGCTGATAAGTTTTATATGTGTTTTAGAAAATTGAGGTATTTATTTTGACATCGAAATCGAAATCCAACTTCGCTGTTGCGATCGTCACCCCCAAATTAGCTAGGAGTGATGTTTTGGACGCGTTTGGAAGTCGTCAAATTTTCGCGAATATTTTAATGAAATTAAATGCATCAAAAAATAGGAAAATTAAATAAGCGTCGGAATGAAATTCCGACTTCGCCGTTGGATTCCTCACCCCCAAATTAGCTATAGGTGAATTTTTGGGATTTTTCGGAGCACGTTTCAAAAAATCAAAATTTTTAAATAAATAAGGAAAATAAATAGGCAATCTTTGGATCCCATATTTGCAATTTTCCCACTTATTTTATTCCATGTGGCGTCCCCTATCTTGAGCTGCCCAATGATGGCACCTTCTGTAACAACCCAGGTTATTACCATAGTTAATTATGACTAATATGAGACTTAAGACTAATCATAAATGCTAATTAAGTCATTATGAGTCAACCACCAAAATCCAGTCTAAACCGGAGGTCAAACAGATCAAATCCTTATTTTGGAAATTTATGAACCTTGGAAATTGACCTATTTATTTTGACCTCCGATCGAAAAACGGACTTTGCCATTGCGATCATTGACCCCAAAATAGCTAGAGGTGATGGGTTCAGGCCAATCGGGAGTCGTCAAAATTTTGACGAATATTTTAATAATATTTAAATACCCGGAAAATGAGAAAATTAAATACTCGTCGGAATCAAAATCCGACTTCGCCGTTGCGTTCCTCACCCCTCGATTAGCTAGGGGTGAATATTTGGTAATTTTTGGAAACCATCTAATAAATAAAGAAATTTGGAATTTTATTAATTTCCAAATATAAATTTCTTTATTAATTTTTCTTTTTTTTATTTCTTTAATCTTCTTCATCCCAAATACACCTGCCCTAAAAAAATCGCACGAGTCCCCTCCCCATTCGCACGGCTTCTCCATTCGATCGGCCGACCCATTCGCACGCCGCCTCCGCCCTCGCCTCTCCTCCTGCCGCGTGTCTTCCTCTCCTAGGAGTTTCCGCCGCTCACCTCGCAACCTCCGCCCGGCCTTCCTTAAGTCAATTCGCTTGCTCTCTTGCCGGGCCGAGCGCTCGATCCCCCTACTCGTCGGCCTCTCCTCCCTCGACGAGGAGTCGACGATCCCACTCTTTTCCTTGCGGCCTCGCCTCGTCCACCTCTCCAAGTCGAACGCCGATCTGCTCTCTGCCAAGCCGAGCCTCTCAGCCGCTCTCTTCACTTATGGATGGCGTGGGCTCGACCTTCCATTCATGCGGCGAGGGAGGTCGCCAACTGAAAAATCGCAAGCGAGTATTCCGGCCACCTTCATCTCCATGGCCGAAGCAGCGCTGGTTCTTCTAGCTCCTCCGTCGAGCAAGGTACCCCTCCTCAAATACTTAAGTACCACCTCACCTCCTTCTTCTTGCTGTACGCTCTCCCTTGGTTCACATTGTTAGCATCAGATTTTGTAGAATTGAAATTCAAGTGCTCAGTTATTATGCTTGAGGATTCCGATTGCTTGCTAGCTTCTTGTTTCATGTTTCATAGCATTCATTGACCTTTATTCTTGCAATGCACAAGCCAGTAGCATAGATCAAAAATTAATGCATCTCATTAGATTAATGTTTTTCATCAAAAGTAATATCAGATTTTACATTCACGTCAAAACATGGTCGATTATTATTTTTACCTCCTTTCATATGAACTATCTTGTACTACATTTTTCAGCAAATAAAATTTATTTTATTGTGATATTTGATGTTTAGTCTAACAATAACAAAATGATCTGGTTTCATTGTATTCACAAACACTAAGAAAGTTTATCTTCTTTAAAAAAAAAAAAAAAAAAAGGTAAATTTATTGGCAAATTATGACCATATAAGAAATTTCTCTAGTACCTCCCTTGAGGGATGATTAAATTTGGAGTCCATCCCAAGTGCACAGAACCCTGTTCGTAAATAATGAAAACAATCAGGCACACTCAGCTTTTGGGAATGACTAATGAAAGCCAAATTTTCATTGTGGCAAGAAACATCGTCACTCATGATTCTTGGATGCTTCACTATAGTGATCTCATGGCGATCTCCAGTTGACTGCAATTCACTGTCATGTTTCACCTCATTGAACTCTTTAGCCTCCATCGTAACAGCTACTGTGGTTGAGGGCATATGATTGCCCAGTCCTTTACGAGAAAATGGAAGGCGAAGCGCCACAAGCTTTATGTGTAAACCTACATATACAAGCAGAAAATTGATATAGTTCTCAGCAATGCATTGCCATTTGTGAGTACCTGTAACATCCATGTCCTTACTAGGAAGAGCAGAATAAGAGATATAAAGAAAGCGGGGAATGCAGCTAGAACTGCAAGGTTAATCTCATTTGCTTTAAGAATTTGATCTAGTTTACTTGAATACAGGTTAGCCAACTCACGTCTCAAGCTTTTGAATCTGCAAATCAACAAAAAAAAAAATCAAAAATTATATGTATAAATCATGTAAGCATGCTGGCACAATGCAAGAAAGAAATCGATCAAGATGAACCTGAATAAGCAATCGCTCTAGCAAGCTCCCCTTTCATGAGATTTTGAAGTTGGTGCATTAGCCCCCTTTCATATATGCGGTAGAATCCATTGAAAAATAGAGCTATGAATAAAAAGAGCCATATGCGATGCCAATATTCCGATATATCGGAATGACAAGATAATTGAATCGGAATTGGAGTTGATACAACATTGACGTGTATAATACTTCTTGTCCCAGAATCCAAAAATCATATGTGGAAGATAAATAGAACCACTAAGATATTATAAACTAAGGCTTGGTGGAAGAGGTCAGCAAATTTTTGTCTTCTTTGGATATAAGGTTATAAGGTATTGCTGAAGAAAATAATGTGTGAGAAGGTACAAAAATTTATAACGATCCTTGAGTATAAATGAAATTGCTCAAGATAAAGGCTTAGTTAGAGGTTGAGCATGGGTATTTGCATGGAACTAAGCTATAAAAAAAAAATTGAGTAGGAGTTGAACTCGTAGTAATTGTGAGTCCAATTAAGTTCGGCCCACTGCAATTTAGTTTGACCAGAACATATGTAAATATATGTAAATATATATATATATATATATATATATATATGTATATATATATATATATATTTTTTTTTTTTTTTTTACAAACAGATATTTTGCTATATACGTATATATATTATATATATATATTATTAATATATCATCATTACCTTATTACGGGTCAAATGGTTAGCAGATAGGGCAACTAAGACTTGATAATGAGTAAAGAATAAAATATATGTATGTGGATAGAAACTTTAAGGCTTAAAAATATTCATATATATAGTAGCCAAAATCGTATATAAATAAATAAATATATATATATATATTTATTTATTTATATATATATATATGTGATTTGATAAATCAAAACTAATATAATATTAATTCATACTGTTTAATATAAATAAAAGTACACAATAAGACAAATGTATATGCATACAAATATAAGTATATATATATATATATATATCCAATTTAAGACTAAAGGCCTGCACGCTACGCTTAGTGTCACATGTAATATTAAGTCACTTAGAAGTATTTAATTTATTAAGTTATTAGTAATGGCAGTTTGATAAATAAATCAGGTTAACATATTTAATTAATCTAATTGATTAACTAAATCAAAAGGGTAAGCAGCTATATATATATATATATATATATATATAAAGCAGGTTAATTAGAAACAATACATATAGGTGCAATTGAATTTAGAAAAATGACTAAAATGTTCTTAGAATTCAAATGACCATAAATTGATCAAATCAACTCCAAATTCAAAAATTCAAGATGCTAACCAGCCTAGAATTTCAATGTCATCAATATAATAAAATAATATTTAGGATCTGAACCCTGAAAATTTAGATAAATGACCAAATTACCCCTGGCCTTATTTTAGTCATAACCTGACCGTTTCTCGCCCGCTTTAGGTGTACTTACTGTCTATCTTCAAGTTAGATAGTAAGGAATCGATTGGATCTAAGAGAAATCAATTCTGACCACTAAGTCAAAAGTTGACTTTTTGACCCTTAAAGTAGGGACAAAATGATCATTTTGTCCTAAGATTAGATTAAGCCCCCTACCCTTTAGATAACATTCCAGAACATTAAGACTAATGTTATAATTTTCTTAGTATCAATCAAGTGAGTGAAATCAACCCTTAAGTTAGATTCTAATAATTTCTTTTAAGTCTCTAACACTACACCTTAAGGATCTTTCTTGAGAATAGGAATAGATCATATGTTAGAGTTCATTCATTGGATAAATTGGGTTACCCAATGGGTGAAATCTTAGTTTTATTAGTTTCTAAACTTTCTTTTATTTTACAACTTATTCTGATTATTTTGTCTTTTAAACTTTAAATTTAAGATAGGAGATTCATCCTATTAAGTTTGATTACTTAATAGGATTTACCATAACTAGTAGATCACTAATAGAATAAAACCTAGAACTTAGGTCTTATTTTTTGGACTATGTGATTAAACCTAATTCTCGTAGTGTTTAATCCATAATTTATAGGTTTAGAAGATCTTGATCAGATCTTAGTTAGAACGTCTAAATTCACAAAAACTAGGATGTATGATTCATTTATTTAACTCGTAGTCATCTACCTGATTAAGCTAGATTAGAACCTGATCAGTTCTAATCCTTTTTAACTTATAAGGATGAATTTCTGAGTTACACTCGATAGTAGAAAAATGGTGATCATGAACTTGTGTAACTTGGAATAGTTAGAAGGTTAAGTATAAAACAAATGCTATCACCATGTTTAGTAGAGTCCCTTGCCTCTATTTGATATTTTGTTGCTACGTATTCCTTGTATTCTTGTGCCATATTTTTCTTGAGCATATCATATAAGACATTTGATGTATGAATAAACTGTTAGAAAAATATGGAGACTCGTTAGATTTCTTATGAAAATATTAAAGTAATTAATGAGAAGATAATAATTTGATATATTTGAGATGTCTCTCAGTGTTCTTTTGCTCATACCGATTGTTGCCCTAGCCGTATCGTGCTAGGAACCGCCCTAGCCGTACTGGTGCTAGGATCTTTCGGGTATGACTATTGATGACCTAACTGTATCGTGCTAGGAACCGCCCTAGCCGTACTGTGTTAGGACCATTTTTGTTGACTGATGTTGCCTTAGCCGTATCGTGCTAGGAACCGCCCTAGCCGTATTGGTGCTAAGATCTTCAGCCCTTTTTGGTGAGCTAAATAGCTCTTTTCTGTATGGCAGATTGTACATGTATGGTTTTATATGCAGTTGTTGTTATTTACTTTTCAGTATTCTTATTCAGTCAACTATTTTATTGTACTATTTTTATATATATTTAGGATGTTAGAATTTTGCTGCTATTTATATATATCACTATTGAGTTAACTTATTTTAATTGGCATATTTTCTATTGATTACCAGCATATTTAGGGTGTAGAACTTTTCTTACAACACTTGTTTAGTTATGTATATTTATATGCCCTTCCTTATTTAGTTTGTATGCGAGGCATGTCTCAGCCTCTTTCCTTTTCTTTGCTTAAGTTATAAATGATGATTTATAGCTTCCCTATTTCTTTGTATTGCTTGCCGCTCCTTTTCATATGTATTATGTTGCTTAGATGTGATCAAATGGTGATATTACTTAACACTTATAATAATTCATCAGCTTAAAATGTACTTAGACAATTGTCTAACCAGATTTTTCTTTTCTTTGGCTGGGGCCCTACATTGTGAAATCGACAATGACAGACTCCTTTCAGTTAGACGAGCAGGAGTTAGGTATGGAGCGTTACCCAGAGGAGGAGCCCGTGGAAGAAGCTGCCGTTTAGCCTTCTTATATTCTTGAGTGAGGATGAGTGGTTTTCATTCTATTTTTCCTTTAAGCATTTTAAATGATGTAATAATACAGGTACCATTGACTGTGTATTTGGATTGTATGCTTATATTATGAGTTCTATTTTTCCTATTTGTACTGTGATACTTAGATGATTTACACTTTCTTAAATCGCTTCCGCACTCTGTTTGTTTATTTATACAATGATTGTTAGTTTGATTCTGTGTTAATCCTTTCCTAATCAGGTGGATTGTGGAGTCTATCCTAATCTAATGATAAGTGAGGGGTTAGCCAGCGTGACACCCCACTCTTAACCTAATTCTTTGGCGGATTAAGGGCGCGGGGCGCCACAGTTGGTATCAGAGAATTCCATAAGGTGTCAGATGAGAATTTGCATCCTTATCTACCTAATGGATGATTCTTCTGCCTATTCAGTCATTATATCAGAAAACATTGGAGTCACATCCAAGAACATCACAGTATCATGAGCTCAGAACAATAAGAGTATAGAAATAGAAAACGCTGTCACGGTACCAGAACTTAATCCGTAGGAATTTAAGATAAATGAGTAACTAAGTAACCTAAACAAATCTTATATGATCAAATCTAAGTATAATATGTAACCAGCTAATTCAAATTAAAACCTTTATAAGATCAAGAACTTAAGATGGTAGGACATAACTATGAATCCATATAAGACTTTAAACCAACAAGTAAGTCTTGGAACACTTTCAAGTAGTTACCTTCTACTTTCTAAATATTGTCTCCTTAGGAATAATAACGGCAAAATCCACTTCTAGAATCATTTAAGCTAACCATATTTCTCTAAAAGAGTTTAGAACTGGTTAAAATATTAGGATATAGGCTAAAGTGAAAGCATGAGACTGAGAGACTATCCCTTGTATCAAGTCACTACTAGCATGTGTGACTCATACTTCACTAATCCCATAACTCGAGGTAGAAACTCAACATAATACGCAATGAGAAAGAGGAAACTGGCCAACACCCCTCGACCTGTTTTGGCTAGGCCTCCACAAAAACAGAGATGCAGCGATAGGCTTGCAGGAACCTGCACCCATTCAGGTGTGACCAGAGGTAACACTATTATTTCAAGTACACCTATTCAATTGCCTAATTATTTTCATCATTTAAGTTTTACAGTCACTTCCTTATTAATCCTTATTCTTAGTCATCCTCAAATCTTACTTGTACTATACTAGGGTATCACATTGGACAATTACTTATTCCTAGCTTAGGTAGTGTGAAGACCCACTTAGGTAGTAATAAGTAAAATTCTTAAACATCGAGATGCATTTTCAGACAATGGTAGAGTTCTTGATAAAAACTTCTAAGTTAAGCGTGCTCAGGTGGGAGCACTCCTATGATGGGTGTAAAATACCAAGATTTCAGTCTCAAATTATTTATTAATATTTAAATAAATTCTGACTTCATATTAAAGATCTGACTCCGTCATTGTGTTCACCACCCACAAATTAGCTAGGGGTGAAGTTTTGAACGGATTTGGAAGTCGTTAATTTTTAGACGAATATTTTAATATTATTTAAATACCCGAAAATTCGAGTAATTAAATACTCGTCGGATCGAAAATCCAAGTGTGCCATTGTGTTCAGAACCCTCAATTAGCTAGAAATGATATTTTTAAAATATTTTGGAAAATATTTATAAAAATTAAGTTTAAAATTAATTAAATTGATTAAAATAAATTAAATATTTTTTTATTTATTATTCGAAACAGCGCCGTCGCACAAGCTGTAACGCCGTCTCCCTTTTATTTAAATCTGACGGTTTCTTCGAACCGTCCGATCGGAAGATGGGACGGTTCGCGTCTGTCTTCCTCGCGAACAGATGCGCGACCTCCGCGTGTCCCGAATGGAGCACGCGGCGCCCTAAGTCTCCTTCCAGCGCAGCGCGGGTCGCCATCTCCACCGCTTTAAGCCCGTATTAAGAACCGATCGACTCCATTACATGTGTTAAGCTTAAATCAAAACTCTGCAGAAATCGAAGACGTACTGATTGGTTCTCTAAATCTTCGACCGTCGAACCTAGGTACTTCTAATCCTACTCTTCTCATTCATGAAATTCAATCGCTTAAATTCGTTTGCTTATTTCAATAATTGGATTAAGTAATTACCGGTTTGGATTGAGCTAATTTGATCGTATCCAACTTAATTTGATAATCCATATACAGTACTTTTCGTTAAAAAAAAAAAAAAATGCCTCGTCCCGATTAATAGCTATTAGGGTTTGATTTTACGCTCCTTACAGACTACCTATGCTAATGACTCATACTTCAGTAGATAGCTGCGACTGTCCTCTTTCCATCCATAAGCGGGTTGATCCTCACCTCCAGCAGAATCGGAGCCAAAAGCCGTGCCCTAATCTAAGTTCAGTTTTGGTTTGCCGAAGAAGGCGCCGGCCCAGTCGGTCTGGATCGAGTCATTCAGAAGCTGAGGGACGTGTGGCATGATCTCAGCGGCTGCACGTCTGAGGTGGGACCCACCTCTGAATAGCTGCAGTAGAGCTGTCTCATTAGAGACAGCAGTGGGCCCCACTAGTTTGGCTCAGCGAATTATGGACTGCCATCTGTCTCTGCTGGGCCTGCCACCTGCAGAAAAATGTTAAATATATATATATATATAAATATAAATAATCATAACAGAAAAAAAAAAATTTTTTTAATAAATAAATACGATAAAATATTTATTTAACAAAAAACGAAAATAATAAATAATTAAAAACAGATTAAAATAATACACTTAATTAATTTCTTATAATATTATTACAAAATAAAAACAGAAAAAATCAAAATACAGTAAATAATAATAAAACAAAATTATTATTATATATCAAATAAATCAAAAAAATCTATATATTAACAGAAATTTTTTTTTATAAATAAATATAAAATAAAACAATAAACATTAATAAAATTATAAACAGAAAATTGAGAATTTATAAATATATTAATTAATCATAGTAATTAAATTTATATGAAATTAAATTAATAATATCTATATATCTTAATGATAATCAGAAAGTTTAATTTCAAAATTAATATTAAATAAATAAATACCATTAATTAAATCAATTAAAATACAATAATTTATACATAAATAATAAAAATATATAAATAGAAAACTTTATAAATAAATATAATTAAATAACAAATAGATAAATAGAAAATTTATGATTATTATAGCATAATAATTAAATTAATATAATAAGAATATTAATAATTTAAATAAATAATAATCAGAAAAATATAAATAAATAAATCATATTAAAAATAATAATAAATAAAAACTTTTATATAAAATAGTAATATTAATATAAATATACTTATAAAGCAGATTAATAAATTAATATATTAAATTAAAACAGTAAAATTAATATATATAAGTAGCCAAATTTTGGAAATTTATAACTTACAAAATACTTAACCAAATTATACAAATAAATATATCAAATTTATCAAGAAAATATAAGGACTTTAAAGATAAAATTTATTTTGCTATAGGAGTAGTCTTTCACATAATGACATTTTAGGTATTTAAATTATTACAAAAATACCACTAAAATTCATTTAGCCATAACTTTACACTCACTACTCCAAACCTATTGAATATGGGTCTTAAAATACTCACAAAACCATAAGGGATATTTTAAGAAGTATTAATTTTGCTATTTGGATTAAAATTTGACTAATCACAATTAGGACATAACCCTAATTAAGCCTTTAACCCTAGAAACTTCAAACAGCCATAAATTAGCTATTTTAGCTCTAAATTAAGTGATCTAAATATCTATTTAGATCAGAAAAACTTAAATTTCAGTAAACTGTAAAAATATTTAAAATCTAACAGTTAGATCTCCTAATCAACCCTAATTACTCTAAAAACTTGATTAGTGAATATTAGCAAATATAATAATCCAAATTAAGTAATTTCAATTTTAAATGACTCATAAAGTAAATTAGAACCTAATAATATAATTAATTTAATAAATTTGTGACAAAAATCACTAATCACTCTCTAATTATAATAAACCTTAAATATTAACCCTAGAAATTAGAATAGCTATAACTTAACCAATTCATATCAGAATTTGATAATTTTGGACTCTGTAGAAACCTTAGGACATAATCTTCAATAAACTAACATAAATTTTGTATTATTTTAAGAGTAAAATTACTAAAATGCCCTTATAATGTCAAATTCCCAATTTGACCTTATAAGACATAAATAATTATAAAACTTAATAAAATTCAAATAAATCAAAATAGTTATAATACTTTAAATCATGATAAAAATACTAAATTAATAAATTTCATTATTTTGGCAGATCAAAGAAATTAAATTTGATTGATTTTATCAAAACAAGTCAGGTACACAAATTTACTTATAAGTTTTATATCAGTATTCTTATTTGAGCCATTTTCCATTTGAGTATTATTTGCACTGCTTACCGCATTTTAATCTACAAAAGAATTATATCAAAAAGCATGTAACAAAAATAAATTATATATATTTTATGGTGTTTGTCTTTGGAGGGTGGAACGCAACACTGAGAATCTGTACAGATTGGGCCAGCTAGCAGCCCCTGGGAGTTATATGGAGGGATTTAGCCTCTTGTAGGAAGTAGGCAAATCCAGAGGAAAGACACACCATCAGTTTCTAATTTGAGTAAGCTACCGACAGGTGGCGAGATAAGCTTCATACAGATTTATGCCTATGGGTTTACCCATTTGGGCTTAGGGGTCTCCGGACTCAACTTATTATTACAAATGTTTTTGATTAAATTTATTTCATATATGTTGATTTTCACAAATATTTTGCAGGGCAGAAATTGAATTTAGCAATTGCTTTATTTACATGCAGATTTTCAGTCATTTTCATATGTGATTCATACCTAATATACGATGCTAGATTTATTCTTATAAGAACAATTTGTGTACTCCTACCTGACTGGTAAACTGAAATTTTTTTCAGGTTTTGATAATTAAAAAGCTTAGAAGATCTGCCAAATTTAAAAGAAGAAGAAGCAGACGAATGTAGATATTTTATTTCTTATTTTTGTAAAATTCAAATTGTTGTACTTTTCATATATGTTTTGGTTCTATGTATAAAAGGACTGTGAATTATTATTTTATTTTATTATGTCCTTTTTGAATCATAAAGATGTATATATATTTTCAATTAAGATTGCATTGTTCTTTAAAGACTCTCGAATTTCGATCCCCGGTCGCCACATTAAGGCATAAAAATACAAGGAATGTGTAGCAATAATCATCAAATAGAAGCAAGGGACTCTACTAAACATAGTGATACTATTTGTTTTCTAATTATCTATTCTAACTATTCCAAGTTACACAAGTTCAGGATCACCATTTTTCTACTATCAAGTGTAACTTAGAAATTCATCCTTATAAGTTAAAAATAATTAGAACTGATCAGGTTCTAATCTAGTTCAATCAGATAGACGACTATGAGCTGAATCAAGAAATCATACGTCCCAATTTTGTGGATTTAGACGTTCTATCTAAGATCTGATCAAGATCTTCTAAACCTATAGGTTATGAATTAAACACTGCGAGAATTAGGTTTAATCACATAATCCAAGATGGGTAAGACTAAGTTCTAAGTTTTATTCTATAAGTGATCTACTAGTTAAGGCCAATCCGATTTAATAATCAAACTTAATAGGATGAATCTCCTATCTTAAATATAATGTTAAAAGACAAAATAATTAAAATGAGTTGTAAAATAAAAGAAAAGTCTAGAAACTAATAAAACTAAGGATTCATTTATTGAAAAATTCCATTTTTCAATGAATAAAATCAAACCTATGATCTAATCCTAGTATCAGGAAGAGTCCTTAAGGTGTAGTGTTAAAGACTTAGGGAAATTCTGGAATCTGACCTATTTGTTGATTTTACTCACTTAAATATCACTAATACAATTAGAACATTAGTTTTAGAGTCTTGAAATGCTAATTAGAGGTTAAGAGTACTTAGTCCAATCTTAGGGCAAAATGACTATTTTGCCCATACTTAAATGTCTAAAAGTCAACTTTTGTTTTAAGGGTCAAAATCAAAGTTTCTTAATCCCAAATGATTCATTACTATCTAACTTGAAGATGGACAGTAAATACGCTCAATTTGGACGAGAAACGGATCATACATGTCCAAATTAAGGTTTTTGACTTAAGGGCATTTCAGTAATTTTTACTCTACTGAAACCTGACTTTTTATGCAATTTATTATTGGTGGCGATTCAAGGATTCCATAGAGTCTAAGAACACTGAATTCCAAGTTCGATTGACTAAGTTATTGACGTTTCAATTCTTAAAGGAATTAATTTAATTTGATTATACTCCCGCTAACTTAGTAAATTGAATCAATTATCATGTGTATTTAAATACTCCTTTAATTAGTTCAGGCGTCACATTAATTAATTATTATCTAACCTGGTTTAAGTGTCATTATCAATTCTAAACTATTATTCTTTAATTACACTTAGCGCTATTTAATCTCAATTAGCTTAATTAATGTCTTATTTCTGTTTAAGTAAAATGTTAAGTGGTTTTAATTACTTCTGTACAATTATATTTCTACTAATACATACACATATTTATATATATATATATATACACATAGCATTCATATATATAAAAATATCCTAAAGCTAAAGTTCTGTTATATATATATATATTTATACGTATAAATGATTAACCTAAAGTTTTCTATCCAAACGAAATTGTACTTACTGCTTATATTACAATATATATATGTATACGTGTTATAAGTATCTTATTATAAATATATTTATCTGATATATTTTTATTCAACCTTACTTATTAGTATATATATATATATATATATATATATGTTTATAATTGGCGGATTTTAGTTATTTATTATTACTGATTAATATCTGTTAGATATTATTGATTAATTTACTCAATTAATGCTAATCAAAAATTTACTAACCTAATATTGATTTTAACAGAGATTAATCCAATTAATATATATATATATATATATATATTATTTCGTCTCTACTTAGATATATACCTGCTAAATAAATTTTATTTAATCATTTGAATATTAAACTAATCCGTTTAATTAAATCTAGTACGCCATTAAATCTAAGTTATCACTTAGTACTACGGCTATAATTACGGCTATAATTACTTAATTAAATCTAAGTTATCACTTAGTACTAATTAACTCCAAAAGTAATTAACTGAATGCTGATTGAGATTTTCTAATAAATTTAACAGTGAACTTATATCTATATATACGTAACTTTATATATGTAAGAATACAAAAATAATAGATACTTTTATTTCTAAATTAATTGTCATTCGTCTGTCTTTAATTAACGTTTATTATTGCTTGATCTAAAGTTTAATATTAGTTTATTATTTCATTAATAAATCTTCAACTAATGAATTCATTAATTATTATCTAATCTATAATCTAAATTATTTAAATCAAACTACTCAATAATTTATTATATCTATAATTCCCAAATGTGTATATATATATATATATAATAATATATCTATACATATATACTTTATATATGTAAATTTAAACTATTTTTTCTGCAGGTATTAATAGGGTTACGACCCTGAACTTTTGAACACGAATAATTTTATGAAAAATGTTACATAGCTCTCAAATATTTTATAAAAAGTATGGATGATTAGTATTTAAAATTTAAAAAATATATTTTTATGGGTCTCACAAATAAAAGTGGATTTAATAATATTTTTTTATTCTACTTAAATATCTAAATCCTAATCATTCATACTTTTTTGGGAGAATATTTGAGATACCTACTAAAGATCAACTCTGACCATCCTAATGAAGTCATCAGCTGGTTTTATAGTTAAAACTTATTTCAATCTATTTTTTTATGACTTAAGCATTTATTTTCAGCTTAGGAAAGTTTATTTCAAGTGTTCTTAATATGATCGTGAACTCATTTAGGCTCCAACTCAGTTTTTATACCACGAAAAATGTAGTCATTGGTTTGGCATCCCTCTGCTTACTTGCTTTTATTTTTTTTTTGTTTGTGAAACACTAAACCTCTACTTTTCTTAATAATGTATTTTGCTTTAATTGATTACTAGCTTTTGTTTTCACTTTTATTTTGAATCTGTAACTGAAAGTTTGAGTTCCGTAAACAGCAAATAAATTTCTCATCATCACCAAAATTTGAACAGAGCAATTCATTTGCATCATATGTAAAAAAAAAAAATTACTTATGGCATTAATTTATTTCAAGATAGACTTTAGGAAGCAATACATTCCATATTCAAGATTTCAGAAATTGAACTTGAATGAAGATTGACAATACTCTATCTTCAAGCATTCGAATCATACAATAGGGCAAGGAGGTACCTAGATGGAGTCGAAGGAGGTTCGACAACTCCTCGCTGTCGAACGCTGAAGGAGGGAGAGGGTTGGCGCTGACGGCGGGACTCGGACGTGGAGATGGAGAGGTGGAAGAAGCGACCAATGCTCGACCGCAAGGAGGAAGAGGCGGCGGCTCCCACTCACGACCGCACAAGGGAGAATTGCGCCTTGCGAGCTTCGGCCATGGGGGAGAAAAAGGGATCGACGACTCTTCATTGAGGGAGGAGAGGCCGACGGGTAGGGAGGGTCGAGCGCTTGGCTCGGCAAGAGAGCGAGCGAATGGACTTAAGGAAGGCCAGGCGGAGGTTGCGAAGGCGAGCGATGACACGTGTCACGCGAGGGGAGGAGATGCGTGCGGCTTGAGAGGGGGGAAGGAGTCGGCCGAGCGAATGGGGGAGGCGTGCGAATCGCCATTTTAGGGAAGAGGGAAAAGTATCGAGAAAGAAAGAAAAAAGAAAAAAAAAGAAAAAGAAGAAGAAGAAGAAAAGAATAATATTTATTTATTTATATTTGAAAATTAAATTAATTTAAAATTTCCTAATTTCATTTAACGGTTTCCAAAAATCACCAAATATTCACCCCTAACTAATTGAGAGGTGAGGAACGCAACGGCGAAGTCGGATTTTGATTCCGACGAGTATTTTAATTTCCCAATTTTCGGGTATTTAAATATTATTAAAATATTCGCCAAATTTTGACGACTTCCAATTGCCACCAAAACTTCACCCATAGCTAATTTGGGGGCAATGAGCATAATGATGATGTCCGTTTTTCAATCGGAAGTGAGAATAAATAGGTCAATTTTCAGAATTCCTGAAATTCCCAAAATAAGTATTGATCCGTTTGACCTCTAGTTTAGACTGGTCTTGGTGGTTGACTCCTAATGACTTAATTAACACTAAGGATCAATATTAAGATTGAGATTAGTCATAATTGACTAAGGTAACAACTTAGGTTATTACACTATAGAATAAATAAAGAGACCTCACATTCTTAGAGGGTGAATGCGAGTGTTATTTTTATTGAAACCCCACTTTTCTTTATTAGTTGGGCAGACGTGCTTAACTCCTCATATCATTCTGTATGTACCCACAGAATGAAGCTTCCATAAAATAACTTCAACTAATATTATATGAGTTTTATATAATCTTATTGGTTGTAAGATCTCATCATAGTATTTTAGCTATATTTCTATTGTATAGTTCTAGACTATACATTCTTAGTTCAAAATACTAAGATTCTTCTTTTTTTACTATACTTTGCACTTTTTATTTTCAGTAGTGTGCTTTACTTACTTACAATTTATATGAAATGCCGTGTATGTTGCTTTAATTTTTATTTAAATACTTCACTACTTTTCTTCTGGTTACTTAGCATAATTTCATTTGAATATATACTTGTTTTAATTCTTATACTTTCAATTGCACATTAGTAGTTTCTAGTATCTTTTAGGATGCTTTTCCTTTACCATTTTTGGTTGTAGACTAGAAAAATAATACATGTGAGTACTCTTACTCATCTTGCTTTCAACTATTCTCATTTACAGTTATATTTACTTTCCTTTACTACATGAATGCTTTCAAATGCTCATTTGCCTAATTAAAATTTAAATATACTTATTTTGAAACTTCTTAAATTGAATGAGTTGATAATTACTGTATGTTTTATATACACTTATTGTATATTTTCATACATGCTCCCTGTATGCTTTAATTACAAACTATATTTTAACTTAACAACTGTTCATAAAGTGACTTCGCCACTTAGCATCTAGCATTTGATTAGTTTCCTTATAATTAGATATTATATGCTAAGTGTAACGTCCCACTATTAGATTAAATATAATAATCTAACAATGGGTGTTACGATAGTATTTAATATTAAATTAAAAAATTCTAACTCAACATTAGATACTACCTTTTATTTTAAGGATCTATGGTGGAAGGAAATTCAATTATTCTAACTCAAAAATTTATTATTTATAATATAAAATTACAATTATTATGAAAGAATAATTCACACATCACCAATTTTTAAATTTACAAATGTTTATACATATAGCTGATTCTCACATAAAGATACAAAAATAAATTAACTTCTCCCAATTATTGCTCAAGTTCTTCTTTAACTGCAGGTACAGATCCATGCTCCTAATCTACTGTATTTTGATTTTTAAATACGATAGGGCACAACTAAAAAAAGAAAAAAGTGGTTAGACTTTAAAAGTCTAAGTACATTTTAAAAGTAGGCTAAACACATTATTAAATGAATATCACATTAGACATTTGCAATTTAAAGTATAAGCGGTGCAATAAGCATGAAAATAGTAAGAAGAGTATGTAAGAAAATTTCCTCACAGTGATAGAGTATTTTTTTACAGATCCTGCAATAATTAGATTAGTATAGCATTTGAAGTATTTACAAAATGAAGGAAAATATGAATATGTTAAAATTATTTTATATGCTAAGTAAGAAAGACAAAGTAAGAAAAGAAATTATATTTTTAAATGAAATCTTATATTGTATAAATTTATGAAAGATTTAATCATGAAAAATTATTTTAGTCTAAAGACTGAATATATCATTTGCAATTAATAAGATTGTGAGAAATACAATTTATAATTTATTTATCTTATAATTTTATTCTGTGAGTGCAGAACAAGTGAGGAGTTGAGTATGTCTACTCAACTTATCTGTATGTGGGGTCAAAACAAACACATACATTCCCCCTCAAAGGAATTATGTGATCTCCAGATACACCAATAACCTTGCCCAGGCAAATGACAGCTGTACTAAAATCCTCCATATGGACCCCTCTGAAATATTTTATAAAATGTTTATTATATGTAAAAAATCTTTTTGTATGAATCAAGGTTTTAAGCTCAATGCATTGCAGCACAAGAATTTTATCAAAGTACTGTAAATCATGTGATATCTATAATTTTCTATTTTTAATTATATATCCAGATAATTGTAAATTCACAATGGTTGCCCATATATAAGCCATCAAAATTGTGATATGGCATTTAAAAGAAATAATAAGGAAAAATTTAAGGAATTATTTTCAATTCTAATAATTGCATTTAATAGATGACAACATACGATTTTATTAAAAAGAATGGTAACATTTGGATTTTATAAAATATATGACAGCATTTGAATATAAATGGCAGTATTCAAATTTTACAAATTTAAATGGCAGCATTTGGAGATCATAAAATACATGGCAGCATTTGATTCTTATAACATAAATGGCAGCATTGAATTCTTAATATAAATGACATCATTTGAATTTTATTGAAATAAATGGCAGCTCTTGTTCTCACTTACATTAATTGACATAAATTGACATAAATTGATCCATTTGAAATAAATTATATATATAAGGATTTAAACTCAACACATATTATGCAGTCTTCTATTTTACTCATACCAATATTCTACATATGAAATAACCAGCATTGAAACTCTTTTGCTTAATAAATATAAAATATGAAACTAGTGAAATAGGCTCATTAATCAAATTATTTTGTATTTAAACATTAATGCCACTACCAACCATTTTCCATCAATAATGCATATAAAAAAAACTAAATCAATTGATTTAAATTTCATATAAGGGCAACATATGATTCTATAAAAGAAACGACAGCATTCATTCTCATATTCCATTAATCTCACCTTCATCTAATGATAGCATGTGATTCATACTTAAATAAATGACAATAACTATCCTTACCTTATAAGGAAATTAAAGCATTTAATCTCTCTTAATATTGATGACAACATATAAACTTATACATAATAGATGGCAACGTTGATTCTCATAGATTTAATTAACAACGTTTGATCACATAGATTAACTAGCAGCATTAGATTCACATAAATCAATTGACAACATTTTATCATTTGACCTCATATAAAAAGATGGCAGCAATATGATAGCAATTAATCATATAGATTTAACTAACAACATTTAATCACATCAAATTAAATGGCAGCATTTGATTACATCAATTTTACTAACAGTATTTGATCACATGGATTTAATTAATAGCATTTGATTCACATTGTAAAGTATTGCAGCATTAATTTAGAATTTCAAAGGATAGCAATATTCAATTCAACAGGCAAGGAACAATAGCATTTGACTCAGCAATGTTAAACTTAATGGTATTAACAATCAAAGACTCAACAATAAAAGAAAAACAACATTTCTGATAATAACATCATTGTTTACAATGTGTTTTGACATAAAGTTCATAACATTAGAATTAGAGTCCAAGGAAAAGAAAGTTTGAAACATTACATCATCAACAATAGCATTAGTAAGAGCAGTGTCAAAAATTTGCATCTTCAACAATGAAATTAAGCATTCTTAATGACCAAATGATGGAGAAATAAAAAGGGGAAAGGCAAAATATTAGTATGTTTATTTCAGCATTTCACAAAGATAAGTAAGCCATAAACTTGAATTCAGTTACCATTGCATTACCCTGTGCCTAAAATAAGATTAATTCCATCATCCTGTTGCCACTAATTATTTATTAACACTGTACCCCTTAAATAATCCATCAAATGTTTACTTTTATCTTACCCATTATACGACATCTACTTTATGGGAAATTTATTCAACAATTCAAAGTTTCTTATGTTAGTAAATATTTTGCTAATAAAAATTATATGTAATTACATACTTATACTTGTATTTTTGTGCAAGTTATCTTCAAATCAGATAAACTATTTGTTGTTTCATGGAGTTGAAACGGTAAAGATATCACAAATCCCTGCTACTTGGATTCATTGAACAAGCCCTTCTGATCTATGCTCAAGTTAGTACGTGATTGTCGATTATTACATACCATGCATATTCAGAATTTAATGGTTTTCCAGCTGCCTGGATGTTTGACCTCTCAAGAATAGACCTAGCTCTTATTGGTGTGATTTAGAGATTTCTAAGGTTAGATTTCATTCCTTAGGTGTCTTGCTAGGTATTGTCAAAGAATTGCTTATTGAACGATTGCTTTGCTAGATAGCTATCACATATACAATTATGATGTGTTTGCAAAAATCTGTGATTACACTTCTCAAATACAAAAAAAAAGATGTCACGATCTTTTATCATAATACTAAAATTAAAACTAATATAATTTGAATTGTAGAAGTAACTGAAATAATTCCACATTCTATAAATTCAAAATCAACTTAAGTACTAATTCAATTAAAAATAATTGCTACAATTAAATTTATATAAAAGTAAGAAATGCAAACATTCAATATCAGCATTTAAGATCTCAGAACTATGTTGCCTCCTTTTTCATATTTGGCACTTAGCATGGGGATTACAGATTTAAAACGTAATATTCTTCCTCTTAAAAGTAAAATAAATTGAATTGTGATAAATATGATTACCACTTAGAATTAATTGATATGCTTCTTTTCAAATTATTACTAGTATTTCATAAACAGATATCTAGCCTTATACTGTCCTGATGATCAAACCCAAGCCTTCTTTATTGCACAGAAAGGAAATAAAATAAAATTTTAGTTTAATAAGAATCAAGCAAGATTAAGAATTTGGCAGTAATCTTAAGAACCTCACAGACAAGAAGTTGTTATATATTAGTAATAAAATGTATGATATTAACAATAATACTAATGGATGTTTGGGACAGTCGACCACAAATTTTAAACTAACTCTTTAAGTTATGGCTGTTCATACTTCTTGAATTGATATATACAGATCATAGCATACAGATAATTTATTCGCATAATTGCAGTAAACAAAATAAATGATGACACTCTATCACTTATTCTAGAGTAATGTGTTTTTTGGTCCTTAATTAGAGACGAATGCAGCTTCATAATATATATATACTCATTCGTATAGAAGCATCTATCAATTAACACAGAAGCGACGAACAACACTATAATTGCTATTGCTTACTACTATCAATCGATTCATTCAAAAAATAGCAACTAAAAGGAAGGAAAAGATCCATCTCAAAGGCTATCTACAAATCCTTAAAATCCTTAAAGATGATTTCATATAAATTATACTGGGTAAGAAATTGAGTGGAGTACCTGAGTTGGATATTGAGAGATCGCTGCTAGGGTTTAGGGGATCATCTATTTTGCGTCGCTTCAGAAACTTGCCAAGACTTGCAAATTAAGGAGGTGAGGTTCAGATAAATAAGGAGGTAGTGTCAGCTTACCTCCATGATCCTTGACGAGGCCCGCCATTGGCGAAGGTAGCGGCGCGAGCCACGTGTCGTCGACTCTCAACCTACTCGAGGGATAAGGATGGAAGGGTTCTCGGGATGGGAGAGGTGATCGCGTGCATTTTAGGGCAGAGGAGGAAAAGAAATAATGCAATTATGTGTATATATATATATATATATATATTGTATTATTTGATTAACTTACCTCCAAAACCTCTCTAAACTTCACCCCAAGCTAATTTGGGTGTGAGAAACATAATGACGAAATCCGTTTTTTAATCTGAGGTCAAAATAATTTCCTCTTTTTCTTGATTTTAAAAATTACTTAAAATTAAGGTTTTGCTTATTTAAATCCTAAATTGGACAAAAAACTTTAGAAATTGCTTTTAATGACTAATTAAGGTCTAATAGAAGAAATTTGAGGTTAATTGAATGATTAAATTGTGATTAACAACATTGAGTTGTTACAGACCCCCCTTTTAAAAGAGGTGTCGTCCTCGACACCCTAATAATTTAAGAAATTGAAGGGCTTAAATTGCAAATCTAGAAAGTGATGTGAAGGAGTTCTATATTTCTTTTTTACAGATGAATTTCTAATTGAAGAAATATAAAACTTAAGTATAAGAATGTTGATGTTGTCCACCAACTTAGAATCTTCATTTAGAATCCTATGTAATTTTATAAAGAGTATATCTTACTAATAATATTATTTAAATATCATAACTTAGATGATGAAAAAAAAAGAGGCTAGCTAGACCTGGCTTGTAACACTTGTAGTTCACAAGAAAAGAAGTGATTATTAAATAAAACAGCTTCAAACTATTAAGATAATTTGAGATTTGATTGACTAAATAACATGGAGTTAATTTGAAGTTCAAATATTTGTCTAATAATTGATTACGATGACTCGAAATCATCCTATCAAAATATATAAGATTACAAATAACAATGAACCAAATACTAATTGTAATCTCAATAACAATTTCTTACCAATATCATGTTATTTGAAAAATATGTTTTTTTCTTAAAAAATTTTTACAGAACATCTAGCCAAAACATCCCCAAGTCATATTAAAATGTAGTTATGTTAAAATCTATACTTGATTAGACAAAATACTTAAAACACAATATTACCAACCTTTTCTATGCAAATTATAAAATTTAAAACTTTTGTGTGTTTTATCTACAAAATAATTGTTGTAGTTACTCTCTTAGTGTCTAAAATTTTATCCTTAGTCAAATGCCCCCTCATAGTGTATTAAATGCAAAAAATATGAAGTAAAAATATTTGCATATCTAAACCTGAATTTTGGAATTTTTAAAAGAAACATTTAATCATATAGAACTAAACTTTTACATAATAAGCATTCAATTGACAGTTGTAACCATCAATATATCTATTTTTAGCAAAACTAACACCCTCTCCTAAGTCAATTATAATTATTAAATGTGACAATTAAAATACGATAATAACGGAGGGTGATTAATGAAGTAATTATCAAGCAAAAAGAATGACATTTGTTAGGCTTCTAGAAGAGTATGATGATAGGAATTAATTGAATCCGCATAAAAGTTAGAGGAAAATTATACTAAACTATACAAGAGGTTATGCCAAATTGATATTGTGTAAATTATCTTGAGAATTTCATAATATAGTAAGCTCTTTATAAAGAGAACTTCCTGAATTGGCGACTTCTCAAATAGTGTTATTATATAAGGGTAAAGCCATGATATTTGCCATAATATTGAGAAGGGTAAAACTAAGGAAGACAATACCTTGTATATATGGTTTGGGGTATAATACATTGTATAAGAGTTCAAGCTCCAAAAGCATAAAGTGATTCCGAATGGATAGACCAAACAATGTGCAATTCAAACCAAAAAAATTTTCTTGAATGACTTTTAAAAGCAAAAATATGAAAATAATGAATTGAATCCATATTACAAAAACGAAAAGATACTGGTTATACAAGTAAACCAAATTTTAAGTCATATAAACAAAGTATCTTCTCTAAGAATGTATAAAATTCCCATTAGAGCTTCAATATTTAGTAATCTCATTGTGGAGCCCTTGCAAAGTGAGTGTATGAATAAAAATATGACATTTAGTCTAGTAAGTGATGAGTTAAAAAGCAAACAATACATCATAAAGTTATCAGGTTTGGCATAAAGTGTTATATTTAATAGGCTAATCATGATCCTATGATTCCAATGCCATCTCCAACAACCATTTCAATTTACTATTAATGGATGAACCTGTTTAACAAAGTAAATAGCATATTTAAACAGGTATGACAAATGTGTCAGCAGATTCAATTTTGAAGTCTAAAGTTATATACTTGGCAACTTCATTCTTTTCATAATGTAACAATTCCGATAATAAACTACAAAAACAAACAACATTTAGTCCTGAGGATAATATCCCAAAAATAAAATCTTATGCTTGAAAAGCCAAGGAATGATATTAGAAGGGATGAACAACAATAACTAAGCAGCAATTATAATGCTAGACAACCACAATTACTTGTAATCCAGCCAATGAAACTTGGATGTAACAAATGAAGGCACATTAAGTGATTAACCTAAATACTAAATGCTGCTAGTAAACTATTAACACTTGCAACATATGCCTGCAATTGCATTATAGTAATAAGCATATTACATGAGTGGCGATAAAAGTTGTACAACATATCCTGTAACGCCTCACTATTAGATTAAAATTTAATAATCTAACAATGAGTGTTACGGTAGTAATCTAACATTGAGTTAAAAATTCATAGTAATGTCTTTTGGACTGATAAATGTACCCTCCATCTTTATGGACTTGATGCAACGTATCTTGAAATCGTACTTGGGCAAATTAATCATCGTGTTATAGATGACATACTAATGTACTCTAAGTCAAAGAAGGAGCACGAAGGACAATGTAACAACCTTAGTTATTATCTTAGCTAAACTTAGATTAACTAAGCTAATTTAAGCTTTGATTTTGATTCCATTGGATTCAGTGGGTCATTTAAACCTAACCTTAGAAGTTTGAAATCAATCGGAGCTAAATTGGCAAATTTAGTATTTTTGGCTATTTTTAAGCCCTAAAAAATACCTAAATTAATTTGATCTCCAAATCAAAATCTGATTTCGTTTTTGAATTCCTCACCCCCAAATTAGCTAAGGGTGAATTTTTGGAAATTTTTGGAGCTTATTTGGTCCTAAATTGGATTTAGGATATTTAAGGATAATTATATATTATTTAATTGATTTTATTTATATTTAAATTAAATTTTTAATTAAAATTAAATCGGCGGGATTCGCTGTTGGGACCATGGAAGATCCGCTACGGGGTCCCGACAGCGGCGCATGCGTATAAGCCACCCGATGCGATAACACGCATCTTAGCGCTCTCGATTCAACGGCTCTTATACCGAGCGCCTCAATCGCATCCTACCCGCCCGATCGGTATCTGGCATCCAAATGCACGAGAGATTCTCCGTGGTTTCGTTAATTAGGAGCCGCATCAGACCGTTTATCACCAACGGCTTCGTGGATCAGACGGCGGAGGCGAACCCCACCACTGTGGATCTTCATTCTCGCGAGGATTCGGCCCGACAGAGGAGAATTTCGCCATACTGAGCCATGTAACCCTATCTGCCACTCCCCTCGCCAGGTCACCAAGACCGTTAGGACCTTTCGAGAATGGCCGAGCCTAGTAGAGCAACCTGGGAGGCCTGGACCCTCCCAATATCAGGAAAATGGTGAGGACCCTTGGACCGAGCCAAGCTCCATTCTTGAGCCCTGGTCACCATTCCTAGGACTCCTTGGTGCCTATAAATACCCTTGGGACCTCTCAGTGAGTCCCTTTGCTCACTGAGACTCCTCAATTTCCTAAGCAGAAGCCTCTGGAGCTCCCGTCTCTCTCGGCATTTCTCGTCGTCCTGAAGGCTTGAACCGCTGATAGAGGGCCCCGTCTGGTGTTCAGACCCTCTGTGAACCTTCTTCTGCTGGTTAGGAAGCTCCAGCACACTTCAATTCTCCTCAACAAAGCTTGCAACCTATCATCAGGTACAACCTTTTCCCATGGATCCCTTCGATCCATTTTCCCTTCTGTCCTCGAATTGAGTCGCTGGATGTCGTCTAGACTACCCTAGCCACCTAGGAAACCTAGTGTAATTGTCGCCTGGGGCTAAGCTAGCTCAAATCGATCATATCGATCGATTGAGCTAGCGGCCGAGCCAATGGATGAGTCCGAGTAAGGAACCAATGATTGGCTGTACCCCAGGTTATGAAATATTAGGGGATCGACTCATCTCACCTCCCTGAAGGTGTAGGTATCCATCTCCGGCCGGTTAGTGGCCTCGGTGAGGAGAATTGTCTCCTCACAGTTCGCCTGAAATGCCCGTATCAAAGGCATCTTGGGTGAGTAGTACCCCATCGATCCAAAGGGATCCAGATGGGGGTTCTTAGTCCAATCGATGCATCTTGACTCCAGGAATGTGTAGGGATTGAGTTGAGCCGTCGCCGTCGTCTGAGCGCCGAGAATTTTAGCGCAAAAGTTCACCTGGGACGGACCCGTCGAGAGGTTAAAGATGAAGTTCGGGCCGGGCCTACCCCGACCTGCGCGGTTTTGATTTCGGGCCGCATCTAATTAATTAATTATAGGAATGTATTTTTAAAGGTTATGCGATTAATTAATTAAATCATATAGTTTTAATTTAAATAAACATTCAAAATAAATTATTTAAATAACTTTGGCTATACTGATCCAAATGGTATGATCCAATAAACTATTTGAATCATAAAAATACAAGGAACCTAAATATAAAATAAAATCACAGATCCAATGGTTGGATTTAAAAATATTTGCCCAACTCTTTGCTATCCTTATTTAAATCATATTAAATTAAATAAATATCTAAATGAGGAGATTAAGGGCTCTGATTGCTCCCTGAACCCTAAAGAACAATTTCAGACCTTTAAAACCAATTTTAGATATTAATTTCTCTTAATCACTCCTTAATTACCATAATTAGGGATTAGTAAAATTAAACCTAATTAAGTCTCTGATCTTGATAAAGATTGTTCATAATACTATCCTAAGTATACTAGAACCATTTGGAAAGGTTGGATTGCCCTAAGATGCCATAAATTCACTAATCACTAAAATTGGCTTAAATAAGTGATTAGTGCTAATTAGATTAATTAAGTTGTCAAAACCTAGGATAAGTGTGTTCCCCACTTCATTAATCCATATGAAGCACCTTAAACTAGATTAGGAGTAATTTGGACAACTAAACCCTAAAATTCCAATTTTTTGGTCTTAAGAGGGGCATTTTGGTCATTTTGATCAAATATGCTTAAATGCCCTATAAACCTTGAAAATTTCAGTAATATATCCAAAAATAGATTAGAAATGTTCTCTGAATTCTCATACCAATATTAATATTATTGTGATCCTTAACTTAAGAAATCTTCATTTAAGCCCTAATTAAGACACTTAGATCTTAAGTAACCTAAAAGAAGTCACCTAGTTAATGCTTAACCCAAAAATCTAAGATTGTCAATTATCAATTATCACCTTAATAAATTCAATTTAGTTAAATTATGAGCTTAAATTCTAAAAGAAATACAAATGGAAACTCCTAAGTTAAAATCTAGTTTAAAGTCTAAAGTGATCAAATATCAGATCCTTAGATCTTAGATCTTAGACTTAGATCTTCAATTTGAATTGAACCATCTCCAATTGAAATTCTTTAAATGATTGAGTGTTTAATCTTTTGAAACCTTCCATGTGGGTATAGGGTGATTCAATCTATGAGATAATAAAATTATCTTAAAAAATTGAACTTAGATCTTAGATTCTCAAGATTTTTAATTGATTATTTTATCTTATGATCAGTAGAATAACCCTTCACTAAGTTCGTAATTCTTGGATCTTTTCAGCTTATAGGATCCCTTATCCTTAACTTTGGAACAGAGTGTGAACCCTAGATTCTTATTAGGACACCCCTTTGGATTTAAGTTTTGAACACCAAAGTGGAGTTCAAATTCAAGATCCTTAAATCTTGATTTACTTAATCAAGATTTGGGTAAGAGAGTAAAATAATAATAAATTAGGTTGTTGATTTATTTACTTAAACCATATAGTCATCACATGATTTTGGATTAGAACTTGTTAAGTTCTAATATTAACTTTAATGACATAAATCTGGAATTCTACTCGATAGCTGGATATTGGAGATCCTAAACTTGTACCTTCTCAAAGTAGCTAGATTTGGTAATTAGATAACATCAGATATCACACCAATCTAGATTGAGTCCCTTGCTTACTTTGACTAGATTGCTTTGCATACCTTAGATATTGAGCCTTATTCCTTGAGCATAATAGGAGAACTTAGGATATAGATGATACATCCTAAGTTAGTATTTGAATTGCATATCATTCAGTTTTACCTTGTTTGCAATTGGTAGAATATGTCCTAGCTTAGTCTGCCTCTTCAGTAGTATTATTGTATAGACTGGACTCAGACCTAGCATATTTGGATGGCTAGGCTGGGGATTGATTGATTAATATTGAAGGCCCTGTATGGCCTATTGGCTGGTATGGCAGTACCATATCTTAGGCTTATTGCTACTTTAGCTGGATTATTCAGTATTGTTTTCTATTTTGTTTTGCCACATGCTTTAGTGGCCTTATTTTCAGTACTTGCTCGTTTTGCCACATATCTCAGTGGCTTTACATTTCATAGATTGCTTGGCTTTTGCCACATGTCTCAGTGGCCTTTTCTTTTCCTTTTTCTTAACTAGCATGTTGTATGTATACTCGTATGGTTTACTTATATATATTGGCATATTTAGGATGCTAGAATTGCATGTTTCCAGTACTTGTGTTTCTTTATATACTCAGCATGTATTGATATGATCATAAAGCATATTAGGTTCAGAATTGTATTGTAGTTGCTGTTTCTTTTAGCTTTTAGCATCACCTTGCTTATTTCACATTGTATGTTCTTCATACTAATTACTGGCTATAAGTGGATAGTTTATAGTTACCATTTCTCCATAACTTGTTGCACCTATTACTGCTTGCATGTTTAACTAATTTAAATGTGATATCTTTAAAATATTTAGTTTATTAAAATAGCCTAAAATGTACTTAGACAATTGTCTAACTGTAACTTTTTTTTGTTTTGTTGGCTAGGGCCCTAGCATTTGTGATACTGACAAATGTCAGATTCAGACGTGTTCATGGGCAGTGTCGCAGAAGAGGAGCAGGTTCAGGAGGAGGATCGTACTGCTGCTGTTTAGTTAGATATTGCATTTTATTTTAGTGAAATTGAGAGACATTTTCATTCTCTTAAAAATTCAGTTTGTAATAATTAATTCTGGATGTGTTTCATTTCAGCATTTTGATGAGTTACTATATTGTTCTCTCTCTTTCTACTATATATGCTTGTGGATGTTACTACTCGTCTATTGCTTCTGCCACTTTGATATTTGTATATATATTGATGAATGCTATAGCACTTGGTGACAAGTCCTTGGCTTAAGGCAGGTTGGGTTTACCTAACTTTACTTAAGTTGGGGATTTGCCACAGTTGGAGCACAGTACTTCCTTGTTGTCAGTACGGGGGCCCCACAGACACCTTCGGATCATATTGGAAGAACTAAGAAGCCACCGGCTGTACGCCAAATACTCAAAGTGTGAATTATGGCTGGAATCCATCGCTTTCTTAGGCCACGTTGTAGATGCTCACGGGATCAGAATGGATCAAAACAAGATTCATGCAATTCAAGAATGGGCTCAACCTAAAATAGTGTCTGAGGTCAGGAGCTTTCTAAGATTGGTAGGTTATTACAGGAAGTTTGTGAAGGGATTTTCCCAAATAATCTCTCCTATTACCAAGCTCACTCAAAAAGCAGTACCGTTTGAATGGTCGCCTGTATGCGAACAGGCATTTCGAGCAGTTAAGGATGCACTTACTTATGCCCCTGTATTAGTCCTCCCAAGAGAAGGAGTGAATTATCAAATATAAACGGATGCCTCGGGCATAGGCTTAGGGGCTGTATTAATGAGGAAGGTAAGGTCATCGCTTACGCCTCGCGATAACTAAAAGTTCATGAGAAGAATTATGCAGTCCATGACCTTGACCTGGCCGCAGTAGTGTTTGCTCTAAAGATCTAGCGACACTATCTCTACGGAGTTCAATGCTCGATATTTACTGATCACCAAAGTCTGAAATATATATTCACCCAAAGGGAACTAAACTGTAGGCAGAGAAGGTGGCTAGAGCTGATTAATGACTATGATCTGGACATACAATACCATCCCAGGAAAGCCAACGTCATAGCTATTGCTCTAAGTCGCCAGGCCTCACTAAATGCCATCATATCGGAGGGCACGTTAATAAAAGAATTCCGCAAAATGAATATCAAGCATATTAGCAGGAACATACTCAGGTTAACATTGGCAAACATCAATGTGGAGCCCACCTTTCACAGGGATGTATCTGTGTCACAAACCAAGAACAAGGAATACTTAGGCTTTAAGCAAGCCATTGAAACTGGCCGCCGCACTGATCTTCGATTTCAGAAGAGTGTTATCTATCTAGGAGATCGTTTATGGATTCATAAATCTATGCAACGCGAAGTACTAGTTGAGAGCCACAACTCAGGATATCAGGTGCACCCAGAGAGTACGAAAATGTATCAGGGCCTGAAGTTATCATCTTGGTGGCCAGGGATGAAAAGGAGCATAGCAGACTTTGTGGCTAAGTGCCATGCATGTTGCCTAGTAAAGGCAGAACACCAAAAACCAGGCGGTCCTCTAAATCCACTAGAAATTATAGAGTGGAAATGGTCAGACATATCGATGGATTTTGTTATGGGATTACCTCATGCAAGATCTAGGGCAGATATAATTTGGGTCATAGTTGACCGATTGACCAAGTCTGCACACTTTATTTTGGTCCGACAAACTGACTCAGTTGAGAGGCTTGCCAAAATCTATATCAAGGAAATAGTTTGGCTTTATGGTATCCCCAAAACTATCATATCAGATAGAGATAGCCGATTCACATCAAAATTCTGGCAGACCGTCCATCATGACCTAGGCACCACTCTAGTCATGAGCACAACCTTCCATCCTTAAACAGACAGTCAAGCAGAGAGAGTAAATCAAGTTCTAGAAGACTTACTTCGCCTCTGCATTTTAGACTTTACAGGATCTTGGGAGGATCACCTTCCCTTGGTAGAATTTGCATATCAAGATGGCCCCGTATAAAGCCCTGTATGGTAGGAAGTGTTCTACGCCAATGGCTTGGGCAGAAACGGGAGATGTGCAGCTGTATGGCTCTGAGTTGGTGGAAGAAATGAACAAAAAGATAAAGCTCATATAGCAAAGGATCAGGATAGCCCAAGATAGGCAGATCAAGTATCATGACCTCTATCATCGCCCCTTGGAGTTTCAGGAAGGAGACTCTGTATACCTAAAGGTCAGTCCCATGAAGGGAGTCTATCGTTTCGGGGTTGCCAGCAAGCTCAGCCCAAGGTATGTTGGACCGTTCAAAATCTTGAAGAGGATTGGGTCAGTCGCCTATGTAACAACCCAGGTTGTTATTTTGATTTAATTAAGATCAATCTAAGTCTTAATCAAGATTCTAAGTCACTAATTAAGTAATTTAAAACTCATCTCTGAAACCTAGGTCAAATCTGAAGTCAACTAGTCAAATCAGGAATTCTAGAAAATTCCAAACCCTAGAAAATTGACTTTTTATCTAGACCTCAGAATGAAAATCTGACTTTGCCATTGCGTTTAGAACACCCAAATTAGCTAGGGATGAAATTTTGGAGGCAATTGGAAGTCGTTGGATTTTCATCGAATATTTTAATATTATTTAAATACGTGAAAATTCAAATAAATAAATACTCGTCGAAATAAAAATCCGAGCACGCCGTTGCGTTCCTCACCCTTCAATTAGCTAAGGGTGATTTATTGAGAATTTTTAGGATGCATTTAATAGGGTAAATTTGATTAATTAAATATGTATAATATAAATTAAATAATTATATTTTTAATTAGTTTTAATGCCACCGTCTATGAACAGTGCCCGCCGTCCACTTAATCCAAACACCGTTGACTGTCTACATTTGAATCTAATAGTGTTTCCTGACCGTTCGATCAGAAGATCGAACGGTCAGTGTTCATCTTCCCCGCGCGTCTTGCGCGTGTCGCAGGAGGCGACACGCCGCTCGCAGAGGCCTCCGCACAGCACTCGCTGCACCTAGATGGCGTGCACCGCTTAAGGAGCTCATCGAGTGACCATTTAGGAGCTCGATCGACCTTTTTGTTGATTCCTCACAAAGAAACCAACGGAGATCGATCGAATCGAGAGGAAGACGGAGCCCTAGATCTTCTACCGTTCAATCAAAGTACGAACCCATACCCTGATCCTTATTCTAAATTCTTAAATCTTGTTTTGTTTTGCAATTTCATGATATAGATTAAGTTTTTAATGGATCTGATTGGGTTAATTTGAATGCAATTGATCGAATTAAGCGTAGGATCCACTGTGGAATTAGTTAAGGGTTCGGGTATTTTCACCGTTCAAAACCTAGAGTTTAGGGTTCGATTTTTAGGTATACTTTGGTCTCTTCGCAAGCTATTTCATCAATAATTTGGTAGATCTGATCAAGACCTATCTGTTGCCATATGTGTCAAGCCCCGTCGTCGACCGGTGAACTCTCCATGTCGTGCCCTAGATCGTCCCTTCTCGGTGAAAAGGGCGGAGAAGACGAGTAGTTGGGCCGGGTCAGATCGGCCCGAGCCCGACCCAAGAGACCCGTGCAGTCGGCGCGTAGTTTTACGCCGTGACTGCGTGTGGCGGCCCAGCCCTGCCGTGCTCCTGTTAACCCTTAAGTTAACATGATTACGGTGGAGGGGTCACCAAATGACAAGGTCCCTACTTAAAATTGAATTAGACTCATGTTCTAATCCAACTTAAATAAGGATTTTGCCATTCAATCTGAAATATCATCACTAAATGATCATACATGAACTCAGAGTGCGGAAGCATAAAATATAACATCCATCCAATACAGTATAAATACAACAATACAGAATAAGTAAAGTACTGAAAGAGAAAAATAAACCTGTATTATTACAACATTTAATAAGTTTAAAAGAACTGAAAGGAAACTCTCAATCTCACTGGAAGAAAGAAAACTAAAACTACAGATCTTCAGGAACGGGCTCCTCCTCCAATGGCAAGCTCTCCACTGGATCTGTTGCTCCAACAAACTCAGAACCTACCATTATCAGTTTCATAATGGTAGGGCCCTAGCCAACAAAAGAAAAACTGATTAGACAATATGTCTAAGTACATTTTAGGGTAAAAGTTTATTTAAGTTAACTGAATATCACCATAAAAATAGAACTGAGCAAAATAGGTGCAGAAAAGCGTACAAAAGAACAGTAATAAGTTATAAACTACAGTTTATAACTAAACAAATAGGAAGTAATACATACCTCCTCCAAGCAACTGCAACAAAGATAGGTAAGTAAAAGAAAAGTAAAACTGTAAGAAAAGTACAACCTAAACATGCTTATGATCAAACAGAATATACTAGGTGACATACATAATTTGAACAGTATAAAACTGAAAACACTAACATACTATGTGAGCATATGAAAATAGTAAGTAAAACTAGCATCCTATATAGTGTAGGAAAACTGTAAGTAAAACAATGCTGAGATGCAGAATACGCTAGTAAAACAGTAACTGTAAACTGAAACTGCAGTGACTATTTAAGTCACCCAAACTGAACATATATACAGCAAATCTTAGCCTGATGAGCTAAGAAACTCTGAACTGAATATCACTGAAAACTCTTAGCCTGATGAGCTAAGACAGAACTGAATGTAAGTGTACTTGAATTAGTATTTCCATATCAGAATCCTGACTCTATAGTCAGTAGGGCGAGAGTCTATCCATCCTATCACTCGGACTAGGCATGGCCAATAGACTGTCGAACATTAAACCCTCGAAAGGTTGCCGACCCCAAACGGGTTGATCGAAGAGGTATACTAATCAAGCTACACCTTACAAACCACTTGTGAAACAAACATAATGCTGCTTGTAAATAATGTTCCAAATTAACATAAGATATTTATCAAAATATCTTATGTACAAAATACATGTTCAAGGTACAAGGATCAAACTCAAGGAATGCGAAGCATCAAAATCAAAGTGCAAGAAACTCTATCTAAAACACAGGTGATATCTGTTGTTATTTATTTTATTTGTTCTATCTACTCTAAGTTACATAAGTTTCAGAATTATCAATTCTTACACATTCTGTAACTTAGAATCACGAATCCTACTAGTTGAAGATAATTAGGACTGGCCACGTCCTAATTATAATTTAATCAAAAGACGACTATTTGGTTAAAGTGAATAAATCATCGACCTAATTTTGTAATTTATTTCATCCCAATCTCATCTTGATTAGCCAAATCAAGATGAAAAGATTAAGAATTAGACTCCAGATGATGGGGTCTAATCACTTAATCTAAAGGTGTAATATAAGGGTCTAAGTTTAGAACCCAAATCTCACAGATTAAGTTAAGGCAAGTCCTAATGATAAATCAATTCATTAGGATAGATCTCTATTCTTAATTCTAGAGTTTAAAGATCAAATAATCATTTAATAAACTAAGAAAATCTATAAACTAGAAAACTCAAGGTTTCACCTATTGAGTAACCCAATTTACTCAATAGATGAATTCTAACTTAAGATCTATCCATAATCTTAAGAACCAAGGCTCTTAATTACTAAGAGTATCTCTCAAGATATACATCCTAACTAATGTTATAAGACTTAAGGTAAGGTCTAAGAGTGATTAAAGAATGAGAACACTCACTTAGGACTTAGAAATTTTCTTAAGGAGCAAATTTTGAGATTTTAATCAAAATCTAATTTAGACTTGAGTTTGATTAATTTCAATTCTAAATCATTCTATTTACTGATTTTAGTGATTAGAAACTGAATTTAGGGCTTTTAAAGGCTAAACCCTAAATTTGGGCAAAATGACCATTTTGCCCATACTTAAGGGTTCAAAAGATTAAATTTTGATCTAGGGCTTAAATTCTAAAATTTTTTTTTGAAAAGTGTTTCTTACTATTTAATATAAGATTAGACAGCAACTAAATTAATTTTGGGTGATTATAAGCCATATGAGATCAAATTAGTGTATTTGACTTATAAGGGCAATTTATCAATTTGGCTAAGTAAAAGTTAAATTTTCTTTCAGTTTAATGATCTTTACTGCCTAAGCTTTCCATAGAGCCTAAATTTACTAAATTCTGATAACTATTGGCCAAGTTATGGCCAATACAAGATCTAGGGTTAAAAGGTGATTAATGAATCCTTAATTATGGGTCAAAAATCCTAACTTTGCCAATTAGTGTCCAAATTAAGCAAAATCAATGGCTATGGTTTACAAATAGTCCACTGATCATAATGACATGAGGTAGGCTCAATTTTGAACCTAATTTGGCTAAGTTAAGACCTAATTAGGATTTAGGATAATTAGTGAGTAATTAGTGAAATTCATCACTTAAACACTAATCCAATCTTACAGATAGATTCTAAATAACTTTAGGAGCCCTCTATAACTTAAATCACTCAATTTGGATTATTAGATTTGCTAATATTCACTAATCAAGTTTTAGGATACTTAAAGGTGATTAGCAAATCTAACCATTGGATCTAAAATATTTTTATAGATTACTGTTAATTAGGTTCTTCTGATCTAAATGGACCTTTGGATCATCAAATTTAGAGCTCAATTGACCAAGTTATGGTGAATTAAAGTTCTAGGTCTAATTAGGGTAATTAGGGTTAGGTCTTAAATGTCATTAAGCAATTACAGCAAAATGAACACTATCAAATTAATCCTTAGGGTTTTCTGATCACTTTAAGACCCATATTGGGTATGTTTGGATTAACCTACACAAAGTTATGGTTAATTGAAAATTTGAGACATAAATTTGAACTTAATTAAACCCTAAATGTCAATTTGCTAAATACAGGTCCAAATGCAAAATTATTGGCATCAATAAATTCCTCATATTTTTCTGATCAATTTGATATATTTATTTGCATAATTTGGATGCTTATTTTGCAAGATATTAATGTTTGAAATTTGGTATTTAATTATTTTTTAATACTATTTAATTAAATTAATTAAATCTATTATATATATATATATATATATATATAATTATAATTCGATTATAATTAACTGCTTATTTATATATATTTAAATTTTATTATTTAATTCTGCAGGACACGCGGCGCAACCTGATTGGCTGGGCAGACTGCCGCGGGCCCCACAGATTAGAACAGTCAGCGAGCTGGACACGCGTCGCGCCAGGACTGGCTGGCGCGCTGCGGAGTGGGTCCCGCGGGGAAGGCGAAACGCCACGGGCCGCGAACCGGGCCCGGGCCGACCTGACTGACCCGAGGGTCTTCTTCCTCGTGCGCTCGACCCCGACTGCTAGAACTAGGGTTGGCTTTTCCAGCGGCCTCCGGTCACGGCTCAATGCGATTCAACCAGCAAACGATAGAACACGACTCGAGCTATCCATAGGTGGTCTAAGCCTAGCCGGAGATGGACGGAGACCACCAATGCACTAAACCCTAATTTTTGACTGTGCATCCTAACGATTTGCACTGTTTAAGAATTTCTAATTGGGATCGATCGAACTCATTAGAGTTCAATCGGTCCCGATAAATTGACAATCCACAATATGAAATAAAGTTTCGAAATGAAACAATAATTTGAAATGTAAGGATTTAGGAGATCAGGTGCCTTAGGTTTGGACGGCTTCGAATGGACGAGGCTTGATCCTTTGGCTCTGGCCTTCTCGTTTGAAACCGAGCACGACAGAGGTCCTAGAGATCTTATACGCACTCTAAAGCGGCGGCTAAGAGCGGTGGTGAGGACATCTGGCCTCTGCGAGCTTCAGCGCTTCGGCTAGGCGACGCGTGCAGACGATCAGACGGCTCAGAATTCTCGTTAGGATAGACGGCGGAAATAAAATTAGGGTGACGGCGTCAAGTTAAGTGAACGGCACCGTTAAATTTAAAATAATTAAATAATTATTTAAATTAAATTTCATAGTTTTAATTAATCAATTTTAACCTATTAAATGCATTCCAAAAATTTTCAATAAATCACCCTTAGCTAATTGAAGGGTGAGGAACGCAACGGCGCACTCAGATTTTTGTTTTGACGAGTATTTATTTATTTTATTATTTAGGGTATTTAAATATTATTAAAATATTCGACGAAAATTCAACGACTTCCAAATGACTTCAAAATTTCACCCCTAGCTAATTTGGGTGTTCTGAACGCAATGGCGAAGTCATATTTTTAATTTGAGGTCTAGATAAAAAGTCAAATTCTAGGGTTTGAAATTTTCCAAAATTCCAGATTTGACTTTGTTGACTTCTAGTTTGACCTAGGTTTTAGAGATGAGTTCTAAATTACTTAATTAGTGACTTAGAACCTTAATTAAGACTTAGATTAGTCTTAATTGAGCAAAGTAACAACCTGGGTTGTTACACTGCGGGACCCACAGTCAATTATGACTGGTATTAGTGGGTCCCGCTGAGATCTCGATGGCGTATTAGAAGGCGCCACGTGGCCTTTCTCTGCCGCGTCCGTCAGATGGGTCCCACCTACAGAGATAAAAAGTTAAATAAAATATATGTATTATGAATTAAATTTTATTAATTAAATTATGTTTATTTAAATCAGTTTTAATTTAATTAAATAAACTATAGAACTTTAAATAATCATATCTTAATATTTATAAGTCCAAAATATACAAAATTATATATCAAATTGATCAGAAAAATATGAGGAGTTTATTAATGCCAATAATTTTGCTGTAGGACCAGTTTTTAGCAAAGTGACATTTATGGTATTAATTAAGTCCAATTAATGTCACAAAATTTCATTTTCCCATAACTTTGCACCCATTGATCCAAATATATTGAATATGGGTCTTAAAGTGATCAGAAAACCCTAAGGATTAATTTGATAGTGTTCATTTTACTGTTTGGATTAGTTTTAGACTAATCACTTTTAGAACCTAACCATAATTACCTTAATTCAACTTAGAACTTCAATTGACCATAACTTGGTCAATTGAGCTCCAAATTGAATGATCCAGATATCAATTTAGATCAGAAAAATCTAATTAGCAGTAATCTGTAAAAATATTTTAGATCCAACGGTTAGATTTGCTAATCACCCTTAATTATTCCAAAACTTGATTAGTAAATATTAGCAAATCTAGTAATCCAAATTGAGTGATTTAAGTTTCAGAGGACTTCTAGAGTCATTTAAAATCTATCTGTAAGGTTGGATTAGCGTTTGAGTGATTAATTTTACTAATCACTCACTAATCACTCTTAACCTTAAATTGGTCATAACTTAGTCAAATTAGATCCAAATTGAGCCTACCACATGTCATTATGATCAGTAGACTAATTGTAAACCATAGCCACTGATTTTGCTTAATTTGGATACTAATTGACAAAGTTAGAATTTTTGACCCTTAATTAAGAATTCCTTAATCACCTTTTAACCCTAAATCTTGTATTGGCCATAACTTGGTAAATACTTATCAGAATTTAGCAAATTTATTTTCTATGGAAAGCTTAGATAGTAAACAACAATAATATAAAAGAAAATGGAACTTTTATTTAGCCAAATTACTAATTTGCCCTTATGAGTCAAATTCACTAATTTGATCTCATATGGCTTAATAATAACCCAAAATTAATTTAGTTGCTGTCTAATCTTATATTAGATAGTAAGAAACTTAATCCAAAAGAAAATTTCAGAATTAAAGCCCTAGATCAAAATTTGATCTTTTGAACCCTTAAGTAGGGGCAAAATGGTCATTTTGCCCAAATTTAGGGTTTAGCATCTTAAAGCCCTAAAATTATCTTTATAATCATTAGAAACAGTAATATAATGATTTAGAACAGAAATTGTATAAGTTCAATCATTAATTTGATTTTAACCAAAATTCCAAAATTAGCCCCTTAAAGAAAATTCCTAAGTCTTAAGTGAGTGTTTCTCCTTAATCATTCTTAGATCTTTCCTTATGTCTTTATAACATTAGTTAGGATGTGTATCTTGAGAGATACTCTTAGAGATTAAGAGCTTTAATTCCTAGGATTAGGAATAGATTTTAGGTTAGAATTCATCTATTGAGTAAATTGGGTTACTCAATAGGTGAAACTTTGAGTTTTCTAGTTTATAGATTTTTTTAGTTTATTAAATAATTATTTGATCTTTAAACCCTAGAATTAAGAATAGAGATCTATCCTAATGAATTGATTTATCATTAGGACTTGCCTTAACTTAATTTGTGAGATTTGAGTTCTAAACCTTAGATCTTTAGTTATACCTTTGGATTAAGCGATTAGACCCCATTATCTGGAGTCTAATTCTTAATCTTTTCATCTTGATTTGGCTAATCAAGATAAGGTTTGGGGTAAATTAAATTATAAAATTAGGTCGATAATTTATTCATTTTAACCAAATAGTCGTCTTTTGATTAAGATATAGCTAGGACTTGGCCAGTCCTACCTATCTTCAACTAGTAGGATTCGTGATTCTAAGTTACAGAATGTGTAAGAATTGATGATTCTGAAACTTATGTAACTTAGAGTAGATAGAACGAATAAAGTAAACAACAACGGATATCACCTGTGTTTTAAATAGAGTTTCTTGCTCACTATGATTTTGATGCTTCACATTCCTTGATTTTGAGTTTATTATCTTGAATATATAATTATGTACTTAAGATATTTGATAAAAATCTTATGTCAATTTTGAATATTCATAATCAGCATTATGTTTTCTTTTTTTTAAGTGGTTTGTAAGGTGTAACTTGATTAGTATACCTCTTCGATCAACTCGTTCGGGTCGGCAACCTTGTCGAGGGTTTAATGTCCGACAGTCTATGACCATGCCTAGTCCGTGTGATAGGATGGATAGACTCTTGCCATACTGACTATAGAGTCAGGATTCTGATATGGTTATACTAATTTAAGTACACTTACATTTGGTTCTGTCTTAGCTCATCAGGCTAAGAGTTTTCAGTGATACTCAATTCAGAGCTTCTTTCTTAGCCCATCAGGCTAAGTTTTGCTGAGTATGCTTTCAGTTGAGTAGCTTGGACAGTCACTGCAGTTTTCAGTTTTCAGTTATTACTTTTACTTGTATATTCTACTTTTCAGCAGTATTTTACTTACAGCTTTCCTGCATGTGTTTCTATATAAGATGCTAGTTTTATTTACTATTTTTATATGTACACCTAGGATGTTAGTTGCTTTCAGATTTATACTATTCAAGTTCTGTATGTCACCTAGCATAATCTTGTTGATCATAAGCATGTTTAGGCTATATTTTCTTTACAGTTTTGTCTAGTTTTCCTTTTTACTTACTTGTCTTTATTGCAGTTGCTTGGAGGAGGTATGTGTTTACTTCCTAGTTGCTTTAGTTATAAACTGTTTGTTTATAACTTTATACTATTCTTTTTGTACGCGTTTCTGCACCTATTTGCTTTAGTTTCTGGTTTATGGTGATATTCAAATAATTTAATAAAATTATTTACCCTAAAATGTGTTTAGACAATAGTCTAACCAGTTTTTCTTTTGTTGGCTGGGCCCTACCATTATGAAATTGATAATGGTAGGTTCTGAGTTTATTGGAGCAGTTGATCCAGTGGAGAGCTTGCCATTGGAGGAGGAGCCCGTTCCTGAAGATCTTTAGTTCTAGTTTTCTTTTTGCCTGTGAGATTGAGAGTTCTTTTCAGTCTTTTAAACTATTTTTAAATTGTTGTAATAATACAGGTTAACTTTCTCTTTTCAGCACTTTACATGTTATGTATTATTTTATTTATATTGTATGGATGGATGTTATACTTTTATTGCTTCCGCACTCTGAGTTCTTGTATGATCATTTAGTGATAGTATGTTGGGTTGATTGGCAAAGTCCTTAGTTAAGTTGGATTAGAATGTGTGTCCAATCCAATTCTTAAGTGGGGACCTTGTCATTTGGTGACCCATCCACCGTAATCATGTTAACTTAAGAGTTAACAGGACCACGGCGGGGCAGGGCCGCCACAGCCTACCAATTATAATTGCCAATGGATTTCACCGTAGTACACAACATATTTCACGTATCGTCCCTAAGGAAGTGCCTCCGAGACCCCTCTCACCTCGTGCAAATTCTAGAAATTCAGATCCAGCTCGATATATCATATGCCGAGGAGCCAATTCGAATCCTAGCATGTGATCGCAAGCAACTCAGAAATCGTGCTATCGATATGATCAAAATATAGTGGAGAAATTGTTCACGCAACGAAGCCACTTAGGAGAAGGAATCTGATATGCGATCCAAATATCCTAAACTCTTCGAGAATCCGGGTAATTCCATTTCCTAGCATTCTAAACCTTTAACTTCAATTCAAGTCATGCTTAGTTCTGCTTTTAGTTTCCACTTGAGTGATATTGAGGATGACATCATTCTTGAGTGGGGAGTCTGTAACAACATAAATTATTACCTTAGTTAATTATGACTAATCTTAGTCTTAAATATAATTATAAGTGCTAATTAGGCCAATTGGAGTCAACCTCTAAGATCTAGTCCAAATTAGGAGTCAAATCAGAAATCTAGAAACCATTGAATTGACATATCTAAATTGACCTCCGATCAAAAAACGGACTTCGTCATTGCGCTCATTGCCCCAAAATTAGCTAGGGGTGATGTTTTCGTGTCAATCGGAAGTCATCAAAATTTTAACGAATATTTTAAAAATATTTAAATACCCCGCAAATCGAGGAAATAAAATACTCGTCGGATAAAAAATTTGACCTCGCCGTTGCATTCCTCACCCCTCAATTAGCTAGGGGTGAATATTTGGAAATTTTTGGGAATCGAAAAATTTATTAATTTTAATCTGGATTTAATTGAATTTAATTTAAGTTATTATTTTAATTAAATTACAAACGGCGCCGTCAACTCCATCTCCGCACCGTTCCCTATTCGCAATGTCATCGTCCTTCTCCTTCTAATCGGGCGGATCAATCCGAGCCGCCCGATCGATCCGATCGGACGGATCGAGCGCATCTTCCTAGCGAGCTCCGCCAGCTTCGCCACGCGGCGTGCGTGCCGCGGCTCGGCCCAATAGCTCGCCTCCGCACCTCGCCGGCTCCGCCCTTCGGCCATTAAGGCCCAGCTCGACGCGCTGAGCCCTCGGATTACGGAAACCAAGCCCGAATTCGACGATCACCCAAATCCTGCAGCAAGCCCCGTACGCCGTCAAACTTCCAGGTACCTCCGTTCTCTCGATCTCCACTCATTCTTAGTTACTCCTTTGCGTAACATTATTGCATTTGATGGATTGTCGAATGGCTGGATCCGATCGATCGATCGACGATCGGATCGAGCCAATTTTCTATGGAATCCATAGTCGATTCCATTATCGCCGTTCGTCCGAGCCCATTCTATTAGGGTTAGCCTTATATTGCAGCTTCTGGCTCCTCCGGTGCCAGTCCGGATACCGATGGGTAGGCCTCGTCGAGGCCTACCGTCGGCCATGCAGGCCGGCACGCAACTCCGTAGGGACGGCCGATTCTCGGCGTGCCCTAATTCGGCCGCTCGGGAAGACGCCCTTTTGGGTCGGGCCGGGTCGACTCGAGCCCGACACGTGTCCTTCAAGGTCTGCGTCTGCGTATGGTGGGGCCCGCATGTACGCATGGCGAGCCTTGTCTCGCCCGCGCGTCCCACAGTGGGGCCCGCCCAAGCGCTGCAGGCGTCCGCTGTGGGGCCCGCTGCGGTCGTTTTGATCGCAGCCATGGGTCCCACCCTGCGCCCGTGGACCTGTCCCGAGCCGCTACGTGGCTCGGTGGGACCCGCTGCTGGACCGCCACTGCTGCAGTTGGGCTTGCCACAGGCCCGTGGCCAATAAGCGTGTGCCACGTGTCCTGCTGGGACCCGCCACCAGTAAATCTGTAGAATAACATATTAGTTAATTTATGATTAATTAGTTGTTAATTAGTAGTTAGATGATTAATGTTAATATTAATTAACTATTAATATATATTAAACAGTACATTAATAATTAATTAATACACATAATTAACTAATTAGAATTATTTTAATAATACTCAAACAGTAACCAATAATTAACTTTACTTAATTTAGGATAACTTAATCTAAATAGTAATTATCATTAATAATAATATAATTAATTAGACTTAAGCAAAATAGAAAGATAATTAAGGATTAATTGGTACTAATCCTAATTAAACAGTGAATATAATTTAAATATTTAATCTAATTAAATAATAAGATTAATCATTATTTAATTAGTAATCAATATTAATTAAGTACAAATTAAGTAATAAATAAGTAATTAATTAATAAATATAATTTTAACTTTAAAAATGAATAGTAAAATAATACAAATTGAATAAATGAATAGTAAATAATACAAATCGTATTTTTGAATAATAAAACTTAAAAATTTAATAACTTTTTGTAAGATGATCTAAATATAGTCAATATAGGTTTCATTTTACTCAGAAAAATAAAAGGAATCAAATGACGTAATGCAAAAATTAATTTCGGGTTACGCATAATGAAGTAGCATTATAGGACCTATTTAGGACCCATAACTTTTGACATAGTTGACCAAACATGATCAATATGGGTCTTAAAATACTCAGGAGATCGGCCCCATCACTATAGTAGTATTAGTTTTTCATTTGGTCACCAGAACAAAAAGTTGACTTTAGGGAAAATTGACTTTAGGGAAAATTGACTAAAAATGCTCCTAGCATTCAAATGATCATAACTTAGTCAAATCAACTCCAAATTTAAAAATTCAAGATACTAACTAGTTTAGAATTTCAATGTAATCAATAAACTGAAATAATATTTAAGGTTTGAACCCTAAAAATTTAGAAAATGACTAAAATACCCCTGGTCTCATTTTGGTCATAACTTGACCGTTTGGAGTCCAAATTGGACGTACTTACTATCTATCTTCAGGTTAGACAGTAAGGAATCGTTTGAAACTAAGAAACTTCAATTTTAACTCTCAGAGAAATAGTTGACTTTTAGACCCTTGAAGTAGGGGTAAAATAGTCCTAAGTTTAGATTAAGTACCCTTAACCCTTAATTAACTTTTTATGACTCTAAAACCAATATTATAATTGTGAGTGAAATTAGCTGCTAGGACAGATTTTAGAATTTTCATAAGTCTTTAACACTACACCTTAAGGACACTTCTTGAGACTAGAACTAGATCATAGGTTAGAGTTCATTCATTGGGTAAATGGGTTATCCAATAGGTGAAATCTTGGTTTTATTAGTTTTTAGACTTTTTCTTTATTTTATAATTTATTATGATTATTTTGTCTTTTAACATTAGATTTAAGATATGAGACTCATCCTATTAAGCTTGATTACTTAATAGGATTTGCCTTAATTATTAGATCACTATTAGAATAAAACTTAGATATTAGGTCTTATTCTTTGGGATTATGTGATTAAGCCCAATTCTCGTGGTGTTTAATTCGTAATCTATAGTTTAAAAGATCTTGATCAGATATTAGATAGAATGTCTAAATTTACTAAAATTAGGACGTACAATTTATTGATTCAACTCATAGTTGTCTATCTGATTGAACTAGGTTAGAACCTGATCAGTTTTAATCCTTTTTAACTTATAAGGATGAATTTCTAAGTTACACTCAATAGTAGAAAAATGGTGATCCTGAATTTGTGTAACTTGGAATAGTTAGAATGGTTAAGTAGAAAACAAATGATATCACCATATTTAGTAGAGTCCTTTGCTTCTATTTGATGATTATTGCTATGTATTTCTTATATTTTTGTGCCTTAACTCCTTGAGCATATCACATAAGATCTTTGATGCATAAATAAAATATTAGGAAAATATGAAGACTCCTTAGATTCCTTGTGAAAATATTAAAGTGATTGATTAAAGATAATAATTATATGTGTTAGAGCTGCCTCTCAGTTTTGTCTTCTGATTGCCTAGTCTCCTTGTTGACACTAGGGGAAGACCTTATTTATATCTTCTGCTACTTCATTGTGTGCTGATTGCCTAGTCTCCTTGAGGACACTAGGGGTACACAATTTTGTGCCTTAGCCGTGATGGTGCTAAGATCATTTATATTCGGTGGGCTAGATTAGCTCTTTTGCTGTATGACAGTTAGTACACAGATGTTTACCTATATGTTCAGTTTTGATGTTTTGTTTACTTTTTAGCATTTTTTTAGTCAGTTATTTTCTTTGTACTGCTTATATAGATGTTAGGATGTTAGAATTTTGCTGCTATCTATATATACCATTACTGAGTTTAGTTATTTTAATTTGTATATTTCTTTTGATCATTAACATGTTTAGGATGTAGTATTTTCTTCTAGTACTTGTTTAGCTATTTATATTTATATGCCTTACCTTGTTTAGATTATATTTGAGGCATGTCTTAGCCTCTCTTTTTGCTTAAGTTATAAATGATTGTTTATAGCTTTTCCTTCTTTTTTGTATTGCTAGTTGCTCCTATATTTATATGGTTATTACTTAGAAATTGTAAAATAATAATATTAGAAAAAACATAAGAACTTATCAGCATAAAATGTACTTAGACAATTATCTAACACAAGATTCATTTTTTTTTTGCTGGGGCCCTACATTGTGAAATCGACAATGGAAGATCCTCTTCAGTTAGACGATCAAGAACTAGGTGTGGAGCCATATCCAAAGGAGGAGCCTTTGGAAGAAGCAGCCGTTTAGCTTTCTCTTACAAGTGAGGATGAGCGCATTTTTACTTTAATTTTATTAAACTTTGAATTAATGTAATAATACATGTACGCTTGACTATGTGTTTGGATTACTATGCATTTTATTCTGAGTCATATTTCATTATATTTATAATGTGATGCTTTGATGTTTCTTATTATAAATTGCTTCTGCACTCTATATGAATTCTTATTAAGTGACTGAATGTTTGATTCTATGCTTACTCATTCTCTTATTAGGTGGATTGTAGATTTCATCCTAATCTGATAATAAGTAAAGGGTTAGCTAGAGTGACACACCACCCCTTAGCTTAATCTTGTGGATTAAGGGGTGGGGCGCCACAGTTGGTATAAGAGAATCCCATAAGGTGTCAGATTAGAATTTGTATTCTTATCTACCTTATGGAAGATTCTTTTGCCAGTTCAGTCACTATATCAGAATATATTAGAGTCACATCCAAGGAATCACAATATCGCACTCAAAGTAAAAAGTTTAATGATCAAAATACACAAATAATGGTATTAAGCAAAATTCTAAACGTTAACTACCCAACCAAAAAAAAATTTAGTAAACGTATTTAGATACGCCATAATGACAGTTGAAGGACATTACCAATGATTTAAAGGATGTTGGGAGGGCATTGCCCAATTTTGCCGACAGTATGAGGACTATATAGATGGAGTAGAAGACCCTGAAGTTCAGATGTTGCACCGAAGGCTCCGATAAAGCACATTTAGAGGGTATGAACACTCTGCTTTAGCCAAGGAATGGCTAATAAGGACAGATGTTGTGATGGGGCTTTTGGATATCCCAGATAATGTTAGGATTGCTCTCATGGCATGCCTCTTACAGGATGGAGCTTGAGACTGATGGAGCATCACCCTTAGAACAATCACCCATCAACGTGAATAGTTACAGAGGGATGTCACTTATGAGAACTTCTATCATGCCTTTACGGCCTGATACATCGGATAGATATCTTAGTCTTATTCATATGCTATCTGTACTAACTTATGCATCCTTGTAACCTGATTTTTGAATTAAAGGCAATTATCTTACATCACTGATCTGGATATCTTAGATACTGTGCAAGCATGACAAGATGTGATCTTTTCGCCCACTTTAAAGATAGGTGGATGTATGATGTGTACTTGGCAAAGAGGCATGGGAGAAAAGTCCAAGGAGTCTCCTCAGCAGAAGCCAGCGTATTGGAAAGGATGCTGGAAGATGCGGTGTACCGGGGATTGGACTTCCCTATCCTGGCTAAGAAGTGGTTACTAAGGGTAACCAAGGTGTTCGATGAACTGGAGTGTCCAGATGACGCCCGACTCGACATCCTTGAGATCCTCCTCCAAGACTACGCGGAGGAGTGGTGGGCTCAAGAAGTATGGAAATTCGAACGACGACATACCCGTTGCCGCCGAGCGCTGACATATGCGGACTTTGCCCAAGCTTTCATGAAGAAATACATAGAATAGATTCTGTGTTTTTCCCCAGTAGCTGTCTTTTCTTCTTTGTACACCATTTCCAATGATGTATCATTAATAAAAAGAAGATAAACTGTCGTGATCTCCTATTTTTCCTAAAATGCTGAATATATGCTGTCTTTAATCCATATTCTAGTAAACCAAACATGAACCCAGGCCAGAGTCCCTCGTCTGCTCCCTCTAGCACCTCGTCCAGCGAGGTTAGTGCCTTACTAGAAGCCATAAAAATGATGGTGGAGTCCCACCAGCAGCAAGCAAGAGAAAGCCAAAGACAGGCTAGAAAGGCTGCGAAGGCTCAAGCCAAGCAGGCTGAACGCATGGAACGTCTTCTGGTATCACAGATAAACCAAAATCGCACGACGGTAGAAGCCGCCCCAGCACCCCAGTATTCTCACTAGCAATACGTCCAGTCTGCCAACGCATTGCTACACAATTTCCTCTGGCTGAGACCCCCCATGTTCAACGGGAGTATGTCGGCCGTGGACACGGAGGACTGGCTGTGCATGGTTGAGAAAAACTTGACGAGCATCAAGTGTCCGGAGACTGAGCTGATCTGACTGGTCACCCATCTGCTGTATGGCGAGGCAGAACACTGGTGGAACCACCTTCGTACTACCCACTTCGCGGACATTCGCTTGGAAGATATCTCGTACAATGAATTTGAAGAAGTGTTCAGGGCAGAATACATTTCCTTATCTGAGCATCATAACATGGCAGAAGAATTCTTTAAACTGCAACAAGGGAACCATACAGTGGCAGCATATGACACAGAATTCAGGAGACTCGCCAGATTCTCCTCGAGCCTAGTGCCCATTGAAGAGGCCAGATATCATCATTTCCAAAGCGGTCTTCGACCCTCTATACAAGCCCAGGTCGTACCTTTCCGCATGACTGACTACTGAGAACTGCTGGAGACTGCCAAGGTTTTAGAAAGGCACCAATAGCAAGAAAGCTAAAAGGCTTGCGGACTCTGCAGTGCAACGCCAGGAAAACCCAAAGAGGGCCAGTGTTTACCATATCGAGGCGGAAGCCCCCGCTGCTGATCCTTACAACGGCTATATCAGGCCGCATCCCTACGACCGGTGCAGTGGTAGACAAGCAAAGTCATTTGTAGGGAACTTTAGCACCAGAGCATCACTAGTTAATGCTATCCAAGCTAAGAAATTTATAAGCAAAGGCTGTAGTGCCTTCCTAGTAACAAAGAAATTTATAAGCAGTTTTCTGTGAAACTTTTAAGAGTCTTAATGACTTCCATACATGCTTATAGATTTCTAAAGATACATTCAAGCATAATAACAATATGTAGAAGGAAAATGAGTACAAGGAGAGTAAGCAAACGGGTACCTTAGCCTTGCAAAAGGTGGAGGAAGAAGGAACCTTTGCCTTTATCCAAAGCCTTAGAGGTGAGCTAGACTTCTTCTTCTTCCACACTAGGGCATCAATGGAGGAGGAGATGAAAAAATTTCAGCAAGAAGAAGAAGAGGGTTGTGCTCTCCTTTTAAATGAGAAGAGTGAGAGGGAGGCTCCATCATGAGCTAGGGAGCTAGGATGTGAGGGGGAGTAGGGAGCCATTATGCTTGCCTAGGGAGGGCATGGCTAAGAGGAGAGAGGAGGGATGGCCTCAAGTGGCTTATATGGGGAGAAATGGCCAGCCAAAATTAAGGGAGGAAAGATGAAGTAAATGCAAATTAAGGAATAATTAATTATTATTTATTATTTTTAATTTATTAAAAATTCAGGTTAAATAAACGTACTCCAAAAAATCCCAAAGATTCACCCCTAGCTAATTTGGAGGTGAGAAATTCAACAGCGAAGTCAGATTTTGATTCTGATGATTATTTAATTATGCTAATTTTCAGGGTATTTAATTATATTAAAATATTCACGAAAATCCGACGACTTCCAAACACGTCCAAAACATCACCCCTTGCTAATTTGGAGGTGACGATCGCAATGATGAAGTCGGATTTCAATTTTGAGATCAATAAATACCTCAATTTTCTATATAATTAAATATTAAAATATTCCAAAATACTCGATTGGGCTCCGAATTGCTCCAAACCTTCAGGATTTTGTTCTAATGACTAGATAAACTTAATGGAATGATTATTATGATATGATTAGGCTAAAATTAGGCTGGGTAACAACCCTAGATTGTTACAATTGGACTGACCTTTAAGTAAGCAAAGTCTCCAACTTTAAATTCCAAAGGATGGTGGTGAAGGTCGTAGTACTTACTTTGGTGGTCCTGAGCTGCACGAATGCGCTGTTGAATCAGCTAAACCTTCTTGTTTGTTTCTTATACGAGTTTGGACCCGTACAACTGCACACTGCCTGTTTCTGACCATGCCAATGGGGTGCTACACTTTCTACCATACAGGGCTGCATATGGGGCCATCTTTATACTGGCTTAAAAGCTATTGTTGTAAGCAAATTCCATCAATGGGAGGTGATCTTCCCAAGATCTAGCAAAATCAAGTATACACAGTCTAAGTAGATCTTCAAGAACCTGATTCACGTATTTTGTTTGACCATCTGTCTGCGGATGAAAGGCTGAACTCATTGCTAGGGTTGTACCTTAATCCTGATGCACAGCTTGCCAAAATTTAGACATGAATCGATTGTCTATATCAGATACAATTGTCATGGGAATTCCATGCAATTTGATTATTTCTCTGATATACAATTTTGCGAGCTTCTCAACCGAGTCTGTTTGCTGAATAGGAATGAAATGAGTGGATTTGGTCAACCGATCTACTATGACCCAAATTGCATCTGCTCCAGATCTTGTATGAGGTAATCCCATTATGAAGTTCATTAATATGTTTATCCATTTCTATTCAAGAATCTCCAGTGGGTGGAGTAAACCACAGGGTCTTTGGTGTTCTGCCTTAACCAGGCTGTAAGCGTGGCACTTTGCAACAAACTCAGCCACACTTTTCTTCATTCTTGGCCACCATAAGGATTGCTTCAGGTCTTGGTACATCTTTGAGCTTCTAGGATGACTTTAGTATCCAGAGTTATGTCCTTCTATTAGTACCTCTTGGTGCATAGACTTAGGAATCCATAGACAATCTCCTTGATATATAGCACCTTTATGAAATTGGAGATCAGTGCAATGGCCACTCTCAATGGCTTGCTTAAAGCCTAGGTATTCATCATCTTTCATTTGAGTAATAAATATATCTCTGTGGAATGTGGGCTTCACATTAATCATTGAGATCATCATACTCACTGGGTCACTACGCGTTGATTTGATCTCCATTTTATGAAATTCTTCTCTTAGAGGACTCTTAGAGATAAGAGCATTAAGAGTAGCATGGCGGCTCAGAGCATCAGCTACAATATTTGCCTTTCCTGGGTGGTACGGATATCAAGGTTGTAGTCACTTATCAGTTTTAACCACCTTCTCTGTCGGCAGTTCAACTCCCTTTGAGTGAATATGTACTTCAAACTCTGATGATCTGTGAAAATCGAGCACTGAATTCCATATAGATAGTGACACTAGATCTTCAAAGAGAACACTATAGCAACTAGCTCGAGGTAATGTACGGTATGATTTCTTTCGTGGGTCTCCAGCTAACGGGAAGTATAGGCGATAACATTCCCTTTCTGCATAAGTACAGCACCTAGACCTCTACTAGAGGCGTCAGTATATACTTGATAGTTCACTCCTTCCTTAGGAAGAACTAGAACGGGGGCAGAGGTAAGCGCATCTTTTAGTGCTTGGAATGTTGTTTCACAAGTTGGTGACCATTCAAATAGTACAGCCTTCTAGGTGAGTTTGGTGAGTGGGAAGAATATTTGAGAAAAATCTTTCACAAACCTTCTATAATAACTGACCAAACTCAAGATGCTTCTAATTTCTGTCACTGACTTGGGTTGCACCCATTCTTGGATTGCGCTGACCTTTTTCTGATCTACTTTAAACCCTTGAGCATCCACTATGTGGCCTAAGAAGGCGACAGATTCAAGCCAAAACTCACTGTGGCACCCCGCTCCCTAAGCCCACCGTAATTAGGCTAAGGAGCGGAGTGTCACTTGTGCAAATCCCTCACTTAATATTAGATTAGGTAAGATCCATAATCCACTGCTAAGGGGAGGATGTGCACAGCATAAATAAGAGATTCACTCACTAAACCTAACATAGATACAGAGTGCGGAAGCTATATGAAGTAAAAATTACATCCATTCACCATACATCAGACATGAAATAAAATGAAATAGCTCAGAAATAATAATGTGCAGAAAGTCAACTTAGTCATGAGTACCTATATTATTATAATATTTAAATAAAGTTTATGAAATGAAATAAATAACTCTCATCCTAATTATTAAATAGGAAGGGAACTAAATATCTTCTGGTCCAAGTTGCTGCACCTCCTCTAAGTAAGGCTCCTCTTCAGGTACGGGATCCTCAAACTGCTCAATATCTGACATTGTCAGTTTCACAATGCCAGGGCCCCAGCCAATAAAGAAAAATCTTGTTAGATAAAATGTCTAAGTACATTTTAGGCAAATAATTTATTAAGCATTTGTTAATATCACTATTTTACTCTATACCAAATAAATATCTTTCTAGCATGGGAGCAAGTAAGCATTCAAGGGAAATAGAATAAGTTATAAACGTAGCATTTATAACTAAACAACAAGTGAGGTAAAAGCACACCTCAAGTGTACTAAACAAGGTAGGACATACATATGTAATATAGTAGGTAAAAATATTGAAAAGAAAAGTCTAATCTAAACATGTTGATGATCATATGACATGCTAATTCAAAACATTAATTTGAAAATGATACATATAATAAGCAATAAAGTATAACATTATATATATATATATATATATATATATATATATATCTACTCAGTAAGCAGGTAAAATAGAGAACATACAACTAACTGAAATAAAATGCATCATCAATATAATAAACAGTAAGCTGAAAACAAAAAGGAACGTATAATTACCATATTATAAAGAGTTGGCCAATTTGGCCCCAATATATATATATATATATATATATATATATATATATCCCCATAGCTTTTATGGGCTAGGGCAAATATATCACAATAATATAGTACTGTATAACTGAAGAGGTAGATAATATTATGCAAACATCTTTTAGTTATTTTACTTTTATTTTTGTGGACAATTTCAGAAACAGTTGAGGAGTCAAGCACGTCTACAAGACTAAATGGGTCCAGGCTTAACACACTCTCCTCAATGAGTGATGTTAAGCATCCTGATCTCTCCTTGCCTCTGTCCATTAGAGTAAATGTGCACCATAATCTACCATAAATTGAACCCAAATGTAAATGTTCTCCTAATATTTTAAATTTTTATTTTCATGCATCAATATTTTTCTTATATGATATGTCCGAGAAAGATAAGCACAAAAATTAATTAGAGAGCAAGGGACTCTACTAACATGGTGATATCATTTGTTGTCTAATTTATACATTATAACTATTCCAAGTAACACAAGTTCAGGATCTCCAATTCCTACTATTGAGTGTAAATTAGAAGTACGTCCTTATAGGTTAAAAGGATTAGAACTAATCAGACTCTAATCTAATTCAATCAAATACGACTATAGGTTAAATTAAGGAATCATAACATCCTAATTTGATGAATTCAGGCGTTTTATCTAAGATCTGATCAAGATTTACTAAGCTATAAATTATAGATTAAACACCATAAGATTGGGCTTAATCACATAATCCATAGGATAAGACAAAAGATCTAGATTTTAATCTAAGAGTGATCTATTGATAATGGCAAATTCTATTAAGCAAATCAATTTTAATAGGATGAATCTCCTATCCTAAATCTAATGTTAAAAGACAAAATAATCCAAATAACTTGTAAAATCTAGAAACTAATAAAATCAAGAATTCATTCATTGAATAATCTCATTATTCAATGAATGAAATCTATCATATGATCTAGCCCTAATCTTAGGAATAATTCTAATGTGAGGTGTTGAATTTCCCAAGGAAAAGACATAGAAAAATTTTAGAGATTTTAACAAATTTGACCTAATAGATAATTTTACTCACATAGAGGATTCTAATACAATTTTAATACTTATTTTATTGACTTAGATGATAATCTAGGAGCTAAAAATACTTAGCCTAAATTTTGGGCAAAATAACTATTTTGCCCCTATTTAAGGGTCCAAAAAACTACTTTTTAATTTATAAATCTAAAATGAGATTTCTTATTATCAAATGATTTCTTACTGTCTAACATGAAGATAGACAGTAAGTGCACCAAATTTGAATAAGAAATGGGTTCTATAGGTCCAAACTAAGATTTTTGACCTAAGAGGCATTTTAGTAAATTTCACATAATGAAATCTAAATTTACATGCAGTTTACTGCTGGTTACTGTTCAAGGATTCTATAGAGTCCAAAAATACTAAACCCTGAGGTTTAATGAATTAGTTATAGCCATTTCAATTCATAAGGGTAATTTGGTAATTTTATAAGCTAAGTGGGCTCAAAAAGCTAACTTTTTTATTTAATATCTAAATTCATCAAATTTAATGGCTATAGCTTCCCTATATCATACTGAGTACTTTAACTGGGAGTAAATATAAATTGGACTTCAATTGGTCAAGTTATGACATAATTAGGGTTAGGGGTATTTTGGTAATTTCTAATTTTTTTGAGGTTCAAAACTTAAATATTATTTTAGATTATTATTGGCACTAGAATTTTATACTATCTAGCACTTTGAATTTTCTGATTTGGAGTCTAATTGACTAAGATATGGTCAAATCAATATTTAGAGTTTTAGGGGCGATTAGGGATTAAACTATCATTTAATGCAAAAGTAGAAATTCACCTACATATTTATACAGTGCTTAATTTTACCTAAACTAGGTTTAAAATTGATATAATTTGAGCCCACTAGGGTCTTAAGGTCCTTAAAATTCGAAAACGGTGAAGTTTTGGCCATTTCAGCCGGTTCTGGACCAATTCGGACAGTTCTGGACGCTACGGCGCGCTGTGGCGCCTTCTAGTAGAAAGCTAGGCGCTACGGTGTGCGGTAACGCTTTTGATGCTATGGCGCACTACAGCGGGAAAATTTAATTTCAAATAAGAAAATGTTTTTACGCTTCATCTAACTATTAGACCCGAGTTTGAAACTTCGGGCGGTGCGGCAGAAAACAATGCCGTGGCATGCTGTAGCAAAAAATGATGCTGCGGCGTGCTGCAGCAGAAAATGATGCTGCGGCGCACTGCAGTGATTCAACTTTCGAGTTACTGTTCAATTAAATTTTATCTTGATTCCATATAGTTCTTCCCAAAATGACATTGCAGCCCGCTGTGGCGCGCTGTGGTACGCTGCAGCGGTTTGCTTCCAAGCCCTTATTTTAGCTCCAGAAGCGTTGTAGCACGATGTAGCGCGCTACGGCAAATTCAGTTCTAAACTCAGGCGCTACGGCGCGCCGTAGCGCCCGACGGTGATTTCACCTGAGAAAAAACTGAGAAGGGTCAACTTTCGAGCTCAAATACTCTCAACTGAGAGCACTTCATGAGCGGTGCCATATACAGATGGAAAGGTCTTTCTGAAACCTTTCCATTGATACCCAAATTGACACCAAACAATCAAGTTATTTATGAAAATAGTGGGCTTAAAGGACTAGGTGTGCAAAAATTTGTATTAGCAGATTTACATATCATTCTCTATTGTTTACAGATTCTTATGAGTTTCTACATCTTAACATAGCTTCACAGATGCACAACTAAGGTAACACATAATGTTAAATATACAATTAAATATAGATATGAAATGTAATAGCCATTGGAGGGAAAGGGAGTACCTTGGTCTTGCAAATGGGGGTTCCTTCTATAGATCCTTGGAAACCTAAGAGTTTGAGGGCTAGGGAACTTCTTTTTAATAGCTAGCACAGCAAGAATAGAAAGAGATGAATGGACTTCAACTAGAAAAATGAGGAAGAAGAGCTGAGAGCCAAAGGCTCTCTTAATGGGAGAAGAGGGCTTCCAATGGATGGGATGGATGGATTTGACCCAACCCACTTGGTGAGATAGGGAAGGGGTTGGCAGAAGATAGGGGGGATAAACTAGGCTAAGCATAGCAGGGGGCTGAAGGAAAAGGGGGCTCAACTAGGTTTGGATGGCTGTGGGTCCCACCCAGCTAATGAAGAAGGAAGAAGACAAAAATGGAGTTTAAGAAATTAATTTAATTAATCTCAAAAATCATATTTTATAAATGATCTCCGAAAAATCCTAGAATTTCATAGTTGGCTAATTCAAGGGTGAGGATCGCAATAGCAAAATCAGATTTTAATTTTGACGAGTATTTAAATTTCCTAATTTTCGGGGTATTTAAATATAAAAATATTCGACAAAATTTCGACGACTTTCGATTGCCACCAAAACATCACCACTAACTAATTTGGGGGTAATGAGCGCAATGGCAAAGTTCGATTTTTGATTTGAGGTCAATTTAGATAGGTAAGTTTCCAGAGTTTCTATATTTCATAAAAATTAGGACTTGATCTATTTGACTCCTGATTTGGACTAGATCTTAGTGGATGACTCCTAATGACTTGATTAATGCCTAAGATCAAGATTAGGATAAAGATTAGTCTTAATTGATAAGGGTAATAACTTAGATTGTTACACTCACACTTCGAGTATTTGGCATACAGCTGGTGGCTTCTCAGTTCTTCTAGTATGGTCCTGAGATGACTTTCGTGTTCCTTCATTGTCTTAGAGTATATTAAAATATCATCTATGAACATGATGACGAACTTGTCAAGGTATGGTTTCAAGATGCGTTGCATTATGTCCATAAAGATGGAAGGCACATTTGTTAATCCAAACGACATCACTAGAAACTCATAGTGGCCATATATAGTTCTGAAAGCAGTCTTCGCTATATCCGAATCCTTTACTTGCAGCTAATGGTACCCTGATTGTAGATTGATTTTTTAGAACACTTTTGCTCCTACTAATTGATCGAACAAATCATCGATACGGGGCAGAGGTGTAGCGCCCCGCCCGTCGCTACGAGCAAAAGGGATAGTTAAAATCAATCTCGGTGGTGGAGCGGTGTGCCACTTGGGGAGGAATATCCCGTCTCCCCGAAATTGCAGAAACTAAACCCATCTAAAGGGTTACTGACTCAACCTCAAGGAGGGTTGAAAGCTAATACTTAAGATAAGAGTAGTATCCTTATTCCAAGTATTAGACCAATACATATATTAGACATAAAATACATGAGGAATCCAATATATATATATATATATATAAGATATCAGCATTTCTAGAATACTAATCATATCACAATACTAAGCATAAGTAGTATATAATAGAGTGCAGAAGCTAAGCAGTCATCCAGAAACATTTATCATAGAATTTGAATAAAACATTCATCTCAAAAAAGAAAATAAAAAGCATCCAGAATTATTACAAATATTTTACTGAAATATAAAAATAAAAGATAACTACTGAACTGAAATAAATTTAAGAAGAAAAGAAATGTTGGGGAAGAGTCCACTTGTGCTCCACGAGCTCCTCCTGAATCTCCAATGTGTCCTCCTGACTTGGCTCAATATACTGCTCAAGATCTAGCAAATTGATGAATCCCAAAAGTATCCTGTGTTAAACAATAAGTCTAACACATCAAAACTAATCCAACAGTTCTAGTTTGTGGTAACCGGGGACCGAAGTTCGAGAGTCTTTAAAGGACAATTAATCTCAATGTAAACATATACATTTTTATAAACAAAAAGGACATAAAATAATAAAAGTCTAAAGTCCAATTATACATAGAGCCAAAATATATATGAAAATTTACAGTTTATCTTTTACAAAATAAAGATAAAATAATTACATTCTCCTGCTTCTTTATTTCTTCTCCTTTTATTTGGCAGATCTTCTAGATTTTAATTATCAAAACTTGAAAAATACAGTTACCTGCCAGGCAGGAGTATGCAAATCATTCTTATAAGATTAATTATAGCATCCTAAAATAGGTTTAAATCAAACATGAAAGTGACTGAAATATCTGCATAAGTAAAATAAATTTTCAAATTTAAGTATTGCCCTGCAAGTTAGCTGTGAAATTTAATATAACTGTAAAGCATGAAATAAGTAAATTTTATCAAAAGCATTTGTAACAATAAGTCGAGTCCGTAGACTCCTGAGCCCAAATGGGTAAACCCATAGGCATAACCTGTAGGAAGCTTATCTCGCTACCCATTGGTAGCTTACTCAAAATAGGAACTGATGGTGTGTCTTTCCTCTAGATTTGCCTACTTCCTACAAGAGGCTAAATCCCTCCATATAACTCCTAAGGGCTGCCAGCAGGCTCAATCTGTACAGATTCTCAGTGTTGCGTTCCACCCTTTAAAGACAAACACCACAAAATATATATACCATGTTTCATTCTTTTTGTTACATGCTATTTGATATCATTCTTTTGCAGATTAAAAAAAATAGTAAGTAGTGTAAATAATACTCAAATGGAAAATAGCTCAAAATAAGAATATTGAAATAAAACTTATAAGTAAATTTGCGTATCTGACTGTTTTGATTCAAAATCAACCAATTTAATTTCTTTGATCTGTCAAAAATAGTTTAAGTCATTAATTTAATGCTTTATGATTTTAACATGTTTTATAATAATGATTAATATTTGAATATTTAATTTATTTATTAAGTTACTTAATTATTATGCCTTATAAGGTCAAATTGGGAATTTGACCTTATAAGGGCATATTAGTAATTTTATCCTTAATGAAATTTAAACATTTTGTCAGTTTATTGTAGATTATATTCTAAGATTTTCATAAGACCTAAAATTATCTAATTCTGATATGTATTGGTTAAATTATAGCCAATATAAATTCTAGGTTTAATAATTAAGGTTTAATATGATTAGCGAGTGATTAGTGAATTTAGTCACAAAATTATTAAATTAGTTATATAGTTAGGTTTTAATTTACTTTATGAGTCATCTAAAACTAAAATTACTCAATTTGGATCATTAGTTTTCCTAATATTCACTAATCAAGTTTTTAAGTAATTAGAGTTAATTAGAAGATCAAACTATTGGATCCTAAATATTTTTGCAGTTTACTGCAAATTAGGTTTTTTTGATCTAAATTGATATTTGGATCACTTAATTTGGAACTAAATTAACTTACTTATGGCTATTTGAAGTTTTTAGGGTTAAAGGCTTAATTAGGGATAGGCCTTAAATGTCATTAAGCAAATACTAATCCAAACAGAAAAGTTAACACTATTAAAATATTTCTTAGGGTTTTTTGAGTATTTTAAGACCTATATTTGATATGTTTGAGGTAGTGTGTACAAAAATACAAGAGTTTGATGTTTTGTGACATTTTTGTATTAAATTAATACCCTAAATGTCACTATATGATTTAATAATCCTATAGCAAAATAAATTGCATCTTTAAATTTTTTATATTTTTCTGATGAATTTGATATATTTATTTGTATAATTTGATTAAATATTTTAGGAGTTATTAAGGTTTTAAATTTTGATAATTAATTAATATTAATATGCTGAAATTAAATATTCCTGTTTAATATTAATTATATATTTGACCATAGTTATTTAATAAAATTAATACATAGATTTATATTATAAATTTTTTATGTTTATTTTTCTGTTTATAGATTTATAAATATGTATATATATATGTACAAATATTGATATATATATATATATATAATCATATAAATATTATTTATATTATATATATATATATCTGTTATTAAGGATTTACTTAAAAATCATTAGCTGGGAAGGTCGTATACACATATTTAGCATGTTTGCAAGAAAGGTGGCTCTTAACACATAGTTTGATTAAGCCACCCTATCAAAGCGACCTTCGATAGGAGGTATCGCCCAATGACAATTTGTATCTCAAGCTAAGTCATTAAGATGCCCAACTCACAATCACACTTAGTATTTTAAGGAAGATGACTCGAATTACTTAGTTTGCTTAAGCCACACCTATTGAAGCAATCTTCGCTAGGAGGCATCACCCAATGGCGATTTGTATTTTAATCAAACTAAGGAATGAGTATCTATTTATAACACTCTTAGGATTGATTGATTTACTCTAAGTGAGGTTGTATCTGCCTAAACTCGTAGGATAACACAAAGATAAACATTACTTAGAGTGACTCAACCATTCTCGAATACTACTGAAATAATCCAATACTATGGGTATATCATACTACACCCAACCAATAATCTAGGTTCAGAAGATTGTATTTAATCAATAAAGATTTATCAAAGCTATTAATCCTTACTATAAATGGGTGAGTCCTACACAAGGCTTCAAGGATATGATCAAAAGATCACTCAATGTAGGTTACTACTACAAGGGATAAATTCCATTCTAAGTACTTTAGGTGATTCTTACCATGAGGTATCAAGGTCAACTTCTATTTTTTTGAAGGATCTTCTAAGTTTCTACCTCAATAAGTTACAAAGTTCTTCCTACCTCAATGTATCAATATTTAAGATCTTTAAGCATTTCAAGAACGATCCTATAACAAGACCCTTGAGATCTCACTTTCCTATTTCTTGAGTTAACATTCAAAGTTTACTTATTAGACTTGGATTAAGGTGACCATATCAGATGAATAAAATCCATCTGATCATACTCTATTTTACAATCATGAGATAAAATTAAGGATATTATTAGAGTTAGATCATTTTATAAATCATTACAATTTTATTATCCATCTTATGCTAGTAGTCATGTATAAGAAAAAATAAAAATCTAAGGCTTAGATTCAGATGGTTCAATCATACATATTCAATATTAGCCTTAGCACTTTTAATTTAATAATTTAAGATCAATACTAAATCAGATGCATTATTGAAATAATGTCAATTGAATTATCTTATAATCGAGTTAATTGATTAAGTGATTAAGGTTTAGATCTTAATCAAGACAAGTTAGGGTTTAACCTCTACCCTTACCAAAATTAAGACCAATGGTTGATTTAAAAATCAATGATAAGTCAATATATTATTAGTGCATTATTGATGTCAAATTATAGATTTGGATTAAGTATTATTTACTTAATCAAGCTATCAAGATTCTTATGTTCACTTATAGTTTAATATTAATTTAAGCATATATAGGTGTCCAATTGAATATTAAAGTTCTCTAGCGTTCATCCTAAAATCATAAAAGCATAAGAATATAAGATGATATAAAATAGAAGGTAATTAAGACTAACCAAATTCTAAATTAAACCAAAGGGATTAGCACTTGATTACAAATCTAAGAGACTTAAGTTTCATGCCATTTAGTTGTTGAGGTATACTTGGATAATATAGGCAATCAAGGATTCTATTCTTTAACATTTGGCACAAGATTTTTTATATGACACATAATAGGTTTTAAGCGCATATTAAAAAGGGCAAATTTTCAAATTTAATTTTTACATATAATTTTATGCAATACTCAATTTTTGATATAATTCAGTCCCACTAGGGTCCTAGGGACCTTAAAATGAAAAAACAATGAAATTTTAGCCATTTCAGCCAATTCTGTGCATTTTCAGAAAATTCTGAACCTTAAAATGCTCTAATATGGGGTATAATAGGGTATACCCATAGTGCTGGAGGCATCACCCGATGGCAATTTGTATCTCAAGCTAAGTCATTAAGATACCCAATTTTCAATCACACTCAGTGTCTTAAAGAAGATGACTCAAATTACTTAATTTGTTTAAGCCACACTTATTGAAGCAATCTTCGCTATGAGGCATCATCTAATGGTGATTTGTCTTTTAATCAAACTCAGGAATGAGTCCATATTTATAACACTCTTAGTCTTGGAAGATTTACTATAACAGGACTATATTCGTCTAATCCCTCAGGATAGCACCTAGTTATAAGTCCACATTGGAGTGAATCAACCAATCCTGAATACTACTGAAAAAATCTAGTACTATGGGTATACCCTACTATACCCAACCAATAATCTGGGTTCAGAATATTCTATTTAATCAACAAGGATTATCAAAGCTATTAATCTTTACTCTAATGGGTGAGTCCTATACAAGGCTCTAAGGATGTGATCAAAGAGATCACTCAAAGTTGATTTCTACCATAAGGGAGAGGTTCCATTCTAAGTGCTTTAGGTGATTCCTACCACAAGGTATCAAGTTCAACTTCTAAAGCTATAAAAGATCATTTAAGTTTCTACCTCAATAAGTTATGAGTTCTTCCTACCTCAATGTATCAATAATTAAGGTCTTTAAACATTTCAAGAATGATCCAATAGCAAGACCCTTAAGATCTCACTTTTCTACTTCTTAAGTTAATATTCAAGGTTTACTTATTAGACTTGGATTAAAGTGATCAGATTAGATGATTAAAATTTATTTGATCCTTTTCTATTCTACAATCATGGGATGAAATTAAGGATATTATTAGATTTAAATCATTTCATAAATTATTACAATTTTATTATCCATCTTATACTAATAGTCTTATATAAGAGAAAATCAAAGATCTAAAGTTTGGATTCAGATGGTTCAATCACACAAATTTAATATTAATCTTAGCACTTCTAATTCAATGATTTAAGATCAATGTCAAATCATATGCATTATTAGAATCATGTCAATCAAATTATCTTTCAATCATAGTTACTTGATTTAAGTGGTTAAGGTTTAGATCTTATTCAAGATAAGTTATGGTTTAACCCTTAACCCTTATATCATTAAAACCAAAGGTTAATTTAAAGGTCAATGATAAATTAATATATTATTAGTATATTATGGATGTTAAACTTCAGATTTAGATAAAGTATCATCTACTTAATCAAGTTTTAAGATTCTTATGTTCACATATAGTGAATGTCAATTTAAGCACATTTAGTTGTCAAAATAAATATTAAAGTTCTCTAACATACATCCTAATATCATAAAAATATAAGAATGTAAAGATAATATAAAATAGAAGATAATTAAGGCTAACCAAATGCTAAATCAAACTAAAGGAGTTAGCACTTGTTTACAATTCTAAAAGACTTAGGTTTCATACAATTTGATTATTAAGACCTACTTAGCCAATACAAGCATTCAAGGATTCTATTATTTAATATTTGGCACAAAATTTTATAAGATATTTTAAACGCATGTTATAAAGGATATCTTTCAAATTTAATTTTTATATAAAATTTTATACAATGCTCAATTTTGATATAATTCAGTCCCAGTAGGGTCCTAGAGACCTTAAAATGCAAAAACAGTAAAGTTTTGGCCATTTCAGCCAATTCTGCACACTTTCAAAAAATTCAGGGGGCTACGACGCGCTGCAACGCTTTCCAGCTCTACGGAGGAAAACGATGCTGTGGCGCGCTGCAGTGTTTTTGATGTTGCGACACTACGGCTGGACCAATCCGAGAGCTGGATGCTACAACGCGACGCAGCGCTTTTAGGTGCTGCGGCGCACTGTGGTGGATCAACTTGCAGAAATACTGTTCAATTAATTTTTCTTCTGGTTTCATATAGTTTTCTAGAAATGACGCTATAGCCTGCTGTGGCGCACTGCAGCGGTCCAACTTGCGGGTTACTGTTCAATTAATTTTGGTTATGATTTTCTATAATTTTTCCCAAAATGACACTGCAACTCGCTGTGGCGCGCTGTGGCGCACCACAGCGGAAACTATTTGAGTTTCAAGCGCTACGGCGCGCTATAGTGCCCGACGGTTATTTCGCGTGTGCAAAAATCATGAATGGCCACATTTCGAGCTCAAATACTCTCAATCCAGAGCATTCCATGAGCGGTGCTATATATTAATGGAAAGGTCTTTCTAATACATTTCCATCGACACCAAAATTGGCACAAACAGATTATCTTAACTATACAAATGATAGAGTTAAGGGTTCGAGTATACAAAATGGACGAAAAATAGAGCTTGAGATTTTCAAAGCAATATGATGCCTTAATGAGCCTCAATGGCTTCCAAATATATTTATGTATCTTTTAAAGATACAAACAACATGCTAGTAACATGAAGAAGACAAGAAAGAGGAGCAAAAAGGTACCTTAGCCTTTTAAAAAGAGGAGGAAGAAGACTTGGAAAGCTTGAAGGAAGGACTTCTTCTTCTTCTTCTAAATCTCAAGACTTAGCAATGGAGGGGAAGAGAGGGAGCTTTGGTTTTAATTTGACAGCAAAATGGAGAGAAAGGGGGCTGAGCTCCATTTATAGGAGGAGAAGGAAGGGGAGGCCATCATGAGCTAGGGAGGCTAGGTGAGGGGAGAGGGATGGCCTTAGCCATCAAATCTTACAATCAAGGAGGGGGAGGAGAGGGGTCAGCTGAATGGAGGGGGATGGGCAGCCAGTAATGCAATTTAGAAAAATGGATTTTTTAAATTAAATAATTGTTTATTTAATCCCTACATTTTTAGTTAAAAATTCAGATTTTAGAAACGCCCTCCAAAAAATCCAAAAAATTCACCCCTAGCTATTTTGAGGGTGAGGAATTCAGTGGCGAAGTCAGATTTTGATTCCGATAATTATTTAATTATGCTAATTTTTAGGGTAATTAATTATATTAAAATATTCACAAAAAATCCGATGACTTCAAAGAGTGTCCAAAATATTACCCCTAGCTAATTTGGGGGTGACAATCGCAACGACAAATTAAATACCTCAATTTTCTAATTACTTAAATGTTAAAATAATCCAAAATAATCGATTGAGCTTAGAATCGCTCCAAACCTTCAGGGTTTAATTTTAATGGATAGATGAACTTAATGGAGTGATAATTAAGATGTTATTAGGCTAAAATAAACTGGATAACAACCTTGTGTTATTATAAGCCACCACCTTAGAACCCAGCTAAAGCACCCATTTAGGTTCCTTAGTCTCTTCATTTCATCACTTTCACTGAAGCTTGTTCTAGTAGAAACGATTGAACTTCAAGGGATCTCAACCATTCAGAACCGTTCATCTTTAGGTGTCTCTACCTTTTAATCCACTCATTTGATGCTCTTTTATTGATTTGAATGTTGATTTCATGAGTAAGATTATGTTTTGTGTGGACTCGATCGCGTTGATCGGGATCGATCGACTCGAATTGAGTCTCAATGTTACAATACTTATCGTTATCATATCTGCTCCCGCGCCTAGATCCCTTAAGGTTAGACCCTATGCATGATTCAGACCGTTCCCGCCATTGATTCAACTTGTATTTGACAGGTCTCATCAACCTCCATCAAATTTCATGTGGGCTGGATGCTGCCGTCATCAGGAAACCCTCCTATCATCGTGCCATAGCCGCCGAGGGTGCGTCTTGTGTGCAAAAGTTTGGGTCAGGCCCGTGCACATCGAGTCAAGCCCGTTCTGTGAAGCATTTGCGAGCCGCCACGTGTAGCCTCCACGTTCGCCCAGTGGACCACCTCATGCTGACAATGACGGCTGCGGGTCCCATTGTCGTTCAAATTAATGTTTTTGTGGGACCCACCGATCGCATATGTTGCTGTCACGCGCTGTCTGTCATTTGGTGTAGGGCTCGCCTGTATTATTAAACAGTTAACATAATGATTTGATTAATTTGATTTATTAATTTAAATTAAATCAAATAATTAAAGTAGAACTTTAACATTTCATAATTTAAGATCCTGAACTCCAAATATATCAATATTATATGTTATTTTAATCAACAAAATTAGAATATCATTATGGCACTGTTAATTTTCTAATTAGAGGTGTATTTAATATAGTGACATTTAGGACCCCTAATTAAGCACTAAATGTCCCCAAATTTCAATCTATCATAACTTTGCACACACTCACCCAAACATATCTAATATGGGTCTCATTTTAATCAAGAGACTCTCAGGAATATGTTAGTATGGTTTATTTCTTTATTGGAATTTTATTCTGCCTAATCACTTTTATGACCCTACCCTAATTACCTTTTTAAATCTTAAAAATTCAATTAATCATAACTTGATTAATTGAGCTCTAAATTAGGTCTTTTAACACACTATATTGATTACGAAGACCTAATAAATAGTAAACTGCAAAAATATTTAGAATTTGGTGATTAGATTTCTTAATTAACTCTAATCACCCCAAAGCTTGATTAGTAAATATTAGAATAATTAATGATCTAATTTGAGTGATTTAAGCTTTTAATAGTTTAGAAGAGTAGAGTAGAACCTTGTGATGTGGTTGGTTTTGTGATTCTGTAATTTATTTCATTAATCACTTACTAATCACTCTTAACCATAATTAGGTTATAATTTAACCAAATGAAGTCCAAATTGGATCTACTCTCAGTTAAAGTACTTAGTATGTTATAAGAAAGCTATAGCTATTGAGTTTGCTGAAATTGGACTTTAAATAAAAAAGTAAGGTTTTTAACCACTTTTAGAAAACCCTAATTTTACATAATTAACCATAAATTTGTTTTAGCCATAACTTGGCCATTTGATATCAAAATTTAATAATTTTAGGTTCTATAGAATCCTTAAACAGTAACCACCAATAAACTAACTAAATTTATAGATTTTATTAATTAAAATTATCAAATTGCCCTTATGAGTCAATTTCCTTAAATTAAGCTTACAATGCTTAATTAATATCCAAATTAGGTGTACTTATTATTTATCTTTATATTAGATAGTAAGTAATCATTTTCCATTAATAAATTTTGATTTGGAGCCATAATTCAATAAGTAGCATTTTAGACCCTTAAGTAGGGGCAAAATGATAATTTTGCTCGAATTTAGGTTTAAGTATCCTTAAACCTTAAAATCATAATATAATGTCTAAAAATAGTATTATGATTAATTTGGGATCAATTTAAGATGTTTAAACTCATTAAAATGTTATCTTAAGAAAAACTCTAAAATTTACATAAAATTCTCTAAGTACTAAATTAAGATACATAAGGTGAATTTAGTTCACCTTATGCCTTCCATAAGATAATTATATCAAAATAATATTTAAGTAAGATTAAGATTAAAGCTTAAATCTTCTCTTTATCCTAAATCCATTCATTAGGATTTTCCTTTAATATTTAGGATCTTATTCCTTATGAATTAGTTTAGAAATTTATGTTAAAATTTATTTATTAAGTAAATTGGTTACTTAATAGATGAAGCCTTAGTTTTATAGTTTTCTAGAATTTTATCTTTTATTTATGATTATTGTGTATTTTAAATTTAGTTTAAGTTTAAAGATCCATCTTATTAAGCTTGACTTTGCTTAATAAGATGATTTTAATTATAGCTCGTGAGAGTTGGGTTTAAACTCATACTATTAATTTTAGAATCTATTGGATTAAGAAGTTAAACTATAATACTCAAAGTTTAATATCTTAATCTCCCAATTTTAATATATAATAATCAAGATTGACTTGGAATCATTTAAAATCATCAATTAAGATATTTGATTTATTTATTAAGTTAATAAGTATCATTGATTGAAATATATTAGAACTTTATTAGTTCTAATTACTTTTAACTTTATAGGACCAATCTCTTAAATTTATACTTGATAGCTAAATATTAAAGATCCTAAGTCTGTATAAGTTCAGATTAGTTAAAACAATTTAATTAAAAATAAGTAATATCATAGAGTTTTGTTTAGTGCTATTTACACTTTGTATTTGTATACTTTGTTTTCTAATTTTAGATCTTTATATTTATGACACATTATGTAGAACACATAATATTTGATGAATATTTTATGTTAAATTTGAAATATTTATAAAGCATATTCATAAATAAAGATACAATTAAATTAATGAATTTTATTAAAATTTTGTGGAATATGTCTTACTTAGTCTATCTTTACAGTACGATGTCATATTTTGAGATAATATTTTATCTAGGGTATTTCCCCGAGAAGGTGATATTTTATCTAGGATATTTTTCCTAGAAAGTGATATTTATCTGGGATATTTCTCCTAGATGATGTTATTTTTATGGACCTGTTAATCTGGGATATTTCTCTTAGATGATCAGAAAGATTTGAGCAACATTTACTATTTGACAAAACTAAGTAAGAACATACCCATATGAGATAGTACTTTCATTTCATATTTTTAGCTTTATTATTTATGCAGTATTTTTATTATTTATAGTATTTTAGTATTTCACAGTATTTACTATAAATTTGTGCATATTCATTAGTTTTGCTTACATATGAAAGTATATTATGATGTTAGTCTTTTATTGCAGTTCTGCATTTTTATTTTGTATTGCAAACCAGTATATGTAAAATTGATTATATTACTTAGGATATTTCTTGTACTAAATAGATTTTCATTATTATGTTGCTTAACCTTGAGTTGAGGTATGTGCTAACCTCACATTGTATTTAAGTTATAATTAGTTAATTATAACTTCTACCACTTTCTTTGTTGCTTTACTGCTCCTAAATTACTTAAATTATTTGTGATATCATTTAATACATAAAACACTTAACCTAAAATATACTTTATTTTGTTTAATCAGATTTTTATTATTTTTGGCTGGGGCCCTATTATTATGATACCGACAATGACAGATTTTGAGTTATTTAAAATATGGCCTTTTGAAGAGCTTGTTCAGGAGGAGGAATGTGCCGGTGTAGATCCTTAGTATTTTTTATATTAAGTGAAGGATTGCCCAGTGATGACCAACTCTTAATCTAATGGGCTTGACCTGATAATAGGTGGTGGGCCCCACCATTTAAGTAATTATTTATTTATTTATTTATTAATATATTTTAATAATTAGAATTAAGCTATTAAACGAGCTCCAAAAAATCTAAAAAAATTCACTCATAGCTAATTTCGGGGTGAGAAACTCAAAAATGAAATCAAATTTTTAATTGGAGGCCAATTTAATTATCTTAATTTTATAAGTATTTAAAATATATTAAAATATTCAGAAAAATTAGAAAACTTTTGAAAATTTCAAAATTTCACCCTTTGCAAATTTGAGAGGTGAGGAGTTGAATGATGAACTCTGATTTTAGTTTGGAGGCCAAATTAATTATCTTAATTTTATAATTAGATAAATACATTAAAATAATTAGAATATTCAATTAAGCTCCGAATCATTTCAAATTTTTAGGGCTTGCTCAAAATATTATATGAAGACAAAAATGTAGATGATTATAAGCTGATTTGACTGATAAATATAGTTTAACAACTTTTGAGTTGTTACATACATTAATTCAAGAAAAATAAACTTGGTGTGCAAATTGGATATATCTTTTTATGGGCTAAAGAAATCACATAAAAAATGATACAAGAAATTTGACTAGTTTATGCAGAATGAGGAGTACTAAAGAAGTCAATTTAATCATTGTGTGTATTTCAACAGATTGCTGCAGCATAACTTCATTTACTTACTTCTGTATGTCGACGACATGTTGGTAGTAACTTTAGATCAGTTTGAGATGGATCACATGAAAGATCAGTTGTCAAAGAATTTAGAAATGAAGAATTTGAGAGAGGCAAAGAAGATTTTGGGAATGAAAATTTGTAAGGACAAAAAGACAAGAAATATTTGGCTTACCCAAAAGGGGCATTTGGAAAAAGGTACTGAGGAGGTTTATAATTGATGACTCTATAAAATTTGTGAGTGTAACTTTAGCACATCATTTTCATTTATCTGCAGAGTAATGTCCAAAGACAGATTATGAAAGAGAAGAAATGCATTCAATGCCTTATGCTAGTTTTGTTGGAAGCTTGATGCATGCCATGGTTTTCACTAGACCATATTTAGCTCAAACAGTTGGGGTCGTAAGCCAATAGATGCACAATTCGGGGTAGGATCACCGACAAGCAGTGATGGGGATATTTTGATACTTGAAAGATACAATTTGTGTCAGTTTACTATTTCAGAAGCAATCGTCAATAGCTGATTTGGTGTTGGATATGTGAATTTCGACTATGCCGGAGATTTGGATCGCATTTCAGAAGCATTTGTCAATAGCTTATTTGTGTGTTGGATATATGAATTCCGACTATGCCAGAGATTTGGATCGAACACGATGAACGATTAAGTATGTATTCACTTTAGCATAATGTCTAGTAGGGTGGAGATCAACTCTGCAGTCTACAATTATACTGTCAACGATAGAAGCTGAATACATGACGGTTACTGAAGCATTCATAGAAGCTATTTGGATGAAAGACTTGTTGGAAGATTTGAGTGTGAAGCAAAAAGAGGTAGTAGTTCATTGTGAGCCAGAACGCTATATTTTTAGGCACTAATCGGGTCTGTCACGCTTTCACAAAGTGCATTGATGTTAGACACCATTTTGTTCAATGTCATTAAAGAGGGTGAGATCTTATTGAAGAATATCAACAATAAAGACAATCATACAAATATATTGACAAAGATACTCATGATTCAAAAATTCACATATTACAAGGATTTGATGAATTTGGAGAAGCATCTATAGGCTTCTTATTTGCTGGAACTATGACCGGCTTGATTCCTTTGGGAGGGGGATATGTAAGCAACCAAGTTACTGCAGCTGCAATGTTGGAGAGCATAGTTGATTTAGCTCTCATGTGAAGCACATGAGATCTAAGGTGGAGCGGCGGGCGCTATAGCGCTCCGCAATGCGTGATCACCCGAGAGACGGGCGCTATAGCGCATCGCAGCGCTCACGGCTCAGAAAACACGAATCTGAGCCTCCTATAAATATTCTTAAGCCCTTTTTTAGGGTTAAGAGTAAAAAATATCTGAAAATATAAACCTCAATTTAGTTTCTGAAAGAGTTTACTAATCTTAAATTTTTATAATCTCCTCTTTACATAGTAAAATTTTTCTGCTCTCCTTTCCGTAAACATGTGTTAGCACGAATCACATAAATATTTATTTTTGTGCTGTGATTGTACTTGCATGTGAATTTTCATTGCTTTATTTTGATTGGCTCAACATGCACATAAAATTTATTCTACATTGTTGAAATTTTACCACCTGATTTCAATCCCAACAAAGTGGGCACAAGCACCTATCAAAATATCATATTCCATAATATGCAATGAGCTCTCCTCTCTAATTGGTATTCATTATAACTAAATACAAAACATCATCATTACCACAAATTAATATTTATGTTAAGTACACTTGCTAATCAATCTATATTAGTATTCTATTTGAAATAATGAGAATGCTATCCCTAAATTTAAAACAAGTAACATAATTGTCTAATCTCAATAATTATAGAACAAAAATGTATTTAAAGAAGTTTAATGCTGTGATTGTAAGTTCTGTTTTTTCATTAATTCTTTAGTAAGATGTTATGGAAATAATACTCATTTCTCAAATCAGATTCAACATCTATATATATTTAAGAGCTTTTTGATAGCAGGATTTAACATAAAACTAATCATTTTTAAAAGGTTAACCGAGCAAATCCTGATTATAAACATAGAATTTCTTGGGTTTTCCACACTCGGAATATTTTGAGAGGAAGCATTCATTATTAAACCGAATGGAGCAGGCATTAGATGCTTGCAAAGATCGTAACAATGCAGATATCACCAGTTTCCCTTCCAGTGAATCATTAGAATGTCTCCTCCTGAGGTCAGACTTTTTCAAGATAGGTTGAAAGAAAGAAAAAAACAATATTCTCCTCTCTACAGAGATCAACAGAAACATCATCATCATCCAAACTACTGCTGTTGCTTCTTCTCAAGATCATCAAAGAAGAGCTCAGAAGGGATGATTGGGGGGCAGAACTTCTTGGCCACGAATTTGTGCTGCAAGAGAACGAATGCTTCGTTTTCATTCATATGAACAAGATAAACAGTAGTTTCAAAGAAGCAGCAGTTACCTTGTGCTGGCTGTATTTCTCCCTGACTGCAGGCAGATTGTTGCTGTTTCCAGAACCGCTGCAGCAGAGGCGATGCAAGGCCATCACGCACTCGCGCAGCTCCGACGGCTTGTACCGCGTGTAATGCACCAGCGTCCCGTTCTGCAATTTGCAAACCTGCGTTATTTCAAGGAACATATTCCCCAGCTATATATATATATATAAATCAATGGAAGCAGCTAATCCACCCATGGCTTCTTTGTCGGCCGGAGAATGAACTTGGAGAGAAACACGGCCGCCGCGGCAATCTGCGACGGCAGATACTGAAGCATATCGTACTCCGGCAGGGAGAGCTCGGCCAGATAGCTCGCCAGAAATTCCAGCTGCAGGGACGGCGGATCCTCGGAGCAGCACTGCGCTACCCGGACGAATCTCCTCAAGAAGCACTTGGCTGTGGGGCTCGTCATTTCGAACTTGAGGTGTTTCAGAACAGCTGCTTCCATCTCCAGAACCTCGTCCTTGAAATACGTGTTATCTGTTATGTAGCAGAATTCTTCCACTTGTGGGGCGCAGATCTCTTCATATTTTGCTGCGATGAACATGCACGCCACTCCCAGCAGCTGAAGACGCTGCCGATTAACCTCATTTCCGGACAGATACCGATCGATGTAGTTTACAGTTAGATACAGTGTATCCGGCGCGAACCGATATTCTTCTGCAACCTGAATGAGACTCACAAGTAAAGTTAACTAGGGCTGGGAAGGAATGCGGGCAAGCCAACAGAGCGTACCTCTACAAGCCAGTCTATTAGAATGGCGCGCATGCTTGCGTTGATGTCCTTTTGAACTCTCTCCATGAAGTCTGTGGCAGCTCTCTTCCTGGTCTCTGCCAAGCGTAAATGCTCGTACACATCACAAGCGAGGGAAGCGCACAGCTGAGGGTCTTCCTGATCGTCATCAACATTCGCAATATTAAGTTGTGCAGCAGAAGGAGAATCACCTGTTGAATCGATGGGATCAGAAATATGGAGATTATAGGTTGCCTGCCTCTCCAAAGAAGCCAGGATTGAAGAAGAATCGCCATAATCAACGTATTCGAACTCCGGGCTTTTCAAAGAGTCGCAGGTCGACATTGTTTCGTCCATGGATTCCGAATCATCGTAGATTGACAATCGTGGTTGGAGGACATTGCTGCAGGGAGCTTGAATGGGGAGACCTGAAGCTGCACTCTGTCCGACTCTGTTATTTGCCTTCACAGTGGATGGATTGCTGCTGCATGGAACGAGAATGTTGGAGAGGGATGTTTTCTTGGCAGAGTTACTCTGGAAGATTTGAATTGATCGGCTCAATGAAGAATCAGACCCTTGCCTCACAGCGGATGCTGAGCTAGTAGTACCACCCATCTTCTTCTGTATTGACAAATTAAATAAAAATATTTTAAATATTAGTAAGAGATTGAACTAAAAACTGTCACTTACTGCACAAGCATCAACAGGTTAATCAATGATTGAGAGATTTGGAGTCAAATTGCACCTTTTTAAACAAATCAGCTTCTTAAGGTTAATCAATGACTGATTTAACTCACAAAAACATGGAATTAAGTTCTGCAAATAATACTAAAACTAAATAAAAATATAAAAAAGAAAGTAAATTGTTGATCTAGAAATACTTAAATTTTTAACAAATTTAAATTATTTCTCATATTATCTTACATTTCTCTTATACTTTTGGATTAAAAATGTACTTGATTGTTGGTAATTGATAAAACATCAGCAAATTCGGTCACCCATAGATACTTTGCATGTTTGCATACCATGGTAGTTGCTACTATACTCAATGAGCAAATTCAATGAAGGGTGTATATTGTATTTGTATTATGTTTATATATATTAATTATTAAAAAATACTTCTTTTTTCATATACTATAAATAAGCATTAAAATTTATAATTTGTATTTGCCAAAAGTACACACAACTATTTCACATATTATATGTTGGTACTATTTAAGAAATAGGGAATATTTTACCTTAAGCATACTAATGAAGAGTTCTAATTATATTAATATTAATGACTTTAAATCACAAAATTTAAGTTTCTAACTATACATTTTAAAACAAAACATACGATATTGGAGTAAATATATGTTCAATTTATAAAATTACTCAAGGATAGATCAAGGTTGAAATGCAATAATACAAAAAATTAAAAACTGTAGAACACGATGGCATTGTCCATGTGCTAAGAAAAACTGTGTAATACACATTGAATGAAGATATTTTGTAAGAACAATGCCAATTTATTGGTTTTAAAGTTCACCCTAAAATAGATTTATAGAATATATTTTTCAGAATAGTTCACAGTTCAATGGTTGAATTGGTCGTGCAATTCTATTTTGAAAGTTTTGGTTGAAATAACTATGATAAACTCTCTTATAAATCAAAACATCATATAAAAATTGAATTCAATTTTGAACAACTTCACTTGCCTATAATACAAACTCACTAAGAATCACCATTAGAGTCTTACACTAGAAAAAAACATGAGAAAGCAATCACATTTACTTATTTTTCTTATTAATTAAACAGATGGGATTAGACTCCACTCAAGTAACTGGGTTTTGACCTCGCCTGATCAACCAGTGAAAATGAAATGGTAATAAAATTAAACAAAACTAAAAAAATTAAACAATTCATTTGTTGGCGTTTATGTGAAATGATATTCTAGAAACAGAGACTTTGACAGATGGTTCTATCCTTACAATAGCAGCATAAAACAGATGGTTATTCGTTTCAAAGCGAACTTTCTAAGATTTTGCTAGCATCGCACCTATTTAATAATGATCTCAAGAAACCTCAACGGTAAGAATAAAGGAAGAACCTTAAGAGAAGTCAATCACTAAATGATTTTTGAAATTAATTAAAACTTGTATCAATCAACGAAAATTCAAATAGTTTTTTAGATATTTCTGAATTTTAACTCTAAATTTGGTCGTGATGATATGAAATCACAGGCACGCATAACACATAATATATAATATTTTACTTCTGTGAAATATTTTAGGTTAGAAAACATAGAGCATGCTATTGAAAATGATTTGAAAATTGTGCAAGCATACAGATTTATGCAACAATTTCTATTATCTCATTTAAACTAAAAAACTAAGTTCATTAAATAGAAAAGGAAACTAAGAAATCGCAAAAAACACAAATCATAGAATAGAAAGTGCTGTAAGATGGAAAACATCATCAAATCAATAATAAAAAGAATCAAAGATTAAAAAAATCTCAATATAAGCTGAATTGAACGTCACCAACATTGGCCCCCTTTGCTGCCTGGAGCCTAGAAGCACTCCTCCCCGCATTGCACTGATTAGTCAAATTCCCGAGCGCCACCCTTTTCTTGGCTTGCTCGGGCGCGGATACAGAAACCTTAGCGGCATTCTCCGTTGCAGGACGCTTCGCTAGAGACGAAGACGTCGCCGACGAGAATGATGAGCGCCGATTCACCCCCGACATATCCAAATCACCGAATCAATAACTTGATTGCAGCTCTCAATGAATTTTTTTTCACCCTTCCAGACTTTCTTGCTACCAATAACAAGCAAGAACGCCGAGGAGGCGCGGGAGAATCAAATCCCTAGCAAGAACCCTAGATCTCCGGAGAGAATAGACCGAAGAAAAACTGAAATCACAGAATGCGGCGGATCCCTTCAATCCTTTCCACTGCTGCTTTCTCTCGTCGCTCCCAATCTCTTGTCGCTCCCGATCTCTCGAGCAAGAAGAAGATCGAGGACGGTGGAGAAAGAAATAGGCAGAGGAAGGGGGTTATATAAAAATATTATGTAAGGAGGGAAGGATGGGATTTGAAATTGTAGACGATCGGAGCCGTCCATCAGGCGAGGGGGCGGCACGTGCGCTTCTTGTTTTTGTCTGCATGCGAAACGCAGGAGATTTGGCGGTGAGCTGACCGCGGGTCTTGTTTAAATTTCGAACTTGAAGAAAAAAAAGGGAGGGTCCCGATGATGCCGTTAGGCTATTGGCATGGCCATGGGAATTTAGGAACGGGCATTAAAGTTTGAAACTTTGAATGGGAATTATGACTGATTAGGGCACCAGGGGTGAGTTATATGAACCCATATTTTTTTTTTAAAGCTAAAGTAATAAAAAATTTAAAATTCTAATACTTTATCTCTTCTTTTAGAAAAATAGTAGCACTTTACTTTTCAAATTCATTGATTGCCCATCCTTTAATTTTAAGGGTGCATAATTTCAATTGTTCACTGTATTGATGTAAATTTCACACATTTTTGTTGTGTGATTGGTCACTGCAACAGTTACCCACCATTTTATACATCATTTGAATAATTTGAGCATGACTTTTTTTTAGCACACTTCAAGAATCTGTGAATTTATATATGATTATGTTTAATGCTCTATTATTATAGTTGTGCATGTAAGAAATTATATGCTTTGAGGGATATAAGTTACTATGACTTTGGAGTTTCATAATATTAAAAAATGGATCGATCATGAACAAAATTTCACAATTTTGAAAATATACATCTCAATAATTTCACAAAATGCTGGTTTTGGTATGTGCAAACAAACCACTTGTCGTGAGTTTTAATGAAACACATTTTTTAATTTGTAGTTTTTGTTTTATTCAAGATGCCATATAAAACAAAATGATTAAGAATCTAACCAGTGTGGAAATAAAAAAAGAAGGAAATGTTAAGGGCATAAGGTAAGTTTAAGATTCCTAAAAATAGTTAATTAAACTAAGATGAGCGATTATACTAAATTTATTAGTTATAGAGCTAACTTAAATTGATATAAATCAACGTGTTAAAGAGTTATTTGGCTTATTTTAATATTTGTATTTAAGTTTATTATTAGTGATGATTAATGTGATTAATTATTAATTATGATTAAAGACAACAATAAGAATTACATTTAAATATAATTAATAAAAACTAATACTATTTATTAAAAATTATTAACTATTTTAACAATTGCTAACCAACTAAAATAATTACAAATTAATCATTATAAAAAAAAACTCTTGGTGTGTATATATATACCTACACACATATATAGCTAATAATAATTATTTTAAAAAATTTGCTTTTACAATTATTAAACTACTTATAGTTAATATTAAGTAAATATTATCATTTAATAAATTAAAGTTATGGTTCTTAAAAAAATGAATAATTGATAAAAAAAACTAAGAATTATTAATCATTACTAATTATTAAATAAAATTTAATTAATAAATTTTTATTCATAATTTTTATTTACTAATTATAAATTCTTAATTTAAAATCAATAAAAAATTAAAGAGCTATCAATTGATATTGATTGATATCATAATTTAAATTAATTATAATTAATAAATGTTTTTATAACTAATTATATTTGATCATAATTAATAATTAATAATTTTTAATTTTTAATTATTAAAGAGGATGAAGAGCATATTGCTGATAGTAAATTATTTCATATCTATTGATGGATGAAAATATATGATTAATGTATGAATTTCTTAGCTTATTAAGCTATTAAATATTATTTTGAAGATAAAAAAGATATTAGGTGAATAGAGAAATAGTTTTATTGGCAAAGCTCAAGACTTTGTAAACTATAAAAGAGTCAAGTTAATGTGTCATAAGTTAAAACCTTAAGTGAAAATAATTAAATGCAAATTATGGAGATGTACATATTTCTCAAAATTAATTTGATTCTCTACTAGGTAGATCTATCATGAATGCCATGCATATATCAAGAGGTTTGATAGAGAAATTTATAAGTAAAGATAATTTAACTTGAAAAGGCTTATAAAATAGTATTAAGAGAAGGTCTTTAGATAAAAAAGGAACTTGTATTGCACATCTTGATGTTATTAGAGATATGTATAATGGGATCAAAATATGTGTTTGATCTCATGGTAGCTTGTTTAATATTTTTCATGTTATTATTCGATTACATTAAGGTTGGTTCTTTGTCCATATATATATATATATATATATATATATATATATATATATATATATATATATATATATATATATAATTATAGAGGTATTTATTGAGTACATTCAAGAAAAGGTTCCTTGGTATATGTTATAACATTCTACTAATCAATAAAGCAAAATTTGAGTTGTGGATAACTACTTTAGATCGAATGATTTTTCATCTTAATGGATCCAAAACAGAATATATGAGTGTTTGCTTAATTGTATTAGACTCCATAATTTTGATGCCATAACTATTGAGGAGCATGTGATCAAGAATAGAGAGGTCCAAAGACATTCGTTCAATTATTCAATTTAATGGTGAAATAGAGAATGACCTGATTAATAGAATCCAAGCTGGTTGGATGAAATGGAATGCTTCTAGAGTGCTGAGTGGTTAAAAAATCCCACTTAAAAGAAAGAAATCATTATAGTGCAGTTATAATTATATTATATTCAGTTAAAAGCTGACCAACAAAGAATAAATTTTCTAATAAAATATATGTTATAAAGATGAAGATGCTAAGGCGGATGAATGGGTAAATTCGTAAGAATAGAATGAGACATGAGCTTATAAAGAATAAGGTTGGAGTGGCCCCATTAGTAGATAACATTAGAGAAAGACGCTTTAGATAGTTCAAACTTATTAAGCATAGACCATTTAATGATTCTATTAGAAATGGTCTACGCTCTGTTGGTTTGTCATTTTCCTTATGATTAATAGGGCTTTTATTAGTTACCTTCCCTTCCAAAGTGTCCGACCTTAATTTTATTGAAGGTAAATATACTATGTTTTTTTTCTAAAGAGGTGCAAAATATCTTGGGTTGTTTATATACTATGTGAGAAGGGCAAATATATGTATGCCTTTGATTGAAAAATTACAAACATATTATCTCCTCAACAAGCTTCAATTCCTTAAAATTTTCTGTTTAAGATCTTCTGCTTTTTGGTTTCGAGCCTCACATATTTTCAAATCTACGATCCAAAAGATAATTATGTTATGTTCTCGATTTCTTAATTAAGAAAAAAAAATTGTCTAATATAATATGGGAGAAAGGGAATCTTCCAATGATTAATAACAAATTAGGTTCATATTCCCCTAATATTTTGCAACAATATTGTGAATGGGTGCTTTATATTCGAATTCTAAATGACTAGTCATTTTTTGACATGGTGTTGGAGAGTTATGCACAGGGCTAGCTCAAGCTGCAGATCCTTATATGAAAATAACTTGCCAAATTTCAAGAATCATTTGATTTCTAACATTATTGATATTGAGCACATGATCTCGTCAAAATTCTGTGATAAGAGAAATGCAAATCCTAAAAATTTTCAAGGTTTAAATTTGCAAGCTCCAATTGGAAAGCTATTAACTAAGAATTTAAAACAGCATATATCCTTGGCACTCGATGCACAAATTGTGATAAGAAATGACACATGTGTAGAAGCACACATCATCTCTTTTTTAGCTATCCTTTGTCTTTTGAAGTTCTCAAATATGCCATTTCTTTTTACACTAGTTGGTTTTTACCTCCCACACTACACCAAATATTGATGCCTAGATCTCCTAGATGGAAATTTATTTATTTAGCAATTACTGTTGTTATCATTCGTTTTTGAGAAGAATGAAATGATTACAGATTTAGAACTCACTTCAAAAATATTTCTACCTAATCCAAACTTTGCAACTGAGATCAAAATTTGGTAAACCAGTAGAAGATGCCTATCACATATACAAATATGGAGATTATTTTCATTAAGCACCGGTTCTCTTCCTAACTTCTCGGTGGTAGCCAGTACTGTATAGTGATGCAATCTCCTTCACACTTTAGCACCTGAACAATTGGCAAGAATTAATCTCTGTTAGTATATGGGCTCAAGGAAGATAACTTCTGCTACCTTTTATGCTGTGATTGTGATTATTTGATTATTCTTTTTTTTTTTTACTTAAGGCTTCTAGTTTAATGGACGATATTTTTCGTATTCATACAAGCAGCTGTTCGATTCATCATGTCACGACGGTTTTAGCTGAAGCTTTTTTTCCGTTTGTTGAGGCTCACAAGAACTATGAGAAAATCCAACCGCTTTGGTACTTTCGATCAAGGATCAAAATACTATAAATAGATACTTTTTTAGCTGATGAACAACCATTCAAGACCTATTTCATGTACGAGATGAACTGCCCACACTTCTTTCAAGAAAAAAATAAACTGATTGATTATAATTTTAGGAAAAGGAACAAAAAGAATAAAATAAAAACTACATTATAACGATTTCTAACTCAACTTTTGTTCATTACAGTGATCGCACTGCAAATTTGCAGAATATAAAAGAATCAACAAATAAATACCATCAGAAGAGGTTTGCTTTCATCTGCTGAGCCTCTCTGACAGACCTCCAGGAATCCACAGACGTGAAAATGAAATTAAAAATACCATATATATTATATATATGCATGTATATGCAAAATAGGAGAGATTATGCACAATTGCTCAATTTGGTAATAAGCCATCAAAGATATCAAACAAAGAAGAGGAAAGCTTTTGTGTTGGCAGAAGGAAAGAGTAATAACCAAAGGATTTGGCAGAGTTTCTGGAAAGTATATCGGAACTTGAAGCCGCATTAAGGAGAGGACTGTAAGAAGAAAATGGAGTCCTGTCCCGACCATTGGGAGTTTTTATTACCTTATATCCTCCAAAAGGGGCATCCTTTTTGAGTTTTCAATTGGCATATTTTTGAAGCTTTAATGCGAAAGAGATATGTGCTTGCCATGAGTGGCGGCGGCCCACCAGCGAGCGAGAAGGCACGGCGCCATCAACCTCCTGTGATAAGAACACAATATTAGAGCTCAATACAAAGTAAGAGTCTTGTTTTGGCAAATTATAAAATACAACAAGAACAATCAATTAACAAGTTCTCCTATATACGTACCGTGTATTATAGCTATATATATATATATATATATATATATATAAATATAGATATGCGATGGAACCGTCATTTTTATTTTGAAATCTAACTAGTCAAATGTTAAAGGAATGACGACATGATGCTAGTAAAAATAGACCAGCGAATTGTATATACATATACATATGCTAAATGGAGAAAAGTTTTATGGAATGAAATAAAAGAAACTTACATGATTTCAGGAGCTCTGTTTGCAGTTCTCTTCAATATCGGGCTGCAGCTTGGGAGGTGCAACAGAGAGGGGCGACCACTGATCGGGGACGACAAGAAAATATGCAGACATTGCTTTCCTGAATCGCTTCTTGTATTGCTTAGGTGAAATCACTGTAGGAGATACGTTCTTCGGGCCACCCAAAATACCCGAGGCTTTGACCCAGGTCTCAAGATGCTTATCCCACGTATATTGCCTCATAAAATCTATAATTCCTAGAACTAACTCATGCTTCGTTTCATCCACACCAACTAGTAAAGAATAGTCCATCACATCTATTGACTGCAATGGAACGGAAAGAGGAAGCATTTAACAAGATAAAAGTAAACGAATAAAGTATTTTTATATATAAAAAGATTATAGTCTATGCAAATAACATTGCATCAAAGCACTTCCTCTAGAAATTTCTTAGTAAGAACATTCATAATTGAGTGGTTGGTAACAACATTAATTGGCTTTTTTTAAAATAACATCAATTAATCATGTTACTATTAATTAATAGTTATATGCATTATCAAGAGCCTAAAAGATGTTGGGGGGTAATTTTTGTATGGCATCAATGAAGAGGAATGATGCGGGTTTAGCGATATAGAGAGCAAAGTGAGTCGCGCGGGTTACATGTGCTAGTGCTTTTTGTTCCTATAAACGGGTACTTGTTGGGCTCATTTGGAATAGGAGTTGTTTCCAGCGCAAGTACTAAGAAATTTGCCAAAAAGTCCAAAATTCCATAAAAAGTTAAAAATTTATGAATTCTTTTTTATTAATCTCATTAAAATATTATATATTCCTTAGATTTTGCAGGATTTTGGTACTATATTTCTAAAATTCAACGATTTTCTTCTAGCATATGGAGTTTTCCCTTTTGCTTCACAGGTATTGTTCGGCGATACTTTATTTTATAAATGAAAAATACCATATAACTTAATATGAGGGAGAGCTGAAATATTCAGCAATTTTTCTTTTACCCAGTCTAATTTCCATTATTCTTCTTTTTCATTTCCAGTTATACTCCTCTGTTCATCTTAGATTTAACAAAGAAGCGTGAAGACATCTTCAATTATATACGAATATCCCATCATTTGGAGCACTCTGAAAAAAAAGTTATTGAAAAAGGTGTTGATGTATTGTTGATTTGGAAATATGATTTGGGAATGCTTAAACAATTGATGCGCTTCATAATAAAAATTATTCAGTTTCTTTTGAATAAAGGGAACCTTTGTTTAAAAGTTTTTAAAATTGAATTTCCAAGTTTATAACTTCAAAGCATAACTAGATATTACCGTTCTCATGAGCAATAACTTGGTGAAAGATAACTTTTAATGCATGGACAAAGATCAATAATTTTAATTAAAGGAAACGACACTCTAAATATAGAGGTCAGTGCCTCAGAATAAGCTTCTTAGAGCGCAAACAAATTGACAGCCTTTGAAGTAGTTGAGTCTCTGAAAGATGACAATGGGCATAATACAAAATAATGATCCAAATGAGCGAACATCTGTCTGTCGAAGTGGTTAGTTAGCAGTAAAGGTTTATCTCAGAAGATAGCCGAAATGGGTGACACGCCAATAGGATTTTAACACGACAACAAAAAATCTCATAGATAAGGTATTTAAGCCATCTTTTTTGTTTTCATATGACTAAAAGGATTGACATATTTTTATAGATGCAAAGTGATAGAGCAATACATGAACTTGAGATACAAAATTTAGAAACAAAGAAACTGCATAAATACAATACAATTTCATGAACAGATGGAAGGGATTGACAACTGGAGATTGTGAATAGCGGTTATAGGTAGAGGTTTGGGGATTGCAATATTGGTGTGATAAATAAATATGAGCTTGTGAGATGTGGAAACCATGAAATTCAACACTCTAATCCATGGGATTTTGCTTATATTATTAATCTTTCGAAGACTAAACGCCCTTTCATCCTTATCTCATAGACAATTTTAAGTCCTTATGGGCTTTGGATTTCCATGTGACATTAAAATAAATAATAGGAGTAAAATATATTTTTTGCAAAATTTTCATATAACAAACAAAACAGTTTAAGTTCTCATAAAAAAAACAAAAGTAGGACCAAATAGTGAACAAACAAAACAAAACAATGATATGAGAGGTCACCTTGAAATTCCAAAATTTTATGAAACATATAACATGACGTAACTGATATACCGATAGCTCGACAAGCTTCATTTTCCAAAATAAAAACTTATGCAATGATTCCATTTCAAATGACAACTAAAACAAGGGATGATTGATTATGGGTCACCAAGGTACTTTGCACCAAGACTTTAGTATTATCAAGCTAACCCTTAATCATACTGATGCAGGGAATGTCAGTTTTAATTAGTGATTAAAAAACTACCTCATAAATAATTTTCATAAATGTAGAAAGATTTTGATTCTATATTTATAAATACGTTTGAGTGCCTGGTAGTTAAATTGTAGAGATGTTTATGTAAAGAAAAAACCGCTGCATAAAATTACTATTAGTTTGAGCATGCAATAACAGCATAAGATGAAAATTAGAGAGGGCAAGAAATTGCATTCAAATTTACCATTCTGAAACAATAACAATTGGCAACCTACTATACTTACCGCTAGGAAAGATGTATCGTTCCAAACAGCTCTCTCCAGTAACCGCTTTGCTTTGTTTCCAACAAATATTGGAGATGTTGGCATTGCTTCAATTAAATTTTGATCAAGAAGTACTTTGTTATGACCATTTGCATCCGGATTGTATCTTGATCTTGAAGATCCCTTGAGGTCATATAACTTTGTTACAGTTCTTCCAAATAAAAGATTTTCCATAACAAGTACATCCTTTTTTGTCTCTTTTCCACCCTTAAAGTGCTTAGTTGCCACCTTGAAGAAATACAGCAAACGTTATTTATTGTCACTGAGAAGCAAAAAATATCAGACCAGTGAATACGAAGAAAATACCACACTAAATAGTAGCAAGTAAAAAAAGGACTTTGGTATTTTCATCTACTTGAACATGGAAAAATAAGTTTGAGAAGATTTTAAAACTACCGCTGAAGAATTAGCCAGCAATTTCTTTAGAAAACAGAAGATTGAGTATAAATATTCGAATCATTGCCTACAGCTCATTGGCCATTATCATTTAACTCTTGTTCAACGTCTATCCATAAACAGGCAAGGATACCTCTTCAAACCCTAGTGTGTGTGTATACATATATATATATATATATATATATATATACATAATTATTAAAATGATCTTTTGAGTCTTGCAATTTGTTCATTTTAGTCATTGGCTCTTGTTCATATATAAGAGTTAAGGAATAAAATGAAAAAATTGCAAGAGCCAAAGAACCATTTTGACAGTTTTCTCTATGAATATGCACAGTTATAATTTTTTAGAAGGAAAATACCTCTTTTCTTTAAATAATTATCATCATCAATTAATATTTTTATAGTAATAATTATATATATATATATATATAGACATAATTATCAAAATTGTCTTTAGAATCTTGCAATTAGTTCATTTAAGTCATTGCTTCTTGTTCATATTAAAAGAGTTAAGGAATAAAATGAAAAAATTGTAAGAGCCAAGGGATTGTAAGAGCCAAGGGACCATTTTGATAGTTTTCTCTATAAATATGCACAATTATAATTTTTTAGAAGGAAAATACCTCTTTTTTTTAAATAATTATCATCATCGATGTATATTTTTTATAGTAATAATTAAGAGTAGCTAAAAGAAAAATTAATATGAATTTTTATGAGACAATTATCAAACTAATTCCTTTACTCTTACAATTTGTTCATTTTAATCCATGACTCTTGTTCATATATAAGAGTAAGGACTAAAATGAACAAATTGCAAAAGTTAACGGACCATTTTGACAAATTTCTCAGATTTTAATCATTTAGCGCTTTAAATGCTATCCATCCAAAAATCAATATTAACGGTGAGAAATTAGCAAAGACAATATTATTTCATTCTAAAACAATAGAAGTGCTATGACTAGAATTAGGAAGAGTAATGACCGCCGATCTCATCCTCTATTGCGGCCCCTTTTGTGGCCCTTGTGATTGTCCATGGCAAGGGAGCTTGGGCGGCGGAGTTAGAGCGATGGACAAAGAAGCTCGGAAATGGACGGTTTAATCTTTGGTCAAACCTTGGCAGGGATCGCAACCAGTCCAGCACCCAATGACTAGTGCTAATGGCACGGGGAAGATTAAATTCGAAACCATCAAAGGTTGGCTAAGAGTTCACAGATCAGGAGCTCCTAGTAAAACAAGATTCCTGACGAAGACCCGGAAAGACAGCAGTCTTAAAGGACTCTGACCTAGAGAGAACTATAATTTAAAAAATGATGCCAAACGAGAAGGACAAAAGCTAGATTCAAGAGAGTGATGAGGTAAATCAGTGTTAACTATTATAAAAACTTATATATATATATATAACGTCAGACCATCAAGAAAAAATAAACTTCTTTTGATCGTCACAAAGATTTCTAAGCAGAGCTCTTGGCAAAAAACTCAATTTACATAGGCAGGGTCGAAGTGGATGTGATCGCAACCCTTGATACTTCCAAGTGTTCTAGAATATTTGATAAATCTTACACCCTTAGATTTGGTCAAGCCTTTTATTCATGCGGTGAATTAACTATGTGTGATAAGGCCAATTTTTGAAAAGATCTGAATTCAGGATCAGGGGGACCAAATCCAAGAAAACCATTATTATGACTGAGGTAGCAGGACCAAGTAAATTGGGTTAAAGGAAGTCGTAGTCAAGGGAAGTGGGATAGGGCAAGCCTAGGTCTAGAAAACTAAAGCTGGGTGAGTCAGCATCAGGCAGCCGGTCTTAAGTAATTAGGGATGGGAGGAGATTCAGGTGAACACTAGAGCATGAGTCTGCATAGTGACCAACTGTATGGCAAGCTGAGCAAATTTAGGCATTATTTTGACTCAAAAGGTGTTAGAATCCAACAATCCCACATCCAATTCATACATAAGGAAATGAAGTATAAATAACTATTTCAACAAGAACTCTAGCAACTAGCAGCTTGATGTGAGCAGTAATCACATCCACCTTCAAAAGACAACCAAACACATATTCCAAAGACAAGAGGGTATCTTTATTGCATATATGAATTCTTAGATCTTGGAAGAAAATCCACACTGCTTTGATGGAAGATTCTGTCCTTAAATTGAACTCCGGTGGGTTCATTTTAACAGGTGAATCACAAATACGACCAACACTAGCAAAGTAGAAACGACCAGTAAAGGTTGAGACGATTCAGCATCTCGAACAAACTGTGACACTGCCTCCATCTTCATTGGTGAGGAAGATGGGCGAGCAGACCATCCCAAGGCCGAACTCAAAGTAGATGTTGTAACAAAATGGGGCTTAGGCTCGCCACAGCTTACTGACGAAAATATGTGGCTACTAGTGAAGTAGATCTGGAGTGTGGTGGAGATGAATCAAAAGAAAAGAAAGATGAGATGAGAAAGGGACGAGGACTTGAGGTTGCCTCCTTTAGCCACAGTTGAGCCTACGACAACCTATGAACAATGATCACTGGTTGAGAACAATCCATCTTTAATCATCCAAACAGCTGCAATTCATGAAGAACAATAGAATTTAGCTGAGCATAACTACTCAATGTGAATCAAGGCATAATCAGTGCAACAAGGAAACTGTAGTTCGAAAAAAAGTAGTGTGAATCAGAGCACCAAGCAGATGGCGAACACTCTGCAAGAGAACTCCTAATGAACAATCATGACGAGCAAGCATGCCCAGAGGACCAGCCAACAGTTGAAGAAGCGATCTGTGACAAACAAAGATAAAATGATGATGAAGCCCGGAGAAAAGAGAACCCGACAACAGGAGAGACGGCAAAAGGCGCAAGAGAAAAAATTCACAATCGACAAAAGACAAGACAGGCACCGACAAAGGACAGATATGATTATCCATCAGGAATACTTAGTACATAACATAATATGCATAAACACCCTAAATTACATTTTAAAACTCAAAAATAAAGTAGCTATTGCTTAAATGACTAGGATGCCAACAAGACAAAACTTCAATCCAAGAGAATTCATACGCAGTCAATGAAATCTTCATAATCAAATTGAGAATGAAAAAGACTTGGCTTCTTAAGGTCTTCGATTAATAGAACAAACTAGTCCAATACATAAAATGTATAACAAAACTTAAAGCTTCGTTTACATTAACAAACCAAAATACATTGAATAGTTTTAACTAATAAAAACATTAATCTATAAAAAATGAAACAAAAGTACCTGATAGATGCCGAGTATCTTTGCAAGGCAAGAAGGACTTCCAGTCGCAATAGATTCTGAGAGATACTTAAAGTACTCTGGAGCAAATTTGATAAATGATTCAATTTCTGTTTTTGTGACCTGTTTAATGATAAACCGGTCATCTAATGATTTTGCAAAGAATACATTACTCTTGCCTCCCTGAGCCCCCCATTTTTTGCAACGACTGAGAGATCTTATAAAATCAAGTTCAGATGGACAACATGTTCTCCTCAAAGCATCAAAGCACTTAGCATAATAGCAAATCACTGTATATTTGACTTTCCCAAGTGAGCAATCATCTTCAAAAGAAATTCTAGCATGCATTGCTTTTGTATACAAAATTGGATCCAAAGAACTTCTGCTTCCAGGCATTGACAATATGCCCTCTTCAGTTGAACCAAAGCTTTTAAAGGATTCAGACGAGACCTCATCAATTGAATGAGAATACTGAAGGTTGACCAAGCCACTTAAGGTTGAATGAAGGGAAGAATCACCAAAATCTTTAATCCTTTCACGATCATCTGACATCTGAAAATAATAGTCAGCTGAAGCAAGAGCATAACAAATAATACTTGTGGGCTCACCATCATAAACTGGGACCACAGTATCATTTTCTCCAATTGGAAGAAGCAACCTTCCGCTGTCCTGATGCTCTAACTCCCGGAACAGCGGAATGTAGATAGGATTGTACTGATTGAGGATCTCAAACCTTGAAGTGCTTTCTAAGCTCTTGTTGAAAGACTGATAAAGATATAAAAAAGGCAACTTAATCCAACTAGAGAACTCTTCCGCCCTTTCCCCCAACCTGTCAGGTAATGCAGAGACCAAAGACTCTGTAACATCAGCTACAATTTTCTCTTCTGTGTCATCAGAAGCTAAAACAGATGAGTCATGTGTGCTTACATCTGCAAATCCAGGTTCATTTTCGCCTGCCCACTTTGCATCAAATGTATCAGAAATATTTTCCAATATTGGAAACTTCCCTTCAGATGGGGGCTTAGGCCCAATGATACTAGATGCCAAATGATATGATTGAGTACCCTCACCAGCACAAGTAGAAAAACTAGTCATAATTTGCTTTTCATCAACAGTGTCAGCTTCAGTATATAAATTTTGCTGATACAAATTTCTATTGTTTGACTGGTCAGATTGTTCTTCTATACGAATAACTGCAAGATTATCATCCTTGATAGTTTCAACAATTCTAAAATCTGAATCAGCAGTGTTGGTGCACACAAAGCTGGTTTTTACTTTACAAACTGCAGTTGAATCTTCTAGTTTCTCAGTTGATAATTTTTCACCATCACTAATAAAGAAACCAAGTAACTCATGAGGACGATATTCTAATCCCGTGGCATATATTAAGCGTTGGTCCCAAAGGTATGACTGAAAGATCAACTGTCTCTTTAACTTATTTATCTCCAAAATATCAATGACAGGTTCTCTCGTTTTCACCTCCTTTTTAAGCACTTTATTTAAAAATTCCTGGAAAAATAAGAGAGCGTTATAGCAAAAATGCTAATGAATAAATGAATGTACAAATGATTGAATCCTGAAATGGTGGAATAAAAGACTGTCATCACACCTCAAATTCTTCCTTCTCTTTAAGCTGCATTTCTTCAAGTTTGTGAATAAAATGATGGAACTCCGATTTTTTTGTATTAACCTCACTGCCCGGTTTTTTAACTGCAATCTGTCCAAGTGACTTTAATACATCAGCGAACAACAACTCTTTCCTTTCAACAACCTGGTATGGTGCAACAAGATATCAGGGATAATGGAGAAATGTGTGGTGAAATGGATTCTATAAAACAGAAAACTGCCTTTTTTTCCCCCAATATACCAGACCTCATTTGCTTCTCTTTGTATCCAATCCTGCCATCTGTAGTTAAAATCAAGTTTATGAGGTGGCAGACAAACGGAGTGAACATTAATAGATGCATATCGAAAGCAGGCAACCATTTTTCCAAACCTGAATAACAGTGCAGTGCTAGTCAACAAGATGATCAAGAAAGTAGTGCAAAAAAACATAAAAGCAAAGGCAGAAATTTATACCCATAAAACCGAAGGCAATCTCTATGAAGAGAATGTCCACAGCTAGCAACCCTGCTAGCAGCAGCATGATTTGAAAAACTAAGCTCCAAGAATTTACCAAAAGATAAACCCCAAGCAGCATCTGACATCACAATTCTTCTGGTTGCTGGTGGGAAACCATTAACCCGAGGACAATGCAAACACCTGTGCCACATCCATATCTTTCCATCCCATTCTCCGCGCAAATGAAACTCTAGTTTTCGAACTGATATTGTCAGACTACCTTGTTGATGCGTATAGCAATAAATGTGAGCTTCAGAAGGCATGTCACAAGAAGAGCAGCGATAACCCTGGCATAAACAGAAGGTACAATTAGTTTGGGAGGTAAGAAAATGGCCAACGTATCTTATTAATATGAATATAAAGCCAACCTGGTCGAATAAATGGTCCCTCAAAAACCTTCCCAGAGGTTTATCAAAACTACCATAGTATTTTATGCGAAAAAGATGAGAACGCTCACATACAGTGCCTTTCCACACACAACGGCTTGATAAAGAAACGATGATGCTTTGATGATCTGAAGGAGATGGTGAAAAATCCTCCGCTGGTTGTGTATTATCCTGTAGTTGGCTACTATCATTATACAAATTCACTGCATCAGATGAGCCAACTAGATTCTCATTCTTCAAATCATCTTCCAGAGCAACAGATTTAACGATGCCATGCTCACAAATATCATTTGAGATCTTAGCATTCGGATATCCCACAAAACATGTTTGATCCTTTTCCCTTAAAAACTGTCCTGTACTCAAGCAACTTTTCACCATAAAAGGTTCTCTACTTTGTGTATCCACAGCATCCATGACAACGCTGAAATTCAGCAGATGATCACCAGGCTGAGTAGAAATAACCGTAGTAGCAGCCTGCTCCATCTGAGGACTAGTGCATTGAAGTGCAGATGTGTGCAATTCCCCTTGCTCAGGCATATTAATTTTGGATGAGACAAAATGAGCAAAATTAGCATTTATGTCATTGTTATCATCAGAAGTACTACCTGCAAAACCAGGTATAGTGGATATGGATCTGTTGATCACAGAAGGTTTATCTGGCAATGCTACAGTTATCGGTGACTGCAAAGGAAATTCAGGGAGAGAGGCCCCCTCATCTGCAAGGAAAGAAGTTTCCAAAGCAAGGTGGTAGGCAGCAAAAATACCATACTGAACCACATGTTTCACCCTCTTCAAATCATCTCCACTTGCACCCATGAGAAGAATCTAGAAAATTACAAGAAAGTTGTATGAGATTTCCCTGAATTTTCATTAAACTGTATTTTTTAACTCTGCAATTTCAAATATGAACAGAAAGAACCACATTAAAGAATCTCGAGCAGGCATAAATGATAATGCTGCAGTCCATAAAGCATGCTGGGAAATGAATACATGAAGACTAGAGAAAGAAACAGAAAAGTTGATGTGTTTCTGGCAAAAAATAGTCAAACAAGAACTAGTCATTTAAACAATAAAATATTGACAGCCGGTTTGATAAACGGATGAATGGGAGAAAACTAGGAAATAATGAGGCAGTAGTGCTTTCACCCTCGCAAGCATACATGCAAAAAATGAATTTAAATTTATTACTAATTATAAATTTTATTTTAAATTTTTATGATATTTTAATATATGAACAATCAAATACAAATAAATACAGGTTCATCTACATGCCATGTATCAATATTCACCAACTTCATTTGAATATCCTACAACTATGGACAAACATGTACTATTTGACTCTGTGGCTCAGTTATTCATTCACAATGCATGATTACCTTTTTTCTAGGCCGTAAGCTTAGAAAAGCTCGGAGAAGTGTTCTTTTTAACTTAGAAGCAAATCATATTTGGTAAGCCTCCTAATAATGCGTCATTCTTCCATTTTTCTGACAAAACTCATTTCAAGTAATCAATCCAAACTTCAATAAGATAAACAGTTTTGACTATTTTATAACCAACTGAAGGGCTCTACATTAACCTTCCAGCGCTAGTTTCTCAAGAGATGCAAAGCGATAAAAAAAGGAGCAATTTGTGGCAAAATTCACCACTATCACTTTGCATTGTTTGTGGTGTGAAGCCACGTGTGAAGGCCCCCATCCCCCAGCCACTCACGATTTCCTTAAAAATAAATTTCTAAATGAGAAGCAAGATGACATTTCACATGCAAGAGAAATGACAAATGTAAGAGAGTTCTACGCATCTTTTTCATAAATACACGTACATATAATTAAAAATCATAACACTAGTAAATATCTATTCTTGAAAATTATTATCAAATTTATTTGATACAGAGATAAATTGAAATATGTAAAGTAACATGTAAAGTATTAATGTAATGACCCTAGGTCATTTTGAGAAGGACATTAAAATCCTGTTCAATTCAAATTCCGTTGTTTTCCCGCAAATTTCAGTTTTCGGTTGTATCTCCCGCTAAAATTTGTTTTCGTCAAGATTTTCTGTTACACGTGATTAAATTTTTTATTGAAGAAGTTACTCAAATCCAATTAATGCTAAAATTGAATTTTAAATTGTCATTAAGCACATATTTAAATTAGAAAAGACAAGACAGGAAACGAAGATCTTAGAAAACCGTCGGCATATAAGGCCAACAGTTATATTAGGAAAGAAATGTGGAACGCACACACATTTGATTTCCCTCGAGGACCGTTCGACTCCTTCGGCTCCCGTAATCACGCGACTTCCTTTTTTTTCCCAAATTCCTGTAACCTACGCTCGTTTCAGCGTCTTCCCAGCCGGACGAACAGGTGTGCGTTACACGCACACACCCTATTTAATCAAGCGCATGCAGCTCGATTCTGCCATTGCCTTCTCCCGACTCCTCGCCTCTTCCTCTATGCCGACCGAACTCTCCAGCGAGACGCATCGGCAGTGAGGACGTACCTGGCGGCCGACTGAGCAAGAAGACTCGAACCCTCCTTCCGTTCGTAGCCCCTTACGCCCGAGAGACAAGTAGCGTGCAACCTCTATGCGACTTCCTTCTCCACTCAACCTTCCTCTTCCGCTCGATTCCCTGCTCCCGATCCTATTTGAAGGTACGAATCTTACTCTACTTCGATTTGCATAGATCCTGTTAATATATAGAATCGTATAGGTTAGTCAATTGTACTCCAAATCTAAGTTAAATTGTTTTACTTAAGGAAATTTTATAAATTGCAAAACTGCAGCCAAGAACCTTAGAGTATTGTATTCTTGTCCAATTAGTTTGGTTAGCTCTTATTGCAGATTTTTGGGGTATTCAAATACCTACTATCTTAAAATACTTAAACATTATGTAACAAAATGTTATGCAAAATATCTAATTCAGACTTTAAAATAAAATACAACGGAATAAATTTTTCAATTCATATTAAATGAAATCTAAGAAGATTTTAATGTTGATGACTTACTGCTAAAGAAAGGTTAATTACAATTATGTGCATCAAGTTTTGAGCTGAGAAATTAGTAGGCAATATTTAGTGTTTTATGACTACTATAAGTTTCAGCCGACTTTATGCTAAGTCTGTGAATCAAGATTAGATCAATTAATGAGAATTTATTATCCTAGTAATGGTCAAGTTAGTCTATTCAAAACTACTTACTGTTAGTATAAGCTGCTATTCAAAACCTATAGAGGAAGCTTAACTTTTGAGAATTTATTGAATAATAGATGTTAGGATTGTCTTACGGATCCAACAAAATGCCATTCATGCTCTACAATAATATCATCTTCATGCGGGAATTAAGAAACCATCAAAGATCTGTCACGACTCTAGTATCCACTAAACTCAAATCTATGGATGTTTCTTATAACTTTAACATCTTGTTATAATGACTTGCAATTCAACTCATGAAAGCTCACTTAGTGTTCAAGAATACATTAATTTTAATACTGATTTTTTTATATTAACTCAGTCAATTTCTTAACCAAAGTTAGTTTAAATGCATCATAAATCAAGAGGAACAAAGGACCACAAGGTTCATAATTAACCAAAGCTTTATAAATAAAAATATTAGCGTACTTAGAGCAAGCAAGTACCTTCAAAGTTTAATTGAATTCCAATTATAACTTCTGCAGAGACATCAAGATTGTGACTAATTCATCTAAAGTCAACACAAAAGGTACACTGAATATTATTTTTATATTTTTTTGTTACTTTCATTTGCTGCTTAAGCATCGCTTTGAGCCTGTTTTGTATTGTTACTTAAAGCGTTATTCTTACTACTAATTATGTAAGAGAAATAAAATAATGTTTACGTATCTTGTAAATGTTGCAAAAAGAGATTCCAAAACGGAGCATGAATAGGTTAGGGACGGAGTTAGTCATCGGGAGCTATAAGGGTGTCATCTGGAGCCTTTGAGGGGGCCCAGGTAAAGGCTATGCTTAAATGCATGCTTGTTGCCATCTGGAGCCTTTAAGGGGGCCCAAGTGAAGGTTATGCTTAAATGCATTTTCATGAACCCAACCTCATGATTCTAGCTTTGCTCATCAGAACTGCTAACGTTGCTTCATAATATCATAAATATAAACATAAACATGAATTTTTATGCGATTATTGCTTTATCGTTTAGAAATTTGGCATGTGACAAAAGAACATTTACTTTGCAGGAGTCATGATTATCTTTTTATTGAAATAAACTATATCTCCCTGCAATTATTATCAATTTTGCTTTCCGCTTATGCTTAAAGTATAAGTTTAATATCTTCTGTATTTGGAATATGCACTTAAGCATTATTTTTATAATGCCAGATCAGATACAGATAGAGGAGACTGATATAATTTAAAGTCATTAGAGAGAGGCATGGCGCAGAGAAATAATGAATTCTAAATACCCTTCGAGGAATAATCATTTTTGTATAATGACATTTATGTAATAAATTATGGATGTTATTTATTTTAAATTGAATGAATGTTATTTTTTTATACTTGAATGGCTCTGGATGTTGTTTAACTATTATTTTACTTAACCGCTAATATGATCCTGCGGAAAGATCACCCGATGTTAAATTGGTTGTTACCAACCTAACATGGGTCATCACAATTAAAATTAAAAATAGTTATTATACACTTTTTCTTTTCAAAAATAATTTAGGGAAAGTTTGCCGCAACTTGTTTTTGCAAAATCTGCTTGTGAAGCACAACCCAACCCCCCACTTTAAACATGGATAAAATTCATATACCAAAATATCCTAACTATTGGAACACTCCAACCTTGCTACAAATGAAATCATTTCTCACTTTGACCTTTCGATTATACCCACTCAACCACCTTAGCATCCTCATCTTTATAACACTTAATTTATCAATAAATTTCTCATTTGTTGGGTAGACAATCAGCCCCACAAAACATAGTCGGTATATCTATAAAGTTTCATTTAATTTGAGCGGTTTCAATTGCACAACACTTCAAAAGCACTCCTCCATTTCACCCAACCATCGTGATCATACTAATAACATCATTCTCTATTTTACCATTATTTTAAATAACTAAACCAAGGTATTTGAAGCTCTCATCCTTCTTAATCACATGGTTCTCAAAAGTTGTCATCAATATTTTCGCTTCCATTACGATTGAACTTATACCCCCATATATTCTATTTAAGATTTATAAAGATGAAAATCTTAGAATTCTAAACTAGTCCACAACAACTTAAGTTTTATTTTAACTTCATCCCTAGCATTATAGATTAATCAAACATCATCTACAAATAACATGCACCAAGTAACCTCCTCTTGAATGTGCTCAACAAGAACATCCATAATTAAAGCAAAAATATTTGAACAAAAAACAGATCATTGATATAATTCAATAACAAAACAAAAATAATTAGACAAGCCTCCTTGCCATTGTACACATGCTACAACCCCATCATACATCTTTACTAGCATCAATATATGCTACAAATTCTTCTTCTCTCCAAAACTCTCCAAAGAATCCTTGGTACTCATCATAAGTCTTTTCAAGAAAAAAAAAAAGTTAAATAAAAAATCTTTTTTTCTTTCTATAAATTTCTCCTTCAAATCTCTTAGTAAATATATAACTACTATGGTAGATCTACATGACAAAGCCAATTAATTTTGTGAAATATGAACATCCCTTTGTAATATATATTCAATCGCTATCTCCCAAAATTTCAATGTGTAGTTTATTAACTTAATTTTTCTATAATTTGCACAGTCTTAAGCATTGCTTTTGTTCTTGTAAATAAGTATAACAATACATTTTTTTCATTCATTGGATATCATTTTAATCTTCAAAATAATATTAAACAACTTGATAAGCTAAGAAAATTCTTTCAAACCTTTAAGCCTTTCTTTTGTTCCCTCTATTTGAGAAGTTAATTAGATTGTATTTAATGTTTAGAGCAATTGCAATTTACAGATTTTATATGGGATATTATTCAACTTGAAGAGCTATAAAATATATTGAACTTCACATCAAACATCTTAAAAGTATTTGTCATATAAATATGGTGTTTAGTTAAAGATCTTAATAAGAATAAATTTTTGATTTTGTGGTCAAATTAATGCTTTTTAAATAATTTTGTGGCTTCATATTGATGTTTAATTTTGCCCATGTTAAAAGAAGAGAAACAAAAGAAGCACAAGAAGAAACCATTAGAAAGGATCTATTTTACTTGGAACTTAGGGAGGGGTTCATATTTAATCAAGCAGAATGGAAACAAATGATTCATATAGTCGATTTCACATAATGGAACCAAGGCTTGTTGTTGTACGTGGTGCATTACTCCATGCATTGTGATTGCTTGGGATCTAGAACATTATAGTGTGACATGTGTTAGTGGTAAAGATATGATAAATCAAAATAAATTCTTCAAATTTTGTTCGAATGATGAGATCAAATGCTACTGAATATCAAAATCAAATAAGATAATGCTATCATAAAACGAGCTTTCAAACTCCATCTAAATCAATGCGAACGATCAACCATAATGCTCAAACTAGTAGCTCACTCGCTCAATGCAACAATTTACCACAAGTTCACATTTAATCAAAACCCACCAACAGTCAATAACTTAGTAAATGTATGCATAGAATCAGATACATAAATCTAAATCTAATAATGGCATGGCCCATGATTTGTTAGGGGCTCAGCCTAAAAATCATGACGTCAATCTAAATAAGGTCTATAATCTATGATATAAGAATTTTCAACAGCCAAATATATAAGTTGCGAGTGATAAGTTTTATATGATAATGAAAAAAATATTATATCAATCTAGAATAGACTAAAAGAGTCCCTTAAAGAAGCTTTTATCATATAAGGTTCAACTTATAGGAGGCTTCGAGTCAATTTCAAGTTGAATAAAACTTGAACTCAAAATTTTAAGTTTAACTCAGCTCAACTCGGCTTAAATCATAGTTAGGAAGCACAAGCACTTCAAGTGTCTTTCTGTATATGTCGGACAAAACTCACCACCAACGCACCCTAACAATTGTCTTCAATATTTCAAGTAAAACAGAACTAGATAGAAACTAGATATACTAATTTTTGTTATTTTCTGATATAAAAAAAGATTTTTATATCTTTAATCCTTTAATGAATCATTATGATAGTGATTATGAGCTATTAGTCCTATATTCTTTTTAGGGCATCTAGTATAATATGTACTAAGTTTTACAGACAATCTTCAAAACATAAAACCTCTTTAAGTAAATCTTGCCCAAACAACCCCATTCTAATTCTATTGATCTTCAGTTCGACTGAGAAAATTAATGTTGATTTTCATAGTCTTTGGTTCGGCCAAAGTCTATCCTCTGCCAATCTTTTGATATTGTGCCCAAGGAGTGTTATTGACATAATTTCAAAGTTCATTTCATTTACAACATTCTGTCAATAACATTGCTAATGTGAATTAAGTATATATCATAAAGAAGATAGAAGTGTTTGAAAGCCAGAGAAAAAAATAAGGTGATGATGTTAAATAATTATTATTATCATTATTCGAGCAAAGAGCTTGACATATTAGGTATCATTAATGGAAGAGGCTTTAAAGCAACAAGATTCAAGAGGGGATAGATAAGAGCTCAAATGATTCTAGGGATTGAACAAACTAGGAGCTCAAACAATGATCTCCTTTTTTTCTGTCTCATCTCCTTCCTTTTTATGTAAATAAATACAAAACATAATTAATACAATATTAACTTTATTATTATTGAATATTTTATATAACTCCAACTTTGTCAAGTTCAAAGTCTTGGATGTGAAAGGAAGGTTGCATTAGATAAACGATAGCCAGCGTAAAACTTTGTTGAATCCTATTATTACATGAACTCAATAAAATTTGTGCTAGAGTTAGGGCATCCCCTAGAAGCAACATGCCGCATTAACTGGATGTAGTGAAAAATGTGCAATGGACACTACATCAGCGCCTGTGTTTGGTGTCAAATAAGTAAGGATTCCCGTATTATGGACTAATGCGGGTAAAGAGCTTAATTTTTTATTCTATTAAGATTAGGTAGTTGAAATATTGGCACTCTCATTAGCAAAATTATTGAATTAGTTGATATTATGATAAATCAAAGAATTAATATATAATGCATTCAAGAAACTAAGCAAGTGAGAGAGAAAGCAAAAAACTAAAAGTTTAGGCTTTAAACTCTAATGCTTTGGAAAGAACTATCATATGAATGGTGTATTATTTTGGATAAGAATTTAAAAAATAATAAAGTAAAAGTTAAAGGGTTGTGAGATAGAATTATACTTTTAAAATTTAAAATTAATGAAATAACTTTTAATATTATAAATATTTATACCTGTAAATAGAATTGAAATGTGATACAAGAAAATTTTGGCATAATTTGGATGAGTTAGTTCAATATATACATCAAGAAGAGTTCTTTTAGATGTACATGTTCGAAAGGTAATTTAAACAATTAAATGGTATTCTTAGTAGCTTTGGTTTTGAAAAAATTAACGAAAAAAGAAGAATGATTTTGAAGTTTGCTTTAGCTTATGATCTTATGATTATGAAATTAAAAAAAAAAAAGGAGAAATATATTATCACTTACAAAAATGAGACTTCTAAAAGATTGATTATTTTCTCTTAAAAATAAATCATTTAATTGGTAAGGATTGTAAGATTATTTTAAATGATTTATTGGCAACTCAACATCAATTATTGGTTTTATAATTGAAAATAAATAACGATAAAAGTAATAATAAATCTAAAATATGTTCTAAAATTAGATTATAAAATCTTAAGAAAGATTATATATATATATATATATATATATATATATATATATATATTTAAGAGTGAAGTTTTAAAACTTGGACAAAATGATTTTGAGAGCGAAGCCAACCTAATGTGAGATTCAATTATTAGTTGTATTTGCAATATAGCAAAGCGTTTACTTAGTGAATCAAAAGAGAGAGTACACAATAATAAAAATGCATGGTGGAGAAAACAAGATGCTCAACTTAAAAGTAAAAAAAAAAATAAATGCAATAAAGAATTGTTTAAGAGCAAGACTATGGATAATTAGAAAAAATATAAACTAGCTTGTTGTGAATCCAAAATAATAGTTCGTAATACTATAAGTGCAACATTCAAATATTTATATAATAAATCAGATACTGTTGAGGGAGAGAGACGTATTTATAAGCTAGCTAAAATAAAAGATAAAAGAACAAAGAACTTGACTTATGTTAAATATATTAAAGATGACACTTTTTTTTATGTAAGAAGATATTCAACATAGATGAATAAATTATTTTACTAAGTATTTTAATAAAAGTTGTATCGATTCAATTGATATAAATGAGTTTATCGATTACAAAAATAATATCAATTATACTTTCATTCCCGCATTAGTAAAGCTGAGATTTAAAATGCTTTGAATAGAGAATAGCAGTAGGATCGAATGTCATCCTTATTGATGTATGAAAATGTTTGGGAGAGAAAATTTTCGGATTAACAAGTTATTTAATGTTATATTATAGACAAAAAATGCCAAATGTGTGGAGAAATAGTATTATTATACCTATTAAGAAAAATAATGATGATTCTCAAGACTATGATAATTATACAGGAATTAAGTTAATGTGTCATATATTGAAAATTTGAGAGAGTAGTTGAATACAGATTATGAAAGGATACATATACTTCCCAAAATCAATTTGAGTTTATGCCAGGTAGATCTATCATGAAAACTATACATATATTAAAAGGCTTGATGGAGAAATTTTGAGAAAGAAAAAAAGAACTTCATTTAAGTTTTATGAATCTAGAAAATGCATACGATAGAGCACCAAGAGAAGTTCTTTGGAGAGCTTTAGAGAGGAAAAGAATTTCCAAGCATAGGTTGATGTTATTAGAGATGCATAATGGAGCTATAATATGTACTCGATCGTAAGGTGGCTTGTCTAATGATTTTCCCATTACTATTGGATTACATCAAGGCTTAGCTCTCACTCAGCCCGTATCTTTTTATTTTAATTATGCAAGTTCTTATTAAGCACATTCAAGAGAAGATGCCTTGGTGCATGTTATATGCATATAATATTCTTTTAATTGATAAGATTAGGAATATAGTCAAAGCAAAATATGAGTTATGGAGAACTACTTTAGAATATAAATGTATTCATCTTAGTAGAGATCTAAATCAAAATATATAGAGTGCAAGTTCAATTGTAAGAAGCCTTAATATCAAAGACATAACTATTGAGGATTATGTGATAAAAAAGAGAGAGATTCAACTACTTTGGTTCAAATATTCAAATAATGGCGAAATAGAGAGCGACGTGATTAAAAAGATTCAAGCTAGTTATATAAAATGGAGGAGCACTTCAAAAGTGTTGTGTGATCTAAAAATTCCACTCAAACTTAAAAGGAAAATTTTATAAAGCAGCGACACGACCATCTATAATATAAGGGGCTGAAAGCTGGCAAACAGAGAATAAACTTTGCGATAAAATAAGTATTACAAAAATGATGATGCTTAGGTAGATGAGTGGGTAAACATATAAGGATAAACTGAGAAATTAGTTTATCCAAAGCAAAGTTGGAGTGGCATCAATAGTGGATAGAATTAGAAAATGTCACCTTAGATGGTTTGAGCATGTTAAGCGTAGACCATGCAACGTGTGGGAATCCGATGTCGGGTTAGCAGGGGCTAATCCAAACACCAGTTTTGGGTAGTCCCCTAGCCGCATGATCATATTGAGTGATTTAAAAGATATAACATGTAGGTATCAAATATAACTCATTTATTCATTAATTTAAGAATATCACAAGTTTTGTTCATAAAGATCTAAATAAAACAAAAAATTACAAACTTTAAACAGAGTCAAAAGCAGTAAATCAACAGGTAGTAGTATCAGTACTGTTTAGTTCTTAGTGTATTTTTTCTAGGATGAGCTCCTGACCTGGACACGTTTTAAAAGTGCAGGCTTTTATATACTATTTAGTTGTGAAACTAAGTATTGATAAATATCAACTTTATAATTGTTAAATAATAAACAAAATATTTAATGATTTAACAAGAAATAAAAAGATGTACAAATTTATTCCTGCAAACTTGTTTCAATTGCACCGAAACTTTAGCATAAAAATTTTTGCTATCACAAAAATAAATATATAAATTTAACGTTTGATATCTGGCACAAAAAATTTATTTTGTTGAGCAAATACAAAATCGAGAAAAATGGGGGGTTCTATTTTGTGTTACAAATCCCAACTTCCATCTATATTTTCCCCCTCAAAGGCTTATCAGTATAGGCTCCTTATGCCTCCCAATGTCGGACAGCCCCGTCCTAGCAGTTGTCTGATCAAACTAAAAATAGATTAACAGTGAACCCGAGCTACTCAGTTATCCAAACTTATTTACATATCATTTTATGTAACTTTAAAAGCACTTTTATCAAATTTGTACGATACTGAGCACAAAAGCATATTAAACAAGAGTAAAGAAGATATCTGGTATATTTTTTTTGTGTGTATCAGAAAGTCAAAAGTCAAGTATCTGCAAAATTTTGTATTTGATAAATAATTATTCAAAAACTTAATAGTTCATTTATTTAATATTGATAATTATTGTTTGGAATTTAATATAAAATATTAATTAGAAAACAAAATATATGATAAAAACAAAACAATATTTATTATAATTATATAAGAGAGATATAATCCTTCATTTATTCATTCTCTCCTTCTCTTTCTTCTCTCTCTTTCTTTAATGAAATTATCATCTTCTCTCTTTCTCTCTTTGTTTCTCTCATGAAATTAATATCATCTTCTCTCTCTTTCTCTTTTTTTTTTGGAATCATCATATTCTCTCTCTCTCTCTCTTTCTTCAAATTATTATCTCTCTTTCTTATTTAATAATAATAATCACTATGATATTAAGAATAATAAGATCTTTATTATTATAAATAATATTAATAACGATAAGTTTCTTATCATTATTAATATTATGTAATGATAATGGTAATAATACATATATAATATGTATTTAAATAATAATAATAGTTTTATTATTATCATTATTAATAAAAATAATGATAACAATAATGATAATAATAATAATAATATATATAAACTAATATTAAAAGAAAAAAATGACAAATTGAAATGCTAAAATGTAAATTGCAGAAATATAAATTATAATAATAAAAATAGTAATATAAAATTGAAATGACAGAATTAAAATGCTGAAATGTAATTGCATAAGTGAAATAATAATAATAATAATAATATAAAATTAAAATGATAGAAATTAAAATGTTGAAATGTAGATTGTAAAAATGAAAATAATAAGAATAATAATAGTAATATAAAATTGAAATGAAAAAAATTGAAATGCTGAAATGTAAATTGCAAAAATAAAATAATAATAATAATAATAATAATAATAGTAATATAAAATTGAAATGACAGAAATTGAAATGCATAAATGTAGATTTATAAATGAAATAACAATAATAATAGTAATATAAAATTGAAATGATAGAAAATGAAATGCTGAAATGTAGAATGCATAAATAGAAATAATAATAATAATATGTTTATTATTATCATTATTATTATTAATAATGATAATAATAATAATAAAAATAATAATTATTATAAAATTTATTAATAATAATAAAAATATATTATTATAGAAATAATATAATTATAACATTAGTAATATATTATTATTATGTAAATAATAATAATGATAATATCATTATTATCCTAACTATGTTATTATTTTGAAATTAATAATAATAATAATATTATTATTATTATTATTATGAAATAAAAAATACAAAAAATACAAAAAAATACAAAATTTTCTTCATCTTTTTCTTCCTCTCTTTCTCTTACCTAGGGTTAGGGATAACCAACGGCTAACGAGAGCTGAGGGAGGGTCGTCGGCGAGGGAGAGAGAGGGGGGAGTTAGGGATTGAGAGGGAGAGATGGGGGGATTTATAGGGTTTGAGGGAGAGGGGGAGGGAGGGGTACGATCGGGCAGGGGGGCGGGCAAGGGCTAGCCGGACGGGTGGGGCTTGCCGGCGGCGTGGCGCGCGATAACTAGAGCCATGCGCCTTACGGCTCTGCATGCAACGCCTGCATGTGCCCTAGGGCATGCACGCAAACGGGCGCCAGCTGCGCAAGCGTGGGGGGGGTAGGAGAGAGAAAATGCATATTTATTTGAAATAATTAATTTCAAATAAAATTTTAGCATTTTTTCGTCGTTTGATTTTCAAAAATAACAAAACTTGACACGAAGGTGTATCTTGATGAGACGAACACACTCACTTCAAAATTTTTCAATTTGGAATAATATTTTATTTTATATTAATTTTTGAAATTTGAAATTAAAAATTTTATTATGATCAATCAAGAGTTCCAAATTCGATGAAAATTTTTGTGTAGCCTTTTTATAATAGTCTTAATCCAACAACACCAAAATCGCTAAATTTAAACATGTATTTAATTTTCCAACTTTACTGAATTTAAATAATTCAAAAATTTATTAGGAATATTCATTATCCAGATTATTCCCAAACTTGTGCATTATAATCACAAAAATATACTCTATCCAACGATATTTTTGGTTTACCCTAATTTTGAAGCCGCCCGGGATCCTGAATTTCGAGTTGGGTTCAATCTTAATTTGTATGGTAACGACGTGGGTAAACATAATGTTTCTATTAGAAAAATTGAGTTTATAAATTTTCCCATATTAAAAAAAGGAAGACAAAAAAAAAGCATGAGAATAAACTTTTCAGAAGAATATTCTCTATTTCAAACTTAGAGAGGGGCTTATGTTTGATTGTGGACAATGGAAACAAAGTATTCATTGTAATCGACCACACTTAGTGGAATTAAGGTTTGATGTTGTTGTTGTTATATATTTTATAAGAGGTGCATTACATTAATATATAATTCTATGTTATTATTAATAGAAAACATTAATATCAAGTATTTTAATTGAAAATTACAAATTTATTTTTACAAAGAGAATGTTGTCATTGTTGTGTTGTCGTATCCTACATTGAACTATTTTAGCATGTTATGTTTATATGTTGTAGTGCTTGTCTTGTGTCAATCATCCAAGCTTTATATAAACATATTATATTAAAATTGAGATGCGTGAATTATAAAATTTAAATTTATAATAAACTCAAAATCAACTTAAACCGACCTAAAATTTGACTGCTTTTAATCATAAAAATATGATGGCCTGAGAATTTAAAGTTGAATTATCTACAAGAATTTAAATTTGAAGCTACATAGCATGCTTACTATCAATAAAAACTACATCAAAACAAAATTTAAGCCAACTAGAATCATTTCATGAGTTGTTTGAATTTTACTTGTAACACAGCTCAAAATAATTCAAGTCAATTTAAAATTAACTTAAAATTTAATCAAGTTTTTTGTTTCAACCAAAACTCTTAACCCATTAGATGTTGATAAGGATTGTTTGATCAGGATAGCATCTATCCAAACAATTAATTAGATCACAATCTATGAAAGTCAAGGAAAAAACTATAAGATCTTGATCAAGTAAGCCACCATTCCATCAAAGAAAATGGTGGTATATCTTGTCCCAACACAAATAATAAATACTAAAGTTAAAATTCAGTAAAACTGAATAGCTTTAATCAACATCTCTCTTGTACAGGAGTAGGACCTATTGTAAACTCTCAAATCAATTGAAAAAATTCTAATAAGGTGTAACGACCCAATATCATTACTTTGTAAATTAGGTCAAATCCCGCCTCGAAAATCAGAATCCCGAAAAATTTCAAATTAGGGCAAACAAAAATACCATTAGATGAGAATAAATTTTTTAGATCAACGTGCCTTAATTTGAGAGAAATCTGGATAACGGAAACTCCCGTTTTATTCTTCTGAACTTTTTACATTCAATAAATATAGAACATTGAAATAAATGTCCAAATTCATCGATTTTCATGTCACTATATTAAGTATATTATTTAAAAATTGCTCATGATGTTTCATCAATTTTGGATTGTCGGTTTAACCTAAATTAATTTTTGAAGTTTAAGACTTCAGAAATTAATATAAAATAAAATATTTTGTCCGAATAGAAATTTTTTGATGCGAGGGTGTTCATTACATCATAACACACCTCGGTGTCAAGTTTTGTTGTATTTAAACGTCAAACAGCAAAAAAAAATGAAAAATTTAACTTTAAGTAAATTTCATAATTTTTCCTTAAGATTTCTCTTCCCCCCCGGATTCCTCCCAGGCACAACTTGGCCTGGAGGGCCCCACTGCTCCGTCGCTCCATCTCCCCCCCTCTTCTTATATTTAAACCACCCCACTCCCTCACCTTCCCCACACACCAGCCAGCCCCCTCTCCCTTGCTGCCAGCCCCCTCTCCCTACTGCCAGCCCTCCCCCAAGCAGCAGCCAGCCCCGACAGCCATCCCGGCCACCCTTTCGGACCCTCCAAACCAACCAGCCCCTCTCTTCCCCTTCTTGCAGCCCTCCCCTTCCAGCAGAAGCCCTCCTCTTTCCGGCCACCAGCCAGCCACCATTTCAGCTACCTCCTGCAGCCGTCCGGCCTCCCTCAGCCTTCTAGCATCATTATCCTAGGTATGAGGAGAAAATGAGGTAGAAATGAGAAGGTTTTACTATTATGTATTTCATTTTATAAACTTAATATTTCATTATTATGAAATTAAATATGATAAAAGTAGTCAATCACATTATTGTTGTTGTCATTAATCAATAATGATAACGGTACGTGTGTTATAAAATGACCATTATCTCTATTTTTGTCAAAATTTCAATTCAGTCATTTTCATTGCCTTTTCTTTCGTACATTATTATTATCATTAAAATGATAATAATAACGCTATAATAAATATTATTGCTATCGCAGTAACTTAAAAATCGAACTTCAATCATAACAAGAAAACGAAAGAAGAACAGAATCGAAGTGAAGATAATAAAAATTACTCCAAAATATTGACTAAAAGTTAATTTAAGATATCCAAATTTAAATACAGATCCAAAATCGAACTATTAAAACTTTGGACCTTAAAGAACAAAGGTACCCAACATATGATGTGTTACTTTTTAAAATTTATTGTTGCTTAGCTTCGCTTATTTTCTTTGAGTCAAATTCATTTGAAACTTGGTTGGTTGTTCAGAACCAACGTGATAACATTCATGGGTTATAGGAAAATAATATCAGTAATATTAATGCTTAGTTGGTTGTTAGAAACCAATATCCTTTTTATTCGTGGGTACTAGAAAATAACATCAGTAATATTAATGCTTGGTTAGCTGTTAGATACTAATATCCTTTTCATTCGTGGGTTACTAGAAAATGACATCAGTAATATTAATGCTTGGTTGGTTGTTAAAAACCAACATCTTTTTCACTCGTGGGTTGCTGAAAAAATGACATCAACAATATTCATGGGTTACTGGAAAATGGTATCAATAACATTCGTAGTGAGTTACTAGAAAAATAGTATCAGTAACCTATATTTTGTGATAACACTTGTTGCAGGAAACTTTAATTTTTTTTGCGTTATTTCCATATTCTTCTTCTTGCATTTTATTTCATCCTTATATCTGCTAATCGCATTTCTGCTTTTATAAAAATATAATATATTTTGTTTACTATGGTACTTAAAGTATTCTCTAATTACTAGGAATTTTAATCCCGGTATTATTTTCTAAACAATACCAGACTAGGTACTTCTTGGGGAGATTGAAGAACTTTAAAACTTAAATTATCAATTGGTCGATGGATCGACGGCGTTACTTTAACTTTTATTTATCTTTTTATTTTCTCTTTATTTCTAAAAAGTTGAACAATGTTCGTGATGTACGATAAAGATTTTTGTAATATGTGATTTTAAAATGAATGAGAAATATCTTTGGCTTTAGTATGTGTATTTCCTCTTCTCTCAAATTGCTCAATATAATCCTGCGGTATGTGAACACCCGAACGTCGGGTCATCACATAATGGGTAAAATTTCTAGATTATCTTAACAAATAACAATTTAGCCATTTGAAAATATGAATGTCTTCTAAGGAATTTCTATGTTTTTTAAAAGTTATTTTCATGTTTAGATAGCTTATTATTCCACAAATGAATTCATTCAAGTAAAAATCAAAATAATGGCAACATATCAATGGGTTCGATGTGGCGAGTTTAAACGAGGGGCTCTTATGGAGCATTGTGGGATCAAAAAATGTCACTCAAAATTAAAGAAAAAACTTATAAATCAACTATACGATCAGCTCTGTTATATGAGGCTGAATGTTGGCCAACAAAGAAGAAACTCATAGATAAAATAAGTGTGACAAAGATAAGATACTAAAGTGTATGGGTTGGTCCACTCGAAAGAATAGAATGCAAAAATGAGCTCATTCATAGCAAGGTTGGAGTAGCCCTAATAGTGGATAAGATTATAAAATGTCATCTTAAATGGTTCAGACTTGTGCATATTAAGCGTAGTCCTTTCAATGCCCTTGTTAAAAAATTTTAGTAAATAAATTTTGCCCGTTTTAAAAGACGAGGACCAAAAAAATATGGGAAAAAATCATTAGAAAGAATCTCCTCTATTAGGAACTTAGGGAGGGGCTTTTATTTGATCATGCACAATAGAAGCAAACAATTCATATAGCTGGCCTCACCTAGTAGACTAAGGCTTGTTGTTGTTTCAATGGCTTAACAGACTAGAAAAAAAAGCTATCTAACAAAATGAATAGGGTTATGCAAAAGAATACAATCAAGAAAAAAGTTATATATACATACATATATATATATATATATACACACATTTTGAAGAATTGGAGAAGTTAATTTGACTTACAGTACAACCAAGTGGTCTTGGGCATTCTTCAAAGAACATCAAAGTCTTCACTTGCTTCTTCCCTCCCTGACCAGCAGTGCCATGTTCCTCCAAAAACTTCTCCACATGAAATAGATCACAACGTCCAAGCCTTGGTGATGACAAATGGTCGATAGAAGGGACTATTTGAGCACCGGTGCAACGAGATATACGCTCAAGAAGTGGTCTTTTGATATTTAAAACTAGTGAAATATTTTTTGCAAGAAGATAATCTTGAGCAAAGCGTGACACAGACTTCTCCACTAAAAGAACATTTGGATAGTTAGATCCAATTCTTGCGACTGCCATCTTCAAGTGGTCCATTTCCTATAAGTAGCAATTCAAGAGCATACATAAAGGCTGTAAGCAATCTATGAAAAGAGTAGAAAATATCAACACACCTGTTGCAGCAAAGTGTCAAAACTTGATAATGAATTCATTACTCGCTGGTATTCAAGCGCTCCTCCAAGAATTAGAATATTTGGTTTTTCAGTATTTGACATCATACGGCGATGTGCAACATTCTTCTTGCAAACAACTCCTCTTACCACAACACTAGACAGAAAACAGATCATAAACTTTAAAAGCAATCACAATCAGTGTTAGCACCAAAAGCACAAATAAATTCAGGATAAAAATACTTCCAAGTGGATCCAACCAGTAACAATTTGAAACAGAACCCCCATTTCATTAATACATGTAGTTTAACTTCCACATCAGTGCAAATTTTGAGAAAGACTAGTACAAAAAACTATTTAGAAAGGTAGAAAACAAATGAAACAAGAACAAAATATAAAAATCAAGTAACACTCAAATAAATCTTAAGAACTAGAACAAAAATTACCTTTGACTACGATGTCCACAAGCAAGGCACTTGACTTTAGCATACCCACAAGGATCCATTCCTCCCCCTTTGCTAGTGTCTGGTTTGAGAAGTGTTGCTGCTTCCCATGACAATGATGTAATAATTTCCAACCAGCTTTCCTTGTCACCCTCTTCGCCAATTGGAAGGTTTTCAATCTCTAAAAGTTGGGCAATTAATGCTCTAAAGTGCCCACCAACAACATTTTTCACTGCTCTTTTGTGCTCATCACTTGATCCACTACCAAAGCTCTTTGAAGGACGAAGATATCCCCATTCTCCGGCGGGATCATACTCTTCACCATTACATACTGGCTCACACTCATCTTCTTGATCCTCAGGCTCAGTAGGAAGCCAAAGTAGTTCATTGTTCTCAAAATCTGCAAGTTCATTTGCTCCTTCCATTGCATATATGGATGAAGAAACACCGTATTCATCACAATGCTCAGGCCCTCTTTCTGCCATTTTATCAGAGCAATTTGAATCCTGTGACTTAGCACAATCAACAATTGGAGAGCACTCAACTTCAGAAGTTACATTTTTTTCAGCAAGGTTCGCTTTATTTGTGTCATAGTCTTGATCAGTTTCATCAAATTCACGGCCATAGTAATCATCAGAATTCTGGAATTGAACTGATACTGATTCGGAATGGCATGCACCATATACATCATCGTCATCATCGCTTCTGCACTTTGACACTTCAGTATGAATTATTGAAAAATGAAAATGGCATAAATATGGAAGTCACATCACAAAAATCGCAGCATCAACTGCTGATACATTAAACACAAGTTTCCTAGAGTAAACACACTGAAGAAAAGATTTAAGAAAACTATACTAGAAACACATGCAACTAGGTACCTCATTTTTACAAATGCAGGTGCAACTCCCTAATCATTCTAAGAATACAAATCTAAAGGCCCTTGCAAATGTAGAAATTGCCAGTTAGGTGAAATAACTAAAATGTCCTCAACTTCTCAAAGCTATTTGCACGTATCACAACCAGGATCTCATCTTTAACAAAATATAAAACATAAACGCCTTCACCTGGATTTGAATATATGATATGCAATTTGCAGGTATAAAATAGAAATGAAATGTGAACCAAGATGACTTTGATTAAGTACCTTTGTTATAGAATGAAACTAAATGAGAATATTACTTCAGAAATAAGACTAGGCAGTAAAAATATAAAAGTGCCTAAGGATTATTGTTTGAAAAGATAACATGATGGAGCCAACTAATAGAGAAGTTTTGTAAATTTGCGGCTACGTTTGTATGAATCCAAAGCACCCAAAGCTCTGGCAATAAAGTAAATGTTGTTAGCTAGTTCAGCATGGTGAAAATAAATGTTATGATGAATGAGTGGCAAACTAGCAATGACAAAATAATGGTTCGAGTGGCAAATAATAAAATTAAGAAAATTAAAACTAAGTAGTTAAAAGTAAGTTGATTTGGGCAAGTACAAATACAAGTAAGAAAATGCACCCATTATACCAATTAATTAAAACTAGTGCATGTGAATTAAGGAAAAAAGAGTGATAAACCATAATGACAAATTCATATACAAAAGAGATGGATTCTCTATTAATTTGAAATGTGCTAGGCTGATTTATGTGGATTGGTAGGAACTTGAGCAAATTCAATGTGGTTAATTCTAGGTTTACATTCTGAGATACACCATAAAAGATTCTGATTATCATTTTTATCTTCAAATGAGTTATTAGCAATACCAAGGGGTTTATTATAATTTTTTAAAAAGCTTCACAATTTTCTTAAGCAGCACACAATTATGCTTCATCGTGACATCATGTATAGTTTTGCAGTTCTCATGTAGTTCACTTCACAAGTCTTTGAGCCTTTGGAATGAAAGTATTGATGGCTACATGAATTCTTTGTTTATTATGGACAATGAAATAGAATTCCCTCCCATGGTTCCAAATAAAAAGATCCTTTCTAACAATGTCTTCCCATACTTTCTTGTTCTTCATCTTCTTCTTTTATCATGGGCAAAATCATAAACTCAAATTTTTAACAAGTGCAATAAACAATCTACGCATAATACACTTGAACAATTCAAAAGCAACATCTTCTAACCTTATTCTTATCCTTCATTGGAGCCACTCCAACCTTGCTACGAATGAACTCATTTCTCATCTTATTTTTTAAAATAACCCACTTATCCAGCTTAGTAAACTCAACTTGAAAATACTTATTTATCAATAATTTTTTTGTAGACCAATAGTCTACCCTAAATAATATCGATGGTTGTATAGCTGCTTTATAAATTTCCTTTGAATTTTAAGATTTTCAATCATACAGCACTCCATTAGCGCTCTTTCCCTTCATTCAACAAGATTAATCCTATTATTCAAATTGCCCTCTATTTCACCATTATTGTGTATATTTGCAAGAAAGAATTTGAACCTCTCAATCTTCTTAATACATGATCCTCAACATTTATGTTCATAATATTACAACTTCTATTATAATTAAGCTTACACTTCATATAATTGATTTTAGATCTATTAAGTCAAAACCTTTTAAATTCAAGTAGTCCTCTAGAATTCAACTCGAGTATTGCTTTAACCATCCTTGGTCTTATCGATCAATAGAATGTCATTTGCAAATAATATGTACCAAGAACCTCCTGAATATAATAAAAAAGAACATCCATAATTAATATAGCAGCTAAGAGCGGTACCTTAATGCAATCTAATGGTAAATAAAAAAAATATTAAACAAGCCACCTTGGGATCAAACACATTCTATATATATATATATATATATATATATTAATAATAATAATATCAATATAAGTAGCACAAACCTTTTTCTTTCTCATACTCTCCAAAGATACCCTTGGCACTTCAAGCCATTTCTAAATTGATAAAAATTAAATAAAGATCTTTAATTTCTCTAAAATTCTCCATCGAGCCTCATATATGTCTAGCCTCCATGAAAGATCTACTTAACATAAACCAAAATAATTTTGCAAAAATCAAGTTCCCAATCACAAATTGTATTCAATCACTATCTTCCAAAGCTTCAAAATATACTAAAGATCTTGATTCCCCTATAATTTGCACATTGAGTTTATGCTTATAAATAAGTTCTACAATTTTTACCTTACTCATCTAATATATTTTTAGTTTTTAAAATTATATCAAATAATTTTGTGAGCTAAAAATTCCTTCATCACTCAAATATTTCCATACATCAATAGAAGTGTCATTTGATCATATTGTTTTCTACTCTTCATTCTTTAATGCATTCTTGTAATGACCCTAGGTCATTTTGAGAAAAACGTTAAGTTCCTGCTAAAACTTAATTTTTGTTGTTTTACCCGCGAATTTTCGTTTTCAGTTAAAAAATTCCGCTAAATCTGTTTTCGTCAAAATTTCTATTACATACTGACTAAATTACTGATTGATGAAGTTTCTCAAACCCAATTAATGTTAAAATAGAATTTTAAACTTGTCATTAATCCCGTATTTAAATTAGGTTGTTCTTTCAGAAACTGTCGGCAATTAAGCCGACAGTTCTATTAGGAAAAGGTCCGCGGTACATAATAAAATCATTCCCAATTTTTACTCTTACTCTCGTAGCATGCGGGCATTTATCAGCGTTGGCCGCACACACGAAGCGGGCATGCGTTACGTACGCACATCCTATTTAACCCGCAAGGAGCCGCTCGACTCTGCCCACCCTCGCTAAAGCAAACCTATGAATATAATCAATACTTTCTAGACGTTGTTTTGACGTACATTACCTTGTAGATTGGTTTTATAACAATTTTCTCGAATCAAATAAACAATCTCTCAATAAACAATCTCTCAAGTCTATGACTTGACTTAATAATTTTATCGACCTTTATTATAAGTGGATTATAATTGGAAATTTCGAATGAAGTGTCTGATTTCTTTAAGCATTTCATTGATTAAATTGGCTAAGATTATGATTGACCTATAAATTTTCCTAACCTAGGTCTTAAAGTCTTAAAAGGATCTAAGATATTGAGAAATCATAAACTAATCAAGAGATATACTATATTTATGCAACAATCAATTTTTAGAGTCTAATAAAGCATTTATAAATACAACTTTCGCAGATGCATTAGATTGTTGAGTACTTAATCAATACAATCACACACTAAAGTACACTGGATATTACTTTTTATACTCTTATTTGTTTTTATTGCTGCTTAAGCACCACTTTGAGCCTATTTTGTGTTGTTATTAAATGCATTATTTTACTAACGATGTAAAAAAATAAAATGATATTTATGTATCTTGTGAATGTTGCAAAGGATACCGAAACAGTGACTAATAGATTAGGGACGGGGCTAGTATATCGGGAGCTATAAGAGTGCCATTTGAAGCCTTTGAGAGGGCCCAGGTAATGAACATACTTTTATTGAACCCAACCTCAAAGTTCTGACTTTGTCCATCATAACCATTAACGTCGCTTCATGATATCAAGACATAAACACAAACATAAATATTTATGCGATTATTGATTTCTTATTTGAAATTTGGCATGTGATATAACTATAGCAAAGGAATGTTTATTCGCAGGAGTTATGATTATTTTTATTATATTAAAACCATATTTTTCTGTAATTATTATCTTATCATTTTTATCTTCCGCTTTTGCTTAAAAGTATATTATTTAATATCTTTTATATTTAGAATGTGCACTAAGACATTACTTTTATAATGTCAGATCAGATACAGTTAGAGGAGGCTGAGGTAGTTTAAATAAGTTAAAAAGAATCATGGCGCAGAATAAAACTTTAGATTTTACTTTCTTTCCAGAAGACACATTTATTTTTATATGTTGTCAAATATATAATATTTTGGATAATGTGATGTTAAACTGAATGAATGATATTTTTTATTTCTTGTATGGCTCTAGATATTGATTAAATATTATTTTGCTTAATCGCCAATATGATCTTACAGGAAGATGCACTTATATTAGATTTGTTGTTACTCACTTAACATGGGTCATCACAATTCCAAATCTTAGTTTTACTAATCTAACAAATAAAAATGCAAATTATATCATTTAATTATTTACTAAGCTCACTTATATTAATTGTATCGGTAACATTCATTAAAAAATTTAATAAAAAACATATATATATATAAATGTCTTCATCCATAAAAAAAATTTGAGCATTATCTTTGATATATTTTATATGATTCTTTAATCTTCTTGTTGCCTAATTTGGCTAGCATGTATGTGTCTCATTCCCTCAGGAGTTTCTAACATAAAAGTTAAATCATCAAATGATACAACATTAGCATTACAAACTATTATTTTCAATTTACAAGCGAATTTTCATTGCTTCCAATTCTTATAATTTATATATTTAAATTATTTTTATAATAAAATGATTTTCAATAATATTTGCTTAAATGCCTTGTTTCCATGATATAGTGGGGTTAAGGCTTGGTCTTCTTCTTCTTGTTGTTGTTGTTATTATAAGGTATTCTTCAAAAATATATTTAGTTATTTTGTAGTTACGGCTAACAACTGAGTTTTACATAAATTAGATACAACCTCAAAATCAGCTATTCATATTTTAAATTTTGCTCTTTAATACATCAATGTTAACATTCTTAAGATTCTATCATCTAATTACTGTGTGTATATATATTAAATTTACAATTATTTTTTAGCTCTTATTTTTATATCTAAAACTAATAACTGGCATTAATCATGTTAACACTATAAACAATAACTTTTTTTAATAATAACAATAACAACAAGCCATAAGCCCACTAGGTGATGTTGGCTACATAAATCCTTCTTTCCATTGTGTCAATCAAGTATAATCCCCTCCCTAAGTTCCAAATAGAAAGGATCCTTTCTAATGGTTGCTTCCAATGTCTTTTTTGATCTTCCTCTTCCTCTTTTAATACGGACAAATTTATTAACTCAAATTTTCTAACAGAAACACTGAACGGTCTACGCTTAATATGCCTAAACAATCTAAGGCGATAGTCTCTAATCTTATATGCTATTGGAGCCACTCCAACCTTGCTACAGATAAACTCATTTCTCATTCTACCCTTATGAGTATACCCACTTATCCACCTAAGAATTCTCATCTCTATAACATTTATTATATCAGTAAGTTTCTTCTGTGTTGGCGAAAAGTCGACCGCATATAATATAGCTAGTCATATAGCTGCTCTATAATATTTTTCTTCAAAATTGAGAGAGCTTTTCCAATTGCACAACACTCTAGCTCCTCCATTTATACAATTAGCTTGGATCCTATTAATCACATTACTCTCCATTTCACCATTATTTTTAATAATTAAAGCAAGGTATTTGAAGCTCCCGCTCTTCTTGATAACATAATCCTCAATAATTATGTCCTTGAGAATAGAGTTTCTAATACAATGGAACTTGTACTCTATATACTCTATTTTAGATCTACTAAGATGAAAATATGTAAATTTTAAAATAGTCCTCCATAACACAAGTTTTGCTAACTCCATTCCTAGTTTCATTATCAATTAATAGAATGTCATCCACAAATAACATGCACCAAGGAACCTCCTCTTGAATATGCTAAATAAGAACATCCATAATTAAAGCAAAAAGATATGGTATAAGAGCTGAGACTTGATGTAACCCAATAGTAATAAGAAAATCATTAGATTAAACACCATGCAATTGAACACATATTGCAGCCCCATTATACATCTCTAATAATATCACTATATACAACACAAATTCTTTTCTCTCCAAAACACTTCTCTTACTATTATATCGCAAGCCTTTTCAATATCAATTAAAATTAAATGAAATTTTTCTTTACTTTCTCTAAATTTGTCCATAAAATGTCTTAATATATGTACGACTTTAAGAGTAGATCTACTTGGCATAAAACTAAATGAATTTTGAAAATTACAATTATTTCTTCGTAATTTGTATTCAATTACAAAATTTGAAGTATGCAAATTAACTTGATTCATCTATAATTTACACAATCTTGAGCATCACTTTTACTCTTGTAAATAGGTATATCAATTCTCTTTATCCACTCATTTGACGTTATTTGTCTTCAGAGTTAAAAATTCTATAGACAATATCTTTATTTATAAAAAAGTAATTAATTAGAGCTCTAGAAGCCCTAATATAAGAAATAGCGTGTGTTTTTCTTTTTTAAAGATAATATTATTATATATAAAATTATAATCTAAAGCAAACTCTAAGATCTTTTTTTCTAGTATATTTATCTCTAAGAATTAAAACAATCATGCATACAATTAAATTCTTCAGCCATAATACTATTACGCCCAATTATATCTCCTCCTATAATAATATTACCTCTTGAAATATTCCTTTAATCAACACCTATAAATTATACAATAAAAATTCATTTATACTTGCACCAAATTCTTATTGAGAGAAATAAGCACTTGTGTATTGAAAGCTACCTGATCAATTCAAATCTTTAACATTTTAATTTGATCTCTCATTCTCATAAGTTCACTGCATCATCATTATAATTTTGATTGAATATATTACTCACTCCATTTCTAAGATGATTCTTACATGAGAATAAACTCTTATAACCTAAATTATCATGTTCCGTTATACACTCTCCCACCCATTTTGTTATTTAAGACAAAATAGTTACCTTCCTGCAAGTCATAATAAATAAAGAATATATATATATATATACGTACATATAAATTAGCCAAGGAAACCAAAAAGGATGTGAAAACGAACACAATTTTTACCACAATGCTTGAAAAAAATCAAAAGCAATGCAATACAGAGCAACTATATAAGACATAATAAGTTGCATGCTCAAATTCTATCTCTTCTTCTTATTCTTGTTATGAAAGTTACAGAATCTCTGAAATCATAGTGACGAAGGTAAAACAAACTAAATATATAGTCTTGGAGTTAATGTTAAGCAAACTTTATTATAATATCATTTAACAAAGAAGATGCCATAAATTCACATGAGATTCATTATTTCCTAATTGAAGGTGGGAAGAGATTTTAATTTAATAGAAAAAAAAAAAAAACACTGAGACATTTTGATTTCTAAGGCCATGTTAAAGTGCACCTGAGTAGTGCCATATGAAACCATACAGTGACAAAATGGCTGGAGAAATGTCAATGACATAGGGACATAAAGTTCATGCATTCACTGTGAAAATAATATAAATTAATTAAGTTTGCAACTGAGTGATAATGAAGGTTGATCTATGCATGATCTGCTATACACAACAAAAACTACATTTATTAAAAAGGAACACCAATTGCCTTCCCTGAAATCCTTAACTGTCAGGCTTCCTCAAAATGACAAATTGTGTTGACTCACAATTAAAAGAAAAAGGACCGTCTTTATCGTTTAGCATTCTTTCTTGTGAAAACTTAGCATACCTGCTCGTACAGTAATTAAAGTTGTTAGAACAAGTATCGCCTACATAAGCAACAGAATCCGCATTCCTTTCCAGCATTAAAATGCCCTGCTTATTAGTCCTAGACTCAAAGATCCCAAGTGAAGCAGACCCATAAGGAACTCGTGAGTAAGGCTCGTTTGAATAAGCCATGGAACAAGCAGTCATGGTGCTACTCTTAAATGTGCAACTAGATCTAGTGCTAATAATACTTTCAGTCAAAAAGGATTCATCCATACCAGCATTCGAGATTATTATTGCATCAGCTGCAGAAGTTACTTCCAGCTGCCATTGCTGGAAGCAGAAATTGCATACTCGAACCCTATCCCTCTCTGACTGTTTATTCTTTGGATCAACAGAAGGTACAGGAATAGAATTAGCAGTGCATTTCCCACAAAAAACTCGACCGCACAACCGGCAATGGTGCTTGCGAACAAACAAGGTGAATTGCACATCACAGTCATAGCAGACTCTGCAACTATTATCGGGCATCCAGAAGTCCCTCGACACGTATGCAGGCTCAGACTGTCCAGGAAACCAGGACTTCACTAACTCTAACAATTCAGAGAGCATGTTATCTCGGTTTTCCATGAACTGTTAATCCCCCTGAACTTGTCATTCTAATGAAGTCATATACAGACGCTGAAGATTACGAAAACTTAACTCCATCTTCAAAACCTTTTTCAACAAAATTAAGACCAATAAAACACAATCCCAGACAAGCTGCATTGTATAAACCCACGGATTACATTTTGAAATCAGCAACCCATGGACAAGCTTAATGGCTTTATTACATGAATTGCAATGCTGATGTCCCGATAAAAAGCTGGTTGATAAAAAAATTGCCGAATTTAACCAGCATTTGGTTAGAATATTTCCAAACGGTTTTTTGAGGTCAAGCGAAATCCCATTTTCCCCCAACATTGCCGTAAATCTCCAATTCGATAAATCATCGTAAATCCCCAATCTGAAAAAACACGGAGGTAACAAATTTTGGCAGGATTAAACATCTAAATCCTTGAGTCGAGACAAATAGGATTTAAGCCACCGCCTTCAAAATCTCAAAATCAAGTCAATCCGGCTGAATCTCGGATTGAATAAATCCACCCTCCCCTGGATTTCACAGTTTACCCGCAGGATTAGCCTGGATTTAACAAATTACCCGCGGGATTTAGCCAGGGGAGAAGATATTGCAACGTCTACAGAGAGAGGAGAGAGCAACGTGACCGGAGAGAGAAGCGCGCAACGTTCACGAAGCAATAAATAACCCTAAACCTAAGCAGAAGAAGAGGCAGACTACTCAGATTTTATTATCTAGTGTTTATAATAAATGATCAGTAATTATTGATTATAGTTATTGTGATTAGTTATTATTTGCTAGTTCTGTAATCAGTAATACAGAGGTTTAATTGTAGCTAAACAGAGTAGAGATAAAATGACAAACATACTTTATTTGTTTGTTTTTTAAGAAATATAAATTAGAAAAATCTCCCCGCTCAAATTACGGATTCTTTTTTTTTTTAATATATATTTGTTAATCGCTTAACATTAACATAATTGTTAAATAAAAATTAATTAAATGGGATAATAACCTAATCTACTGTATAAATATGATATTAAAAATAAGAAATAATACTATATAAGTAATTATGCTACTATTGAATAATGTGTGATTAATAATAAATAATTTATTTGATTAAATAAATATGCATTTTGAATTCATCATGTATTTATGGTGTTATTAATTTGTAAATGTAAATAACATTGTTAACTAATAATAAGTAGTTAGTACTTTAAACTATATTAATCATATAATAATAATAATAGTTATTTAATTAAAAATTAGCAATATAAATTTTAATATATTAGTTAAACTTGAAATTATTATAATTTAATTGCATTTTTTAACATTATAATATCTAATTAAATTGAAAAAGTTATACTAATATTTACATTTAATATAACAATGTATTATAATACTAAAAAAGTTAACATATTAGTGGATTGAGATATTTAATATTATATTAATCAATATGATTTGATGTGTTTTTATCTATTTCATATAATAAAAAATTAAATTCACAAATCTTCATAAAATCATTATGCTAGAACTAAAATGATTTATTAAATGATGTGTCTAACAATTTTTAGTAATTAATTTTCCTATGATTTATTAGATTTATATTTAAGAATTTAGTAAGTCTTACTAGAATTGAATCATATTTATTGTCAAACAACCACGATTAAGTTTGATCACAACTCTAAAGCACGGGCGAGATGAGAATTTAAAGAGTTTAGGATTGGATTTGTTTAGATTTAGTGGGAGCTTGCTTAGTGTAGTAGAGTTGATTATGAGTATTCTAATAGCACTCTAAATATAAAAATAATTAGGCTTCTACACTCATTTATCAAATTTTAAAGGATCTCATCGTGCAAGTATAACGCAAAAAATGGCTAGCTCAAATGGCCATAAGATAGATCAACTTGTTAAGCTAGGATGTTGCATATGTCACCGAGCAAGTATATACAAGTTCGCCATGCATATCTATATAATATCATTAGTTTTTTCTGCAAACATGTCATCCAAACTAGCAATATCGTTAGATGCATGAACTCTTTAAGCAATTTCATACATCGATGACCCAATATGTTTTTGTGAAATATTGCGTGCATCAACTCGAACGTCGCAGTATAATCATTTACACATTCATTAGTCAAAATCATGATTATAACCTGTATTAAAGAAATAATATGGTATTTTTCTTCTTTAAATTCAAAAAGAGCCTCTCAATATATAATAAAGTAAATAATATTATGTTTCCTTGAATTTAAATACCCCTAACTTATCTTGATCTATCAATGTTTATAAGAAAATAAATTTAGGTAATTTGCCAATTCTAAAATAAGGATAGTGTGGGCCTCATAATTCACAAAATTAGACTTAAGGAGAGGCGTGACACTGTGGCAAATCATCACTTATCATTGGATTATGTGAAATCTACAATCCACATAATAAGGGAAAGATGTGCTCAGAATGCATACATAATATCAGTCATTAAATCAATACAAATACAGAGTGCGGAAGCAAATAAAATAAATAATACATCCACTTTATCATAAATCAATTTAGAGACAATAAAAATAGCTCAGAACTAGCAGTGCAGAAAAAGAAAACACAACCACAAATATCAATATTATTACAACATTTAATTAAATCTTGAAATGAAATAAGAGCATCACTCATCCTTACAAGCAAATAAAAGGATCTAAACAACTTTAAGTCTGCCATGCTGCTACTCTTCAAGATATGACTCATTCTCAAGCACCAGATCTTCAAACTGATCAAATTCTAACATTATCGGTTTCACAATGTCAGGGCCCCAACCAACAAAATAAAATAAAATCTTATTAGACAAATTATCTAAGTACATTTTACACTGATAAATTTTTATACATTTATTAATATCACTATTTTTCTTAAACTTAAATAAAAAAAAGTAAAGTAGGAGCAACGAGCATACAATACAAAGGGAAAAACTATAAATAACAGCATTTATAACTTAAGCAACAGTGAGGCAAAAAATATACCTCAAATGTAAACTAAAAATAAAGCTAGGCAATACAAATGTAAACATAGTGTAAATACTGAAAGAAAATATAGCATAAACATGATGTTGATCATATGAACTATGCAAATGACAAATAACGAATCTCACAGTGATATGTATAGTAAGCAATAAAAGATCTAGCATCATAAATATATAAGCAAGTAAAGTAGCTGACTGAAATAAAAGTATGACTGAAAAGCATAATTGAATCAAGAATTTAATATAAGTAAAACAATAAGAGTTATGTAATAACTGCCATACAGATAAGGGCTAAATCTAACCTGCTGAAATCAAAAGGATTCTTTGCGTCAACAAGGAGGTTAAGACGACAAAATATCCTAGCGTCAACAAGGAGGCTAGGGCTACAAGAATCTTAGCATCGACAAGGAGGCTAAGGCGACAAATAATTTCCTAACATCAACAAGGAGGCTAGGGCTATATACAACTGAACTGAGAAGTAGTACAAATATATGCAATTCATGTTTTAGTTATTTACTTTACTTCTGTGGACAATTTCAGAAGTAGCTGAGGAATCAAGCACATCTGCAAGACTATTCGGGTTCCAACTTAACAACGCACTCCTCAATAAGTGATGCTAAGTAATCCTTATCTCAAATTCCCCCTGCCCATTGGGGTACTATGCGCAAAAGTCAACCAATGCTGAACCCAATGCAAAGTTATCCTAAATATTCTATATTTTTATTTTATGCAATAATGTTCTTGTATGACATATTCAAAGAACAAGGCACAAAATTTAAGAAATACGTAAATAATAAAATTTAATAGTGAGTAAAAGACTCTATTAAATATTGTGATACTATTTATTATCTAATTAAACTATTCTAACTATTCCAAATTACACAAGTTCAGGATCTCCAATGCTTACTATCTAGTGTAACTTAGAAGCACGACCTTATAAGTTAAAGAGGATTAGAATTGATCAGGTTCTAATCTAGTTCAATCAGGTACAACTATGAGTTAAGCAATAAATCATGATATCCTAATTGATGAGTTTAGACATTCAATGCTAAGATCTAATCAAGATCTTACTAAATTATGATTATGAGTTAAACACCATGATCTTAGGTTTAATCATATAATCCAAATGTAAAACATAAGATCTAAGGTTTAAATCTTAAATATAAACTAATGATTAAGGCAAATCCCAATAAGCAAAGTCAAATAATAGAATAATTCTCCTATTTTTAATCTAAAATTAAAAGATAACATAATCAGAAATAAGTTATAAAATCTAGAAACTAATAAAACTAATGTTTCATTCATCGAATAACCCACTTTATTCAATGAATAAAATCTAACCTAAGATATATTCCTAATCTTAAAAAAAGGTCCTAATATGAGGTATAAATCATAATGAAACTTTTACTAAGATGAGTTAGAAGGTTCTAAAAGTTAATGGAATTATTATTAATTAGCTTCAATTGCTATTTTTATTCATTTAAAGGGTTTATGAATGAATTTTCACTAAGTAAGGGTGCATTTTTCTTAGGGAATTTTAAGCCTTAATGGGGGATTTTAGCAAATTATGGGTTTTTATGAATTAAATTGATACTAAATCAGTTTTATTATTGTTATTAATGATTTAATACTATTTCAGGGGTTAAAAGCACTTAACCTAAATTTTAGGCAAAATAACCATTTTACCCCTATTTAAGGGTCCAAAAAGCTTCTTTTTGATTTAGGATTCCAAATCGAATTTTCTTATCACCAAATGATTTCTTACTGTCTACCAAGATAGGTCCAAATTAAGAATATTGACCTAAGGGGAAATTTAGTAATTTCTACCTAATGAAATCTAAAAATTTTATGCAATTTATTGATGCTTACTATTCAAGGATTCAATGGAGTCCAAGAACACTAACTTCTGATGTCTATTGGTTAAGTTATGGATATTCTAAGTTCTAGGGTTATTTTGGTAAATTTTCCTAGGGTTAAGAGGGGTCAAAAATGAACTTTTCTATTTAAGATCTAAATTCAGCAAACTCAGTGGCTTATAGCTTCCCTATATCACAATGAGTTCTTTAACTGGGAGTAGACCCAAATTAGACCTCATTTGGTCAAGTTATGACCTAACTAGGGTTAGGAGTATTTTAGTCAACCTAGGGTTCTTAGGGTTCAAAATTATAAATTTTATTTCAATTTATTGTTGGCACTGAAATTCTAAGCTAGATACCACTTTGAATTTTCTGATTTGGAGTTCAATTGACCAAATTATGGTCAATTGAAATTCAAGAGCATTTTGGTCATTTTGGGAGGGAGTCCTAAATGTGACTTTGCAAATAAATCACCAAATGAAAAAACTAATACTACCACAGTAATGGAGCTATTTTTTTGTTCACTTTAAGACTCATATTGACTATGTTTGATCGATTAAGAAAAAAATTATAAGTATTTGTGTATGTCCTAAAATGTCACTGCGTTAATTAATTCCATGATGAAAATCCTGATTTACGTCATTTGATTCATTTTATATTTCTGAGCAAAATGAGACATATATTTAATATGTTTGGATCATTATATTTAGAGTTATGATATCCTAAAGTTTTAATGAAATTATTTAATTTCATTTAATAATTAATTAATTTATCTAACTGATTAATTGATTTGAATTAATTATTAACCTACTGATAATTATTAATTAAACTTAATTATTGAAATTAACTAACTAATTATTGTTAACAGATTACTTAAATGCTAATTATAATTAACTGATTAATCTAATTAATCTAATTATAACAAATATATATATATATATTCAATTATATTTACATATAAACACACACACATATATATATATATATATATATATATAATATTACGATTATTAAGCCGAATAAATCGGACGTGCGTTACCTACGCACGTCCTATTTATTCGGAGAAGAGCCGAAAGGATCGCACCACGCTCAAACACCCCTCCCTCTCTTCCATAGAGCATACCTGAGCCGACGGACTGCAACCGAGCCGAACATCTCCCCTACGCTCGACTCTCCTCCCTCTGCGGCATTGAGAGACGTACATCGGGAGCTCGTAACGCTCGCAGTAGCCCTCGAACCTTCTTCCGCTCGCTCAGCAAGCGTCGTCCTCCTCCAGCGGCCGGCTTCCCCCCACGTGTCGCGCCGACTCTGCGTGCCGCTCGACTCGCGTACCAGGATCCTCCGCTCGACCCGCGTCCGTGAGGTAAGGCCTTCCTTCGCGTCTATTAGGGAAATAAAACCGTGTGTGTTTTATATATATAGTAATATATATATATATATATATATATATATATATATATATATATATATATATATATATATATATACATTACAAATTTGATTATATAATGTATAATAAAACCATACGTATATTAATATATACAAATTGGATTATAAGCTTAAATATATATATATATATATATATATATATATATATATATATATATATTGGTATATGTATAATAACAATAATAATAATAATAATAATATTAATAATCAAATTAGAATATAATAAATTGATTTGATTTCAAATTTTAGGTGGAAAATTTTATGAGTAATTTAATTTAATTAATCTACCAGCATGCTTTAGTATCAAATCCTAGATGTCTAAATCTAGCTTAGGTATCAAATTATGTTCCGATTAATTGGAGTATTATTTTAGGATTTTAAGCCAAGTGTTAATATAACTCATTATTACAACACTCTATATATTCATGTGCTATACTAGAATTTAGATGAGTTAAATATGATTTGTAATTAATAACAATTGAAATACTTGACATAATACTTGTAATGTTTTAAAATCTCTAAGACAATTTTAAAACTCTTAAGAGGAATTATAGTAATGTACCTTTTAAAAATTTAAGTTAAGGGATATGAAAATAAGAAGATGGGTAGTTTATCGAGTAAATAAGATCCGTTGCAATATAGTATCACTTTCAAAAGTTTAATAGAATTCTCAACCATAACTTTTGCAGATCTATCAAAATTGTGAGTGAAACGTCTAATTAAGTCAAACACAAATGTACACTGGATATTACTTTATATGCTTTTACTTTCAATTGCTGCTTATGCATCGCTTTGAGCTTATTACTACTTGATATGATATTCTTACTGCTAATGATGTAAGAGAAATTGAATGATGTTTATGTGTCTTGTGAATGTTGCAAGAAGGGTTCCGAAACGGAGCATGATCAGGTTAGGGACGGGGCTAGTCCTCGGGAGCTATAAGGGTGCCATCTGGAGCCTTTGAGGGAGGCACAGGTGAAGGTTGCTTAAATGCACGTTGTCATCTGAGATCCTTAAGTGGGTCCAGGTGAAGGTTTATGCTTAAATGCATATGAACCCAGCCTCATGATTCTGGCTTTGCCCAACAGAACCGCTATTATTGCTTCATGATATCATAGACATAAACATAAACATAAATTTTTTATGTGATTATTGCTTTCTGTTTGAAATCTTGGCATGTGCAAGAACGGTTATTTTGCAGGAGACATTTATTTTCTTGTTTTTGAAACACACTATTTCCTGCAGTTATTATCATTTTATTTCACGCTATGCTTTAAGTATATTCTTAATATCCATTGTATTTAGAATGTGCACTAAGGCATTATTTTTATAATGCCAGATCAGATACAGTTGGAGGCGGTTGATATAGTCTAGAGGTGTAGCGCGGGAAAATAACTGCCCCTTCCAGGATTAATAGTTTGATGAACATGGAATTTTATGTAATAATTTCTGGATGTTATTTTTATTTTAAATTGAATGAATGTCGTTTCTTTTATGTGAATGGCTTGAATGTTTGTTAACTACTATTTTATCTAACTGCCAATATGATCTTGCGAAAAGATACATCGATGTTAATTTGGTTCTTACCAACCTAACATGGGTCATCACAATAGTAGTCACGTTACCCAGTGCAAAATGTTTAAGCATGAATCACCTTATATTCTTTCAAAAGATTTAAAAAAGACTTAAAATAGTATACTGTGAAACAACACAATTTCCATAGCAAACAAAATTTGCATAAAAATCTTGCGAAGTTTATACTTAACAAAATTATCTGTGATGTATATGAGAGAAAGAGCCATCACCATGAAGTGAGGCACCATAAGAAGGATGAAACCAGAGATTATTAGTAGGGCTAAATAGTACAAATGATCCGCAAAGAATGGCTAAGTTAATGAGAGCAAAATGACAATGACATGCTTTATAAAGTGTAACATTGAAGCTGATCTTGGAACATTCTAAATGGGAAAGATGTACTCACACAAAAAGGCAATATAAACTCCTTCATGGATTCTATTTAATAAGACAAATAACAAAAATTTGAGGAATAGTATTTCAAAAGGTGTACCTGTGACAATAAACAGCAACTTCCTCATGGTTGCAACCCTAAAAACATTCATCAGTTAATTCAAGTCCCACACAAAGAGAGTTAAATATCAATACTTGAGATGGAAAGACAACTATGCTCTCCTAAGGCACTAGCAAAAGACCCCAAATGAATTGTACATGTATCACAGAAGAATTTCACAAAGATTTCACATGACGACCAGACAATAATCACATCTATGTTCCACAAAACCCAAGTAAAAATTCCGACTACAGGTGCATATCCCATGAATACAGTTGATAAGAAGCTCACCAATGAAATTCAATGGCTCATGGCCTGAGCAACAATAGCACTCCATGGCTCATCCAAAGAGTTTGAAAAATCTGCATTTCTCAAGAGTCATGATAATAAGCAAAAAGGTGTAATAACTTGGAAAACAAACAACAATAACCTATACCAAAAATAGGTGGAGCGGCAAACAAAGAGACAACACATCCACACATCGATCAAAGCATTACAAGGCATGATTCCGTCATCTCAATAGATGAAATCATCATCTCCTTGAGCTTGAAGAAAAAATGACAGGGTTCCACATCATTCTATCATCTTTATATATTATGTTCAAGACAAAAATAATAAAAAATAAGGAGTGTAAAGCAATAAAGTAAAAAGTAAGCAAAATTGTACTAAAATACATATAATATCTATTGTTATATAATTTATCAGTTATATCTATTCTGAAAGAATACAAGTTCAGGATCTCTAATATCTTACTATCAAGTAAAATCTAAAATTTAGGGCCTTATAAAATTAAACAGTATAACTGAGCAAGTTCTAATTCAAAATCAAATAATACTACCTATTGAAGTTAAATAATTAATCAATCAACTTAATTGATGTATTTCATTAACCCATAACCAATCTTGATCAAAATAATCAAGATTTAGGATTAGAGTTACACTCCAAAGTTGGAGTTCAAGCTATAAACCCAATGTGCTAACATCTAAGAATCTAAGATTTCTCACAAATCTCACTCTAAAGATTTAAGAATCTTTAGGAATGAAATTTCACTAAGATAGAATTGCAAATCTAAGAAAAAAAAGCTAAAAGACTAAACTTAGAAGATAAAATAATCAAACTTATAATTCATAACTGAAATCTTAGACTTAATCAAGATTGAATCATTTAAGTAATTCCATTACTCCATGGAATTTCTATATATTTTACTTATAAATCTACCCAAAAGTTTACTTAGAAATGTATTTGAAAAGGTCTAGTAATTGTCTAACTTAAAAATAACTGATTTATTAAACATTGAAATGTAATTAAAGAGATTAAAATGTGGATTCTAAATCCACAAAAGAATATTAAGGTTTTACTTAATGAAACTTATGAAAAATTAGGGTTTTGCCTTTAAATCAAATTTCACAAGTCTAAAGATCTTAAATTGATTCTAAACATTCAATTCACTGATTTTAAGAAAATAAATAGATTTTCAAGTTTTAAGGGCACTTAAAATATGGTCAAAATAACTAAATACCCCTCCATGGGTCAAAATGAGATTTTAAGTTTTAGGATTCCAAATTGAATCTACTCAATTCTAATTGGTTTCTTACTATCTAAGATGAAGATTAACACCTTAAACATCTAATTTGAACTTAAGTTAGGCTTAATAAGCATTAATTATGATTTAGGTCATTAAAAGGTGATTAATCAAAATTAACTATAAAAATTGGTCCTAAACCTGAAACTAAGGTTTACTATATGGAGGTAATACTCCCCAAAAAAACCACCAAGAAGCAGGATCTGAATCCCTACACAACGATATTTTAAGAGCATTGAGTGATTTGGAAATTGGCATGGGGACCTATTTATAGTGATAAGATTATCTATTCGCTTGAATTCTTAAAAATTTCAGGCTATGAATATTTGATAACTTGGCATCTACCATATGCATTAAGATTTGCATTTTACACAAAGTTAACACTTAAATTTACATTTTATAAGAATTTTAAGATTATAATTCCAAAATAATAGTAGTAACTAACATGCAGGACAAATGCCTAATAGTTGAGGAATTGTGGTATCCCAAAGAAAAAAAAACCTGCTTCAAATACAAGATTTAGTCACAGGGAATACATAGTTTTCTTGCAACCACAGTGCAAACCCTCCCAAAAATAATGCAAGGCTGAGGGTTTTAGTAAAAACGACTTCACGTACCCACAGAATGGGGTATATCTTAGGCATAAATCAATTGGTCAGCACTTAAAACTAAAAAACCTGTATCCTTTAAGCTTATAATATTATCTAATTAAGATCATCAACAAAACCCATCTAAATACACCACAATAAGGCTGAATCTATATATAAATACAAGAAAGGGTACTCCAAGAGATGGTTGACCCGACATAATTAAACGTTTACCATAATGTGAATATAAGTTTCTATATACTGACTCAGGTTATGCATATATATATATAAACTTTAACTGAACCCCTACAAAAAAATGTTCTGTTATTGCCACATAGTAAACAAGTATATCGTGTAATGGAACAAGCTAATATATACCAATAGTCATAATTATTCCCAAAATCTGAGTGCATAAGATATATCAACAAGAATAAAAAAAAAACAAACAAAAAACGAGCAGAAACTAAAGAACAACTACCACAAAAACATACTTACAAATTTTAAATTCTGGCACAAAAGATATGCATGCAGCAATTATATCTGAAGATTTAACGACCAGAGTACTTCCCCACTAATAAGAAGATCACGTACTCGACAATGAAAATGTAAAGGTAATTCGAAAATTTATCTTCAAAAATCATTGAAATCGTATCTCAGTAAATTTATATAAAATAATTTTAACCAAACAATAGCATTCATTCTCCATGTCCAGTAGATATATCATACAACAACAAAAACAAAACCAAGCCCCCGCTAGGTGGGGTCAGCTACATTATGCACAATAAAATAGAAGGCCCTCCCTAAGTTCCAAATAGAGAAAATTCTTTCTAATGGTTTCTTCCCATGTCTTTTTTGATTTTCCGTTTCCTCTTTTAATATGGGCAAATTTCATAAAAATTTTTCTAACAAGGGCATTGCACGGCCTACGCTTAATATACCCGAACATTTTCATTCTATCCACTATTGGAGCCACTCTAACCTTGCAACAAATAAGCTCATTTCTCATTCTATCCTTTAAAGTATACCTACTCATCCAGCTAAGCATCCTCATATTTGTAACACTTATTTTACTGTTTAATTTCTTCTTTGGTGGCCAACCTTATAAAACTTCAAGTTTATAGAACCTTTTTAATATCCAATTTCATTTGGCTTTCTGACCAATCAATATATGATTTAAAAGATCATTGCCATCATCCTTCAAACTCTTAAAAATGTGGATTTTCATATTTTCACGTTGTGTTGATACTTTAATAAAATCACATTGTCATACCTTTCATTGGGATATCTCTTGATAAGAAAATTTTAAATCTCTATTCTCTTTTCTTAACTAGTTAATGGCACTTTTTTCAATAATTCTAAGACATTATACGATTCATAAAAAAGTGTTATTTACTTCTCTAACCATTCTCTTTGCAAGAATTTTGGTTACATAGTAGTCATTACAAATGTCAATGCTGTTTGCCTTTAATTATTCCTTAGAAGAGCATTTATACTCCTTTACAATCTTTTTGTACTTCCTCAATCCACCACCAAGTTCCCTAATACCCAATCTAGTTGAATATTAAAACTTGGATATCAATAATTTTAATGGAACTATCTATCGTATCTCACATAAAGTTTGACTCAACTATAGAAATTCAACCTTGCATCTATTACAATAAAACCTATATTGATTAAGTAAAACCATTTAAAATTCCAATAATATATCTGAAAGAAACTAGAACTATTTGCCATTTCACTAAACTCAAAGATATGCATTCATTATGACAATAAGATTTTACAATCAAATCCTTTTTGTAAAGGAGAATGTTATGGTGCCACGAAGTTTTACATATTTGACTATCTATATAACCAATTAAAATTTCTCAGGCTATTTGCAAGTGAGCCCAAGCAAAAGTGCATTGAACTAATCTCTTTGTTAAACAAGAGTATGCCATATCATTACACATGATGTATTCTATCGTATAACTGTAGCAAAATCCTTGGGAAAATTACTCAAAAAACTTTCTAAACAGGTTCTTCTTCCCTTCAAGTGAAAAACTCATTTGTGATTTAATTACCATGAAAGAAACTAAACATTATTGTTGATTTTGAAGTGTGCGTGTGCATGTTTTTGCAGAACCATATAAAACAATAATATCAATTGTAACTCTCAAGCTGCATTAAAATCATCATTAACTGAAAAAACTACAGAAAATTTCCATCTTACTAGAGCTTAAAATTCCACAATAATCAAAATTTATGATTATTCTCTCTTCCTCAAGTATAAAACATAACAAAAATTCAACAATCACTTACCAAAAGTGACTTTCAACCAATTAAACTCATGTTAAAGTCTTAATGACAATCAAAATGCCATCATCAATAATAATAACAACCATTCTATCACAAATCTTGTTCAACTTAACAATACTATCAACTCTTATAACATGCAATATATTCGCATCATCAATACTCATAGCATACAATTGAATATAACCATAGCTGATGTATTGGGATCTATCGGCCTCCTCAATATTTTCTTGGAAACAAGAAAAGGGTGTTTGGTTATAGGATCACAAGATTTACTAACACAAATCCTATAGCCCACCAAACATAATTTAATGGCTCCCTTGAATTTAGTTCACACCATTATCCTCCGTCAAGGGATGCCAACCGAAGGATTTAGAAAAATTAAGCATAGAATTGTGAAGAACCCTGTAATCTTGGTGAAACAAGGATTTTGAGATTTCAGTAAAACAGGAATCTTGTAATCCGGTTACCAAACTACTCCACAATAATCGTAATTTTTTCTAGTAGATGTGTAAATAAAGTTTATTTTTTCACATTCAAAAAATTCAACTTTCATTTACAAGCTTAACCTAAATTTCAAACCTATTCAACACATACGTCAATTTAACACAATGAATTAAATCATGGCACACTGTTAGCAGATTAATTCCAATTCAACTTTTTCACATGGAATAATTGATATCTTTTCAATCACTAGCAACTTCTCATGAAACCCAGCTCAATTTTACTCATCATTATTGGAGCATTTGATTAAATTAAAGCACTAGGAATTCATTATATATTCAGTAAATTAAAGATGACACACATGCTCGTAACAGAATCCGTAATTCACAATAATGAAGCCACATGAAGCAAAAAGTACCATACCCACAATTCCCAACAAAGCAGATATTATAATTACGACTCTAGGTTTCTCCACAAACAAAAACAAATAAGCATTACCTAGAACCTAAGCTTCGTGAAGAACCACCGATTCTTCCCAGTCTTGAATCGCTCCTCGAACCGCGCCTTGGTCTCCTTGCAAGCCGTCACCTTCTTATCGCGAGACGAGAGCGCTTCGAGGCTGACAACGTCCTTGAGATCGACGTCGAGGGTATATCGGGTAGGCATTATGTGAGTGTAGTTGACAAGCTTAATAAAAGCCTTAACCCTCGATTTCTTAGCCGTCTTCTTCTTTGAATCCTTGCGGATGACCTTTCTCGGGTACTTGGCGATGCCGGCGACGAGGCAATGGCCATAAGGGCGGTCACGGGTGCCCTCATCGAAAGATCGGAGGATGACCGCCTTCCGTCCAGCGAAGCGACCGTTGAGAATGATGACGGCCTTGCCGGGCTTAAGAAACTTCACCATTTTCGAAGAAGCCTTTCTATTCCCTCCAGCGGTGCCAAAACTTCTGCAGAGCCCAGCCAAAAACCTAATCCGTAATATATGATTATGCTTAAATAATGGCATTAGGAGGATGCCCCCGAGCATGCATATATTCAAATAAATTTATGCTAAGTAAAAAAAAAATAATAAAATATTTAAATATAATTTTAATAATATTAATTATAATTTAAGTAAACTGTAAACAAGTAAAGTACAGTACTAAATCATAGAAAATACATAATATAGAAATTGAAAAAAGATCTTATGCTATTAGTCTAAGATTCACATAGTCTAGAACTATGAAAAGTAATATAGCTAAAAGTTATGATGAGTCTTAACAATCTATAAGATTGAAGATGATCTCACATGTTAATTAATTGACGTTATTTTAAATCTGTACTCATTCTGTGGGCATATTTAGGATGAAGAGATGAGTTAAACACGTCTGCTTAACATCTAAAAAAAAGCGGGGTCAAATCCTAAAACACTCACATTCACCCTCTAAGAATGTGAGGTCTCCTTGTTACTCTTTTTTAGCCTGCCCTAGGTTGATCCACCAATATAAACCCCTATTAATTTTAATGTGAAAATTTTATTCATGCACAATGTCTTATATATATGATTCAAATGAATAAAGCTCAAGGCTAAGTAAGCATTCAAGGAAAATTCAATAATTGCAACTAAGTGATATCTAAAATTATCTAATTTTAATAATCTACTTAATGATTGGAACTAATTGAACTCTTAATTAACTTTGAGATATTGATCTCAAGTTAATTCTAATTATAATAGTAATTTGGGTTTTGAAAATAATAATTTTAATTCAATTAGTATGATATAACAAAATAATTTATAAGTATAATTAATATAATTAGAAACTAGTTCTTATTCACATCATAAATTATAAGATTCAATTATAATAATTAAATCAAGGTTTATGAGTCTAGTAGAAAGAGATTAAGATACAGAAAATATCTAACTTAAGAAATTGAAGTTAAGATAAATTCACTAAAGTTCACTAGCTAGTTATAATTTGAAGGATCTAACCAATCAAGTGCTAAGCTAACTAGGTTATACTAAATGAGAGGTTTATAGTAAGCAATTGATGGGATTTAAGAACTACAAGTTCTAAGTATTCTAATAGATGATGTTTAAGGAATTTAATATGATTCATAAACTAATTTAAATAAGTTAGGGATTCCAATTACTAGATCTTAAAATAATCAAGAGAATGCTTTAAGAAATAAGATGAATGAACTAAGTTATAATCTAATCACTAAAGGCTAAATCTAGTTAATTTAATAATCCATAATTACAAGGGCATTCTAACTACTCTTAATGGATGTAACTAAATAGATTTAGGGATCAACTATAATTCAAGTTGCAAATCAATCATAAGATTTTTACCTTATGGTTGAAAGGTGAATCAAATAATTTGCAATTGATTTATAAATCTAGAAAGTGATAACTAAGCTCATATATATAAGTAATCTAATTTGATATGAGAGATAATAAATGTGATATATTATCTATCATATGATTTTATAACACCTAAAACATGCCATCTAGAAAAAAAAGAATTATCACAATAATACCTAATTAAGAGTCAACAATCTAAAATCATTAATTGTTGTATAATGGAAATGATTTACATAATATTGAAATCCTTATTTTATAAGGAGAAAAATGAAACTAAGTATGTCAAATTTGGATAATTTTGAAAAATTAGGGTTTTTGTGATTATGAAAATTATGGTTAAAAAGTGATTATGAAAATTAGGGCTAAAAAGTGATTATAAAAATTAGGATAATTTTGGAAATTTAAGGCTAAAAAGTGATTATGAAAATTAGGGTTCAAATGTTAAATTTTGATTTCATATTATTGTTCTTCACATTTTTATGAGTAAAATGGACTATTTGATCATTTAATTTAGATATTAAATGATCAAATTAGGCCACATAAAATAATGAATATTAATTTGTAATTAATTAATTAATCTTAAATATTGACTATCAAAATAAAAATTAAATTGCATATTATTAATCTACTCATTTTTATGATCAAAATGGTATATAATATTGCTTATATTCGATTAATATTTTGAAATTTATAATTAAATTAAATTATACATTAAATAATATTAATCTCATAATTTTAAATATTATGTTTTCCTTAATACATTTACTTAATCGCTAACACTACTTTAAACCGACAGCGGAGCCTATAAAAATGCGTCACGTGGCTTTCGATAAAATGACACGGTTTAGAGGAAATGAACCGGACTGCACGCCTTCGATTTGCGAGACACTGGTCCAAGGAAGTTCTTGCAGAAGCGATTTTTCCCGATCCGCATTCTCAGGAATTCTAGGGCATCGAAGGAAGATGCACTTCGAGACTTCTTCCGATGATTCAAACGCCATGGATGGAGGGCCAATCATTGTCTTTTAAGAGGAAATGGCAGGTTTCTCCAAATCAAATCTTAAGGTAAGAGGAGAAAAAGAAAGCCATATCATCTTCATTATAGAAATTTAGAAAAAAGAAAATAAAATTGAGGTTTCAGTCAAACCATACCAAGTTAATTTAACCAACTCGATCAAACAACAAAAAGGGATTTTAGTTGAAGCCAATGCACGAATACAAGGGAAAAATGGTATTGCAGAGTAGTGGCCGGACTAGGCCTTATGAAGCACCACTGAATTTATTTTGAATTCTCTTAAGCTAAAAGAGATGATTGAATTAAACAGATAAAGTCAAAAATGGTAAGAATAGAAGAAAAATGAGCAGATGTAGATACTACAATGGAGATCAAATGAGCTATTTTAGACTTTAATCAGTCTGGACAGAGCTTTCTAAATGGAAATATAACATAAGAAGTAAGGTACCTGGCAATGCACAAGGGTTTGGAGAAGCTGTCAGCTAGAGATCGCTCCAGGTAGGGTAAACGATCGGAGCCAATTTGTAGTTCACTGATGAGGTCTTTAGCTCGCAGGTAACTCTCAAGCTCTCGACAAGAAAAAGGAAAAAGGAGATGAATGCCCAAAAATATTTCCTTAGGCTGCCAAGAGAAGGATAAGGCTCGAGATGGATAGGAGGAGATGAGGACACTGCTCTACCATAGTACGCCTCCTTCGCACGATGGTGGAGTCGTGGCTCTGCTGAGGAAGCCGTACAGGGAAAGAAGCTCGATCGTTGGATCGAGGCGTTGATCCAACGACTGGATCTGCTCGCTTAAATTAGCGTCGTTATATTAGGATCCAAAAGCATCCAACGGGCCAGATTTGATTGAGCAGCTGTCCCGTGTTTGGGGCTGTACACAGGATCCCCGCCTTTTGAATACAGTTGTTCGAATAATTAAAACATATAATATATATATTAGGTAAATACATTAATTAATTAAATATTTTATGCACAAATTATTACTCAATAAATGAACCAAATGCACTTCAAAAAATCCTAAAAATTCACTCTTACTTAATTGAGGTGTGAGAAACTCAAAAATGCAATCGAATTTTTGATCGGTGGTCAATTTAATTATCTTTATTTTCTAAGTATTTAAATATTATTAAAATATTTGGGAAAATTCGATGACTTCCAAACACTTCCAAAATACCACTCATAGCTAATTTGGCTGTGGTGAGTCCAATGATGGACTCCATTTTCATTTTTGAGGTCTAAATAAATTAGGCATTCTTAGAATTATCAAAAAACTATGAAATATTGGAAATTATCAAATGATCTCTAAATTGCACAAAAATTGAAATGGAGACTCCTAATACTATTATAAGACTAATGGAAAATGATTAGAGCCAATTAGATCACTAATTGATGGGTAATAAGACTAGGGTTGTTACACTAAAGCTGCACATCTTTTATTTACTAGTGATCCTAGGGAACAAATTATGTTTAAGGTCTTATTTTGCTTAACAAATAATAGTTGTTCAAAACTTAGAAACTAATACTAGATAAATACAATGTTTCAAATTCAAAGGCAATCATTAAGGTCATAATAATAACCTGCAGTTTAATCTTGACTGATGCAACATCAAAAATTGAATGTTGCTTTTGAAAATTTTAAAAGGAGCTTACCTACTTTCAGAAATGATATTCTTTACTATAATTTTGGGTTTGGAAAATAGAGGAAACAAAAAGCCAAATGAAATCCATCACCTGTCTCATTGAAGATATAATATTTTTCATTCAGATTGCACCATCTTCATGTATAAAACATGAAATATGGAAGAAATCCTTATAGATGAGAATACTCCAAGAATTTAAGCTCTCTCTATAATTTAGTTCTAGCAAAACTATCCATGGTGGTGGGGGTGGGGGGGGGAATAATTTATCTTTCTATTGCATTCTTATGTTTTTTTTATACCATATGGATCCAAGTTTTGTATAACTATAATTAACCCAAAGCTGAATGTAAAATGAGAATAATCATTAGATTGAAATCGACTTCCTTGCAATATGAAGCATTTTTAGATTAAATCACATCTTCATAAAAAAAATGCAAATGATATATACCTTATACATAGCCATTGAGAGAAGGATTAGGTGAAGTGAGTACCTTGCCGGCGACCACCATAGAAGGAGACGACTGCGATTGGAGGGTTCGGCCATGGAGATTCCATCCGAGAGGAAGCGGCGAGAACCATAAAGCCTTCGGCTTTTATCGGGCATGAAGGCGGAGGTTGGAGGAGATAAAAAAGACGCGTGTCGAGCGTAGAGGAAGAAGATGTGACACGCGAGAGGGAAAGGAGGATGTCGTGGTCGGCCGAACTGTGCTTGCGATCGAAGGAGGCGACCGAATAAAGATTTAGGGCATCCAGCTTTTTATTTTTTTGGAATGAAAGAAATGAATGTATATATGCATATATATATATATATATATATATATTTATATATATTTATATATATATATAAGAATTTATTTAAATAATTAAGTTTTCATAATTTTTATTAATTGATTCTCAAAAATCACCAAATATTCACCCCTAGTTAATTGAGGGGTGAGGAATGCAACAGCGAAGTCGGATTTTGATTCCAATGAATTTTTAATTTTCACATTTTTGAGTATTTAATTAATATTAAAATATTTGTCGAAATTTCGACGGCTTCCAATTGCCACCAAAACATCACCCAAAGCTAATTTGGGGGCATTGAGTGTGATGACGAAGTCCGATTTTTGATATGAGGTCAACATAATTAGGTCAATTTTTAGAGTTCTTGAAATTCCCAAAATCAGGATTTGATCCGTTTAACTCCTGATTTGAACTAGATCTTAGTGGTGAATTTCTAATGACGTAATTAGTATGTTAAGATCAAGATTATGACTGAGATTAATCCTAATTAAATGTGATAACAACTTGAGTTGTTACACGACCACATCTTAATCATACTTGGTTAAGGGGCGGGCCGCCACACCAACTCACTTCCTTCACCATCATCATCACCAACTTTCACTAAATAATCAATCACCACAATTGCTACTCTTATTCTCATCACTAACACCACATCACATATCACTACCACCATATCACCATAACACATTACCACATCATCATTATTGTTATAGTCCGATGCCGGTTCAGCAAGAACTGTCCCGACATCGGGTGATCATATACCGTATGATCATATTGAGTAATTTGAAAGAAAAGGAACACACATATAAAAGACAAAAGATATTTCTCTTTCATTTTAAAAGTTTATATTACAAATATCTTCATCGTACACTACGAACATTATTCAATTTTTTTAGAAATAAAGAGAAAATAAAAAGATAAATAAAGTTAAAGTAGCGTCGTCAATTTATCAGCGAGTTTGAAAATGTATGAATTAAAGTTCTTGTTTGAATTCTCCTAGAAGCACCTGATCGGGTACTGTAATTAAAGCAATACCTGGATTAAAATTCCCAGTAAGTAATTAGAGAATACTCTAAGTACAGCATAAATAATAAAATATTACAGTTTATATAAAACAGAGATGCGATTAGCGAAAATAAGCGTGTAATAAATACGCAAGAAAAGTAAGGCAATAGCGCAAAAAGGAATAATCAATTTCCTGCAAAAAATATTATCACAAAATATAGGTTACTAATGTCATTTTTCAATAATCCACCACGAATGTTACTGATGTCATTTTTCAGTAACCCACGAATGTTGCTGATATCATTTTTCCATCAACCCACGAATGTTACTAATATTATTTTCCAATAATCCACGAATGTTGCTAATGTCCTTTTTTCAGCAACCCATGAATGTTACTGATGTCATTTTCTAGTAACCCACGAAAGTTATATATATATTGGTTCCGAACAATCAACCAAGCCTCAATACGAATTTGACTCATAGTGAATCTAAGCAGCATTAAAGCGCAAAAAGTAATACATGTCAAATAATGGGAACTTTTTTCGTTAAGTTCAGAGAGTGATAGTTCGCTCGATCTGCATTTAGATTTTTGATATTTTAAATTAGCTTTTTAAGTGATATGATATATTTTAAAGGATTTTTACATTCTTCTTTTCTATTATGTCTTTGTTACATATTCTCATATTGATAGAAGTTCATATTTTTAAGTTACTGATGTAATAATATAATGTTATTATTATCATTATTTAATGATAATAATAATGCATGAAAGAATATAGACAGAATGAAAATGACTGTAAAAATTTCAAAATATAATAATAATAATAATAAAACGCCATAATAAAAATATTTAAATGGAAATAATAGTCATTTTATAACATTTGTACTGTTTCTATTATTGATTAATGAGAATAATAATAATATGAATGACTAATAGAGAGGTAGTATAATTGAAAATAAAAGAAGAATCAAAATATCTCCTAATTTTTCTTCCTCTTATATTTCTCCTCTTACCTAGGATACTGTTACCAGAAAAGATGAGGGAGGCCGGACGGTTGCTGGTTGGCTATTGGCCTGCTGAGAGCTGCTGAGTGGCCAGCTGTTGCTGTGAGACGGGAGGTCGACTGCTGTTAGGGAGAGGGAGGAGAGGGGCTGGCTGCTGCGGGGAGAAGAGGGGCTGGTTGCAGTGGGGAGAGGGAGGAGGCTGGCAGCTACTGAGGGCTGAGAGGCTGAGGCTGGAAGGGAGGGTGGCTAGGTTGTGGTCTGTTGTGGGAGAAGGAGGGAACAGAGGGGGTATTAATAGGTGCAGGAGGGGACATTCCTGTACCAAAATTAAATGGCGCATGGCCACTGACACTGGCGCGGAAGGTTGTTTTGCCAGAGGCGGAAGATCCTTCGATCTAGATCGGGGGGAATTTCTTAAGGAAAAAAAAGATAAATTACTAAAGATAAATTTTTTACATTTTTCCACCGTTCGGCGCCCAAAAATTTAACACTAAGGTGTCTTATGACATAATTAACACCATCGCGCTGAAAATTTCGATTCGAAGCAATATTTTATTTTTAATTAATTTCTGAAGTTTTAAACTTCCAAAATTAATTGAGGTCGAACCGGCGCTCCAAAATCAATAAAACTTCTCGAGCAGTCTTTAAATAATATACTTAACACAATGACATGAAAATTGATGAATTTGGACACGTAATTAATGAATTCAATTTATTGAATTTAAAAAGTTAAAAAAATAAAGTAGGAGTTTCCATTATTCGGATTTTTCCCAAACTATGACACTTTGATCTAAAAATTATTCTTTAAAGATATTTTTGTTTGCCTTAATTCGAAATTCCTCGAGGTCTTGATTACTGAGGCGGGATTTGACCTAATTTAGTGAAGTAACAACAATGGGCCATTACAATTATAAATAACAACAATAACAACTGCTCAAAACCTTAACCCTAATTCGATGAACCATATAATTCAATGAACCCTAATTTGATGATTGGGTTAGAGGAAGAGTAATGATTCTTACGGAAAAAAAGAAAAAGTACTAAAGATAAATTTTTCGCATTTTTTCGCCGATTGACGCCCAGAAATTTGACACCGAGGTGTGTTATGACATAACGAACACCCTCGCGTCGAAAATTTTCGATTCGAAGCAATATTTTATTTTTAATTAATTCTGAAGTTTTAAAATTCAAAAATTAATTAAGATCGAATCGGCGCTCTAAAATCGATGAAACTTATCGAGCAGCCTTTAAGTAATATATTTAACACAATGACATAAAAATCGATGAATTCAGACACGTAATTAATGAATTTAATTTATTGTATTTTAAAAGTTCAGAAAAATAAAATATGAGTTTCCATTATCCGATTTTTTCCCAAATTAGAGTACTTTAATCTAAAAATTATTCTCATCTAAAGGTATTTTTGTTTGCCCTAATTCGAAATTCCTGGAGGTCCTCATTTCTGAGGCGGGATTTGACCTAAGTTAGTGTGGCGACCCGCACCCTTAATTCGCCGAAGGATTAAGCAAAGGGTGGAGTGTCACTCTGGTTAACCCCTCACTTACCATTGGATTAGGATAAAATCCACAATCCACCTGGTTAGGGAAGGATTAACACAGAATCAATCTAACAGTCACTATATAAGTAAATGTACAGAGTACGGAAGCAATAAATGATATCCAAGCATCACAATATAACATAAGTGCAAAATATAACTCATAATATAAGCATATAAGTCCAAATGCACAGTCAAGGGTACCTGTATTATTACAATAATTAAAGTTCAAATAAAAAGGAAATGCAAATGCACTCATCCTCACAATAACTCTGACTAAATATGCTCTGGTCCGAGCTGCTGCTGCTCCTCTAGGTATAGCTCCTCCTCCGGTGCTGGATCCTCTATCTGCTCTACGCCTGCCATTATCGGTTTCATAATGTAGGGCCCAACCAAAAAAAGAGAAAATCTGGCTAGACAATTATCTAAGTACATTTTAGGCTGATACATTCTTATATGTTCTATAGTATCACCACTTTACACAATTTTCCTAAGCAACAATATATAAAGGAGCGACTGACAATACAATAATAAAGAGAAAAAGCTATAAATAACATTTATAACTTAAATAAAGGAGGCTAAGACATGCCTCAAATGCGATGTAAACAAGATAAGGCATATAATATAAGTAACTAAACATATGCTGAAAGAAAATACTACATTCTAATACATGCTAGTGATCAAATGAAATATACAAATTACAATAATAAATCTCAGTAGTGATATATATAAATAACAACAAAATCTAACATCCTACTATATATAAGCTGTACAAAGAAATAGCTGACTGAATAAGTAATGCTAAACCATAACCAAATACTAAAATTGCATATCAAACTCTATATACTAACTGCCATATCAAAAGACTTGGCCAAACTGGCCCACATATATATACATCTCAATCTATAAACATATTGAACATACTGCATGACTGAAGAGGCAGACAATACTTATGCAACATATTTTAGTTGTTTTAATTTTGTTTCTATGGACAACTGTTAGAAACAATTGAGGAGTCAAGCACATCTGCAAGACTATACGGGTCCCAAGCCTAACACACTCTCCTCAATGAGAATGTTAGGCATCATGATCTCACCTTACCCATGTCCATCGTGGCAAATGTGCACCATAATCACCATAAACCGGATCCAAAAGCAACTGTTATCCTATTATTCTAAATTTTCATTTTTCATGCACAAAGTTATCTTATATGAAATGTCCAAGAAAGTAAGCTCAATTTACAAGGAATGCGTAGCACAAAGTATCAAAATAAGCAAGGGATTCTACTAATATGGTGATATAATCTGTTTTCTATTATCCGTTATAATTATTCCAAGTTACACAAGTTCAGGATTACCATTTTCCTACATATCAAGTGCAACTTAGAAATCGTCCTTATAAGTTACAAAATATCAGGACTAGCTAGGTCATAATATACTGAATCAAAGTAGACTATAAAGGTTAAGTAACAAATCATTACGGCCTAATTAATAATTTTTGACGTTCTAACTTAAGACTACTAAGCTATAGATTATGGATTAAACACCATGAGATTGGGCTTAATCACATAATCCAAAAAGGATAAGACATAAGATCTAAGTTTCATTATAAAAGTGATCTAATAATTTAGGCCAATCCTATTAAGTAATCAAACTTAATAAGACGAATCTCCTATCTTAGATCTAACGTTAAAAGATAAAATAATCAAAAATAAGTTGAAAAATTCTAAAAACTACTAAAACCAAGGATTCATTCAATGAAAAATCTCATTTTTTAATGAATAAAATCAACCATATGATCTAGTCCTAGTCATAAGAAGGTCCTTAAGGTGTAGTGTTAAAGACTTAGGAAAAATTTTGGAATCTATCATAACTGTTGATTTTACTTACTTAAATGTCATTAATATGGTTATAATGTTAATTGTAGTGCTTTAAAGGACTAATTAAAGGTTAAGGGTGTTTACTCTAAATTTTGGGCAAAAGGACCATTTTACCCTTACTTAAGGGTCCGAAAAGTCAACTTTTGATTTAAGTGTCCAAAATGAGGTTTCTCTTTTCCATATGATTTCTTACTATCTAACTTGAAGATAGACAGTAAGTATGTCCAATTTGGACGAGAAACGGATCCTACAGGTTCAAAATAAGGTTTATAACTTAAGGGCATTTAAGTAATTTTCACTCTACTGGAAACTAAGTTTTTATTCAATTTATTGTAGGTTATTGTTCAAGGATTCCATAGAGTCCAAGAACACTGCATTCTGAGGTCAATTGACTAAGTTATGGACGTTCTAAGTTTGAAGGGTAATTTGGTAAATTCGAGTCGGTCAACGGGTGACAAAAATCGAATTTTTCCGTTTGAAGTCCAATTTCAGCAAACTCAGTTTCTATAGCTTCCCTATAATGTACTGAGTATGCTGGTAGGGAGTAGACCCAATTTGGACCTCAAATGGTCAAGTTATGATCTAACTAAGGTTGAGAGTATTTTGGTTATTTTCTAAATTTCTAGGGTTCAGAACCTAAATTTTATTTCAGTTTATTGGTGACATTGAAATTCTAAACTAGTTAGCATCTTAAATTTTAGAATTTGGAGTTGAATTGACCAAGTTATGGTTATTTGAATTCTAGGAGTATTTTGGTTATTTTTCACTAAAGTCAACTCTGAGTTCTATGGTTGACTTTTTATCCTGATGTCCAAATGGGAAAACTAATACTACTAAAGTGATGGGGCTGTTCTTCTCAGTATTTTAAGACCCATATTGACTATGTTCTGATAATTGGGTCAAAAGTTATTGGGTCATAAAATACTACTTCGTTATGCGCACCCCGAAACTAAATTATGCATTACGCCATTTGATTATATTTATTTTTCTGAGTATTTTAAGACCTATATTGGCTATGGTTGGATCATCCTACAAAAAGTTATAAAACTTTTAAGTTTTATTATTCAATTAATTTACTATTTATTTATTCAAATTGTATTAACTTTACTATTTATTCCTAAAGTTCAAATTAAATATTTTCCTATATTAATTAGTTAATTAATCATCTGTAATTATTAAATATTAATTAATTATTTTAAATATTTTTGACTTTTATCCTAAAATTGCATTATATATATATATATATATATATATATATATATATATATATATATATATATATATATATATTATCATGAACTAATCTTATTTGAACACTTATTTATTATTAATTATTTGTTTAAGTTGATTAATCAAGTCAATTATATTATCATATTTATTATTATTACTTTTTTTAATTTTTTTTTTTGCTAAAATGTTGTTTAATTTAGCTTAACATTAACTAACAGATTAATATTAATCTAATTAATATTATTCATTAACAAATTCTAATTAATTAAGCAATTTTAATTAATACTAACAAATAATTTTCTAATTAACTAATTAACAAATTCTTAATTTGACTTAGTTATAACCTAACAGATTCTAACACTTAATTAATACTAATATAAATAGTATTAACTACTGATTAACTATAAGTATATTATAGATTAGTAATTATTAGTTTATATATGTATAATATATATATATATTATAACCGATTTGAGTTTTCTGACAGTTAAATAATGCAGCGGGACCCACTGGATGCCACGCGGCATCCCCAGAATCGCGCGGCCACGAAAGCGGGACCCACTTGCTGACGTGAGTACCGGCGGGGCCCACCAGGCGCGGCAGATGCCGCCGCGTGGTGACACACGCATGCGGCCCGCGCAGTGGTCCGGGTCAGGCAGCGGGACCCGTGCATGCAGCCGAGGTGACAGCGGCCTGAACACCCAGACCACGACACGTGTTGCTTCGACCCGCTCGGGTTGACTCGGCCTGAGTCGTGCCCTCGCCTTCTCCGCTTGCCGCCGGATAGGGCGCGCTAGGGCATCGATTTTGACGGCCGAGACGGCACCGGAGCGAGCTAGACCTTACCTCAATCGAAAGGTCTTGAAAGACCTTTCGATCGATACCCAGAACGCCGTCGGAGATGAGGCGCAACTCCGGCAATGCCTAACCCTAATGAACCGTATCGGGGTGAAGACGATAACGGAAAGAACTATATACTCTCAGCAAAATTAGGTTGATGGAAATTGATTATACCTAATCCAAACCGTTTGATCTTTAATCCATACTTTGAAATAGCTATTCGAAAAGGAGCGATTAAAATTGCAGAAGAAATGAAGGGCAATCACGAGTACCTGCTTGAACGGCTGGGGATCTTAGGGGAAGTGCGTCGGCCCGAATGCTCGCTCAGTCACCATCTGATCCTAATCATGATGGCATTGCTCTTAAACGCGACTGGACGGAATCGGCGAGGCTGTGAGCGCGCAGATTGGGCGGCGATCGCGGCGCTTAGCCGCGTGGAAGGTCAACGGAATCTTCGAGGAGGAAGGCAACGGCTCCTCCGTTCGATCCGGACCCGAAATCGAACGGTCCGCGATGGATCGCGCATCCCGCGGATCCGACCCGATACAGGACCTGACCCGATAAGGGCGGTGGGTCCCACCCGTTTTTAAATAAAATGTTTATTTTATTTATTGTAATATAATATAATTAATTAATATAATATAGAATTTCTCCATTAATTTAAATAAATTAAATGGTTTCCAGAAAAATTCCAAATATTCACCACTAGCTAATTGAGGGGTGAGGAACGCAACGGCGATGTCGGATTTTCGATCCGACGAGTATTTTAATTTCCCAATTTTCGAGGAATTAAATATTATTAAAATATTCGTTGAAATTTCGACGACTTCCGATCGACATAAAAATGTCTCCCATAGCTAATTTAGGGTCAACGAACACAATGGCAATGTCCGTTTTTCGATCCAAGGTCAATTTAAATAGGTCAAATTTTAGGGTTTTTCTGGGTTTTCCAGAAATCAGAATTCGATCTATTTGACTCCTGAGTTGGACTGAGTCTTAGAGGTTGACTCCTAATGGCTTAATTAGCACTTATGATCAAGATTAAAGTTGAGATTTATCTTAATTGACTAAAGTAACAACTTGGGTTGTTATAGTTAGCAAAGTAACGACAATGGGTCGTTACAATTATAAATAACAACAATAACAACTGCTCAAAACTTTAACCCTAATTCGATGAACCATATAATTCAATGAACCCTAATTTGATGATTGGGTTAAAGGAAGAGTAATGATTCTTACGGAAAAAAAAGATAAATTATTAAAGATAAATTTTTCGCATTTTTCGACCATTTGGTGCCCAAAAATTTGACACCGAGGTGTGTTATGACATAACGAACACTCTCGCGTCGAAAATTTTCAATTCAAAGCAATATTTTATTTTTAATTAATTTCTGAAGTTTTAAACTTCGAAAATTAATTGAGGTCGAACGGCGCTCCAAAATCGATGAATTTTTCGAGCAGCCTTTAAATAATATACTTAAAACAATGACATGAAAATCGATAAATTCAGACACGTAACTAATGAATTCAATTTATTGAATTTAAAAAGTTTAGAAAAATAAAACGATAGTTTTTGTTATCTAAATTTATCCCAAATTAGGGCACTTTGATCTAAAAATTATTCTCATTTAAAGGTATTTTTGTTTGCCATAATTCAAAACTTCCCGGGGCCCTAATTTCTGAGGTGGGACTTGACCTAATTTAGCGACGTAACGACAATGGGTTGTTATAAGTATAAGCAACAACAATAACAACTGCTAAAAACCTTAACCCTAATTTAATGAACCATATAATTCAATAAACCCTAATTTGACAATTGGGGCTAAAGGAAGAGTAATGATTCTTACCTCCGACAGCTAAGATGGTGTTTCTGGAATTTAGGGCTATTATGAGGAATTAAGAAGTAAAATTATTCACATTAATTAATTTGAACAATTAAATAAAATGCAATGAATTAAGCTATTTATAAGATTATTCGGTGCACTTCAGGGGTTTAGAGGCAGCTGTAGAGCTACTCAATTAGATTAATTAAATTAAATTAAACTTAATTAAGTTAAATTAAGTAGAGAACTATTTAACATCTATATTGATTTAAATACAAATAAAATATTTGTTAAATAAAGTTGAGATTATTTGAATCATGCTTATTGCATGCTTATATTTATTTAATTATTATTTGTTGAGTTTGAGCTTTTCTTAGTGATAAAATATAGTACAATCTAAGAAATAAGTGATATGTTTACTTCACTAATTTTGTTAAAAATTGAATATTTAAATTTTTTAGTAACAAAAACTAAATAACATCCTCCTTGTTATGAATACCCTACATTGCTTTAAATTTAGCTTATGCAAAGTGTTTGACAAAGTGAATAGGGACTTTGTTCTCAAAAGGTTGATTAAAAATGATTCTCAATTCAATTTGTGGATTGGATCATTGCATGTATTAACAATGTTCATTTCTTTAATATTATGAATGATGCACTACAATGTTTCTTTTCATCTACAAATAGACTCTGACACGACTGCCTACTTTCACCCTACCTATTTACTAGTGTAGCAAATGGTCTTTCTCCATTGTTCAACAATGTTATTGCTACACTCGATATCATTCTTTTAGAGATGGAGAGTACCTTGATCTCACATTCTCTTCGTTGATGATCTAATGTGGTTAGGGGAGGCTAATGAGGAGAATTTGAAGGCTCTTCTTATGATTCTAAAGGTCTTCAAATCTTGCTCTGGATTATATATCAATTTAGAGAAATCAAGCAGTGTTTTCTAAAGGAATGAATGAGGGTGTTAGATTGGCAAATATAGTGAACCTTAAACTTATGCCTCTCCCTTTTGAATATTTGGGGGTTCTAATCTCTTCTAAGAAATTGAAAGCTGAGGAATGCAAAAATATGATTGAAAAAATAAGGACCTGCTCACGAGTTAGGCATATGATAGTCGTTATCGTCAACTTCTCAAATTCTCTATTTGGAACTTATTAAAATTTTAGGGCAAAGCGATGCATATTCCAAAATTGTTATTCATTCTAATACTACTCTTTACATCATATTTCTTTTGGATAGTGATAATATGAAAACATGAGGCTGATTTAGATGGGAGAAAATTGCTCTTCCAAAAATTAATGGTGGTCTTGGCAATGTGAATATAAATGTACTTATGAAAGCATGCAAATTAACTTCATGTCGATTGGTGAGTTCAAATTCTGATTTATCTAAGTGGTGGCAGTTGTCGAACCTTAGCTTGTGTGATCTGGGGGGGTTCTTGCTATTTACTAGAAGGAGCTGAAATCTCTCCTCACGACTGTTCAATCTCACTTCAAAAGGTGTAATATTAACAATGTGTAGCAAAATAATATTTAACTAGATGCTGCTAATAGGCTTCTTTTAGGATATTTATTGGTTGTCTGTTGGCATAGTTGGCTGCGGTATAAACATCAAAAATCAAATTTGTGTGCTTTTATCTAAAAGTGCATGCAAGAGGGTCTAAAAACGACTGATAAACTTCGTAATAGAGGAATTGATAGCAATACAAATTGTGTTTTATGCGGGGATATGGATAATCTTTTAATCACATTTTTTTCATACCCTTAAGCATTCAAGATCATTAAGAAACTATATTTGACTTATTCTTTTTTATTCCCCCCATTTTGAGTCAGCTTATGGAAGCCTAGTATGGAAACAAGAAGAATAGGCACAACAATCTCATGTTATCAATGATGTAGCCTACTGTATTTGGAGGCAACAAAAAAAAAGAATTTTTCGACATATATACAAATGTCAAATTACTGGCAAAATAAATTGTTTGACTCGTTAAAGTATCTAAAGATAGTGCCCCGACCCTCAATGCCATGAGCGATGCTGGAAATAATTTATTTCAAGAACTGAAAGACAGGCTCAACTTGTTCTTAGCCAGTTTATTCAGATACTACAAGCATACTACAGAGTTTGCAATCGTTTCTTCTCGGACCTCAATGACAGATTTAAATTGTTCTGAGCCCGGAGTCATATGGTGGTCTCCTGGTGTGCGGGTGACCGCTATGTATTGATTTGGATCTGGTTTGCTAGAAAATTAAGTGAGTGCTTTGTTTATTGTGGCGTATTTGATCAATCTACTACTCAGATCACCCTTTTGAATTGCGATGAATGTTTTTTAAATTAACAATGACCTTGAAGCCAAATTTATAATGGTTTAACTTAAATTGATCTTACGTTAACTATTCAAATATTTGCCTTTTCTAGAATTCTGCACAAACTTTTGAGTTGCTCCTTCACATTGGACACAAGCAACGAAACCTTAACACACTAATCTTACCAGGCTTGGTTAGAAGAGAAACAGAATAAACCCTCCTTCACAATGACGTGGTTGGAGAAGGCATGTGAAAGAAGATAAAAAAAAAAAAGAGAAATAATTATGAGCTTGAAGTGAGTTTTCAAGGTTTTTTATCTAACAACTGAAGCTTAGAAATCTTTAGAATTAGGAAGCTTATTTAAGAGGTAGAGCAAGAGAGATTTTGTTGCTCTTAATTTATTAACCTCTTAAGTCACGAACAAGCTGCCAGTTATAATAAATTGAGCTACCAAGTCAGCAGAAAGGATCGAAAGATCAAAAAAGAGTAGTGTAAAAGCCAAATACCTAAGCATATGAAAGTCATTTTCAAATGATAGGATTTCGGATAATTCGAAGGGATGCAAAAACTACAATTCAAATCTTAATTAATATTATTGTTATCATAAATAACATTTAATATCAAACTATGGTTTACATTAAATAAAAAATGAAAATATCAGCTAACCAAAGGCTTAGGCCATAATGAGGTTTCTTTCAGGCATTTCCACAAACAGCTTGCACGCAAATAAAAAAGTACCTAAAGACAGATGAATTCGAACGTACGGCGGCGCAGTCTTCAAGCATCATCACCGGGCTTCTCCTCCTTTTCATCAGCTCCGAAATCAATCACGAAGCATTCTAATTCCTCGGAATCCAAAGTATCATCACCGGTGTAAGGATCCAGGGGCAGCTCCTGCTCATTATCAGAAGAAGAAGAAGAAGAATCGGATTGGGATTTCATCTCCTCCTTCGGCGCACGGGGTGGGCTGCGATTGCGCATTCGGGCGTAGCGACGAGAGGCGGAAGAGAACACTGAGGCGTTAACCAGTCTTGTTAAGGCCGTCGACGCCATTGCTGCGGGTCCCATCATTTCTCGAGCAAGAATCAATAATCTAACGATGATGTCAGAATATTTGAGCATAACTTATGCCTTTTTATGTTATTTATTATTTATAAATACAAGTCTAATATTATTCTAGAAATACGTTACAATTTTTTTTAAATATGGAAGATTGCATACTATTTTATGCATTATGTAATTTTTTATTCATATGTATGTATTATATTATATAAAAAAGAAAGCAACTGCTAAAAAAAAGAATATTATACTTACACAAACATATATTTTAAAAAATATTTATAGAATTTTATTTATTTATTTTTACATATAAATCTACAAAAAATAATATATATTGATACATTATATACATATTTTATATATAATAGTGTGTAAGTATAGTAAAAGTGTGCATGCTTGATTGTGAGTGAGTGGGGTCGCGCGCAGCCTTTTTTGTGCTTTCTAAAATGGCAAGAGATGCTATTGAGCTGTATTTGAGTTCACCCATATAGAATTCTTGAGACAATGCATCAATCAGAAGATCGTCATATAACGACAATATATCATTTGCTTAAATGAGGATATCTGTGGTAATGGTTGACTTTATATCACTTGTACAGAAGCATAGATGGGTCTACATCACTAATGGCGAAGAAAGATAGTTTATGCTAAGAATCACTGTCTAAATCATAAACTTGGTGAAGTGACCAGGGTCCATAAATTCTTGTTGGTTCTATGAATATTGTACGCCATGAAATGAACCATAAAAAAATGCATTCAAAACATAAAGTTGAATGATAACAAGTAGTAAAAGAACTCGAATTGTTAGCATTTGGTCAATGGGCTAAAAGTCTTTCTGAACTCAGTGCCTTACAGTTGCTTAAGATATTGAGCATCAAAATCGTGTCTTGTAGTGAGCGAGCAGCATTGTTGTGTCGATAGAGAATACGATCCGATTCGGATCAATGTTAACCACTCATCAGAAGAGATCTTCAGTTTAAGATTGAAATAAATAATCAAGCATGCAATAGATATTCAATAGAATTAGTTCCAATCATTAATCAAAAAAAGGAAATCGTATCATTCACTCAGCACAATTTCTACCAAACTAATCATAAAGAAACAATTCGATTGAAGAAAAGCCGCAATCTGACAAGAATCATACCAAGCATCGAAAAGGAAAATTTTTTACTTCATTCCAACAGATCAGATGGACGGCAGAGACATCGAAGTACGAATCAGAAGAAAAAGAAAAAAAAAGAAACAGAGAAAACAAGTTCTTCAACTATGATCGATCGAACAGAACTTCAGCGAAGAAAACATAGAGCCTCTCACAAGATAAGTGATTCATATCTATATTTGAACTAAGAGAAAACAGGAAAGAACAATCTGACGCAACAATAACATAAATTGACCGAGCCAATCACTTGAATTCGTCATCAACCTCAGCCTCATCCCCATCCTCATCCCCAAAATCATCGGACATATCATCACTGAATTCAATGTCGCCATCAGAATCGATCACCTCGGACTCCCCGCCACTTTCTTCTGGTAGAGTTTGGCGTCCGCCCGCGTATCCACGATACTGGCTACGAATCTCCTGGAGCAGGAGAAGGGAGGTTTGGTTGAGGGGAACGGCGAGGTTGCAGCGATACGGCATTAGGGCAACGGCGGAAGAAATCGCCGGAGTCGAAAGAGAATTGTGGGCGGTGGAAGCTGCAACAGCAGTGGCAAGCCTCATAAAGGCTGACGATGCCTTCGCTGAGGTCCGAAACATCTCTTCCCGCAAAGTTCGGAGGGATCTCGTTTTTGCCACTTTGAGAGAATTGAAGTGGAAGAGCGGCGATTAGGGTTTCTCGAGATTCAGTGAGGGTTTAAGAAGAGCTGTCCAAATGATATTCCGGCGGAACATCTTAGATTAAAACGGTTACCAAAGAAGTTTCTGGATATAATTTTTCAAGTGACGCGCATTTATTACGAACCATTAATTAAATTTTTATTGTTTATATTATTATTAAATTAGATTACAAAATATAATTATTAGTAATTAATATTTTATTCATTTTAATGATAATAATGATTATATTTTATATAACTATAATTTTCTATTTAATTATATAACTCTATTAATTAATTATGTTAAGAGGGTTTGTATTTAGTTAATTACTTTAATTGATTACTATTTTCATTACTTACAAGTAGTTACATTAATAATACAATTATTTGACTAATTATACTTAATTATAAATAATTGACATATAAGGATTTTAGAATAATTATTTAGTTATAGTTAGTTATTTAACTTCATTAATATAATTACACATCATTAATAGAGATTTAGAGCTTTAAATATACAAGATCCAGGAGGGATCGTTGCTCCATTCATCTTTACCTATCTGTACTTGCATGAAGAAACCCTTTCGGCTTCTTCTTCAATTTCAAGCTTGCAAAAAGGTCAACAAGACTGATCTTATTTAGTTCAAAAATAATACATTTATTTTGTGACTACATAATATTTTTAAAAGAACCGTCTTTTGCTAGAGCTTGTCATTTTTAATGTTATTAATATTAAATGAGAGCTCAATAGTTTGACTTAAATTTTACCAGTTTGAGATAACTTAAAAATTTTCAATTATAAAAATAATATATATATAAAATATTACTATACTTACACACTAATATATATCAAAATATATAGATAAAATATTGATGATTGATTGAATACAATTTTTTATAAAATATATATGCAAAAATTTTAAAAAAGTAAAATTTTCTATTGATCATAAATATCTTTTAATATATATTCTTATATAAGCATAATATTTTTCATATAAGAATATAACGTTCTAATGATTTGGCTATTACAAAATATAATCATCATAATAAGTATAATATTAATTAGCTTTGAAATAACAGAAATGTAAAAACAATAATTTTGAATATTATAAGATCGATAAGAAAATCACAAATAAAACACACTTTTAGACTAATTATTTATATAACCCTAAGATAAACATAAGAGATATTCATTATAGCTATTAGGAATCAAAATATTAAAATGAAAAACTTGTATACACCTGCAAGGGGAAACATATTTACAAGTTGAGAAAAGTTCTCTATGAAAATCCTCCTATTTGTAGCAGTCTGTTGTGCCATAAAGAGTGAAGAATCATATGAAACAAATCATACTTGACAGGTTTGTTGTGCCACAGAAAGTGCTGCTGAACTCTCCTCACTCCCAGCTGCAGCAGCCTGTATCTTTCCTCCGGGATCGAAACAAGCACGTCTTTCAGCCTCGGCACGTCTTCCTCCGGGATTATAACAGAGAAGGTTTCCCAATTCAGCACTTCGAAGAATGGCGGCACGTAGTTGTCGGACAATATGACGGGAACGCATTCATAGTAGATGGACTCGATGACCCTTGGGCTGTTAACTTCGTAGCCCCTCGGGCAGATGCAGTACTTGCTGTTCTTCATGTGCTGAATGTAGATCATCTTGCTCTCCACCCCAGCAGGCATGGGGCCCAAGATTTTCATGTTGGGGTCCTTGTTCTCCCAGTACTGCAGAAGGACGGGACGCAGCCGCCCGTGCAGATTCCCGGCATAGAAAGCTAGTGTTGATCTGTTGTCTGCAGAATTTCCGCCGAGATCTCGGAGGGGGTTTCGTGCTGAGCGGACATAGATTTCGGGGAGGGAAACGTCTTTCCCCAACTGGAAGCCTTTTCTGAGATCAGCGTTACAGAGGGCGCGGATAGATGTTCCCATGGCTTGTGCTGTTATATGAGGTGCCTAAAAGATGAAGCAAGGCTATTCAGAGTTGAGTTTAGGGTTTATCACAGAAGAATCATGATAGGCTGGATTTACAAGCAAAGGGTTGAAGGAAATCATATGTAGTTGAAGAACTGCAATCTTGTAAAATGAGTTTAGCCAACTGTAATCCTCCCAATTTTTTATATAACTAGGACTTGAATATCCAGATATCCTCATTACAACCACCATCTGAACAGAAGCAATATCACTTGACAATTTAATTCGCTTGATACTCGATTACAAAACAATAAATTCAGAGCATCCTGAACAAACCCCCAGCCCCTTGCAGATGCAATTACAACAAAAGATTACAAGACAAAAACTGGCAGTCATTCACTCGCCAGTTAAGTTGTTGTGCTCAACCATTCCAGCAGTTTCAATTTCATCTAACATAACTTTGGACCCATGGTAAGTTGATTTGGGTGCTAGTAACAATGTCACTGCCAATTTACAAAATCCCCACCTTTGCAAGCTCATAAACCAAAAACGATCTTATTAAGCTAGGTAATAATAGATATTTACATATCATTAAGTACAGTCTTCTATACATAACCTTATCCTCATTCTTTATTCAAACGAAACCACTTTCTTCATGCACTATCAATAACTATAAATATACATCTTAATTAGCAAATACAATCATGATAATAATGTATTTTTAATTCCATCCCAAGTTATTGCTCTATAAGGAAATCCCCAACTTAATGCAAAATCCTCTTAGGAGCTCTACACCAAAAGGTATCTAACAGCTTCCTCTTTGATATAATATGTAAAGACTCTAAAGTCGTTATTTTGCAAATTAGGTCAAAATCCCGACTCAAACATCAGGATCCCAGGAAATTTCAAATTAGGGCAAACAAAAATACCTTTAGAATAGAATAAATTTTAGATCTAAGTGCCCTAATTTAGGAGACATTCAAATAATAGAAACTCCTGCTTTATTTTTTTGAATTTCCTAAATTCAGTAAAATCAAAAATATTGAAATACGTGTCCGAATTCATCGATTTTCATGTCTTTATAGTAAAAACATTATTTAAGAGCTGTGCTCATGAAGTTTCATCAATTTTGGATCGTCGATTTAACCTAAATTAATTTTTGAAGTTTAAAACTTCAGAAATTAAAATAATATAAAATATTTGTACGAATCGAAAAATACGAAAAATTTAACTTTAAGGAATTATTCAAATTTCCTTAAGATTTTCTTTCTCCCCCCTCCCCCTTGCTTAAGTTGGGAAAGACTCTTCCTCTCCCCCCTTGCTTAAGTGGGGGATGACTCTTCCTCTCCCCCCCACCCTTCTCCCTCTATTTCAACCCCCTCCCCTCCTTTTCCATCACTTCCCCCTCATTAGCAGCAGCCCTCTCCCTTGCTGCCAGCCCTCCTCTCCCTGCCACCAGCCCTCCTCTCCCAGCCAGCCACCAGCCCCGACAGCCACCTCATTCGAACCCTCCAAAAGAGCCAGTCCCCTTCCCGGCCCTCCAAAACAGCCAACCAGCCCCCTCTCCATGCTGCCAACCTCCCCTTTGAGCAGCAGCCATCCTCCCTCCTCCAGCCAGCCACCATTTCGGCCACCTACTTCAGCCGTCCAACCTCTCTCAGCTTTCATGCAACACTAACCTAGGTAAAATGAGAAGGAAAGGATGAGATTTCTCTAATAATATTATGTATATCTTTTTATACTTAAATAAACTTTATGTCGTGACATTAGCATTGCTGTCATTAATCAATAATGATAAACAAGTGCATATATTATAAGATGACTATATTTTCATTCGGGCACTTTTCATTTTAACATAACTTTCTACAATTTAATTTATATCTTTTACATTCATATATTATTATCATAATAATAACACAAACCTATTGTATAAGAGAAAGAAAAATAGAATGAAAAAGCATATAGTAATTACTCCTAAAAATATTGGCTAAAAGCTAATTTAAGAATATCCAAATCTAAATGCAAATCCAAAAGTCGAACTGTCAAACTTTGGATCTTAAAGAACAAAGGTACCTAGTATATAATATGTATTGCTTTTTATAATTTATTGCTGCTTAGCTTTGCTTATTTTCTTTGAGCCAAATTCAATTGAAACTTGATTGGTTGTTCGGAATCAACGAAATAATATTCGTGGGTTTTTGGAAAATGAAATCAGTAATATTTATGGGACTAGAAAAACGACATTCGTAGCTGGTTATTAAAAAAAAAAATCAAGTAATCAACATCGTTTTATTCGTGGCTGTCAGTGAAAAAATGACATCAGTGACTTTCGTGATTAGTTATTGAAAAAAAGACATCAAGTAATCAACATCATTGTATTCGTAGTTGTTACTGAAAAAATAAAATCAGTAATATTCGTGGTTGATAATTGGAAAAAAGACATCAAGTAACCAACATCTTTGTGATAATACTTGTTGAAGGAAACTTTTACTTCTTTTGCGCTATTTTCTTATTATTCTTGCATTACATCCTTATTTCTGCTAATTGAATCTCTGCTTTTATAAAAATATAATATTATTTGTTTACTGTGATACTTAAAGTATTCTCTAATTATTGGAATTCCAATCCTAGCATTATTTTCTGAACAATACCAGATCAGGTACTTCTGGGGGAGCTTGAAGAAGAACTTTAAAACTTAAATTATTAATTGACCAATGGATCGACGCTACTTTAACTTTTATTTATCTTTTTATTTTTTCTTTATAAAAGTTGAACAATGTTCGTGATGTATGATGAAAATTTTTGTAATATGTACTTTTGAAATGAATGAGAAATATCTTTGGCTTTTGTATGTGTATGCTCTTTTCTCTCAAATTGCTCAATATGATCATGCGGTATGTGACCACTCGAATGTCGAGCCATCACAGTTGGCATTAGAGCAGTATTGAGCACATTTGAAATGGAAGAATATATATACAAAATTGAAGATATATTCATTCGAAAGAGATTAAATTAACTTAGAATGATATTACCTTGATAAGTCAAGAAGTGATAACTCTCTTTCTTCTTTACAATATGAGAAACACTAAAATAAAAAATGATATTACCTTGATAAGTCAGGAAGTGATAATTCTCTTTCTTCTTTACAATTAGGGAAACACTAAAATAATATTTTTGTATTAATCACACCCATATTTAAGTTTTATTTGTGTGATATCATCATTTTTAAGTAGGGGAGTTTGTAACGACCCAAGGTTGTTACTTTGCAAATTAGGTCAAAATCCCAACTCAAACATCAGGATCCCAGAGAATTTCAAATTAGGCAAACAAAAATACCTTTAGAAGAGAATAAATTTTAGATCAAAGTGCCATAAATTGAAAGGAAATCCAGATAACGGAAAGTACCGCTTTATTTTTCTAAATTTTCTTAAATTCAATAAAATTACGGACATTGAAATACATGTCCGAATTTATCGACTTTCGTGTCATGTTAAAAACATTATTTAAAAATTGCTCATGAAGTTTCATCAACTTTGGATCGTTAGTTTAACTTGAATTAATTTTTGAAGTTTAAAACTTCAGAAATCAATATAAAATAAAAAATTTGTCCGAATCAAAATTTTTTGGCGCAAGGATGTTTATTACATCATAACACACCTCAGTGTCAAGTTTCGTTGTATTTGAACGCCAAACGGTGAAAAAATACGAAAAATTTAACTTTAATTTATTCAAAATTCCTCAAGATTTTCTTTCTCCCCCCTCCCACTTGCTAAGTTGAGGAAGACTCTTCCTCTTCCCTCCCCCCCCTCCCCCTCCTTTGCTTAAGTGGGGATGACTCTTCCTCTTCCCCCCTTCTCCCTCTATTTAAACCCCCTCCTCTCCTTTTCCATCACTTTCCCCTCATTAGCAGCAGCCCTCTCCTTGCTGCCAGCCCTCTCCCTGCTACCAGCCAGCTATCAGCCCCGATAACCACCCCATTCTGACCCTCCAAACCAATCAGCTCCTTCCTGGCCCTCCAAGGCAGCCAACCAGTCCCCTCTCCCTACTGCCAGCTTCCCATTCCAACAGCAGCCCTCCTCCCTCCTCTAGCCAGCCACCATTTCGGCCACCTCCTTCAATCGTCCAGCCTCTCTCAGCTTTTTGCAACACTATCAAAGATAAAAGGAAAAGGAAAGGTGGAGATTTTGTTAATAATATTATGTATATCTTTCTATACTTAAATAAACTTTATGTCATCACATTAACTTTATTGTCATTAATCAATAATGATAAATAAGTGCATATATAATAAGATGACTACGTTTCTATTCCGGCACTTTTAATTCTAACATTACTTTCTGCAGTTTAATTTGTCATTTTCATTCTGTCTTTTACATTCGTATATTATTATCATAATAATAATGCTAACCTAATGTATAAGCGAAAGAAAAATATAATGAAAAAACAGATAGTAATTACTCTTAAGAATATTGGCTAAAAGATAATTTAAAAATATCCAAATCTAATTACAGATCCAAAAGTCGAACTGTCAAACTTTGGATCTTAAAGAACAAAGGTTGGGCCAGTATATGATATTACTATTTTTTATAATTTATTGCTGCTTAGCTTCGTTTATTTACTTTGAGCCAAATTCAATTGAAGCTTGGTTGGTTGTTCGGAATAAACGTGATAACATTCGTGGGTTATTGAAAAATGACATCAGTAACATTTGTGGGTCACTAGAAAAATAACATCAGTGACATTCGTGATTGGTTATTGGAAAAAAGGCATCAAGTAACCAACATTGTTTTATTCATGGTTGTCACCTAAAAAATGACATCAGTGACATTCGTAGTTGGTTATTAAAAAAAAGACATCAAGAAACCAGCATCATTTTATTCGTGGTTGTTACTTAAAAAATGATATCAGTAACATTCGTAATTGGTTATTGAAAAAAAGACATCAAGTAACCAATATCTTTGTGATAATACTTGTTGCAAGAAACTTTTATTTCTTTTATGTTATTTCCTTATTCTTTCTGCATTTTATTACATCCTTATTTCTAATAATCGAATCTCTGCTTTTAAAAAAATATAATATTATTTTGTTTACTGTGGTACTTAGAGTATTCTCTAATTACTGGGAATTCCAATTCCGATATTATTTTTTGAACAATACCAGGTCAGGTACTTCTGGGGGAGCTTGAAGAACTTTAAAACTTAAATTATCAATTGGCCGATAGATCGACGACGCTACTTCAACTTTTCTTTATCTTTTTATTTTTTTCTTTATAAAGTTGAACAACGTTCGTGATATACGATGAATATTTTTGTAATATGTAATTTTGAAATAAATGAAAAATATTTTTGGCTTTTGTATGTGTATGCTCTTTTCTCTCAAATTGCTCAATATGATCCTGTAATATGTGACCACCCGAATGTTGGGCCATCACAGTTAAGTTTTGTAACAGCTCAAACTCTTAAGCACCAAGATATTATCCGATTTGACTTGAAAGGCCTCACAATTTTGCTCTCAGAAAATAACTTCCCAGCAAGTCACCCATCCTAGGAGTGCTCCCACATAAGCACGCTTAACTTTGGAGTTCTTATCAGGAACTCCACTATTATCTGAAAATACGCTATGATGTTTACGAATTTCACTTATTATTACTTAAGCGGGTCTTTACAGAACATTCCTCTCAAGCGCCTTTCAACCAAAACAAGTACACACAGCCTCCTGTATAATCGGTTCCACCACCAATCATATCTTACACTACAGCACATACTTCACCAACTCCACATTCAATCAACATAGAAGCCATATTTTTCATAGATGATGGTTGTGAATTCCTTCTACTGCAATTTTAGTCAAGTTTAGAACTAATCACCAATTTTTTGCTCCATACACATCATCTCAAAATGATAATATTGAGGACACTGCTACATTGTTGACTTGATCATAACCACTAATTTTTGCCATATTCACCATCTCAAAATCGCAATATTGAGTACAAACACTACCATATTGTTAAATTGATCAAACTTTCTTAACTTGAGCATTCGCATCCCAAATTTTAAGTTCATGCATTTCAAATGATGAAATGCTTGAACAGTAAACTATCCAAGAAAAAACTTATAACCACCCCATTTTTCATCCTAATATATCAGCGACAACTCAATTATAAAATTTCTAAACATCTGGTTGCCAATTCATCCATAACTTCATCCATACACCACTTTAAAATTGCAAACACACGCATCCATATACCACTTTAAAAATGCAAACACACGCATCCATATACCACTTTAAAAATGCAAACACACTGGGCCTTATATTTCCTTGGATATAGTAATCATCACCACACTTGTGTGTGTTATGATCCATCTACTACCAATAAAATATGTTATCATCATGCCCATCTATGACAATTTCTCCTTTCCTCAACCCTCTCTGTGCAAAAATCACCGTTTCAACTGCACCATCACAATTAATACAAGTTTCAAACCCCTCGTACCCACCTATTGTTCTATACTTCCATATTTCAATCTCACCATCTACTCATATTATAACGACCCAAAGTCGTTACTTTGCAAATTCGGTCAAAACCCATCTTAGAAATCAGGATCCCGGGGAATTTCAAATTAGGGCAAACAAAAAATACCATAGGTGAAATTTATTTTAAAGATCAAAGTGCCCTAGTTTGGGAGAAATCCGAATAACGAAAGCTCCCGTTTTATTTCCTGAATTATTTAAATTCTAAAAATCTTGAACATTGAAATGCGTGCCCGAATTCATCATTTTCAGTGTCGTTATGATCAGTATATTATTTAAAGGCTGCTCAAAAAATTTTATCAAATTCTGAGCGCCGGTTTGATTGTGGTTAATTTTTGAAGTTTTTTAAACTCAAAAATTAATATAAATAAAATATTATTCAGAATCAAAAATTTTCGGCGCGAGGGTGTTCGTAATATTAAAACATACATCGGTATCAAGTTTCATTGTATTTGGACGCCAAACGGCGAAAAAATGAGATTAATTTAAGTTTAAGTAGCTTTAATAAATTTCCTTTAAGAAAATTTCCTCCCCCCCAATAGCTACGTGCGATTCTTCCCAAGCTGAAGAATCTTCAGCCCATATTAGCACCTTATCCCCCTCATCCACATGCCATTAAGCCTCCCTTATCCTCCTTATCCACATGCCATTAAGCCTCCCTTATCCCACTCTTATCAATCCTACTCTATTCTCTACTTAAGCCACACAGCAGCCCTCTCCAAATGCTCACAACCAGCCAAAGCAGCAACTTCCCTTCTCCTTTCTCTCCCAGCAGCTCCCCCAGCCCTCAGTCCCATAGCAGCCCCTCCTCCTCAGCTGCCAGCCCTCTTCCTCAGCTGCTAGCCCTCCTCCCTCAGCCTCACAGCAACAGCAGTCCTTCTCCGCAGCTACTGGCCCCTCCTCCTCAGCTCCTACCAGCAGCCAGCCCTCCCAGCAACCAGCCAGCAAGCTACCAACTCCTCCCTCAGTCCCTACCAGCCCCCCCCCCATCAGCCCATAACCAGCCCTCTTCTCCCCATAGCCAGCCAGCCCACAGCAGCCCCTCCTCCTCCTTAGCCTATAGCAACGAAGCTTCATCCACCTCCCCAAACAGATGCCATTCCAGCCCTCCCTTCTCTCCAAACAGCAGCCCCCAAACCCCTACCACAGCCGGCAGCAGCAGCCCTCTCCTTCTCTCAGCCCTACAACAACAGCCATCTTCTACTCAGCCCCACAGCAGCAGCCCTCTCCTCCTCTCAGCCCTACAGCAACAACCATCTTCTCCTCAGCCCCACAGCAGCAACCCTCTCCTCCTCTCAGCCCCACAGCAGCAGCCAACTTCTCCTCTCCGCCCTACAACAACAGCCATCTTCTCCTCAACGCCGCAACAACAGCAGCCAGCTCCCATTCCAGCCCCTACCAGCTTCTCTACCAACCCCACAGCAACTCCTCCCTCAGCCCATAACAACCAGCAAGCTGCTAGCTTCCTCCTCAGCCCCTACCAGCCCCCACAGCCCTCCTCTAGCCTCCAGCCTTCTTTCATTTTCCAAGCAGTCCTAATTTAAGATAAGAAATAGAAAAGAAAAGAACTGAATTTTTTTCCTTTTGTGCTTTAATCATAAGTATGATAATAATAAATAATAATATTAACATCTCAAATACATCGTTCACATTATCATAATGGATAACAGTGAAAATGTAAATAAAGATGTCTATTATATTTCTAATCAATCAATTTAATTCTGCTTTTATTCTTTCATAAAATGTAAATTTTATCATATTAATATGATAAGATTACATAAAATGACTAAATAAAGACTTATATCATTATGAGAATATGAAAGAATAAAGACAAGAAAGAAGAATGTAAATCTATTAAAAAAGAAAAAAGAAAAAAGAAAAAAAAAAGAAATAATATTCCTTAAATCATTGGCCAAATACTAAAATATCGAAAACTTAAAATGCAGATTGAGCGAATTGTCACACATCCAAACTTAAAGGACAAAAGGTACCCAGTATATGACATATATTACATTTTGCATTTTTATTACTGCTTTGCTTCACTTTGCTTCACTTAAATTGCTTCGAGCCAAATTTCGTTTTGAAACTTGGTTGGTTGTTCGGAACCAACGTGGTAACATTCGTGGGTTATTAGAAAAATGAAATCAGTAACATTAATGCTTGGTTGGTTGTTAGAAACCAACATCCTTTTCATTCGTGGCCAGTTACTGGAAAAATGACATCAATAACGACATTCGTGGCTAATTACCGAAAAAATGACATCGGTAATAGCATGCATGGGTTGTTATTGGAAAGAAGACATTAGTAACAATATTCGTGGCAGGTTACTGAAAAAATGACATCAATAACCTGCATTTTTGTGCTAATACCTTTTGAAGGAAATAAATTATTTCATTTGCGCTTTTACCTTAATATTTTCCTGCATCTCTTTTGTAATTCGCATCTCTGTTATTATAAAATGTAATACTGCATTGATTACTGTGGCACTTAGAGTACTCTCTAAGTATTACTGGGAATTCCAATTCCAGTATTTTTGTTGTACAATACCAAGTCAGGTACTTCTGGAAGAGCTTAAACAATAACCCTAATGCTTAAAATTTTCAATCTGTAAATGGATCTATGACGGCGCTGTTTTTGCTTATATTTTATATTATATTTATTTTTCGCTTTTGTACGAGGAGTACGATGTCAAATCTTGTAATATGAAGTTTGAAATAAATGAGAAATGTTTTATATTTTTATGTCCCTTTTCTCATTACTCAATATGATCCCGCGGTAAGAGAACACCCGATGTCGGAATGGTTTCCGCTAAACCGGCATCGGGCTATCACACATACCCAAGCTCATAAGTATGAGCGATGGAGACTTATAACGGCTGAAACAATTCAAGCACTACTATGCATGCGTGGACGCTTATTATAGATCCTAATAATGCTAACAAAATTAGCTGCAATTAAATCTTTCATCCCAATACAAACCTGGTGGTTCTATATATGATCATGAAGCTTGTTAAGTTGCTTTGGATTTCATCAACAATAGCAGTTATTATCACAATTTTTAGTCCATCTATCTGTAATTACCCTAGGTCATTCGGACAAAGAACGTCAAATTCCCCGCTATGATAATTTCCGTTTATTACCCGCAAATTTCTGTTTTCTGTTAAAATTCTCGCTAAAATCGATTTTCGTCAAATTTTTGTTGCGTATTGATTAAATTAGGGAAGTTTCTCAAAACCAAATAATGCTAAAATGAGATTTTAAGCTTTGCTGTTAACTTCAAAATTAAATGCAGATTAGTAAAGTATTTCAAAATTCCTTACCTCCTGAATTCAAGCCAAAAGATGGAAGTTTCAGAAACCGTCGACAATTAAAGCTGACGGTCCAATCAGGAAAGGATGGCAGAATGCAATCGAGCAGACCTTCGAGTTCCGTAATCGACGTAGGACTACCGACGGTTTCAAGAGTAAGAATCGACAAGCCGCACTGCAGAATCCGTAACTTACGCACCCTAATAGCGTAAGAATCGAACGTGCGTTACGTACACACGTCCTATTAAACCTCTGCAGAACCAACAACATCCTCACAGCAAGCTTCCCTCGACTCCACGCTCTTCTTTCTCCAAATCACGACAACTCGGGAGAGCCTCGACCCCTCAGCACTCCTTCCGATCTGTCACGATGCTCGCCTAAACCATCGAGAACGACTGGGAGTCTGTGATAGAGACACAGATGAACGACCGAGAAGCCGACGACTGCCCCTCCGCCCATAGTGCTGCACGAGACACAGTTGTCGATTGAGCCTTCTCGATTTTGCCCTCCGCCCACTATGCTGCATGAGACACTCCTATCCCGAATTCTTCTTAGATTTCTGAAGTCCAACTAATCAAGTAAGATTTCTTTGCAAAACATTCACTGTTCCAATATTATTGTAAGAAGAGGAGGTTTTAAAATTATAATATGCAATGATTCTATAAATACTTTTTGATTAAAAAAAATGATATACTACCCTTGTTATTTTTCTTGTATTGTGTTGTTGGGCTGAATAGGACACAATTATGTTAGTCTACTATTTGTGTTAATTAAATTTCAATGAAAAATTTATACTTGCAGTTTTAGACATGAAAAATCTTAATCTAATTCTCTAATACCATGAGAAAAAGAATATTTAAATAGAGTTGCTGCTGTTGATTTTTACACCTTTAAAATTTAGCAATTTTTCTATAATATATATATATATATGCAGCTATGGTAAATTGATCTATCTAACTATAGTTCTATAATTCATGTAAAATTTATTTATCCAATTATAGTCCAATTATTTTTTTTGCTGTAGTGTATGTAGACTAATATTTTAACCCATGGTTCGCTAATGAAAACCTATTGAAGTATGATTAATTAAACTACCTTAAGCCAATAGTTTAATAAAAATTCAATTATAACTTTTACAGACACATCAGAATTGTGAGTCCTTTGTCTTCTTAAATCAACACAAAGGTACACTGTATATTATTTTTAATACTCTTATTTGCTTTTATAGCTGCTTAAGCATCGCTTTGAGCCTGTTTCATATTGATATTCAATGTTATTTTACTACTAATGATGTAAAAGAAAATGATGTTTATATATCTTGCTAATATTGCAAAGGGTTCTGAAATAGTAGTTGAATAGGTTAGGGACGGGGTAGTCCTCGGGAGCCATAAGAGTGCCATCTAGAGCCTTTGAGGGAGCCCAGGTGAAAGACATGCTTTTATTGAACCCAGCCTCAAGGTTCTGGCTTTACCCATCAGAACCATTAATGCCGCTTCATATCAAGACAAACATAAAACATGAATTTTTATGCAATTATTGATCATCTTAGAGAATTTAGCATATAACATAACCATGATAACAAAATATTTATTTGCAGGAGTTATAATTAATTTTATTATATTAAAACTATATTTTCCTGCAATTATTTTCATTTCATTTTCGCTTTCTGTTTTTGCTTAAAAGTATATTATTTAATATCTCCTTTGTACTTAGAATGTGCACTAAAGCATTATTTTTATAATGTCAGACCAAATACAGCTGGAGGAGACTGAGATAGTTTAAAGATGTACAAAGAATTATGGCATGGAATATAACTTTAGCTTTTACTTTCTTTTCAAGAGAAACATTTATTTTTGTATGATGTCATTTATATAATATTCTGGATAATGTGATGTTAAATTGAATGAATGAAAATTTTATTTCTTGTATGGCTCTGGATGTTGTGTGAATGATATTTTGTTTAACCGCCAATATGATCCTACGGAAAGATGCACCTATGTTAGATTGGTTATTGCTAACCTAACATGGGTCATCTCACTACGAAACTACATCACTCATCTAATACTTAGAATAAATTGTTAGTCAAAGATAGGAAAGACAACTAATACTAAATTGTGGGTAAAGTAGGTGCCTTGTATAAAATTAGCCAACAAGAGATTTCCCTTATGTAGTGTGCAGAGTTGGCAATCAAGTAATTAAATGCTGATTTGAGAGGAAGATGCGGAGATGTTGGACATAGCCTTATACATTAAAAAGACGAGCCATGACCAAAAACTTAAGGAGCAAAGATGAGTTCAAATAGGGTAAAGCTTATCCAACCTAATCATTTGATCCTATTTAAACTAAACAAGATGTACTAAGCTTGGATCAATTGAAAAGAGTAATGTTTGAAGTAGAGTTGTGGTTCCATTAATAAATCTGTTAATGTCATGAGCCCAAAATAATACTAAAACCTGAGATTTCAATTGGGTTGTTGGTTTTATCTAGAAGAAACCATAGAGAGAGCTTGTATAGTTAGCCTGAGAATGTAAGAGCAACTAAGAATGGAGAGAATAATTTGTAATTCATAAAATAGATGTGTACATTACCTGTGGTTTTATAATATAGATGAAGTGTATTCTTGTCACCACCCATGAGCTTACAACTGCATGGTTGTTATGAGCTTATTACATAGTGAATGATGTTGTGAATGGGGAGATGTTTGGTCAATATCTGCTAGTTGGTCGGTCGTGGGGACGTATCAAGTAGTGACTTCATTCAAGTAGATGCTTGCTCAGACAAGTGGAAATTCGCTTCCATATGCTTGGTACGTGCGTGGAAGATTGGGTTGTTGGCGAGAACAATTGTTGAGATGATTTCACATAGGATTGTTGTGGGCGAAGGAACGGTTTCGATGAACTCTTGAATTAGTTGTCGTAGCCATAATACCTCCGTAGTGAGAGCCAAAGCCCAGTATTCGGCTTCGATTGATGAGCGTGTGACGGTGACCTCTTTCCTTGTGCTCCAAGAGATTTAATTGGTCCCAAGAAGTATGCAGTAACCGGTTGTAGATTGTCTTGGGGGTCCCCTGCCCACTCAAAATCGGAGTAGGTCGTGAATATAGTATCCGTTGCTTGGAGGTGAATCCCCCGATTAATGATTCCTTTCATGTATTGTAGGATTTGTTTAAGTGATGTGAAGTCATGTTTGGTCGGTTGATGCATACTTTGACATACTTTGTTGACTGCAAACGCTATGTCTGGATGAGTTATTGTGAGGTACTGTACGGATCCTGTGAGTTGACAGTACAAGGTTGGGTTGTCAAAGGGAGTAGAGGGGCTGCGGGTGGCTTGAGTGTGGCCACTAGTCGACAATGTCGGTGTTGTAGCTGGTTTACAGTTATGCATTCCTGCTTTGTCGAGGATGGTGTTCGCATAGGCTGCTTGGTGGAGCAAGAGGTTGTTTTGGCTATGGTGCATTTGAATCCCAAGGAATTGAGCAAGAGTGCCGAGGTTTTTGACTTTAAAATGTTGGCTCATGGCATTGATAACTTGTTTAATTTTGTTGCTATTGTTGCCGATAATGAGGATATCGTCAACGTAGATAAGCATAAAGATAGAGATGTCGTTATGCTGGTATTTTAAAAGGGAATGATCGGCTATACTTTGAGTGGAGTGGTTATCTTTAGAAAAAAGGTGAGAGGGATGTACCATTGATGAGGGAACTGTTTTAGGCCGTAGATTGTGTTTTTGAGTAAACATGCATGATTTGGGTGGACGGGATCCTTAAAACCGTGTGATTGTCTAGTTGGGTTATTGGCCAATTCTGGTTTTGGCGATTATTAGGAAGATGCGAAAGGTAGGCATTTTGGTGGCAAGGCTCAAAGTTTCATTGTAGTCTATATCCCAAAATATTGGTTGTAGCTAGGGCTGGCAACTTGACCAAAAACTCAAAATTCGAACTCGAGTCGAAAATTTTCAAGTTGAGTTCAAGTCATAGATCTTGACTCGAACCCTATTTAAAATGAGTCGAAATGACTCGAACTCGACCGAACTTGACTAGAACTCAACTCGAACTCGAACAAGTTTGAGTCGAGTTCAAGTAAGGGCTGACTCGACTCGAACTTGACTCAAAGCCAACCCTAGTTGTAGACTTGAGCTAAGAAAGGAGCTTTGTATCCATCTAGTGTGCCCTCAGGTTTGAGTTTGATTTTATAGGTCTACTTGCATCCTATGACATTTTGCTTGGGATCTTTGGGTATAAGAGTCCATTTGTGTTGATCTTGTAGTGCTTTGAATTCTTCAAGCATTGCTTGTTGCCATTAAAGAAGAAGTGTAGCCTCCTTGTATGAGGTCGGATTTGGGAGTATAGCCTGAAATGCAAGAAAGTTAAGAATTTTTCTTGGTTTTGAGTTTCCAGATTTTGACTAAGTTTGGATAGAATGGGCTGATTGCACATGTGTGGGTGGATTTGTGGTTGGGTTTCGGGAGGATGTCGCGGTGTTTATGTTCGACAATGTCGTTTTGCTCTAAGGTGTATAGGCTATGGACAGGTGTATTGATATTAGATGCAGTATTGTTTTAAACTGCATTTGAGTTGAGAGTTTTGATATTCGCCGCCTCTGCCGGTTTTAAGAATTTTAATGCGAGTGCTGAATTGTCTTTCCATAAATCTATTGATGTGAAGAAAGTGTATGTATACTTCGAATTTTTTTTCATGGGGAATAGCCAACAATATCTAGATGCATCGTCTATAAAGGATACGTAATATTGGTAGCCTTTATTGGAGACCATGGGAGCCGGCCCCCATACATTCAGAATGGATGAGATGAAGAATGTCATAATTGTGATTATTTGAGATGGTAAACGGCTGTTTATGAATTTTTATGTGATATATGAAATACAATGGAAAATAGAATCAAGAAAATGAATACATTTATTTGCTTTGGCTAGTAATTTGAAAGAGTGATTGTTTGGATGCCCAAATCATGTAACGACCCGTAGTAGTTGAAAAAGAATTTAACCGCCAAAATTAATTAATTAGCTAAGTGCTTAAAACATTAAGAGATCAGTTGCTAACCTCAAAAGGATCGAACGGTTCGGATTAAATCTGGATCGTCATTTTCACGAAGGCGTCTCCCTGAATCGACGCCATGTCGTCGATTCAGTCGATCAAATAAGGATCATATCCCTCCTATGCGTACATTTGCTTACCTGGATAACGAACTCAAGCGCTGCCGAAGGAGTGAGGTACCGTAGGCGAGCTATTCGAGCGAAAGAAATTCCAACGCGATGGAAGGAGGACATTCAGACGGTGCTCGACAGGTACCCCATTTCCTACTGTTGAGGTGTCGTTTATCATCGTTTTGCTATTTCTTGCTTGCATTGAACGGCGTGTCTTCGTCGGGCCCAAATTGAGCCGAGCCAAGAACGATCGTACCGATTATACACAGTAGCCGACGGTAGACTCTAGGGTTAGGAACGGATGAGTCGGCCGGAGACGATTAACTGTGCAGTCGCGCGCATTGCTGGGGACGACGTGAGGGAGATCGGGAGCGGAGCGTCCCAGTGCCTCGTGCTGGTGGAGCCGTGCGCAGAGAGTGAGCCGAAGAGGGTTAACAGATTAAGAAATAAATAATTAGATTTAAATTCAGATTTTTGTAAACTTAATATCTCTTAATTCAATAGTAAGAACATATCCATATTATACTTCATTTTATTCAGAAAATCTCATAAAATTGTATGGTGACATTTAGATTGAAATTTGAAATATGTTTACAAAATCATATTTTTAGTATTTTCAATAGTTAGGTCAAAACTCTAAAATGGTCCACTAAATTTCAAATTGAATGTATTCCTTGTTTTAATCCCTAATGTGCTATAGAGAAAGTTAAGAAAATGATTTCATCTAAGGTTGAACAACAAACTTAGAATGTGGCATTTATGAGTCAAAATACTTATTGATTGTGGGTTTTGAGAAGATTGTCATAGATGTGATTTTAATATTAAAAGTAGAGTAGCTTGAGCCTCTACATATCAATTAAAACAACCTAGGTGAGGGAGCAATAATGATGAACCCTTAGAAAAAGTTATGGGGAATTGGAAAGGGAGAAATTTTGGAGAAAATCAGGTCATTGAAATGTGTATAGCTGTACTGAAAATTTTACTTTTGATAAAGTATGTATTATTAGAAGTGATTAAACCAATAAATAGTTTAGATCTTCAGATATGAATTTCTGGGAATTGTGGCTTTAGGTTCTTAGAATATCATATGGAAATTCTTAGGCAAATGTATAGGTGTTGGAAATGTCTAGTTGATTGAAGTGAGTTTAGCATAGAGTAATGCACCTGTGAGATAGAGCCATAAAAATTTTTGAGGTAGATTAAACCTAGACTTTATGTTGGATTATTAAGATAGTATATGTTACTTTAGGAGCTTAATGAATGAAAATTGATGAAGTTGAGGATGTTGACCTTAAGGTTAGGTTAGAGAGTCTTAAGTTAGTCTATTATTATAAATTATTTTCAAATTATGAAATAAAACTTATATATATATATATAATTATCTAACAATTGACATAAAATCAATATCTTAAGTTAGTTGGGGGTTCAATTAACCCTAATCATTAAGGTAGATAATTAAAATTAGACAACAAATGGATATCACTGCTTAGTTTACTTGGCATTCCCATTGAATGCTGCTACGCTTTGAAACCATATCCAAATGATCATAATCATTGCATATAACAAATATAATTAAATAAGGGGTTTCAATTCACGGTGGATCAGTTTATACAGACAATTTGAGCCAGGGCTAGCTATGGAGAGATCAGGAGACCACACATGTCCTTGAAGGGGAGTGTGCGTGGTTATACAGGAAATCCCGTCTCAGATAGTTAGGTAGACGTACCTAACTCCTCTTTTGTTCTGATAGTGCCCACATAACATAATACAACATAAATTAACTAATACAATAAATATAAATTAGTTGCATTACAGGTTCATACACTTATTTCTGCGTATTACAGTTCAGTTTGTTTATTTGCTATATTTGTTTTCTAGGATGCTAGAAAATGTCTTTTACTCCCTTACTCGCATATAGGATGCTAGCCTTCACCTTATTTACCTTTCATATAGATGTTATTCATATTTAACCATTCTTTTCTAAGGCTACTTAGTGTGCCTTAGCACGTATTCTACTTATTTTAAATGCTCATAATGTATAATTTATTTAATATTTTATTTTCCTTTAAATGCATTGTGCACCCTACTGCTTACACCCATGCAATATCCTTAAACTAACTAGGGTAGAAATTATAAAATATACTTAGACTTTATTAGTCTAACCAAATTTTATTTTATTGGTTGTGCCCTATCGTGTTAAAAAAAAAACACTTGAACACTGGGTCTCTACAAGTCATATGTGCCAAAAAGTGGAATTGTTGATGTTCGCATTAAGTGCCACGGACGAGGGGGGTGGATGCTTGGTCCGAAGGGTGTCTAGGCCATTATTGTTGGGACCTTGATGAAGAAGCTGATTTGTATGAAGAATGTTGTTTTGAAGCAAGATGAATGGAAAGAAATAGAACAAGGATTGTCAGTAGTGAATTTTTGAACGGATAAGAAATTGTGCTTTGATTTTCGGACGTGAAGAAAATAGCGTAAATGAAACTTACAATTGGGTTTAGGTAGTATCCCATTTCCGGTGTTTGCTATTTGCATGTAGTTGTCATTGCCCATGGTAATAGGCTTCCCTTGTATGGTTCGGTTAGGGAGAGATTGTTGAGGCTGCTTGTTATGTGTGATGAAGCGTCGGAGTCGAGGTACCATTCGGAATTGCTATCATCCGTGGTGGTTGCGTATATGGCTGTATTGTGTTGTCGATTGTAGTTGGAGTTCATCTGATGCCAACATCGGTGGCATATACTCTTTCTTGTTACATATTTGGCATTCAGCCACCTTGTCGGATTCATGGGTTCTTGAAATGTACGGAATAAATGACGTCCGCGACTGCGATGGGATCAGCCCCGCCTTCAATCCCTTTGGTAGAACATTGCCAATTGTTGTTTGGTTGGGACGGTGGATGAATATTGAATTTCTTGCTGAGTGTCTCGGAGGATGTTGATCTCCTAGCCAAACAAAAGAGAGTTTAGGTTGTCCAAGCTAATGGGATTCAATTGAGTTCTTATGGAAGTCTTGAATGCATGGTAGGACAGTGGTAGGCCGTTAGGAGTGTAGAGGATGATGTCTTCCGTGTCGATGTGACAACTGGATACGCTGATTTCATCCACAAAAGAATTGATTTCGGATAGGTATTTGGCCATAGATTTGTTCCTCATGAAAACGTGTAGGCAATTTTTCAGTTGAATGGTTCTTGATCGATGGGAGGGCTGCAGTCTTCTCTCAAGAGTTTGCCAAACTTCAGCACATGTGGTGGCCTAAAGAACGTAAGGTAGAATCCTGGTGGAGATTGTTGAATAGAACGCAACTATCAGATTTTGATCAGTGGTGAACCACTTGGAGTCTTGATGTGGGCTGTTATTTGGGTCCGGTGTTCCTTCAGCTAGATTGGCTGAGATGTTTGTGAGGTGGGTATGATGATTGTTGGCTGAAATAGTTGGGTTATTTGGGCTCTTCAGATTATGTGATTTTCGGAAGTAAGCGTTGAGTGGATCAGGTTCTTCATGTTTAGCATCAAGAATTTGAGGTTGGGTGGGAGTGGGCTGATTGGTTGCAGCTTGATTGGCTATTTTCAGAATCCATTGATGTGGATCTTGTATTTGATGTGGTTGTCATTTGTGGAAGAGAGGTTCTTGGCAGAAGGGAAAGGTGGGAGGGGATGCTGTGTGGACTCTCGACTGGGACAGAGAGGTGGTTCTTGATTGGGGACAGAGAGTCGTCCTTGACTGGGGCTTGTTGTTCTTGATTGGGAGGAAGACGTGGTTCTTGGCACAAGGAGTAAGGTGGGGGGAGATGTTCTTTGGAGGATCAAGAGACTGCAGGAGTTGTTGTCTCTGATACCATGTAAGAAACCGTAGAGACGTAGAGAGAAGAGATTGTAGAGGGAGTTAGCGTGAGAATGTAACAGCTGAGAATGGAGAGAATAATTTTTCATTCATAACATAGATGTGTACATAGCATGTGGTTTTATAATATTGATGAAGGGTATTCTTGTCATTATCAAGTTTGATATCAAATAGAAGGTGGCCTTAGCGGTTGAAGTGGATTGAAGTTGTGGAAGAGCTGCAGAAGAAAATGATGGAAAAAGTGTTGCTAGAGTAGAGATGTGATAGTTACTGGGCGTTTTTTCCAATGGTTGTCATTCTAATTAGGCAAGATACATCAGCAATTGAGCAAAGCAAGAAACAAGTAGTTGATACTGGCATTGTAATCAATGAAATTAGCTTAATCTGACATCAATAGAATTTGTACTGAAAACAGTTGGGACCAGTGATGCGGTAGAATCAATGATTGATGAAGAAAACTAGCAACTCAGATACCACGTTGGAGAGGATCGAAGCTTTTCTCAAGTTTGGTGAGTCTAAAGAAATAAACATTATTTCCCATTCACTAGATTAGACTATAGATTACCTATATATAGATATAGATATACACACATATTCACATACAACAACAACAGCATGCCTTAGTCCCACTAGGTGAGGCCGGTTACATGAATCCTTTGTTTTCATTGTGCACGATCAAATAGAAACCCCTCCCTAAGTTCCAAATAGAGAAGAACCTTTCTAATGGTTTCATCCCATAATTGTTTTGGTCTTCCTCTTTTTTAACTTAATATATATACATATTTGTATATACATACATGTGTATATGCGTACATATACACTTATGTACATATATTAAATTACCATGGCTTAGATTAAATCTAAGGAGTCATTGGTCGAGATCAACATAAATGATTAAGCCTAACGGATTTTCTAGATACTAGCATCACATTAAAAATACTATTAGACTCATCTTAGAATTTCAAATCTAACAGGTTAAGAAAATGTTCTCGCATGACTCTTTACACACGACCAAGGTTTAAACTTAGAAAATAATTAGTCAAGACATGCTACCGTCTTCATATAAAGTAAATCAAATAAAGATATTTTCAAAAATTGTAAATGAAATGTGAGAAGCATACCCAGTCATGGCAGGCAGCAGCAAAATGGTCTGCTCCACCAGTTCGGTTCCAATAAGGATATTTTGTTGCAATTAAATCTACATAACTTTTCAAGTGCTGAGCTAAATTTCTGTGGCTGTGTGAATTTCGATCATACAAAGCAAGCTGCAACAAGCGAGAACTGAAGGGCAGATAGAATAAATGAGCTTTTCGGTAGTCTCTCACAACAAAATGCCTGTCAGACTGCAACAACTTCATGAGCCACCCTTCAGAAGCATATATTCCTCTCAAGAGAGGCTGATGGAATACAGGCTTGTTTCCTTCCTTGTAGACATAGATTTTGAGTATCCGTTCCATTAATTCATAACTTCTGCAACAAAAAATGTAGCGCAACAAAGCAAAACAAATAAACCGTAGGAAAAAAAAACGCTCTAATTTGAAATGATTTTCCTGTCTAATGCATTGCATAAATTGGTCCCAAAGATTTCAGGTTGTTCAACATATTCCTCATTTTTGAAAAATAAGATTTCCTTTTGATCCCTGCATGAAATCAATAAGAAAAATGAGATCTAGTTTTAAAAATTGAGGGACAAAGTTAAATACCTGTAAGAATCTGGGATTAATATTGCAAAATGCATTAGTCAGAGATCATTTTTAGATTTATTTTGTAAGAAACAATTTGAATTTAGCAGATAATATTAAGGAAGCCTATATCTGGAAGAGAACAAAGAATGCCATATCATTATTACAGCTTGTAGCAGATACCTAGTATCAAAACAAATATAAGTAGGGACGTCCCACAAAGCACATCAGCAATGTAAACTTAAAGTGCAATGAGCTTAAGGCAAACACATATTAATTATTCAAGAGTTGTACATAGCCTCTCTCAACACAATTGTAATTTTGTTGCATACAAAATTTTCACATTTAACTATAAATCCTCCATTCTGCTTCAAGTAATGAAAATTTTAATCTGTCTATTTAAATTTAGAGGAGTTAAAGTCTTACCTTTTAAATATAGAAATATTCCAGAAAGCAGGCTCATAAAGTTGCTCATCATTTTTCACCAAGGGAACATTCTGTAGAAGTTCCTTTGCCGCTAAAAGGCGTTTATCAAGTGCTGAATGACGCTGGCTCTACATAAATGCAAATTATACTTCCAAGGAAGGGAAATAAAAAAGAAACCATTACATGTAAATGTAATTTAGCAAAATAGGCATACCTTTTGAAGATTCGAAGAATGGTTGGTTAGCATTATCTGTTTCATTTCAGAAACTGATATTGGAAGCCTACCTGGCTTCGATCTCATTAAAATATTGGCATGCTTAGAATCAATAGCTGGAGAAGAAGAAATGCTACTAGAAATTGGCAAGTTTGTGTTGTTTTTAAAAGTGGTTCCCTTTGTTAGTTCTATTGAATTAGAATATATTTCATGAATTCCAGCAGATGAGTTAACTAATGAAGGAATTAATGCAACATGACTACTTGAAGTATCTACTAATGCATCCATCATTGGCCCATAATTACTAAATGGAGCAGCATTTGATGGAACACTTACATCACCATGAAGGACATTATTGCTCTTTAAAATTAAGTCTGTAGTGTTCAGAGATGTGAAGGCAAACTCATTGCCTACTTCTTTAGACATCCCAATAAAAGCAATATCTTGTTGGTTAACAGTATCTTCCTGTGTGATAGGCCAAGTAAATTGGTCCCCAACATTCTTAAGATTTTTTCCCCCATCAAAACCTGACAAGATTTCCCTATTGATATTCATATCATCACTAGGGCCAGAAACGTTAGATATGAAAAGTTCTTTCTTAGAAACCACATTCATTTCTTCATCTCTAAAACCAGGTTTAGCTATTTCACTGACATTATTATACTCAGAGAAATCCAGCTTGTCCAGAATTACTTTTGGATATGAAGAGTTCTGTGCATCCCTTAAAAGTGAAAACATGCCAAACCTTTTACTCTTTAGAGATGTTGCTTCACCTGAAAATATTTCTTCTTCCTCTTTAAAGCTAGAGAACTTGGATGATGAAACATTCCTATAAGGTAGTGTGAAATTATAAAAAACTAATATAATTGAAGCAAAAATTCCAAGCAGGAACAATGGCTTCCTACTGAAAAGCCGGCAAATTGTTCGAATTTGAATAGTATGATCATCCATTTCATGTAGCAGCAAAGAAACTGAGATTCACAACTTTTTCAATCCTGGAAATTTTCAACAACAACACAAATGCAGAAGCAGCAGTGAAACTGTCCAAAAAGAAAAAGGTTAACATTAAAAATCTGGCGAAGTGTACAGAATATTCATTCATTTAAAATTTTTTCCTGAACCCAATTGGTCAAGAGAGATAGAATAGACAAATTGAGCTTATCAACTCGACTATTTTGTTCATACAAAACAAAATACTGCAATAAGCAATAATAAATAATAGGTTGTACAAACAAGCATTTTCTTAAGAGTAACTGATACAAAGCCGCCACTAGTGAGCAAAACTGGAGGTGAGAAAGGGTATGGATAGATAGAGTACTTATAAGCTTCAAAGTTAAGTGCAGAAAGCGTAGCAATAGAAGGGAATCGGATTCCACTAACCACTATTAAGAGCACTATCCCAGAATCCTCCACTCAGCAAATTCCCCAATATACCCATATATAATATTCAGTTAATATCTGATATCATCTCCATCTCTCATTTGTAACAACCTATAACTATATATACATGTGACTTGTGCTTTAAACAAACAATGTAATAATATTTCCAGCTCCTTGTCTGCCATTTGACATATCACATTCAACATTCTTAAAACTAAATTTTTAAGAGAGAAAGTAGCTTTAGAAATTACTCCTTTGGATTGAATACAGGGCTGCTAGCGGCAAGAACTCATTTTCAGTAAGGGCAATTTATGTTGACTAGAGAAATTCACATATGAGGGTTCGACTAAGTTGACCCGACCCAAAATACGGCAGTCCCGTTTGTTAAAACGAACAATAATGTAAACCCTATAACCCAACCCGAACGCAACCCGCATAACCCATAAAACTTCAGCTTAAAACATAAATAAGCAAAGAACTGGATCTAAATAAGCATACATGATTATCAGCGAACTAACAAAGATGAAGAAATGAATTCACTATTTCGATCATAAGAAAACACTTTTTCCTACAATGAACAGGGAGAAAATAGTGTAAGAATCGGAGGAAGGGAAATAATGCAGCAAAACTCATGGAAAACAATATTAAAAAAAACTTTGGAACAAAACTAGTATACCTGATCCATCACTGGAGTAATAAAGGTGAAAAAACGAATTTAATCCATTGATCTAAAGAAAAAAATATTTGATCCATTACTGCATAGAGGATAGTAGTAAATCTTTGATCCATTACTGAGCAGATGTTAGTAGTGTTGCAGTAGCAAAATAGAGAGATAATTATCAAGCCGGGCGAAGATGTTCGTTACAAGAGCAACAGCTAGACCGCATCATGTCGCTAAAGTGGTGCTCAGCGTCTCGGCACTCTGCGAGCTGGATGGGAAGGACACCAGAGCGAGATTTTCTCGAAGTGTGAACCGAAGTGAAGAACCGAAGTGAAAGGGGTCTGTTATATTAAATATTTTCTAATTATTTGAAATACAAAAAATTCACACATTTAAATACTAACATTATAAATATCAAATCAATACACAAGGTCTGTATAAATTTTAGTTTCATTGAAATTTTTTAGATTTATATATAGAACAACAAGATTTTTATTTGTTTTAAATATATATATTTTATTAAATTTAACTATACTTAATTTTCTAGTAGTCAATATTTAACTATAAAATTTTAAATTATATATTTCTTTATATTTAAAAAAATTCGGCAAGCAAAAATATATATATAACAAAACTACAAAAAAGTTTCAAAATAATTATTAAAGTTATAAAAATATTTTCTTTCTATATATATATATATATATATATATATATATATATATTTAATTAGAAGAAAAACACCTCTTTTGACAATATTTCTCTATACTACAGATTATTTAACAAATTAATAGCTGTAAGTATAAAGTAACAGATAATTAACATAAAATTCCAAACGAACAAAAAGGTTTACAGAAAACTGCAGAGCCAATCCTTGTCTTCCAAACTTAAAAGAGTAGCAAACGCCCTCACCTGGGCTTTATATTATAAACTCTACTGAACCAGATGGAGTGAAGTATCATATGAAACAAATCATACTTCACAGGCTTGCTATGCCACAGAAATTGCTGCTGCACCTTCCTCACTCCTGCCTGCAGCTCTCTGTAATCAGCCTCAGAAATTGAACCCAGAATTTCCCGGAGTTTCGGAACATCCTTCTCGGGAATAATGACGGAGAACTTCTCCCAGTTCAGTATCTCGAAGAAAGGAGGCACGTAATTGTCGGCTATGATCACAGGCACGCATTCGAAGAAGATGGACTCGACCAATCTAGGGCTGTTTGCCTCGTAGCCCCTCGGACAGAGGCAGTATTTGCTGCTCTTCATGTACTGGGCATAGCTCATCTTGCTCCTCTCCGCGCGAAATGCGGAAGGGCTGAAGATCTTCATTCGGGGGTCTTTCTTCTCCCAGTGCTTCAGCAGAACGGGGCGCAGTCCGCCGTGCAGGCTTCCGGCGTAGAAGCAAAGAAAATGCCTTTGGTTCCATGGCTTTCCGCCGAGATCTTTCAGAGGGTTCTTCGGCGAACGGATGAAGGTCTCGGGAAGGGTGACGTCTTTGCCTAGCTGGAATCCGATGCTGAGGTCTGCTACGCAGAGCGCGCGGATGCTGCGTTCCATGGTTTTCTTTGTTTCGTAGATTGCCTGTCACAAGAACAAGATGTGTACCCTTAAGGCCTCATTTTCAGGCCAATTCTAATGAGGATTTTATGTCAAAATTTATTGGCACAAATTCTTTTCAAATTTTTTTGAAGAATGCGATTACCAACCCAGTCGTGGCAAGCAACAAGAAAATGGTCGGCACCGCCAGTTCTATTCCAGAAAGGATACTTTGCTGAAATCAAATCTACATAGTTCTTGAGATGTTTTCTCAAGTATGTTCGGTTGTAAGAGTTGGCAGCATACAATGATGTCTGCAGAAAACGAGAACTGAATGGCAAGTAGAAGAGATGAGCCTGACTGGGATCCTTCACTATGTAGTGATTATTGCTCTCCAAAAGCTTCATAAACCATCCTTCAGATGCATAAATGCTCCCAAGGAGTGGTTGGTGGAATACTGGCTTTTTTCCTTCTTGATAAACATAGATCTTAAGAGATTTTTCCATCAGTTCATAGCTCCTGCATGGGCAAAGAGATTTCTGAATCAGCGGACGGTAAACTATCAAAAAGATTAGCAGATTTTTTTAGCCTGTTTAAAGTATACTCACTGTTAATTTGTTCTAATATGCATTTACGTTTTAAATCAAGTGATAACTATTAGTTGACAAGATATTTAATTGGATGAACCTTTGAAAGTGCTAGGGACCTCAACTCCCGTGCCTGTTTCCCTGGTTTAATTTTCCACATGAAGAATAATATGTGCAACAAATGAGAATCCCTAAAAAGCTGACTTTTTCATAAATAGAATATAAATAGGGTTTTTAATATTACAAATTAGCAAACCTTTTAAATTTTGAAATGTCTCGGAACAATGGAGGAAAGAGGACATCATCATTTTCTACAGGTGGAGCATTTTCGATCTCTTTATTGGCAGCCAATATTTGCTTGTCAACTACAGATGACCATCTTGGTCTCTGCAAATGGAAGAATATGCCAAATGACAGAGGTTATTAAATAAAATGCGGTTGAATAGAACCCTTAAAACTGCAACGCTATCCACCAGGAGCCAACAAATAGTGTCGAATGATGAGTTAATGCGTATGAATACAGTGTCTGCGTACATATATATATATATATAGAGAGAGAGAGAGAATGAGAAAGTGGGGTGAAATATGCCAGTCCTAAGCTAACTGTGCAATGCACCCAATTCCAACACATGAATTGACAATGCATTGAGAAGTTTTTATGAACATGTAGCTAAACCCAAAAATATCCAAATAAATGCGGGTACCATTGAGCGGCGTGAAGCACGATTTTTAAGCAGCAGCATGTTCATTTCAGACATTGATAGTAGAGGCATCTCCAGCACCTTCTTTTTCCTCAAGGTGCTAGCAGTACTTTCGTTGGCATGTAAAACTGTTAGTGCATTCTTTGCAGATACTAATGTTTCATCATTAAGTGTATGGTTTTTCTGCAAATCTTGTAAAACTGAAACTTCTGCTGCTGATTTAATAGGCACTGAGAGTTTGGCATCGGAGCCGGAATCCACACTAAATGTTTATTGAGTGTTTTTTTGTTCATTACCTTGAATTCCTACTTGTTCAACCAGCAAAGGGGTATTTTCATTGCTATTGTCATTGGATAGAAAAGTAAAACTTTCTTTTGAATCCTTAGCAATCTTTAATATGTTGTCATCCCCAGGATCCATGGAGAATTCTGTATTAAACTCGTCATCTTCATTCAAGTCAATATCACCAACTGAATCTTCATAATTCTCCAATTCTCCGACCATCTCTTTGATCCCAAAACCATGACCTATTTCCTTGAAAATTTTTATTGATTCGATGGAATTCTGTGAGTCATTTACAAGAAAGAGTTTTCCAAGTTTTATTATGGAATGGAAAGATAATACCTTACTCAGCGAGCTCCGCTCATTAGTTGCAGGTAATTTCGAAGAAGGAAAAAGGGGTGAAAAAGAAATCCTAGAGGAAAGTGTGAAGGTTTGAAGAATTAAAACAACAGTAACAATCAAACCAACGATTGAAACCATCCTTCTACTTCTGATTTTGTGCAGCAATTGAAGCATGAGAATATAGCCATCCATATTTATCTCTCTGAAACTTAATCAAGCCCAACCTGGAAAGAAGAGAAATACCGAAGAGAAATACCTGGAAAGAAGAGTATAAAAGATACAGAAAAAGGGTTTAGTGCATCTCGTCAATCAAGATTTAGACTTTGAGCATCTCGTAAGTATAACTTGACAGGGATAATCTTGGAAACTATTTAATATTACAGATTTTAATTAATTTGAAAAACTTTAAATTCAAATAAACCCTAGTAAAGCATTGGACAGTTTGTTGTCGTTGAGATTGTGTCGCCGAGAAACACAAATCGTTATCACCAAAGAATACAATCATAAATGCAGATTATTCACATAAGCACAACACAAAACACAAATTTTTATGTGATTTGATGAGATTTACCTATGTCCATGAGGAGGAGATATAATGACCCTAGGTCATTATAAGGCAAAATAAAATTAAAATCCCGATTCGTTAAATTTCCCGCAAATTATCTGTTACCCGTTAAAACTCCCACTGAAAAATTCGATTTTTCAGTTTTAATACCTAATTTAGAAAGTTTTCGAATTTTGACAGTTACGACATTAAAGCAAATTACGCCATTAAGGAAAATTACCGTAGTAACGCAACTGTCCTAAATTTGCGAGCGTTTTAGGAATGCGCCAGCCGGTCCAAAACAGGTGTGCGTTACGCACGCACACCTATATAACCAGGCGTATGGCGTCAACCCTTCAACACACTCGATTCCTCTTCTCGCCTCTCCCTATCCTTCATAGGAGCGTACCTGAGCCGAGCCTGCGCCGATCGACTGCCCAACTTTTCCCGCACCTCTCCTTTTTCCGCTCGACGGTAAAAGGGCGTACCTGAGCGGACTGGAGCTAGCGCACAGCAGACGACGCGGCTCAGTCCTTGTGTCCGACGAATCCCTCGCGTCAGCTTCCTTGCGTCCGACGGATTCCTTGCATCGGCCGATCGTTGCAGCTGACGATTCCTTGCGTCGGCTCGATCTCTGCAGCCAACGGGTTCCTACCTGCGATCTTCTTCCGCCTAAGCTCTGCGCCCGCTCGACTCGCCTGCTGGACCGTCCGCTCGACGCACCCGATCGGCTAAGGTAAGGCTCTGCTCGACCTCTGCCGATCTTCTTAGAAGATTAAAACGTAGATAGGTTTATATATATATATATATAAATGTATATATATATATATATGAATATATATATACATCTTCTAATAATATATATGAATATATATATATAAATATATATACATATATATATATATATATTGGTATAGGTATATATATAATAAACAAATAATAATAATAATAATAATAATAATAAAATATTAATATTAAATAACAAATAATTGTTACAAATAGATTAAATTACCTATTTTGATATCATTAAAATATATATATATATATATAGTTTTAATATTATAATGATTTAAAATTATCAAACAACTTAAGACTAGGTTTTCGATTATTTTGCATTATGTAGAATTAAAATGATTAAATTACAGCACTATGATTAAATCTTACTAGCCAACATTAGGAAAATCTCAAATTAGTTATTTGATAAATTCTGAAGTAAAGTTATAATTTGTTTTTAATCTCCTATTCTAACTTATACTTTAATGAACATTAAGTCTTGAGTTCATACCAACTCAAAAGGATTTGAAATCTTGCTTGAATGAAGCATGTTTTTCTACCCTAACATAATAGATGGATTCGGTATTGATAAAACAAAGGTTTAGTAAAAATATTAAATTCAATTAGACATTTTCATTGTATAATCTACTCTTATAAGATTTAGATATAAGTAACCATCTAAAGATAAACTAGGGAACACGAATACTAGTTCTAAATCTTGTAAATAGATAGTTTCATAGTTTAATAAAGCCTCAATTATAAATTTTTGCAGACACCTCAAGTTGTGAGTGATTCATCTAGTTAAGTCAAACACAAAAGGTACACTGGATATTACTTTATATACTTTTACTTTCAATTGCTGCTTATGCATCGCTTTGAGCTTATTACTACTTGATATGATATTTTTACTGCTAATGATGTAAGAGAAATTGAATGATGTTTATGTGTCTTGTGAATGTTGCAAGAAGGGTTCCGAAACAGAGCATGATTAGGTTAGGGACGGGGCTAGTCCTCGGGAGCTATAAGGGTGCCATCTGGAACCTTTGAGGGAGGCACAGGTGAAGGTTGCTTAAATGCATGTTGCCATCTGAGATCCTTAAGTGGGTCCAGGTGAAGGTTTATGCTTAAATGCATATGAACCCAGCCTCATGGTTCTGGCTTTGCCCAACAGAACCGCTATTATTGCTTCATGATATCATAGACATAAACATAAACATAGATTTCTATGCGATTATTGCTTTCTGTTTGAAAACTTGGCATGTACAAGAACAGTTATTTTGCAGGAGACATATTTATCTTCTTGTTTTTGAAACACACTATTTCCTGCAGTTATTAACATTTTTTTGCTTCCCGCTATGCTTTAAGTATATTTTTAATATCCATTGTATTTAGAATGTGCACTAAGGCATTATTTTTATAATGCCAGATCAGATACTGTTGGAGGCGGTTGATATACCTAGAGGCGTAGCGCGGGAGAATAACTGCCCCTTCCAGGATTAATAGTTTAATGGACATAGAATTTTTATGTAATAGTTTATGGATGTTATTTTTATTTTAAATTGAATGAATGTCGTTTCTTTTATGTGAATGGCTTGAATGTTCGTTAACTACTATTTTATTTAACTGCCAATATGATCCTGCGGAAAGATGCATCCGATGTTAGTTTGGTTCTTACCAACCTAATATGGGTCATCACAATTGGTATCAGAGCAAACCATAGGGTGTCAGATAGGAGCTAAGTGCCATACAGGGCAAAGTACCACTTCATATGAGCAACCTCTTGAACTCATGATGGTTAAGGTGCTACATGGTTGTGGGTACCTCTTGCGCCTGTAGGGGTCACTTCTAGTCCTATCTACCCAATGGATGATTCTTGGATCTGTGTGTGGATACTGACGAGGACGTCAGTTACTTAAGTTGGGGAGAATGTGAAGACCCACTTAAGTGGTAATAAGTGAAACTCTTAAACATCGAGGCGCCTTTTCAGATAACGGTGGAGTTCCTGATAAGAACTCCAAAGTTAAGCGTGCTCAGGTGGGAGCACTCCCAGGATGGGTGACCTGCTGGGAAGTTATCTTCTGAGGGCAAAACCGTGATGTCTTTCAGGCCAAAGCAGACAATACCTTGGTGTTAAGAGTTTGGGCTGTTACAGGAGATCACTATATGAAATGAGGAAAAAGATACAAGCCATTTAAGGATTCTCAACTCTTACCAATGCTTGCTCTAAAAAAGAAACAATTACAGCCCTCAGACACAGAAAATGGCAGTTTTTCTTTATACAAACTCTAAAGTATCTTAGGAATTTATACTTGGGACTTCAATTTTTATAAAAACTGCCTAATTAAAGCAGCTTTTACATTCTGATGTAACGTGATGTAAAGGACGTGATGTAACGCCCGTCTGATGCATGGGCGCGCTAAAGCACGCCTCTTCGGCCAAAAATGCGAAGAGGAGCCTGGGCGCGCCTCAAAGGACTCGAAATAGTGAGGGCCAAACTTCATTTTCTTGTTCCAAATCATTTCCACAGTTACAGGATTTAAGAATTTAACTGTCTAATTGCTCACAACAGCTTCATAAATTCTTCAAATTGCCCCAACATTGGGCTCAATTGAGCACTAATGAAATATACAAAATTGTCTGATTAAAATTTTTCGCTTATAACTAGCTGGCAACATTCAATTCAAATCTTGCTTAAATCCTTTGTTAATAACAGCTACAAACAGTCAAGAGTTTAAACACGCAATTCAAAGAAAATTAAACAAAAGGGCAATATGACCAAAAACAAAGAAAAAATTATACGTCCAGAAGACAACATAATTATCAACTTTACCTCTAAACTAAAAACATTCTAAATAAAAAGTCAAATCAAAACGTCATGCAGCAAGTAGTTAAAGAAGGTAGAAAAAAAGGAAATCAATCTAGACCACTTTAAGAAACTCTTAAGACTTCAACAGTTTTGCATAACAGGTTTATCATCAAAAAATGATTGCTAGGTCTAAGCATTTCATCCATAACATAGAACGCTTACGAGTTGCATCATAAATTAAAATTAATAAATAAATAAAAGACCGCTAAATCAATTTGGAAAGACCTGTGAGGCAAAAGAGTAATTTTGTATCCAGAGAGTTTCCACTATACTGGAGTTTTTATTCTAAGTGTCTTTTAATTTAGTAAAGATAACAGGAATACGAGTAGAAAAATATTACTAAAGATGGGCCTTAAAAGAGGTTTCAGGCTACAACTGACCTTCATAGAACAACTAAGCAAATCTAAGCCACATTGTACCTCCAGAATTTTTTAAGCTTTTCAAGAAACTGTACGATTGCAAATATTCTCATTCAAATATCAAAAACAGACATGATGTCTTAGAAATCCAAAGTATAAATTGAGAATTGAAGTTGCATACAATCAGCATGGGGGCTCATAAGTTCTCTCAGCATTCTTTTTTTTTTTTTTACTTTATGGGAAGCATATAGCATTCTTCAGAAGCAATTTTGTTTAGAAAAAATATAACCACCAGTAAAATCAATTAAAATTTTGAGAAAACTATCCCGTAAAAAAGAATAATAGTGAAGTTTGATTAACAATGAAATGCCACAAATTATAGCTCATAATTTATCATATCATTTTCATATTTTAATAGCTCATTTTATGCATTATTAAATTAAGAAAATGGTTCAATTGTTGGATACTCTTTCACCCCTTCATTCATTTCTAATTATAATCACAAAGCTTGAATTAGAATGATCAACCTGATGTCTACTAGTTAAGTCATTAAAAAAAAGTATTATCTAAAGAGATTCTCATTTCATTTTTAATATCTCTTAAACAAAAGAGTAACAAAAAATATATTTTAGGTTTACTGACTTGGTACCTTTAATTTTTCTAGTTTACAAATTATAGAATACCCACACTGCTCTCACCTAACCATAAATTAAGATAAGCTCAACAGCATGCCCTCCTATAAGATTATGGGAGAAAAATTAGAATTTCCTGCCACACCTTCTATGCAATTTGAAAGCCACAATGAAGGTAAAATTTAATATCTCAAGGAATGGGAACAAGCACTTGGACCAAGATTGTCGAGAGGGTTGGCCAAGATATACATACTTTTGTATAATGATCAAGCATTTAAAGATTATAATTGCATTTTCTCAAGGAATGAAATCATGCTCCTTAAGAATTTGAGGATAACAAAAGTAGCTCCTGACCAATTATATTCACTTGCATAAGTTCATATGGGAGAGAATTATATCACTCATTAATATGAAATAAGCCTCCTCAATAAACCTAACAAACATTAAAATAGAGCTAGGAATATGAACAAACTTCAAGTCTTCCCAACATTGGGTAAACAACAAGGGGTTGTTATTTAATTCTGGAGTCAACCGCGCAATATATCCATGGTTAATTGGATCTAATATCTCGAGAAGACATGATTATAATTGGAAATGGCTAGTTGAATCTTTTATCAAGGAATCATAAATTCCAAAAAAGAAGGAATCACATCAAGTAAATTTTGTTAAAAAGTCGAAAAAGGACAAGCTAGGAGTAATGGACCAAGACTTATCTACTAATTGACAAATTTCATATGCATTGGTTTTTATATTTTAGATTCAGGAATTTAAATATTTAAGTTCTCATTTCTATTGAAACATTATGGGACTATGATTCTACAAAAGTAGTGAGTGACCACCAAGGGATAGTTTGGTTCTTTGACATCTTGATGTTCTTGAGATGTCAATTTTATTGTAATCCCACGCTATTTAGATGTTCATATCCATTTAGTTCAAAATTTTTAGGTCTAGTATAGTCTTCTTTGCTAGAAATGCTCTCCTAATGAACCTAGTTTTTTAATTATTTATTATCACCATAATGAGGTAAACCCATTGAATAAAAAACTTAGGGCATCCATTACCACCTTCGCCTCGACCTCAACTGCATACGTGCACATTGCAACCTCAGTACCCTTTTGCAACCTCCAATTTGCTCTTTCCCAATTAATCTCTTCGCTATGTTATTTTTCTTAACTTAACTTCTATTACAAAAATTCCACCGAATCATGCTATCTAGATAACACTCCAAATCGCCTTTATTGAAAATAACAATGCTATTTGGTGTTCACATCTGCCCAGTTGCTTGCGATTTTGGCAAAAATAGGAATCCGCATTCCGAACATAGCTAGTGTTGCCCCCTTCATCTCCGCCTTGGCTGGCTTTGCATTTCTTTTTCTTTTTTTGTAGAACTAAAGTTACCGGTTTTAAGAAAAATTTAAACTAGGATTATAATGAGGTAATATTACCTAAGAATATCTTAATAAAACACATAACATACAAATAACATGAACCAAACAGCTACTGCAATCTCAATTAAAATGCTGCTTCAATAACAAGTTGATTTGAATAGCATGCTATTTCAATAACTTAGAACATAATTTCCAATGAAACAGCCCTAAAATAATGGAAGCAAAAATACGCCGTCGTATAGGTGCCTATTCTCAAAACCGCACAGAATTTGAATTCAAATTGACATAATAATCCAATTCACGCAACAGTAAAGAAGATCAAAGCTCGAACTATTGAACCCTGGAAATTTTCAGGGACAACACAAATCCTGAAGGAGTCCTGAAGTTGCCTCCCTAAGCATCAAAAATGTAATGACTGATGAACATTCAATTAGTTAAGAAAATTCCCCGAAACTAATTGAATTGTGAGGACTTCAACAAAATTCCCCGAAATTAACTGAATTGTGAGGACTTCAACATAATAATTGAGCTATTGCTACCGATTAAACTAATTTAGCTGCTAAACAATATATTATCATAAGAAAATATGAATAAAATGATGCGCAAATAAGCGTCGTCTTATAAGTACAAAACCGATGTCCCTTTCTGAGCAAATCATGAGGAATTTGAGTTACGAGTTAGGACGGATTACTAACGAGCTTCGAAGCGAAATGCGCAAGGCAGAAGAGCTAGGATTCAATCTTAAAAAAAGAAAGCAGTCGTGCCGTAGTGATGAATCGAAGAGGGCACCAGCTAGTTAGGGTTTTAATGAGGATCCCATCCATTGGAGTAAAAATCTGGCGCATGGAAGGCGACCAGGAAGGTTTCTCCTCGCACATCTTTTGCAGCAGAATAATCGCTACCCTCTTAGTTAGAGCATAAGGTCTGGTTGGTGAGGTGACAAGTGACACGTGGCATGTGCCAAGAGAATTGATGCAAGAGGCTTAATATTGTGTCATTGTTGTGTGTATATGTACATTTTTAACCTCGTAAAGGTTGCAATTTATAACCTCATAAAATTTATTGTGGACCAATAATAAATCATAAATATGTACAAGCTCATAATTCTTAAACAATTCTGTGGCGAACATCATATAAGAAAAAAATTGAGAATTACAAAGTTGCTCTTATTTGATCGATATTTGCATCAAAGATATGTAAAATAATTTTATTATGATTATTTTAACTGGTAACACTTATTTAGATTTCTCTATTATATTTTATTCAACTTTTTCAAATTACTCTTTGTATTTCTCTTGAGCTATGTACCTTAATTTCATCCTCTTCTTATAATAATTTTATATCATATTTTTGCTATTTAAATTATGGCTTTAGTTCTTTTTATAGCAAACAAAGCATTAACTTGTATCTTAAATGTTGAGAAGCTTTTTATTAAACAATTTTTTGAAAATGAAGTGTTTGAATCATCATAAGAAAATATTCATTAATGGACAATATATAATATATAATATTTATTTAGAAAATGGCAAAGAACACATAAATAAAGCAAGATCTTCATCTATTTATATTCATTTAATGACCTTTTAAATTTGTAAGAATATGCTTAAATTTATCAAGATGCGAACTCATATAATTACTATAAGTGAGATAATTATGATAGAATTGTGATTCAAAAGAATTTTATTTAGTAAACTCTTTATATATATATATATATATATATATATATATATGAACTCCACATCAAATAATAAAGCATCAGTTATGATCTCATCTTTCAAAAAAACATACATAATTGATATATGTAGTTAAATTTTTGTTTTAACATTTTGATTCTTCCACATATTTTCTCATAGGGTTAGAGATGCAGATGGCTTAATTTTGCTAAACACACATCATTTAAATCTAACAAGACAAGGATTATGTATTACCTTGCCAAAAATGTGAATGTAGCACCTTGGTATAGATTGTCAATAAAACTTCATGGTTGCTATCAGATTTGAACAAATGAATATATAGATTTCACATGAAATCTATGAGAATATAGCTATGGGAAAAGAAAGAAATGATCTTATATAGAAAAAAAAATTGGATACAATAGGTTAAATTATAATCCTGGTTTTTAAATTTTTCTTAAAACCGGTAACTTTAGTTCTACAAAAAAAGAAAAAGAAATGCAGAGCTAGCCAAGGCGGAGATGAACCATACAATAGGTTACATACATGCCCTTATATCAAATGTCTATTTTGGGGGTGCTACTACCTAAAGCCTTCAAAAGGCATCATTCCCTTGACCTTAATCACTTAACTTGGCAAATTGATCCCGCTAATGGATGTTGCCTTCAATGATCTTGATGATGTTATAAGGCTCACAAATGTTGAGTTCAAAAGGAATTAATCAACTTCAAGGTACAATCTCAAAACAACCATTGTCATCGTGTGAGCAACATGTAGCTTCAATCTACACTCCCTTACTAATTATTAGAAATGATGTGTAACGACCCGGTGATCAAGATCGAGAATTTCTAAACAATAATTCATAGTTTATACATTATTAATAAAATAACTAACTAACACGATATTAATCATCATACATATAGTCATTTAATATTTACATAATACAAAAATACCGCTACAACGCTTCTAGCGCGCTGCAGTGTGCTGTGGCGCGCTGCAGCGGTCCAACTCGCAAAATTTCTGTTCAATTAATTCATTTTTTGACATTTCATAAAGTTTTCTTAAAATACCGCTGCAACGCTCCATGCAATGGTCCATTTTGCGATTTTACTGTTCAAATAGTTTAAATGACCGGTTTTATGTGATTTTCCCAGAAATACCGCTACAGCCCGCTGCAGTGCACTATGGCATGCTGCAGTGGTCCAGTTTGCAACTTTGGGAGCTGCAGCGCCCGACGGTATTTTCGTCAGGTGCAAAAACCGTAAGGGCCTACTTTCGAGCTCCAATACTCTCAATCCAGAGCATTCCATGAGCGGTGCCATATATCAATGGAAATGTCTTTCTGATACCTTTCCATTGACATTAAAATCAGCACAAATGGAGCATCATAACTATACAAAAAATGATAATAAATACAAGGGTGTGCAGAATACATGAAAAACAGGGCATCACATTTAATATCTTGAAGAGCTGTAATGGCCTACATACTAAAATATGGATGTCTAAAGATGCAATAAGCATAATAATAACATGAAGGAGATAAGGGAGATGAGCAAATGGGTATAATGAGAGTAAGCAAATGAGTACCTTTAGTCCTTGGAAGGAGAGGAGGAAGAAAACTCTATTCTCTTCAAGACCTTGGGATAAGCCTCCTCCTTAAGCACGAGGGAAATAATGGATAAGAAGAAGTGAAGGATTCAGCAAGAAGAGGAAGGAGGGGCTGTGATCCCTTCTTAAGGAAAGGAGGAAGGGGAAATGGGGGTATGGCCTACAGAAGCTAGGAGTGAGGGAAGAAGAAATGACTCTCAGCCATCTCTTGCATGCCATGGAGGGAGGGGCGCCGAATATGGACTATTGTCAGGAGAATTAAAAAAAAAGGGAAAATTGCAAATTTAGGACTAGATAATCCCTTATTTATTTTCTTTGATTATTTAAAATTTTAGATTTTTGAAACGCACTCCGAAAATTCCCAAAAATTTACCCCTAGCTAATTTGGGGGTGAGGAATTCAACGGCGAAGTCGGATTTTGATTCCGATGACTATTTAATTATTCTATTTTTTGGCGCATTTAATTATATTAAAATATTCATGAAAATTCGACGACTTCCAAACATGTCCAAAACATCACCCTTAACTAATTTAGGGGTGACGACCGCAACAGTAAAGTCAGATTTTGATTTTGAGGTCAAAATAAATACCTCAATTTTCTAATTAATTAAATATTAAAATAATCCGAAATATTGGATTTAGCTCCGAATCGCACTAAATCTTTAAAGATTGATTCTAATAGCTAGATGAAATTAATATAATAATAATTGAAATATGATTAGGTTTAAATTAAGCTGGGGTAACAACTTTGGGTTGTTACACTCTTGCCCACTTTGATATTTGATGCTTTGCTTACCTTGTATTGAGCTTTATATCTTGGACATATATTATGGACATAGGATATTTGATGAGTATCTCGTGTCAACTTTGAATTTGTATAATGTAACAACCCTAGGTTGTTACCCTAGCTTAAAACTAGATTAATTAAGCAAACTAATATTTGATTTTGATTCCATTGGATTCAATGGGTCATTTAAACCTAAACATAGAAGTTTGAAACTAATTGGAGCTAAATTGGAAAATTTGGTATTTTTGGTTATTTTTTTTGAGCCCTGAAAAATACCTAAATTATTTTGATCTCAAAATTAAAATCTGATTTCATTTTTGAGTTCCTCATACCCAAATTAGCTAAGGATAATTTTTTTGGAAATTTTTGGAGCTCATTTTGACCTAAATTGAATTTGGGAAATTTTAGAATAATTAATATTTATTTAAATGAATTTTAATTAATTAAATTAAATTATTTAAGAAAATTAATTATGTGGGATTTGCTGTCGGGACCGCGGCAGATCCGCTGCGGGGTCCCGACAGCGACGCACGGTTTTAAGCCAGCAGGATCTCTGGCGCGCATCACAGCGCGGGATCCAACGGCCCGCGTCACTCCACCCGTGATTTGATCTCAGACGCTCGATCGGCATCTGGGATCCGATGTCTAAGATTCAATTTGCGCGGCCGTTACCCAGGACTTCCATCAAGCCGTCGAATCCCAATGACTCCGCGCATCAGACGGCCCCCAATCTCCCAGTCGCTGTTCACCTTCGTCTTCACAGAGATTCGGCCGACAGCAAAAATTCGCCACGTCGATTTTGTCTGCCACTATCCCGCCAGCTCACCCAAGTCGTTAGCGCCTTCCTGTTTAGGGTCGAGCCTTCGAAGGCAACCCAGAGGGTGGGATCACCCCATTCTGGGTTGGCTGAAGGAACCTCTGGTCCGAGCCCGAGGCCTTGTCCCAGCTTCGGTTTCCACTCCTAAGTTTTGCCTCAGCCTATAAATACCCTCCCTGAATCACAGTGAGCTCCTTTGCTCACTGTGATCCCTGCGCTAGCCAACTGAATGTTCTGGAACTTCTCGGCGAACCAAGCGGCCATTCCTGCTGCAGCTGCTGATAGAGGGTGAGGTCTGGAGTTTAGACCCCCTTGCAGAGCTCCTGGAACCTCTGCGTGCACTCGAGACGGCCTGCATTCTCTGAGAGTCTCCGAACCGAGGTACAGCCTTACCCATTCCTCCATATCGAGCTGAATTTAGCTCATTTTGCTTTTTCGCAAGCCGTAGATACTGAGTAGGGTCCTTCCTTAACTCCTCCCTGAGCAATCGAGCCCAGAAGGAGTGGTCTGGCAGTGAACCGAGCGACGAATTCGTCACCTGTGCTCACCGCCAGACAAAATTGTATTTCGTCTAAATCAGCATACCCAATTAAAAATTGGTTGTCCATTTGGATTTAGGCTCATTTGGATAATGATTGTAGGCTGGTATCGAGGGTTAGGTTCGATCAGATCGATCGATTCGACTAGAATCGATCGACCCAGTCGCGATCCTAGTCGGCCGAAATAGCCTAGCAGCCCCCCAGCGATCCAGACCACCCCAAGGCTTCTGGTTTCACCCTATTGCTTCCTTGTCGATCCCTGAACGTGTAGGGATCGAGTTCTGGGCGGCTCGTGGCCTCTGTGAGGAGAATTATCTCCTCACAGGTGCGCCTTCTGGGAGCTTTTGGTCGAGCAGCCATCTGGCGAACCCGAGCTTCCCAGTTAGGGCTTTGTGGTTTAATCGACGCATCTGAGGTCATGGAACGTGTAGCCATAAAAATCATGGCGTGGCGTGACCGGAGTGCGGAGAATTTGGTGCTGGAAGCCGGCATTAGGGTTCAGGCAGCGGGCGTAGTTGAGAGGAAGAAGACGGGATTTTGGGCCGGGTCGACCCCCGACCCGCGCGTTTTGATTTTGGGCCGATAGTAAATATTTTGATTTCTGAATTTATTTTCCTTAAGGAAATTAAATCAGAAAATAAAATCCTATGATTGGATTTAAATAAAACTACATAATAAATTAATTGAATAACTTTAGATCCACACATTCAAATGGTATGATCCAATATACCATTTGAATCAGAAAAGTTCCAGGAATCTGAATCTAAAATAAAATTCCATATCCAATGGTTGGATTTAAAAATATTAACTAAAACTTTTCTGTTCTTAAATAAATCATATAAAATCACCTAATTATCCAAATTATGAGTTTAAGGGCTCTGATTTCTCCTTATGACCTAAGGAACAATTCCAGACCCTTAAAATCCATTTTAGGTAATTAATTTTCTTAATCACTCCTGAATCACCCTAATTAAGGATTAGTGAACTTAGCCCTAATTAAGCCTCTAAATTGAGTAAGGATTGTTCCTAACTTTATATTAAGTCAATTAGAATCTAAGTGTAGAGTTGGATTGCCCTAAATTGCCTTAATTTCACTAATCATCCTAAGAGGCTTAATTAAGTAATTAGTGCTAATTAAGATCAATTAGGTCTTCAAAACCTAAATTTTGGGTGTTCCCCATTTCATAAAGTAATATGAAACATATTAAAATAGATTAGATTTAATTTGGATAGTTAAACCCAAAAATCCCAATTTTAGCCTTAAGAGGGGCATTTTGGTCATTTTTGACCAAAATATGATTTAATGTACTTTGAGGATTGAAAATTTCAGTAAAACCACCATAAAATGGGTTAGTTATATTCTCTGAGATTTTAGAACAGAAATAGTATTAATGTGATCCTTAATCCATGAAATCCTTATTGAAATCCCTAATTAAAATAATTAGATCTTAAGTATTTTCTTATAAAGATCATTTGGACTTAACCTTTATATTAATAAGAGAAATAGTCAATTATCTCATTGATAAGTTAATTAAAGATAACTTAAGAACTTAGTGTCGAAAGATAAGAAATTAGAAATGTTTAAGTTAAAAACCTAGTTTAAGACCTAAAGTGATCAAAACTTAGACTCTTAGATCTTAGTAATCTAAAGAGATGATTATAAGCTTAAATGTTAATCAAGGGAAGCGAATGGTTAAAGCATCATCTTACTAAGTGCAATATAGTTTAAATTCCAAAAGAAGCATAAAATTAAAGCTCCTAAGCTAATATCTAATTTTAATGTCTAAAGTGATCAAATCTCAGATATTTGGATCTTAGATCTTAGACTTAGATCTTCAATTTGAATCAAACCACCTCCAATTGAAATTCTTAAATGATTGATTGTTTAATATTTTGAAACCTTTCATGTGGGTGTAGGATGATTCAATTAATAAGATAATGAAATTATCTTAAAGATTGAATATAGATCTTAGATTCTCAAGTTCTTAATCGATTATTTTATCTTATAATTAATAGAATAGCCTTCCACTAAGATCGTAGCTCCTGAATCTTTCAACTTATAGGAACCTTTACCCTTGGGATTAAGTGAGAAACCTATATCCTATTTTAGTATCACCTTGAATTTGGAATTTGAACTCAACATAGGGTTTAAGTTCTAAATCCCTAAATCTTGATTTATTTGATCAAGATTTGGGTAAGAGAGTAAAATATTCATAAAATTAGGTCATTGATTTGCTTACTTAAACTATATAGTCATCATATGATTTTTGATTAGAACTTGTTAAGTTCTAATATTTGACTTTAAGGACGTAAATCTGAGATTCTACTCGATAGCTGGATATTAGAGATCCTAAGCTTGTACCTTCTCAGGGTAGTTAAATTGGGTAATTAGATAACAACATATATCACATGAGTCTAGATTGAGTCTCTTGCTTACTTTGATTAAATTGCTTTGCATACCTTGGATTTTGAGCTTTAGCCCTTAAGCATAATAGGAAAACTTAGGATGAGGTATCCTAAGCTAGTATTGAATTTACATATCATTCAGTTTTGTTTTGTCACAGTTAGTAGAATATGACCTAGTTTAGTCTGCCTCTTCAGTAGTAGTATTGTATAGACTGGACTCAGACCTAGCATATTTGGATGGCTAGGTTGGGGATTGATTGATTGATTGATATTGGAGGCCTTGTATGGTCTATTGGCTGGTATGGCAGTACTAGAACTTAAGCATATTACTACTTTACCTGTATTGTATTGTTTTGGTTTCTGGTTTATTTTGCCACATGCTTCAGTGGCCTTATTTTCAATATTTGCTTGCTTTGCCACATGTCTCAGTGGCTTCACTTATCATATATCGCTTTGCTTTTGCCACATGTCTCAGTGGCCTTTCTTTTCAGATTAATCTGCATGTTGTATGTATATTTCATGACTTAGATATATATATAAATGGCATATTTAGGATTCTATAATTTTATTACATTCAGTACTCATGTTCTTTTATACTCAGCATGTTTTACTTTGATCATAATCATGTTATGATCATGTTTATTCCGTGGTTGCATTTATTTTTGCTCTTAGCCTTACCTTACTTATTTTGAGTCTGTATGTTACTTTACATACCTGTTGTATGCTATAAATAGATAGTTTATAGTATCCCAATTCTTTCATAGCTTATTGCACCCCTTTACTGCTGCATGTATAGTTAAATTTAAATATGATATCCCTTAATATTCAATTCACTTTAAATAGCCTAAAATGTACTTAGACAATTGCCTAACTGTAACATTTTTATTTTATTGGCTGGGGCCCTGGCATTTGTGATACCGACAAATGTCAAATTCAGGCGTGTTCGTGGGCAGTGTCGCTGAGGAGGAGCTAGTTCAGGAGTAGGACCTTCCAGCTGCTGTCTAGCTAGCTTTGTCTTGTTATTCCAGTGAGGACGAGAGTCTTTCATTTTCAGTTACTCATTTTAGTTTGTAATAATTAAACTTTCTGGATGTACTTTACTTTCTGCATTGTGATGAGTAACTATATTACATTTTCTTTTCCTACTATGTATGCTTGTGGATGTTACCCTATTTTTATATTGCTTCCGCCACTTTGATATCTATATTGATGAATGTTATAACACTTGGTGACAAGTCCTTGCCTTAAGGCAAGTTAGGTTCGCCTAACTTTACTTAAGTTGGGGATTTGCCACAGTTGGAGCACCGTACTTCCTTATTGTCAGTACGGGGGCCCCACATATAAATAGCATTTGTATTTTTATCGGTGCTTTTAGTTTTCTAGTTTTTAGTTCAGTAGGTTGTGACCTAATTAGTCTGCCTCTTCAGATTTGGTTCAGCCTAGTAGTGTGAATGCTAATTTGTCGGTGAAGTCCACCTAGTGGTTTGCATGCTAGTATGTCGGAAGGGTGGTTTGTAGTAGATTTGCTGTGACTTGTGGGGTCAGTGTTCTGATATGGCAATACTAATTTTAGGTGCACGTTTACTTTTGGTTCTTCTGCCTTAGCCCAATAGGCTAAGTGAGATTGTTGTATATGTTCAGTGGAGTGACTTATGTAGCCATGATAATTTTCAATTTTGTATTTATTATTTTTAGTTTACTTTTCTGCATTTCAGCACTATCTTATTTAATGTCTTAATACATTTACTAGCTTTATTTACTTATATGATGCTAGCCTTACTTGTTGTTTATATATATATATATATATATATATATATATATATATATATATCTTGTTTTCAGTAATTTAAATGTATCATCATGGTCTTTTACTTTATATTAATTAACATAAGTTTATATTGATCATAAGCATATTTAGGACAAGTTTTCCCTTCAGTTATTAGTATTTATTCTTTAATGTATACTTAACCTTGTTGCAGCTATAATTGGAGGTATGTGCTTACTTCCTCTTTTGTTTAGGTTATAAACTTATTGATTATAACTTTCTATTCTTTTCATATGAGTTCTGCTCCTATACTTGCTTGTTTAGATGTTAAGTTTAATGGTGATATCTTAAAAAAAATTGAATAATATGCTGCCTAAAATGTAATTAGACAATTTGTCTAATAAGATTTTTTTTTTGTTGGCGGGATCCTATCATTATGAAACCGATTGTGGCGACCCTCACCCTTAACCCTCAATAGGTTTAGATTAAGGGTGGAGTGTTACTCTGGTTAACCCTTCACTTAGCATTGGATTAGGATAAACTCCACAATCCACCTGATTAGAGAAAGGTTAACTCAGAATCAATCAAGCAGTCACTATATAAGTAAAAATACAGAGTGCGAAAGCGATAAATAAATGACATCCAAGCATCATAATGTATATAAGAAGAGAAATATAACTCGGAAAAGTAGTATAGTGAAATCTGAAAACACCTGTATTATTGCATCAATTAAAGTTTAACAAAATAAATGTTCAAAATCCACTCATCCTCATAGGTAGTAAATGACTATATATCTTCTGGCCCCAACTGCTGCGCCTCTTCTAAGTAAGGCTCCTCCTCGGGTGCAGGCTCCTCAAACTGCTCTAAGCCTGACATTGTTGGCTTCACAATGTAGGGCCCCAGCCAAAAAAGAGAAAATCTGGTTAGACAAATGTCTAAGTACATTTTAAGATGAATTTTTAATAAGGTTATATAATATCATCATTTTACCATTTACTTCTAAGCATGATGTGTAAATACAGGAGCAGTAAGCAACACAAGTAAAAAGGCAAACTATAGACTATGCTCTATAGTATAAACAAGGCAAAGAAAAGAGGCTGAAGCATGCCTCGCATAACAAGTGATCAAAGAAAGGCATATAAGTGTAAATATAACTGAATAACATTAATAAAAATAATATGTTAATTAAAAAAAATGAATAACTCAGCAGTGATATATACATATAGCAGCAAGATTCTAATATATATAAAGCAGTACAAAGAAATAGCTGACTGAAAAAGAATATACTGAAACAACCACGACTGCATATAAAACTATAATACATCAACTGCCATACAGAAAAGAGCTACACTAGCTCGCAAAAAGAAACTGAAGATCTTAGCACGATACGGCTAGGGCTACTCCTAGCTCGATACGACTAAGCCAACAACAGTCACATATATAGCCATAACACGATATGACTAGGGTTATTCCTAGCTCGATACGGTTAGGTCACCAACTATCATACCGAAATATCCTAGCACAGTACGGCTAGGGCAACTGCTAGCACGATACAGCTAGGGCAACATTCGATATGATCAAAAGAACACTGAGAGGCAGCTCAATCACATCAATTCATTATCATTTCACTTATTTACTTTAATATTTTCATAAGGAATCTAAGGAGTCTTCATAATTTCCTAACATTTTATTTATGCATCAAATGTCTTATATGATATGTTCAAAGAAAATATAAGGCACAAAAATACAAGGTATGCGTAGCAACAAATAACAAGTAAGCAAGAGACTCGGCTACACATGGTGATATCATTTGTTTTCTACTTAACCATTCTAACTATTCCAAATTACACAAGTTCAGGATCACCATTTTCCTACTATCGAGTGTAATTTGGAAACTCGTCCTTATAAGTTAAAAGGATTAGAACTAATCAGGTTCTAATCTAGATCAATCAGATAGATGACTATGAATTAAACAAATATATCATACGTCCTAATTTTGTGAATTTAGACGTTCTAACTAAGATCTGATCAAGATCTTCTACACATATAGATTATGGATTAAATATTATGAGATTTTAGGTTTAATCACATAACCCAAACTAGATAAGACATAAGTTCTAGGTTTTATACTATAAGTGATCTACTAGTTAAGGCAAATCCTATTAAGTAATCAAACTTAATAGGATGAATCTCCTATCTTAAATCTAAAGTTAAAAAGATAAACTAATCATAATGGGTTGTAAAACAAAATAATATCTGGAAACTATCAAAACCAATGTTTTACCCATAGGGTAACCCAATTTTACCTAATGAATGAACTCTAACTTAGGATCTAGTCCTAATCTTAGGAAAGGTTCTTAAGGTGGGGTGCTTAAGACTAAGGATAAAATTATTGGAATTCAATTTAATGACTTATTTTATTTACTTATATGACACTAATATGATTACATTATTAATCCTAGTATCTTAAGAATTTAATTAAGGGCTAAAATTGCGCAATTCCAATTTTAAGGTAAAATGACTATTTTGCCCCTACTTTAAGGGTCAAAAAGTCAACTTTTGATTTATGGGTCCAAACTGAGTTTTCTCTTCTCCAACTAATTCCTTACTGTCTAACTTGAAGATATACAGTAAGTACGTCCAATTTGGACGAGAAACGACCGAGTTATGGCTAAAATAAGGCTATGGGTATTTTGATCATTTCCCTAAATTTTAGGGTTCAAATCCTAAATATTATTTCTATGAAAATAATGACATTGAAATTCTAAACTATGTAGCTTCTTGAATTTTTGGATTTGGAGTTAAATTGACCAAGTTATGGCCATTTGAAGTCCAAGGGCATTTTGGTCATTTTTTACTAAAGTCAACTCTAAATTCTAGAGTTGACTTTTTGTTCTGATGTCCAAATGGGAAAACTAATACTACCACGGTGATGGGGCCCCTCTCCTGAGCATTTTAAGACCCATATTGATAATATTTCGATAATCGGGTAAAAAGTTATGGGGTCTTAAAGAGGCCCCAAAATGCTACCTCGTTATGCGTACCCCGAAATGAAATTTTACATTATGCCATTTGATCCTAAATATTTTTCTGAGTATTTTAAGACCCATATTGGCTATGTTTGGATCATCCTACAAAAAGTTACTAAACTTTTAAGTTTTACTATTCAAAAATACAATTTGAATTATTTTACTATTCATTTATTCAAATTGTATTATTTTACTGTTCATTCCTAAAGTTTAAATTTAATATTTCTAATTTTTATATCATTTACTGTATCAAAGTAATTAGTGCTAATTACTTTTTTAATTAGTCCTAATTATTTATTAATTATGAATTAATTTAATTATATTTTATTGTTCAAAAGTAATTAAGCTAATTACTATTTATTTAATTATCCTAATTATTGTTTAATACTAATTAACTTATAATTATATTTAATTAATCAAATCTACTGTTCAAAAGTAATTAACACTAATCCTGGGTTAATTAATACTAACTATAGTTAATTATGACTAATTAACACTAACAGTAAATTAATTTCTAATTAATCAACAGTGGGCCCCACTGACACATGGCACCTTCAGAGGCCGCCACGTAGCACAGTGGACCCCACGAGCTGCTGACTCAGCACGGCTGACTGGTCCGTGGGCCCCCACCAGACACGTGGCACTGCCAGAGGCTGCCACATGGCACTGTGGGTCTCACGACTGCTGACTCAGCTCGGGTGACTGGGCAGTGGGCCCACCTGACGCGTGGCACTGCCAGATGCTGCCACGTGGCACTGTGAGTCCCACGGGCCGCTGACTCAACTCGGGTGACTGGTCAGTGAGCCCCCCACTTGACACGTGGCAGTGCCAGCGGCTGCCACGTGGCACTGTGGGCCCCACTGGGAGGCGAACCGCCGCGGGTAAACCCGGGAAGTGGGCCCCACTGCCACGTGGCGGGCCCAGAGGCCGCCACGTGGCTCGGTGGTCCCCACTGGGGAAGCCGAACCGACGCGGACTCGGGCTGTGGGCCCCATGTGACACATGGCGGGCCCGTAGGCGGCCACGTGGTTGGGTGGGCCCCACCCGCGCTGACGCGGACCCGACCCTAGCGGGTCGGGCACGGTCGACCCGGCCCCGCCCGAAGTGGCGACCGTTCGTCTTCCTGGGGTTCGGCGGACCGAACCTCGGCTCATTTGTCGGCCTGGTGCGCCGGATCGGGTTGGTTTGAGCCCGATCGGAATGGTGGATGTGTAGATGACATCCTAATCTACCTATCCTACAATTATTGTAATGATCGAACGGTAAATGAGGGAGATCGGGGTACCTGAAGATCGGATCGGCGAAGGATTTGGCGGAAAATCTGGGCTGACTTCGGGGCTTGATTTCGGCTCGATCCGGGCTCCGATTTTTGCAAACTCAAAGCCTATGGGTCGGCCGAGGTCTTATAGACCGGACGGCGACCTTGCCGAGGTCTGGATACGGCCGGATTGGCCAGAAAACGCGATGGGCCGCCGCGTGTCACGCGGGCGGAGCGGGCGAGGACGACGCCTCCGGACCGTCGGATCTGCGCAATCGCGGACGGTCCGGCTCGCGCCCGACCGCGCGATGCGGATCGCGGCCGAGAGCCGTTGGATCCGTGCGCGATCAGATGGTTCGGATGGATCCGTCTGATCTGACGGCGCCGTTAACCGGAGTTAACGGCGTCGTACGGCGCCGTTAATTAATTAATTAATTAATTAATTTTTTTTTTTTTTTGTAACATTTTCAGAAAAAAAATTTGAACATGTTTTTCCTAGCTAATTTGGGGTCAAGAAATTCAATGGCGCAGTCAAATTTTCAATCCGACGAGTATTTTGATACCTCGATTTCCGGGGTATTTTTATTATTAAAATATTCGTCGAAATTTCGACGACTTCCGATTGACACGAAAACTTCACCCCAAGCTAATTTGGGGTCAAGGAATGCAATGGCGGTGTCCGTTTTTCGATCGAAGATCAATTTAAATAGGTCAATTTCTAGGGTTTTCTGGATTTCCAGAAATCAAGATCTTCCAAATTGACTCCTGATTTGGGCTGGGTTTAGGAGGTTGACTTCATTGACCTGATTAGCACATCTAATTATGTTTAAGACTTAGGATTAATCCTACTTATCTAAAGTAACAACATGGGTTGTTACACCGATAATAATAGATTCTGAGCTATTTGAAGTTGTTGAGCCTTCTGAAGACCGGATTTAGGAGGATGATCGAGCTATTGGAGAACCTTAGTTCCTTACTCTTTTGCTTTTGTTGCTTGTGAGAATAAGTGTTTATTTTATTTCAGTCTTTATCTTTAATTTTATTGTAATAATATATGTTTACTTTATATTTTCTTTTACTGCACTTATCTGAATTGTATATTTCTTTTTATTATATTGTGATGGAATACATGTTATATTTTGCTTCCAACTCTGTTTACATTTCTTGTATTATCATTTAGTGAAGTTCTTTTGTAAATGACAATTTTCTTAATTATATTAGATTAGAATGATTGTCTAATCTAATTATAAGTGAGGAACTTGTCATTTGGTGATCATTTCACCGTAATCATGTTAACTTAAAAGTTAATATGTAACAACCTAAGATTGTTAATCACCATTTAATAGTTCAATTAACTTCAAATCTCTTCTAATAGCCTTAATTAGTCATTAAAAGTAATTTCTAAAGCTTATTGTCCAATTTAGGATTTAAATAAGCAAAATCCTGATTTTGAGTAATTTTTTAAAAAATCAAGAAAATGAGGAAATTAATTTGACCTCAGATTAAAAATCGGACTTCGTCATTGCGTTCCTCACACCCGAATTAGCTTGGGGTAAAGCTTTGATGAGTTTTGGAAATAGTCAAATTTTTTTAATTTTTTTATTATATTTTTGAAAACCTAGAAAAAAAATGAAATATTTAAGTTGACTTCTGACTAAAATTTTGACTACATTTTTGAGTCCGTAACTCCCGATTTAGCTAAAAAGCAATTTTTCAAAATTTCTTTTAAAATCAAATAATCATAATTCTAATTAAATAAATTTCTAATTTAAATAATATTATATATATATATATATACAAAAATATTCCATTATCTCATAATCTACCTTAATCCCTTACCGCGCCGCTCACCCGAACGAATCGCCCTCTCGCTCAATCGAGAAGAAGCGACGCGTGGTTCAAGCCGCTACTCTCGCCAATGGGAGGCCTCGACAAGGATCAGATTGCCACTGCCTCATCCAGTCGAATGGAGGTAAAGTCAGCACTACCTTCTTATTTATCGGAGCCTCACCTCCTTGATTGGAAGCCTTCGCAAGTTTTTGAAACCGGCGCAAGCAGATGATCTCTTAAACCCTAGCAGCAATCTCTCGATACCCAACTGAGGTACTCCACCCGATTTTCCTTCTTAGTATAGTCTGCATATGATAAATGTTAATATATGATCTTTAAAAAATGTCAAACTAGAAATTTGTTATGAGGTAATGTAATCAATTTTCAGTGCTTAAAAATGATAAAATTGAGATTATATAGAAGAATATCATCTTATTATGGAACTGTATTGTTAAGAGTATGATGCTATTCAGATTTGACAAAATAAATAAACATTTATTCGAATCCATCTATATTTATATGAAGCTTAGTAATATTGTCATAAAAACATCAAAATTTGCATTTCAGATATTCTACCATTGTCCTTAAAAGAATTATGGTATTATAGATGTTTTAGAATGGATATAGAGAAATTTAAGGGTATAAATGCGGGACTGTAATTATGATAGTCAATATGAAGACATTCATTTTTTTTATTGGCTTCATTATGATACAAATTTTTGTGATTTCTGAGTATTAATAAAGATGAATAAGGATATTTAAGGTTCATCAAAATAGTTTATGGTGCTGATGTAATAAGTTACAAATAAAAATGATGGTATAGTATTTGTTTTATTACTGACCTCTCTTATGAGAATATTTTAGAATAATTTGGATTGCACATACTTTATAATTAGATTTAATATCATACTGGAAAAAATAATAATAATAATAATATAAGGTTAAAGGTATATATTTCAATGATACTTAATATACAAATCTTATACTACAATATTAGTATAATTTGGTCCTATCGTGATAGTAGTGGTATAATTGATTTCGTAATAAACTTGTGAAATGACCCCTTAGTGGTTTCAAAATGCTTATAGATTACAAATTTATGAGTTTTGGAATAAGATTCTGTGTTATGATCTTTTATATTGAAAACTAATTCTGAAATTAAGGTGTAATATATTTCATTATTGGTAGTTAAATTATTGAAGTTTATGAAGGTATTCTGTTATACTTAATAATGTGCTTGCTGTAATTTGCAAACCATAAAAACTTAGTTGCTAAAGTTGGCTAAGAGATTATTAAAGATAATGGGAGCTGGGTTGTAGTTTGGCACCTTTTTACTTTTTGTAATGAAAGATATAATTTTAGGCAATATGTTCCAATTTATATACCTTCCTGCTGTTCTAAAATTTCAGAATATAACAATTCAAATTAAAATTTTATAAGCTGAATTGATTATATAAGTTATATAATTTTTATCACTTATGTGATTAGTGAGAATTACATAACTACATTACTGCAGCATGTAATCACTCATACGTTGAGATTTAGTTCTCATGCAACAAATAACATAATATATGAATGACTTCATTACAATGCCACTCTTTACTATAATCTAATTTATATTTACTTATTGAAATATTATGAAGTTTGGAACTCTTAATGAAATTTATAAATGATTTCTTGGTTGTACAGAGCTAAATTATTATGCATCTAAAATTTGTACTATCAATACGTTTTAAAGTATAGTATGTCAATTATGCTGCCTTAATACTTCCAATTCATTCAAATTGCTAAATCAATGAAGAAATAGCATGTATTGCCTCTTATGTGATAATTTATCAATATTTATTCACTATTATTAATGTTCTATGAGGCCAACCAGCCATTATAGTTTCCTACTACAGTTTCCTTATATTAGTTAAAATTTGATAACTTATAATACATATTAATATACAGAAATTATATTTGATAAAATGGAAAGGATACCATCATTTCAAAGTCTTCAAAAGATTCTCTTTATTATATTCTTAATCGGCTTTATTTTCATAACTTCTATTTTATTCATACTGAAGTAATTTAATGATTTAAATTATGTGTGCTTATGTTTAAATTATCATATAGCATATGAAGTATTCACACTTTTGACATATTAAGAGCAAGATGTGCAAAGTGATATCTCATATTGTAAGTCTTAACATTTTTGTTGTGAGTAATGAAATTTATTTAAACTTTATCGACCGGCTTAAATGTGATTAGATGGCAATTTCCAAAGTCTTCACTATACAAGCTAGTTAATACATGCTTTAAACTTATTATTTCCATGTATATATACTAGCAACAGTTCACCGTGCTGCACTCTTAATTACTAGTAACACTCTCATAGCACAGAAATATGAATATTAAACATAAGGAAATAACTAAGCTACAAACTCAATTGCAACAATAGAAGAAATAACAAAAATTGTGGTTCCTAAACCACAACGTATAGCTTGCAGCATTCATGACCTCATGCAACATAGGGTCACATCCCTGTGGTCATCAATGTCTCACCATCCACAAGCATATGTCCTTTTTGAATTTTTCACAGCACAACCATTGATGATATCTCTAAAACATCCAATAATCTACTCAACATCATTAACATACCAGCTTAATCTTCAGGTTCTTACATGCAATTATATGGTTTAGGGATCCTGAGTTTATATTATTTTTTTTACCAATTGCTTATTTCAATTTTGCATCTCTAATGTTGCTAAAGACATTGTGATCATACTAAAAGTCTTATAGTTTGGATTTGTCATTAGAATCATATGTTACCACGTAACATATAAGATTCAATATTTCCATTTAGTTTGTGAGATTATATATTGCCATGTATTTATAATGAAATCCAAATTGCTGCAATTTATATTGAGATCCAAATTACTGCAATTTATATTGAGATTCAAATTGTTATCATTAATTTCAATATGAATCAATTGTTGCTATGTATTCTTTGAGACCCAAATACTGTCATTTGTTCTAATATGATTGAATTATTGCCATTTATCATATAAATTTCAAATGCTGCTTATGTTTAGATTATATGGGTTCACTCAAGATATTTGTATACCTCATTTATCACCAATTGTGTGAATTAGTTTAAGTTATGCTTACTTCTAAAGATAAATTGCTAATTTAATATTGAATTTACATTAATATCTTTACCCTCCATGTATACTTTTCATTTGCTGTCAAAATAAGCATGAATTGACAAATGACATATGGTTACTTTAATTTTGTTTAGAATATGTAATGATTTGAACTGTTAATCACTTAGTAAATATGGATGTATGTCTATTGTCAAATAACTTCACATAAATTGCAAAATTTGAATTCAATCTAATAGTTATTAAATGACATTTTTCATAATCCAATCAATATTATGCATCTATTACTTCATTTCGATAATTGCCTTCTAAAAAAAAAATGCTGTCACTTACTTTATACAAATACTGCCATATATTAGGAAAATAAATGTTGTGCTAGAATTCAGTTTAAATGATTCTTATTTCTTTTATATATAAATGTTAAAACTACATACTGTTATTCTTTGCAAGTTAAATTATAAATAAATATCAATAAAAATGTTGAACCAAATGTCAATAATAATTGTATATTAAGTTAAATAAATATTGCCCTTATATATAGCTAAATTAGATACTACATCTCTTATCATTTTCATAGATGCTTCATTTGATTTTCTCATATGAAATTATTAGAATTGGAAATAGCCAATCTCATATAACGGATTGACTTATATATTAATATTGTAATTGTTTATTTTGAGCAAATACAAATGAGATCATGCCAAAATTCTTAGAATGGGAATCTCATTTTTTGTTTTAAATATTTTGCTTCTCCATTTGTTTTATGTAAGATTTATAATTTAGAAACTTATAGAAAATTATACTCTGATGCTATTTATAAATAAATGTAGATTCAATTTTTTATAAAAAAAATATTTCTTGTTTACTGATCATGATGTCCCATGTGCTCAGCATTAATATTCATTTTTCCATCATGCTATTCAAAATATTATATTTGTAAGCACAAAATAATTGTTGAATGACATCATTCTTTATTATATTTTTAATGCCATATCACAATTTGGACGGTCTATGTGTGGGCAATCATTGTGAATGTGCAATCATCAGGATAGATAAATTAAAAATAATGGATATCACATAGTTTACTATTCTTTGATTAAATTCTTGTGCTGCTACACATTGAACCTAAATCATGATTCATACATTAAGATTTTGTATATTTAATAAACTTTTTAATAAATATTTCAGAGGAGTCTATATATAGGATTTTAGTACAACTGTCATTTGCCTGGGCAAGGCTATTGGTGTATATGGAGACCACATAATTCCTTTGAGGGGGAATGTGTGTATTTGTTTTTGACCCCATTTACAGATAAGTTGAGTAGACGTACTCAACTCCTCGCTTGTTCTGCGCTCACAGAACAAAAATTTTAAGATAAATAAATTGTAAATTGTATTTCTCACAATCTCATTGATTGTGAATGATATACTCAGTCTTTAGACTGAAATGATCTTCCATGATTAAATTTTTCATAAATTCATACAGTGTAAGATTTCATTTAAAAATACAATTTTTTTTCCTACTTTGTGAGCATACAAATTCATTTCCCTTTATTTTGCAAATATTTCAAATGCTATACTAAATTAATTATTGCAGGATTGGTAAAAATACTCTAGTATTGTGAGAAAATTTTCTTACTATTTTCATACTTATTGCATCACTTATTTCTTAAATTGTAAATGTCTAATGTGATATCCGCTTAATTAATATTTAGCTTACTTTTAAAATGTATTTAGACTTTTAAAGTCTAACAACTTTTTTTTTTTTTTGGTTGTGCCCTGCCGTATTTAAAAACTAAAATACGGTAGATCAGGAGCAATGATCATGACCGGCAGTTAAAGAAGAACCTAAGTAATAACTGGGAGAAGTTAATTTATTTTTGTATTTTTATGTGAGAATCAGCTGTATGTATAAACATTTGTAAATTTAAATATTGGTGATGTGTGAACTATTATTTCATGACAGTTATAATTTCATATTATATAAAGAATGTTTGAGTTAGAATAATTGAATTTCTTTTCACCCATAAATCTTTATAATAAAAGATAGTATCTAATGTTGAATTAGAATTACCTAACTCAATATTAAATATTATCGTAACATTTAATCTAATAGTGAGACGTTATATAACAGGACCACGGTGGGGCTTGGGGTGCCACATGATCAATGGAGGATTTGGATGGTTGAAAATAATTTAACCTAACTTTATCCTCAAAATGCAAAAATTTATGTGAGATCCTAATTAAGCTTAATTTAGCTAAAAAAAATTGATAGGTCCAAAATGTAGGTCTCAACAAGAGGAATCCATAGACACCAAATTTTTCTAATTTGGTCGAATGGGTTGAGCCGGAATTTGGGTTTGAACCCAGCTCGGCTCGGGTCTCGCCGACTCCAAACCGGACCGGACCGGTTCCGAAACCGGTTTCGCCGATCTCTTCGACACATTCACGCCTGCCGCTTTCTTAGCGAAAAACGTCAGATCACGACTCAATCGGCGGCGTTCATTAGAGCGGCAAAACGTGCGCACCGTCAAACGATGGAACGGCCGAGATCTCGTAGATCCGGGGTTCCGTTTTAGGCCCAAACTGTGTGATTTACGCTGTTTTAAAAATTCGAAATTTTCGAATTAATTTAATTTAATAATTCAATTAATTAAAATTTGAATATATTTTTAGCATAATTCATCCATTTTCTCTCAAAAAATTATAAAATTTTTTCTGCTAACTAAATTGATGGTGTATAGTTTAAAAATTCAAAAATATTATAATTTTAACACCCCATTTTTATAATTATATTAATTTAAGAATATCATAAAATAACTATAGAAATACTCATGAAAAAAATCACAATTTTTTTTCAAAATTCTCTAAAATTAATATTAACATGTTGATAATTTTTTTTTTACAAAACTAATTAATAATTTATTCAAATTAAAATAGATGATAAATAATAATTAATTATCTTAAAATCTTGAAATTTTGAAGGATGTTATCTTATAAATAGTTCAAAGCATAATGCTCGTTATAGTTGGATTAGGTGTATTAAGAATTTACTACTAACGACTTTACAAGTATAAATGATTCTCATATTTTCTTATTCTTAATTCATGAGTATGAGATGTTTTCTAAATCTTACTCATAGTTCTTATGTATACAATCAATGGCGGAGCTACCCTTGCATAAAGAGATGCAACTGAAAACCCTTGAATATCAAAATTGCATAAGTTGGTATGTTTTTTTTTTGAACATTTTAAGAAAATAAGAGCCAATGATCTCTTTTGTGTCCCCCTCAAGTTAATGATTGCACCTCCTAAACATGAGCAATAATTTATTTGTACCCCATAAACGCAATTCTTTTTATAAAATTTGACTTTGATCCAACAGTTAATGTCTTGCAATCACAAGTTACTACAACACTTAAGCAGAAAAGAAAACTAATTGCAGCATATTGTTAGATATAAATGAAGCATTCTCTTGAATTCATGCACTTTGTGCCTCAAGGTCAAGTTCGATGACTCTAAGAAGAATACAAGTTCACGATGAACATTTAAATCATCCATACATACCTCTATCCCAATCACAAATGGTAATCTTTCATTTTAATCTAAAGGATTGCTATACTCCTATTTGAGCTAAATAATATAAACATACACTCTACAAGCCCCATTTAACAACTGAATATTTTTTACAATGCCATGGAAGTGTTCATATTGGCACGAAATTTGAGTATCTGTTGTATACCGTTAACCCACATCTTTTTCTCACATTTGTTTCTGCACTCAAATTCAAATAGCCTCTCTGAAGTCCTGATCCCAAAATAGCCCTTCTCGCTGTTGCCATTAACTTCCCTTCCTGGCCATGCTGGTATATCGGAGCAAACTTCTACAACTACACCTGCAATACAAGAACCACAGTGTGTTACCACGTCTGCTCGATCTCACAGAGAGATGCTTCACAATAATCACTAAACTTACCTTTCTTCTTTTTCACAAATGTACCTCCCATGTGTGTGCTTTTCATTTTGAGAATCACCTGCATTTTTATTTTTATTTTTATTTTTATGTTCTTGCAAGTATTAATCAAATTAATATCAATGGCTAAGATTGGCACCTTCCAATTTGAATTGATGTACACGCAGACATGTTTCCAGTGAAGATCACCTGCTGGCAATCATCAATCTCAGTCGCACAAATGCAGTGAACGATTATTCACTATTATTCATACCTTTTCTTGTCCTCTTGAGAAGCTCTTCTCCTCTGGAAACAAGCGTCTGAGCAGACAAGCAGCCGTCCAATTCTCTGCCCTCTCCTAAGATCAATCCCCCATTCGTCTCCTTCTGCAACCTCGCACTCAATATCGCGGCTGCCCTCAACGCTGCACAGAAAAGAAAAAAATTCACTTTTTGAATCATATACAAGAAAGAAAGGCAGCTTTTTTGTGAGATACCAGTGGCAGCGCCAGCTGTGAGAGCCATGATATCTCCGGTTGTTTGGGCGTTAACGGCGGATTGAATGACCGGCAAAATCTGGTCTTGCGTCGCCCCAATCGCCTGCGCCATGTCAACGCAGTGAGAAGCCACCAAAGCCGCCGCGGAGGCAATCGCCGCGCTCGTTTTATTACGATTTTGGTTTGATTCAAGAGAGAAGAAAGAGCCAGCTGCAGTTGCGGCAACGACCGCAGCCACTCCGGCAACTGAAGTCGCCGCATATATCTGCGCGCTTCGTGTCCTCGCCTCAACCCGCCTTCTCTGCTTGTGATCTTTCAGCCATCCGGACATCGTCTTAGCTTTTGTTGGGCCTCTCAGGAACTGGAACCAGGCAAAGGAGGAATGGTGAGATTGTAAAAATCTGATCTTTATTCCTGTTTGTGCAAAACTACAGTGTGCCATGTTTTTTCTTATAACCAATGGGTCCGCCGCATCCGATGCTTGGTTTGGCTGCGGTCTGGCAGGGGGATTTATGTTGCCGAGCGCCGTCGAGAGCTCTATGGCAGAGAGGCTCCATGATCTCGCTAAGAACTCCATTGTCTCAGTAGGCGTTTCAGGCGACGGCAATGAAGCAGGGATCATTCCTGGAACTTCATCTTCCTCAATCTGAGGCAAAGTCTCCATTGCCTGTACATAAGCAAGCGCATAAGAGCATCAGATTTGTTAGAGGTCAGGAAATAAACCAATTTGCTCACTGTTGTGTAGTAAGTCGTGTTTCAGAACAGTGAAGTGTGAGGAGTGAAGGACTGGGGGAGAGCAGATATAAGGGGTTCGAGTCAAAGTGAAGAGAAAAATAATCGGATGATTATGATGATAGAGAGAGAATTATAGGGCGAGGCTAATGATGAGCGGTGGAGCCATCATGAAATGAAAACTGAAGACATGGGTGGAGGAATCAGTTATCGTTTGAATGAAAAAAGAAAAAAACAAAGAATGCGTTGATGGAATCTGCTAACCCCTTTTTCGAACTTTGATGCGGTTTTTAAGCTGAATTTTATTCTAATAAACTCTTCTCAATAAATCGTGTATCGGTATTTTGGGATGCCCGTGGCGTTGGGTGAAGGTAAAGTGTTCATGTTTTTAGTTGTTTCAAATTCAGCTTTCCTTTTTTTACTTTCAAGATATTATAAATATAATTTTTTTTTTATTAGCCCTGCTAACTCACGTTTAACTAGGAGCAGGTTGGAGATGCATCACAGCTCACCGCAGTACCTAGCGCCCGAGAGGCTCGCGCTACTGCGCGCCGTAGCGCCCGCGGTCAAGAAATTCCGCCTATATATACTCTTAACTCAGATTTTAAGGTTACACAAGAGGCAAAAATCAGAAAATTTTGAGTCTCCCTTAGTTTTGTGTGATGGCTGCTCCATTTGCAAGGAAGAAACAAGACTTCTAGAGATTTTGTAAGGGTTTCTAAACCGAAAGTCTCATTATACTCCCGTAGGTGTTAACACCGGACCACGTAAATTTTTTTTTATATTGTGTTTATGATTACATGTGATTGTTTCTTATTTTATTTAGTTTTGATCATCATCTCAAATTTTATTCTACATTGATTCATAACCCAAAAAAATCCTAAAAAGTGGTATCAGAGTAAGATTGTCTTGTTTGTTCTTGAAGGCTAGAGTTTGCTTGAGCTATTTATTTATTTGTGTTTGAGTTTTATAAAGCAAGAAGAAGAGTATGACAGAAAGAGGATAAGAGGTTATTTGAACTTTATCGTCGTCGGTAGTAAAGAGGTCCCTCCATCAAGTTGTGACACTGGCAAAACATAGAAGTCAAATTTGATGGGAAGAATTACTTTGGCATGTGGCAGTGCGATAAGACAGACGCACTATGGCTTGATCAAGATGAACCGCAGTGCATGCGGTTTGATCCGAAATTGTTTGACTCAGGAGATCAAATATGGAATTATGATGGAGACGTCAGCGTGAAAATTGTGAAAATTTATAGAAACCAAGTATCTGACAAAGAGCATGGAGAATTGACTTCACATGAAAATGCGACTCTAAAGATGAACACCTAAATGAGTTCACGAAATTGTTAACAAATTTGTTTAATTTAGATAAAACTGTGGATGATGAAGATAAGGTCATGCTATTGTTGAACTCATTGCCAGATGAGTATGAGCACTTGACCATGATTTTGATCCATGGGAAGGAGGTTCTGAAGTATGAGGAGGTAATGATAACCCTAGTGAACCACGAGTTCACAAAAATGGATAAAGAGTTCACCAAATTAGATATGGCAGATGCTCTTACACTCTAAAGAGAAAAATCATAGAAAAAGAAACAATGACAAAAAAAAATGCAAACTTCCAGAAAAGAGGAAAATTCAGAGGCTGAAGTATTAGGCGCAATCAGTGTGCATTCTATTTGGAAATATGACACTTTGAAAAGCTACAAATTGTATTTTGTTTCTTTTATAGATGATTACTCCAAATTTGTATAGGTGTACACTTTGAAGAGCAAAATAAATGTACTGGAAATTTTTATAAACTGGAAGAATATGGTGGAATATCAAACGAGCAAAAGAATCAAGATGATTTGATCGGACAATAGCGAAGAATTTATATCTGACTCTTTTGTAAGATAATGTGATGATTCAGGGATTGAACGCTACTTTATAGTAAGAAAAAAATTGCAGCAGAACGGGGTAACAGAGCGAAGGAATCGTACATATGTGGAAAAGGTGCGATGTATTTTATCCAATGCTGGGTTGGAGAGAGTCTATTGGGCGGAAGCCCTAAACTATGAATTCTACTTGGTGAACTATCTGTCATCTGCAGCACTTGACAAAAAAACTTCAATTAAGTTGTAGTCCAAACATCTTGCCATAGATTATGATCAGCTGAAGATTTTTGGCAACCTAATTTATTATCATGTCAGAAAGGATAAGCTTGAACTGCAAGTTAGGAAAGTAATTTTTGTGGGCTTTCGACACTAAGTGAATAGCTACAAATTGTATGAACCAGTTGACAAGAGGATTGTGGTGAGCAGAGATGTCACTTTTGATGAAGATTTTTTCTTTAGATTGAAGAGTTCTTATCAGGCGGAGAAAAATACAGAGACTTCAGTAAGCAAGCAGAAAGTGGGGTTTGATGCCACCCCATTTGTTCCACAGAAGTCTTCACATCACATCAAAAATACTCTTACAAATGTATACCACATTTGTGATGATGAAGAGTGAACTAATATTGAAGGTAATGCTCCAATTCAGTAGTCAATTTTTGGAAATAGACTCAAAAGGAATGCAACTCAACAGTCACATATGCATTATTTGTATTGGAGGATGAGGTCCCATCTCATTGCAAAGAAGCAGTAATGAGCTCAGATTTGAATCCTTAGAATGAAAAATGATGTTGAATGATTTTTTTTATTTAACATAATATAGTTTGTTAATGTTAAGTAAGAAATTGGTGGGATTGTTTATTTTCTTCTTCTTTTATTGTCATTTGAAGAAATTGAACAATTCATATCTTAATGCTATGAAGGCAAGTTTTTTTTAATGAATAGTGGCTGTCATTTGCAAAATGAATAGTAACTGTTAATTACGAAATGAATAGTAGATGCCGTTTATGAAATGAATAGCGGCTGTCATTTACGAAATGAATAGTAGCTGTCAATTAAGAAATAAATCGTGCCTATCATTTGCGAAATGAATAATGGCTATCATTTGCGAAATGAATAGTGGCTGTCAAATGCGAAATGAATAGTATTTATTGCAAAATGAATAGTAACAGAAATACAAAATAAATAGTATTTTTTTATACAAAATGAATAGTATCCTTTAATATTTTTTCTGTAAATAAATAGTATCTGTTATGAATTGTATCTTTTTTTTCACAAAATGAATAATATCTTTTCTGTAAGATAAATAGTAAAATATTATTTAATAAACTGAATATTTCTTGTTTTGATCATCATTTACCTTCCTAGTAAATAAAATAATAAATAATATAATAATTTGTGGAATATAATAGAGTTCAATCAAATCCTTACCTTTAATACTAAATTTATTAATTAACTTAGGAATTTGCATTCCCTAAGTTAATTAAGGATATTTTAGTCCCAAATTATTAGATAGATAATTAAAAATAGAAAACAATGGATATCATACGATTTACAATAATTTGATAATTCTTAAAATGTTGCAACGCATTGAGATCAAAATATTGAATTCATTTCATTGAACATTGTGCATAAAGTAAGACTAATCATTTAAAATATATTTTAGAGGAGTCTTTATATGATGGATTTTAATACAATTGTCATTAAGTATGGGCAGGCTATTGGTGTATCAGGAGACAATATAATTCCTTTGAGAGGGAATGTGTGTATTTGCAGTTGACCCTATTTTCAGAAAAATTGAGTAGCGTACTCAGCTCCTTATTTGTTCTGCACCCACAGAACATAAATACAAGATAATTAAATAATATTTATAGTTTATAATCTTTTATGATTGCATATTCATACATTCACTCCTTAAGGCTGAGATTGTTTATTTTGCTTACTTTATTATAGCACTGTACTTTACAGCTTCGTATATTTATAGTGTAGCTTTACTCAATATTTTCATAATTTCTACACTGTCTTTTACTCTACTTAGCATTTGCTTAATTAGATATATTCATGCTCCCGTTACTTATTTAAGTGCTTTTATGCCTTATTAGCATATTTGATGTAGGATTAAACAACTTAAAATATTGAGCAAATTTACTTGCATTCTTTATAATCTTTGATACTGTTTTTTCTTAATGTTAAGTCATTTGCATTTTTGCTCCGTTTAATTAAATTATAAATGGCTAATGTGATATTCGCTTAATAATGTGTTTAATATACTCTTAAAATGTACTTAGACTTTTAAAGTCTAATCACTTTTTCTTTTTTTTAGCTGTGCCCTTCTGTATTTAAAAACTAAATGGTAGAGTAGGGGCTTGGATCAGCTGCTGCAGTTAAAGAATAACCTGAATAGTAATTGGATTAAGGAACTTGTTTACTTTTTATTTCATTAAGTGAGAATGAGAGATTTTTTTTTATTTTGAAAAACTTGTAAACTAAATATTTTATGATGTTTGTAAATTATTCTTTCATATTATTTAAAATTTCATATTATGATAATGAGTATTTAAAATTAAAATAATTGAATTTTCTTTCACTCATAGATCTATATAATATAAGGTAGTACTTAATGTTGTGTTAGAATTCTCTAACTCAATATTAAATATTACTGTAACACCCGTTGTTGGATTAATATATCGTATCTAATTGCGATGCATTACAATTAATGTCCAAAAATTGATATTAAATCAATTTTTATTTAGATTAAGTATTTCTTAAGATTCTTAAAGTTTGGTTTTATGGATTAATGTCAATTCAGTTAGTTAAGTGTCTAAATCAGAGTTTAGGTTTTCTAACATACATTCTACTGTTAATGAGGAATATAAACATTTCTTTATTAAAAGCAGAAAATAATTAAAGCTAAATATCACATTGATTACCATTTGGCACAAGCTATTCAAATGAATCTTTAGGAAATTAGAATATGTCATTTATGATAAGAAGAAGATTTTATGTTCAAAATCACCTTTACATTTACACAATGCATGATTCTACTAAATTCAGTCTTTATTTTGGTATATTTTTGCATTATTAAGGTTATGGAGTCATCAAAATACAAAAAAAATATCAAATTTGGGCAAAACTGAATAGTTATGCGTGTTGTAGCGCTTGCCTGGCCGAGAGTCAGGCGCTACGGCACGTTGTAGTGGGCTACTGCACTACAGCGCGCTATAACATTTTTAGGTGCTACGGCAGAATTCGACGTTGCGGCGCGCTACGACGCCAAATTTCCCGAGACGCGGGCGCTGTGGCGCGCTGGAGCGCTCCCTGGCTGAAAGCCAGGAGCCACGGTGCCAGGTTTTTTGAGACGCGGGCACTGCGGCCCGCGGTAGCACTCTTTAGCAGAGAGCCAGTCGCTACGGTGCGCGTAGCGCTCAACGGTGATCTTGCCTGGGCGAAAAATGAGCGTGTCCCATTTTGCACTCAAATAATCTCGATTTATGGAACCTCAAGCGCGGTTCCATATACCGATGGAAAGGTCTTTTAGAGACCTTTCTATTGATACCAAAATCGATATGGAAAGAATCATACTAACAAGCAAACCATGATGCCCTAGCTACGAGTATACAAAAATCATACAAATTTTTACTGCATTTTAATGGACGAACCGGGCTTCGATTGGACTCATTTGAGTCTGATTGAGGCTTGATGACCGAACCTAGACTCCAAACAATAGCTACTTGAAATATCATTTCACAAATGTTTTGATTACATTAATGGAAAGAGTAGCATAAAGAGGATACAAGAAAAATGTGCAAGGACAGTTCCAGCAAATGGGTACTTGAACTTGCAAAATGGAAGGAGATAGAGTCTTCAAGAGCTTCTCTAACTGCTAACAAGATGAGGATGAGAGCTGGAGGTTCTTTAGGAGCTTGGGAGCTTCTTCCTTCATCACTTTAGCAAATGGGGAGAATGAAGAGCTGAGGGAGGTGCCTTTAAGGAGAAGGAGAGGGAGCAAGTCATTTCCCATCCACAGCATGGAGAAGAAGTATATTTTTTGCGTGCGCATATGGGAGGATAGGGGCGCCAAACGGGAGCAAGGGGGAGTGGGTCCCAGACGTAGGGAAAAATGAAGAAAATTTGCATTTAATTTTATATTTTCTAATTTCTTTAATTAACACATTTTAGTAATTTAAATTAGATCGATAAATGATCTTCGAAAAATCTCAAAAATCTACTCCTAGCTAATTTGGGGGTGATGAACTTTTTGAAAATCGGATTTTGATATAGGTATTTTTGAAGTCGGATTTCGATTTTGACGATTATTTAATTATTCTATTTTTTTGGTATTTAAATGCATTAAAAATATTTGTAAAAAACTGACGACTTCCAAATATTTTTAAAACATCACTCCTAGCTAATTTGGGGGTGACGAGTGCAATGACAAATGAGGATTAAATATCTCAATTTTCTAATTAATTAAATATTATTAAAATAATCCAAATATTCGATTGAGCTCTGAATTGCTCCAAATCTTCAGAGATTGGTTCTAATGAATAAATGAACCTATTTGAATGATAATTATGATGACATTAAGCTAAGATTAGGTTAAGTAACAACCTAGGGTTGTTATAGCGGCACTCCGCAGGCTAACAACGCCTTGCTTCGATTTTAGCTTCTCTTCGTTCATCAAAGTTTTTCCCTTAAGCTCACTTTAAAATAAGATAGGCACTTGTGAGCCAATGAAAAACTCATGCATAAGAAGCCACTAAATTGAGAGTACCAAATCTCAATTAAGGGAAGATAAATAATCAACCAATAAGAATTAATTAATATGTAAATGAACTATAGATGGCAAGCAATATAGTAATATCCAATCTATAATTAAACTTACATACTTGTTAATCATTAAAATTTTTGTGTTGTGAGCTCTTGCCAGCAAAACTTGTATGTGGATATATGCAAAATTTTCAAATTGAAAATCATTCATCTAGACATATGATGCTACTTATTTTTAGCATAGTCTTGAAATTTGTCAATAAACTAATCTTGATATTCTTTATTAGTTGTAAGAAAAACTTTGCAAGGCCTAGAAGTACTAATGACCAACCTTTGTATATGAAAGTGCTCAATGACCAACTTATGGATTTGAGGGTACTTATGGCCGCCTACGAGCTCATAGTATACTATTATTATGACCATCATACATGTTATAATTATTGTTCCACGTAAACATATAGTCTAATCTCATTTTACATTTCACTAATTTTACTATTTTATTATTTTCACACATAAAATACTTTGTTTTAAATACTATTCTAAGTACTTGGATCACTCCAATCAAATTTATATTGCCAGCATGTTTCATGTGTCAAGCCATGAAATTTAGAAGTGTATTGAACCTGAGTAGAAGCAAGAACGAGGAACCCCTTCAAGGAAAAGACTAGTTTTGTTACCCGTTTTTTAATTATTTAATCCTATTATTTTTTATTCAATTATAAAAGTTTGTAATATTAAACCTGTGGCTCTGCTAGAAAATATTTTGAAATTTTTGATCATTCTATTATTCTTAAATACATTCATAGGCTCCTGCAATTGTTAATCTGATATCGACTATTATAGCATATGAAGCTCAATTGGGCTGGCCAATTTGACTATCTATGACCTAACGTGATAATCTATGCCAAGTATGATGACTAGCATCACAATTTCTCTTTTGGCACTTTAGGGTATCATGAGGGAAGATAATGATACTGTAGCTTTGATCCACAAATTTCAATACTGTAGGAATAAACTTAAATAATATATTGTTTACATAATTTAAAAAATAAAAAGTAGAATAGCATTTGTTGACAAACCAATTTTCAAAAATTTCATCAAAAATAGAAAAAAATATAGAGTTCAATAATAATTTTTTTTTATCAAGTGTTTTATTTTATATAACTTTTAAGTTTAAACTAATAAATTTATTAAAAATAATATACTTGTAGGAAAAATATGAAGTTTATATTAAAATTTAAATTCTTTAATTTGTCATAATTTTCATATTATAATAGTAGACAGTTTTTTTAAAAATTATCTATTTATTCTATTAAAATAAATACTTTCCTATATTTAATTGGAGAAACGTCACAATATGTATAAATGAAGGTGCCCTATGATTGACCAAAAGTCAAAATGCTGAATTATTGATAGTTAGCACGACAGTTTATTGGTAGTTATGTTAATTCTTCATATTTGAATGTTGTGGTTTCTTGTATTATGCGAGCTTTTGCTTCATATATATATATATATATATATATATATATATATATATATATATATATATATTATGATTTTGCAATATTTTTTGTTGAGTGTATTTATTGCTTCATGTTTTGAGTGATCTTCTTGTGTATATGTGTATAAATATGTAACATAACAATGCATACATTGTATTAGGTTTATGAAAAAATCATTATTTTCTAACTAGCCAAATCTTGAGATAAAAATAAACAATAATCTATAAAGTATTATTTGATCAATATAATAAATTATTTATTTAAGTTTAATTAGCACTAATCATAATATATTTCAATTGACTAATCAGAGAACTAAGTAGCTTTATTCGTATTCTATTATAAAAATTGATGCTACATACTGAAAATTTGTACATCAAACTAAAATATCATTTTTATAATAGTAGAATTAATTATTATTTAATTTGAGAAAGAAAACACCATTTAAAATTTATATAAAGAGAGAGTTCGATTATATAGATAAGTGTGTGTGGGCCCCAAAGAGCACTACCGGAAAGCCCAATCCAAAACATTATGATACCTCTAATAATTTCATCTTGGCTCACTTTGTAAGGGAGAAATCAATCTTATCTCTCATTATCGAATATTAACTATACTTAATGATGATTATCGCTTTTAAGATATTTTGTTAGTGGAAATCAATTCGCCCGATCACCTATTAATTGCCTTGAGCTTTTTTTTATCCTTGAAAATCAAAGTGTGTTCATTATATTTGGTGAGTCAAATACAATTAAGGCTAACTTCGAGTCAAGTTCAAGTCGAGTCAGTTCAAACTCGAACTCGAATCGAACTTATTCGAGTCAAGTTCACATCAAGTTCGAATCATTTTGATTCATTTTAAATAGGGTTCGAGTCGAGCCGAGTTCGAATTTCGGGTCAAAATATCAAGTTAAAATATCTCGAATTCGAATTTCAGGCCAAATTATCAGCCTAGATATAGTTTACCCACACAGAGCGAGCCAAGCCAGTTGGGCTCAAGCTATATAGTTTGGCAAGGGCCGGCTAGACTGGGCCAAGCCTAGGGAGATTGATGTTAAAGCTCTGCATTAGATAAACTTTACGAAAATCTAAGAAAATTTATAAATTACCAAAAATTAAAACTTGAATATCTAATTTTTTATCTACATTAAGAAGGAATAAAAGCAACTGCCTAAAACGATAGCTTCAACCCTTCTTATAAAAGGCAGTCGCTTTTCCAAATAAAAGGCGAATTAGCGGGAAACAAAATCATGCATTAGGCGAATTTAAAAAAAAATCATAGGAACAATTATTACAGATTTCATTTATGTTCTCCAAAATTTCTGCATTGAAAAATGGTCGGCCGCAAGCTTACTGCCACACTCGAAATTAGCTTTCAGTGATGGAGAACCCAAAACCTTGTTATTAAAAAAATACTGGGCAATTACAATTTTCTCTATTCTCCATACAGAAAAGCAAATTCTGCTTGATTTATAATAAACAATGGATTACTATGTTGCCCAAACACACTGGACAAGCTTTAGGTCCCCTTTTGGGCACTGTAGCATACCCCATAAATATCAATTTTTTGCTTTAGTGAAGTTGGAGACATAATACAAATTCCCCCATCGAATCAGCTCGAAATGACATTACAAAACCAATTTTGAGTTGGGCTAGACTCAAAACTTTCAAGCTCATGATGAGCCTAACTTGAATCAAACTCAACTAGAAACCAGCCATATTGACTATACTAAACACTGAATGTGAATAATCTAACAATAAAATTACAATTTTGTGCTGAAGTATTAATTGACTGTATCTTCATTAAACAAATTTCAAATATTATTTGAAAATTCAAAGCTAGTATCAAATATATTTCAACATTTTATAGAACATAGGATATTATTTACATAAGCATCATTTTAAGTTGCTGTATTGATTTTATAAACGGATAAAGAAAATAGCACACTACTGCAGCATATTCATATGATCCCTTTTGCAAACTGAACCCTTGTTTAATACTTTATCACAAAGATAACCCTATCATATTATTTGTATTACCTTTCCACCTTTCTTCCATCACAGCACCATTCTCTGTAAAAAAAATATACATAATAAAAAGAGAATATTACAGAAATTAAAATACAGCTTAATTTCAATATTTCTCACAGTATAATTTACATGGAGAAAAGAAAATAGGGTAGGAAAATGTGCAATAAAAAGAACCGCTAGGGTTTGCTCAATTCAGAGGAGTACCTAACGCTAAGATTGATGCAGAAGAGGATCATCTCCCCTCATAGCCACTACTGCAGAAGTAGCAGCTCTGAAACAACACTACTATAAGAATAAATGTACAATCCTTTCTTTCCACCTGTAAACACAACCTTCAAAATGTAAAAAAGAAAATAAAAATTACAAGCCATAAAACAGTATTTTATTTCACTCTAATTGAATGAATACATATATAAAAAGCAGTAAACAACTGTTAAATTTATGCATCCAAAGCTTAGGAGAGTGCTACAGAGAGAAGAAATACAGAATGCCGCACTTCATTTAGTATCGATGAAGCAGTTTTGCAGCTAAGAGCAATAAAATAGATACTTTGAGATAATTAAGAAACAACATTTTTAGCCAGCTTATTCACTAAACTTTGAAAGAAGCTTACATTATTTTTAATAGAAAATCACAATGATATCATTTGGCTGAGGCGTTCCGCTGCAGTGTGGAAAGCCAGCTGCTGCTGGAGGGGCCGGAATTTCCACCCAGATTACGAGCAGTGTGAGAAGAAGCATCGGGCGTGCCTGATGGATTGGAGCCTGCAACAGCCCTCTTTGAAATGCTTGGAAGAACCAAAGATGAAGACAGAGTGTCAACCTTGTCGGTGCCTGTGCCCACTCTCTGAAATATTACAAGGAACCGAATAAAAATCAACAAAAACTTTAAGCATACCGTTAGATAGAATGCTCAGAACTCATAGGCTGTTCACTCACCAGCTTGCCGAGGCGCTGACTGTCTGAAGCTAAATTTTTATCCCCCGCAGTTTTAAATTGCATTCGAACCGCTGGCCTCGCCACATTACTTGGCCCTACTCTCTCGGTGGTTTCTTCGCGGCCATCACCTGCACCAGAGACTTTAGAAAAATTGCCATTATAAGATTCAATACGACCACGTATGTTTGGAGCATTATGAAGCAGCGCTAATTATATATGTTATAGAATGAATGTTCATATGTTAAGTACCTTGACGCTTATCAACATCCATGGGCGTGGCTCTTGAGCTTACGCCACCGCCAGAAATAGGCTGCAAAAAATGAAGCCAAATAGTGAATTTACATATCGAGCACGATTATCATCCTACATACAAACCAGCCATCTAAACCTGGCCATTGCAAAGTCTTTACAAAAGCGAAGAATTCCTTGCATGCCAAAGATGCGTTTCAGCATTGCTTTATATCCAAATCTAAAAGATATATTAAACATGGGCACGGGGCGGTGACGGAGCCAAGGCCCAAATGAATAATGCTCCTGGGCGGAAAATAGAGATCGTGGCCTTTGTTGAGGTGGGATAGCCCAGCCCACAATTTACCATAACTACACAGGTTTAAAACCCAGCTTGACCCAGCCCACAAATGCAAACGAGGAATTAAATCAGCGACTTATGGAGCTGGAGAAAGCGTGTTACAACGGTTGATCGAATGAATGGTTGATAACACCTGGGACAAGCCCGTATCAATCCAGCCCAGCCAGAGCCCAAGGTTAAGGGCCGCAAAATATAGCCCGCTAATTTTTAATGGTGACCTGGTAAGGCCCGGCCCGGCCTAGCCTATTATATATATATATATATATATATATATATATATATATATACACACACACACACACATACATGTATACATAATTTTAAATTGTCTTTTAAAAAATTAATGTAAATATACTTTCAATGTCATTCCACTTGCCGCTGGTCACAAAATTTTCACAATAATACTAGGGCGCTCCATCACTCCCTCGCTCAGCCCAATTCGTGAGCTTCTTTCCAGCATTGCGGTTTCATCCCATCTGCAATGTTCTTGGGCTTCGATCCCCTGACAATCTCCATTTTCCTCAGCAATCTGTACTCCAACCCCAACTACATTCTCGTCTATGACATCATCCTCTGCTCCGGCTACCATCAATTTTGCTGATGGAGGTCGCTATTTTTGTTAATGGACCCGCACCATTTTCTCAGGCGTAGTGGCTCACTGGTCTTCTGCCAACTTTAGGGATTGTGCACTTGAATTTCGACTCTCCCTGAGCTTCACATTGAGATTGTGTTAGCTGAAGGGGTTTCAATTCTATCTAGGCTTATAGCCCCCACATCGCCATAGTCGTGGTCAGGGCCAAGAACACGACCGATGCAAAATCTCCGTCTTCCTCGATTCTCCCCTCCTCTCTTCCAGATCTTTTCAACCATTCATTGAGTCTAGTCTAGGCAATCCTATAGTGACTGCACAAGTCCCTCTTGCGAGCTCTCAATAAGTCTAGCCCCTTCTATCGCATTCAAGCTCATCCTCGTCAATTGGACCTTCGCTTTCCCCAATTTGGGGAGGTTAATCCTTTGCATAAGGTCTTTGGATCTCCATCCGAGGGTGCAACGATCCATCTGTTGTCAGCTCATTTGTGCACTCGTTGTCCTTCCATCAAGTTTTTTTAATTAGAAAATCCTGGATGGATCATCCATTCAAGCGAAACCATTCAACAATGTGTCATTTAAAAGGCAATTAGTTGGTTATCTTGATCGCACGTAGGCATGTTTTAATAATTGTCCAACCCAAAGATTATGTGCACAACCTCTCCAGCTCAATTATTTAGGTGATGGATTTTCCAATGCTGCTCCTCAAATGGTCCCCACAGTTTAATCCAAATGTTGAGGTTCCAATCAAACAGTGCGGGTAGCTTTTCCTAAGCTTCAAATCCATCTCTACAATGAATCTACCTTATGGTCCCTCTAAAGAGCTTAATACGTCCCTAGATTATCTGCATGAATCTGCTAAAGTATTATTCATACTGTGTCATTATTTTCCATGCAATGGATACCTGCGTCAAACTCATCCAGAGATCAAGCCTAATTGACAGAAAACTGCTCCTGGTGCCGCATGACAAGGATACTGTTCTTTCTCCACGAGTGACTCTTGTGGATTAAATTCCCCAACAAGATAAAGCTACATTTCCCCTAGCACAACCCTATAGGGCCAAGCATGCACAGCATCCTTGGTAAAATCTAAGGCAATTTAGAAATCTGGATCACATTATCTGCAAAACAATCAAAGCATGTTTGTTTATCTTGATGTAATTCAAAACTTATTAGTCAAGAGTAAATGTCTCTTGAACTGCACCCCCGTAACGAATATCAACATCATGTAATATATCAAAAGAAAGAATAATAGTAACCAAAAGGGTGCTAGATTAAGAAATTCAAAACTTATTTTTCTGAAAGGTAACAATGAACTAATTTGTGCAGTTTTGTTGAGACATTTAACATTGTATTGTTATTTTTGTATTATCAAAAAAAATTTATTTTGCTTAAATCTAAATATATACATAAGAATTTGTACTATACTAACAAATCTTCAGTATTCTTCAGCATATGATTTATAGTTACATATGTTTGTTATATAACAACTCTGTTAAAATTAAAGAATATATTTTAATAAGAGGCACCCCATTAACCATAATTACAATGTCCCTGAAACATGAGCTGATAAAAGTAAAGCCCATAATCATACAAAGGGCAATCAATTGAGTGCCCAAATTTTTACTGTATGCTAGCCATTTTTTTCAATATTTCAAGAATTTTCACACTAGAACTTTTTATTGAAAGTACTCATCAAACAAGAAGAATTTAAACTCATCCTTTATCAGCTACAAGCCATTAATTGTAGGATGAAATTGCAGCCAAATAACAAAGAAAGCAGTAGTATTCATCTAAAGAGAGACTGCAAAAACTAAATATCGGATGTTTAACAACGGTGATAGAAGTTGAACAAATACAATTTGTAGGAATGTACAGATTCCAATCGCAAAGTTACAACTGAGAATATTATGTGGGCGGATGGTGTGGTAGCCCAATTGTTGGGGAACTTCTACTAGCACACTTATTGGAGTTCAAAATCCCACACCAATTGCATTGTTGCTGGAGCTAACCTCTCAAACAAATATATATATAAGAATATTTAATAATTCAAAAAGTTATAGTAATAAAAAAACAATACAAGACCTTTTCCCATAATATTTCCAAGGATAATGCTCAAGATACTCATAATCAGCAAAAACTCAGCATCAAAAAGAAAGTCAATGAAGCACCAGAAGGCTTTTCGTTATTGGGAAAATGAATACCATAGAAAGAGAGAAATAACAAAAAGAGAGCAGGGCAAGAAAAAACCATAAAAATAGATTTAAGAAGTATCAAAGAGAGAGGATGACAGCCAGCAAAGAGATAAAGCAAAGAATCGGTACATTAGAAAGAGAGGGAGAAAGAAAGCAAATAACCAAGGTGCTTTTTCTAGGAGAGAAAGATCGCAGAGCAATTTTATTATATATATAAATATATATATATATATATATTGTACAAAGTAAGAAATTGTCAAAATAATTGAATGAATAATAAGAAAATCTAGGTTTCCATTTTACCAATAAAATTCTAAATGAAAAATTACACAAGATTTATTTAAAGATAGCCTTTAAACAAATTAAAAAAAAAACTAAGAGATTATAATTATATCCTCCAAAAAATTCACAATTCAAATTAAAAATAATGACCATTAATCACTGTTGGAGATGTGTATGCCTTCATTAGACTCGATGATCGTCATCATCTTAATAACAGCTTATGCAACAAGCATATCAGGCACATAATTTTATTAACACAAAAACATAAAACTCAACATGCATTATGGGGTTGAGATTGATGTTAATTTAAATAGAAATACAACTGGCTGGTACACAACACTTTAAACAAAAAGACTAAGTCGTAGCCCCACTTAGTTGTGTTGACAACATAAAATGTTTCTACAAAGTACAAAACAAAGAACATGAGCAAAATTCAGAAAACTTTCAAAACAGAAGTATCAAACTATTGATGCTTAATGTAATTAAACCATCTAAGACAACTTTCTCAAGCTAACCCTCAATTAAAGTAACACAAACCTTGCAACAATGATCTTATATCATATCATTTCGAATATATCTACCCATTCATCCACCTTAGCATCACATCTCGGCAATACTTGACTTTACAAAACACTTGAACTAGGCTAAATAATATTTTCCAGTATATAACATTGCTGATCTTATGCATGTTCTAATAAAGCTTTACATCTAGTTTTAGTAGTATATTTTATTCATACAGCACCCCAGAAGTGCTCCCCCATTTCATACAACCATTCTCGGTAACATGGCTTCTAATTTTTATACCCTCGACATTATAACTTTTATTATAATTACATTTGCACTCCATATTTTATGTTTTATATCTACTAAAATGGAATTCTTTAGCTTCCAATAACTGTAATTTTGCTTTAATCGCATCTCTTTTCTATAAAAAAGTGGTACACAATGTGTTATGCTTATGAAACGTGTTAGGTCAACAAAAAAAAAAGTCAATAAAGCTATAGAAATATCACAATTAAGGATTCCTAAAAATGGCTAATTGAATTCCACCCTTTTTCAAAGTTGGGATACTAGAGAATAATTTAGCTAAACCTCATAAAACGTCTATAATACTTATAATTTATTTCCATATACCCTTTATGAGCCAATAAGGTTAAAAAACTCACAATGCATCATTGACTGATAAAAGTTGTTTAATGACCGGTATATGAAGCTTAATCTAAGCTTCAGCATTCTTGTTTTAATTAGTAACTGGAATATATTATACGATTAAAATAAAGATGCCAAAAAACAATTCCTTTTCAAAATGAAAATCAATACTTTTAATCTACCCTTTTTCCCAGAAAGAAACTATACTAAGCTAAATAAATAAAAATAGTATATAATATTTTTTTTGAAAGAAAACTAAATTTTTCCTATTTCAAAGAAAATAAAATCACAAATTGATAGGGTAAATGATAAGAAAATCGTGCCAGAAAAAAAGCATTTTGAGTCCTAATAATGGAAATGAAAAACAAAAACAACAAGATGAGAGCCGACACTTTTTTACCCCCCCAACAACCAAGAGTCTATAATATTAGCATTAAATGCAAAATAGAATAGAAAATTATAGTTCTGCCAGAAAAATAGTTACTATTTACATATTTAACACCAAAATGTTGATATTTCAAAACTAACATTCAGCTTCATATTCAAAATATTTTCCACATGAGATGGACAATGACTTGTGTAAGATAATATTTATAATAGAATGGTAAGGTTTGGACACTTCTATGTAAAAAAAAACATTTGTTTGCAATATATGCGAAAAAGGCATTTATCTGTAAAATGAATTTTCTGCAAACTTACTAAATGTAGCATACTTACAGAAAATCGAGGCAGGGGGGGTGGAGCTTTTGATTTTTGGGCTTGTTGATATTTTAGAATCGTCCAGTCAAAAATATAATCGAACTCAAATCCTGTCATGAACAGAAAAAATTTTAAAATAGTGGCTTGAGAAAAATTAGTAGAACATTGAACACAATGAATGATAAACTAGGCAACCTTGCATGCAATAACCTAAGAGAAATTTTACTTAAGAAAGATATTCATTAAAATGAATATAAGAAATAAGCAAAATAAGTGCCGTATAATAGAAAAGCATGTAAGAATTTATAAACTTCCAAGAATAAGAAAAATATGAAATGTTAAATAATCATAAGCCTGCGCTGATTCTCATGGTAATTGCATGATGCAATTATTATCATCAAAGACAGGCATGTCTTCTAGTTAGATGGGATACAAGCCATTTTTTTCATCAAACCATGAAGAGTAGTATGTGTCATCTCAACCATCCCAGATAAATAGCACTAATGAATTTATGAGAATACATCCAGAGAATCATATAAGAGCATAAAATGCTTTGCCAATCTATCCAACATAATCAATTTTGAAAATAATCATTTTTCTCTTTCATTGAGCGCCAGAGAACACAATAAGAAAAAGCACAAATAACCAACATTATATAGCAGTTGGTGAGTTAAAAAAACTGTGCAGGATGAGAATATCCTCATGTGAATTTATTAGTGGTCTATCAGCATGCATGCCCTCTCACGCACATCTTTACTATTCTTTTATGTTTGCATACAGGATAGACTCAGAAATTTCAGCTAAAAAGTAGTGACTCATGATCTACATTTCAAATAAAAATTTTTAAAACTACAAATGCAATAGGTTGACAAACAATACCTTCACGGGTAAACAAATCCTTAAAAAGACGCTTCAAAAATCCGTAATCTGGCCGCTGGTCGAATGTTAAAGAGTGGCAATAATGAAAGTAGGATGCAAATTCCACAGGATGTGATTTGCACAAAACCTATCAATTTAAAGTGTCAAAAAGTTAAACGAGCATAACATAATTGTAGCTGAAGCTGTATATAGTGCTCGGTGTATACTTCAATAGGAGTTGAAAGCTTCTTCTCACATATCTTATCATACTTCTGCTTCTTTGTTGCAGCTTTTAGGCCCTGCCATGGAAGGCTTCATGCAATATTGATAAATATCAGTCAAATGGGCTACCAAGATTAGAACACATTCTAAGAATTAAGATACCATTCAGCATTTAGTTCGTCAAAGTTAAACTATAAAAAAGCAAACAGGAACCACAACAGAGAATTTTCATCAAAGCGGGAGTTCAAGCATAAAACTGGCACAATAAATGTGAAAGCATTCCATCAAAAGTTAGCTTAAAGGCTTGGGAAGAATTTAACTATCCTGATTCTAGATACATAAATATACAGTTACATATTTTAATAGAAACCAATTCGACTTGAAAATCATTCATTCAACTCAAACCCTGATAGCCAAAATGGTTACAGGATGGGAAGCCCACAACAGATTCTCGAGGAACCTCTGGGTGGGTGCAATACCAGAATGCAATAAAATACAGCCATTTACTTGATTGGAGGAGGTATTTGAATTGAAAAAAACAAATAAATAACCTTATGCTAGACTTGTTTTCACATCACAGCAAAATAATTTAATTACAATTTCAACATATCCTAAAAAATGTCAAAATAAAAATTATGCACTTTTAAAGGTTCAAAATAAATTTATGTACCTTCCCCGTAGAAAATAGAGTAAAACATAACCCAATGATTCCAAATCATCCCTACGGCTTTGTTCTGCAAATCCAATAAAAATATAAAAAACAGAACACTCCTTTAGAACAGAACCACAATATATATATATATATCACATGTAAAAGACCATACCAATGCCCAAATGAGTGTTGCAACTTGCATATCGAGCAGTCCCAGTCAAATTTTTGTTTTCTCTGCATCAACGGTTAATACAACCTTCTGTTAAAGCATTTAAAAAAAATATAAACAAGTTTGTAATTTTCAGAAAAACACTTGAAAGGATATTCATCTATGCAGCAATTTAGATGTATATCACAGGAAACACGTTATAAACACAAAATAGAGAATAACTTGCTTGTCAGATGAAAAAACAAAGCAAAATGTGTTTTGAAGATACAAAAAAGCAATCTATAACAGCAACCACCATCTACGATATCAAAGAAGGAACTTTAATAGCTTTATTTAAACATTGCTGTAGCATGAAAAAAAACTAAAAGCATGGCACAAGCAAATTGGCAGAAAAAATATCATGAATTAATAAAATTAGATATAAACAAACAATTGACAGCATAAAAAAGGTAAGCATCATGTGAGATGATAGCATATTATTGGTCATTCATAAGTATATACAGAAGCTTATTTGGAAAGGAGAAACATAGGTCTCACAAGTGATACACTGATCTGTAAACAGAAATAAACAATGTCTGCACATATGACATACATTAGTCTATCAACAAGCATGGTACATACAAACAGTATCACCAAAGAACAATGTGATGCACAAATATTATTCTGTGCTCAGTGAGCAATGCCCAAAACCAAGCGACACTAATAAAAAAATAAAAAATACAGTAATAATCAGTAAAATAAGGTAAGCATTCAGCCGCATCCTGAGAATGGTGCATCCAGAACAAAACTGGAGAGAACACGAAAGAGAGAAAAAAGAATAAACTATTGTTAGCGAAACTATTCACAATAAAATAAAACATGAAACGGTTCTATCAAACTAGCTTTAGCATTCACCAAGCAATGGGCAAGCAAAGCACAGCACACTGTTTGCCTACAATGCCAGCACGTAACAAGCTCAGATTTTGCAGCCATTGCTCTGCTCAACTGTGCATTAAAAGCCCTGACAATATTGCAGAAAAAAATAACTAAATTAACATGGCTTTTACAAGCACAACTATCAACAGATAACGCTTGGCAACCATTTACAATAGTAAATCACAACAAAATCTCAGCAGCTAGTAGAAACATCCAAGTTTACACAAATAAATAGTACGTGTTAAAAAAAGTAGAGCATCTAGATGCTAGATTAATAGAAGCCCAAAATAACCAGAGACAGTAAGTAATGAGACGATAGCATAATAAGCACAATTCAAAACACAATCAAACCTGTATGGTATATGACGGTTAGTAGTGGCTTCTCTATATCTTTTTGCAAGCCCAAAATCAATTATATACACCTATAAAATAAGAGTAACGATAAATTGATATTAATGCTTGTCAAAACTCCAAAAATTGGAGAGACTATATGACAGCCACCTGGTTTGCCTTTCGACCAAGTCCCATAAGGAAGTTATCAGGCTTAATATCCCGATGCAGAAAGCCTTTAGAGTGCACATACTCTATTCTAGTTATCTGAAACACATAAAAAAGTAGTGTGCCATTACTAAGTGGACTTAATCATAGAATGGTAAGCAAAAATTAATTCATGAAACAAATAGTTAGTGCTATTTTGCCTTTTGCTTGGAAGCATGTTTTTAATAAAATTGTAACTAAATTAGAAACTAAATGATGTTTAATAGATATTGGCAGATCTCACTATGCATTTCTTGCAAAGTAAAAGCTAGAATCGGAAAAAAAAAATGATGAACTACAAAGCAATTAAAACAACTTTACATCAATCCAGATACATAAATTAAAGCAAATCTTTGATCTTAAACCAACAAAAATGCCAAGTTTAAAGTAAACTAAAAGTAGAAACTGACCTAATGCAAGTATTCTAACAAATAATCCATAATAAAACTAGAATATTAAAGACAATGTATTGTATACCATCTGATCCGCCAACATTAAAACTGTCTTCAACAAAAATTTCCTTCCGCAATAGACAAACAAATCTTCGAGACTAGGACCAAGCAAGTCAAGAACAAGAGCATTGTCTTCCCCATCCAAGCCACACCATTTTGTGTTTGGTATACCACCTACAAATACAAAATTCAAAATGTTCTCAAACATTAGCCACCAAGTATAAGCGCAGTTCAAGGCATTGAACTTCAGCGAAATTTGGGCATACTTCCTCCTTGTAGAATGTTATAGAGTTTGGCTTCATAAAGCAACTGTGGATGTTTGGTTTTGCTATTTTCCTGCACACATAAGCAAACACATCTCATTATTATCACAGAATAATTATAAAAAAATTATAATCATTTTATAAAGCTGAACTATAATGAAAATATATTTAAAAATTAATGGGCAGTTCGACTTTCAAGGCATCATTTGTAAATCAAGCGTGCTATAGAAAATGAAGCATCCATTTAACTCCTTTTGTAAGCGTATGAAAAATTATTACATTTGAGAAAATTTTTAAGAGATTTGTATGCATTCAAACAAACGCTAGTAGCCAAGAACATCCAATCAAATAATGAATCTAGCAAATCTTAAGTATTTTCAATGAAAAAAAGAACCCTTTAAGCAAGTAGTGGGGATCCGCAATTTACATCGCAAGCAAACCCATGACTTGGAAAAAAAAATACAATATTAGAATAAAAAAGTCACATTTAATAGATAACCACCCACAAACCTATCACCAAAATAAACTAGCCAGTACAAAAAGCAGAAAAAGTCAGATAAGGCGGATCGGAACTAAGAAAACAAAGAAAAATATTTAAACTGAAATCAAACTAAATCCTGGAGGAGAAACCAACGCATGTATACTCACGATCTTGACGGCGACGATCTCGAAAGAGTCAACGTGCGTAGCTGCAAAAAGATGAAACCAAAATAAGCAAATCAGATAGAGCAACGATCACCGCGGAAAACCGACGGATAAAAAGGTCAAATGGGATTGCACCTAGATAGATCTCGCCGAAGGATCCACTCCCAATCTTCCGACCTAGCTTATACTTCCCTCCGATTATCCGATCCATGCCTCAGATGAGCATTAAGGAAGGCGAAGAAGATGGTATTCCGGGGTGTGCTTAAGGGGATTTAGGCTATTGTGGAAGTTGAAAAGATAGGGTTGCGGATGGGATAGCTCAGAAGGCAGAGGGCGGAGAGGGAAGAGGACGAGCAGGGCGATTCCGGGACAACAGAATTACGGGGCGCAGAGAAATTCGTCGGGCAGGAAAATGAACCGCCTTTTCTGACTTCTTTATTTATTTCGTCTTAGACCGAACCGGAGCGGAACTCTTGCTTTTTTGTTAGTGAATTTAAATAAAATTTAACACAATTTAACAAATTTAAAATCTTAATCTATTAGAGAATTTTATATTTATTTTCTTATAAAATATATATTAAAATTGAAGAGCTTTTTCAATGTGTTAAATATGTAAATAAAGAGTAAATTTGTATTTTGTATGTAAGAATCCCAAAAATTAAACAAATATTTATTTTATAATTTAGAAATATATAGTATTCCAATTATTTTATTTTATAAATAAGATTTAACATCTCACTTAATACTACTTATATTCCTTTATGATTTTTGTTACAATAACTCAAGTTCTAATTTATTAAATTAATTTAATTTAGATTGTATTTCTATTAGCTATTTATACTTTGAATTATCTCAGTTTTTACTTATAAAGAGTTAAATAAAAATAATAGTAAACTAATTTTACTAAATTTCATGATTAATTAAATATATTAATAATATAAATGTTAATATAATCCCTTAATTATATTATCATATTGTTACATTTGTGTTTATGTTGCATTTTATGTAATATATAAATCAACTATAATTACTAATATTAAATCAATTAAATATCAAGGATTTGTAATTATTTCTTAAAATTATAAGTAATTATTATTATGTTAACTTGGTTATTTAGTTTAATCACTTATGCCTATATTTAATTAATTATTTTAATTATTCATATAAAATATAATAACCAAGTATTTAAGCTTAAAAAATAATTAAAAAATATATATTAATAATTAACAATAAGTATAAATAAATAAAATATCATTTTAATGAATTTAAATTTGACTATTTATGCAATTATTTTAAATAACTATTTTGATTTTAAATTAATTGAAGTATATTATCTCTTTGTATATAACTGATGATATTATTTACGTAAATGATTACTTATTAAAATATTAATTATAATTACTCAAAGTTATAAATACTTAATTAATTAAATATGATCAATGAAACTATTATTTTAAATATAAATTTAATATTAATGGTTGAATAATTTTAATAATGCATAATTAATAATTTGTGTACACTTATATTTATAGTATAGTAATTACATTATTTATAATCATACTAACTATAAAAGCATAAATTAATTATATTTATAATTACTATATTTATACCTTAATACAATATAATTATTTTTGCATTATTGATGATAAATGATAATTACATAAATTATAATAGATTAAATGCATTAATCAAATGTAATAAACGTTAATTAAATTATTACTTGATTGTATAAAATATCTAATTATATTTATTTACTTTATTAATTAATAATTTGCATACTTAACAATCAAATTATTTTAATTTATATATTCGATTTAAGCAAAAACAAATTAGAGCCAAATAGATTTTTATTACTTAAATTTTAAATATTAAAAATATATAATTTGAAATTATTATTGCTATTATTATTATTATTATTATTATGTTAAACTATCATTCCATTTAAATATTTTAATTAAAGTGAAAATAAAATAATATAATGTTTAAATATTATTAAGATTTTATATGAAAAATTGAAGAATTAATTTTAATTCATACTTAATCTCAATCACTTTTATATATAAATATTCCATATACATAGCATTCAATAATTTATATTTGCTAAAAATAGAAATTTATTTCATATATCATAATGTCATATTTGTTTTGCATTAATTTTACTTAGTCTAATAATATTGAACAATTTTTATTTAGAGGATATTAATTTCAATGCTAAATTAAATTGAGCTAAATACCCAACTTTAACATAATTACTTTATAATGTCTCGATTTGAGTTTTCTATTCTAAAGTAAAAAAAATTTAGTTTCTTAAAAAAAATTAATCAAGTAATTCTTCATAAACTCATCTTGAAAGATCACCAAGTGGTTCACCTTTTATAACTTTTGATGCACTTTAAAATTTCTATTACTAATCAAGTTGGAGTAAGTAGTAATTTTGTTTAAGTTAGAATAGTATATAATTATACAATTGCTCTTAATTATCATTTCAATTTGGTGAACCTTGCCAACTAGATCTTCTGCTCCTTTCAAGTGAACTAGATCCTTATTTTATCCTTTCATGTGTGATAGCAACACTACATGAACAAGTTACATTTATTTTCCCCTTCTCTTAAAGACTTCGCCACAAACATGTCATTTATTTTTATGGTAAAGTTTTGAAATTCATTCAGTGGTTAATGCATATTAATGTTATAAATTAAATTTTTATCACAAAAAGAAGCATAAGCATAAACGAATGTGTTTAATGTAAAACTTACAAATATCTACATACTTGAAAACCAATAAATAAATGTGAAAAGTGTAGAATACTTGATTTATCTTCTCTTCAATCAAATTTTATATATAAATATTTTAATTAAATATCCTAACTTAAACTTTAAAAAGTCTTAAAATTATTTTTAAATTTATCTTGATCTGATTCATTTTTGCTTAAACTTCTCTAATCTAGACTTTATGGGAGTCGTAGAATTATATTTATATTTTTTAAAGTAAAATAGAAAAAAATCAAATATAGTATTATATATTTTTAACATCATTCAAATTTAATTATTATAGAGCTAAATAAAATATAAATAAAAATTAAATAAAAAATAATATTGTTAACTCTCACTTTCTCTAAAAAATATTCTACTCAAATTTAGTTAATGCCTCCATGAAAATAGTTTCTTAAAATAATATTAGGTGAATAATAATTATATTACGTAGATAACAATCTAATACTTTTGTGACTTACTATATGATAGCTTATATCACAAACTTGAAAATAATAAAGTTCCATGGGTACTAAAAAAAATCTTATCCTAACATGCTGATAATCATATAAAATTATGCAAATTAACAGAAAGTATATTGAACTGTGATACATACAAGTAAATTGAATCAATAATTAGCATTCTAGTATATATATAGACAAGCAAGTACTACACTAAAGCTGAACCGCGATAAAAGTAAATAGAAAACAGAAAAGAATTATGTAAAAGCTGCATATCAGAAAAATTGGCTAAACAAGCCACTGAACGATAACTGTACTGAACTGTATCATATCATATCACTTAGCTTCTCAAAACTAAGGCAAAAAATTGTATGGAACTGAAAAGACAGAAATACATATATAATAAATTTTAGTTATTTTACTTTACTCCTGTGGACGTGTCTAGATGTAATTGAGGAGCCAAGCACATCTGCAATACTAGAGTGGGTTTCTGAACTTAGACACAACTCTTCCCAATGAGTACGTGTCAAGTAATCCTTATTTTTCCTTACCACATGTCAATTAACAGTAATATGTATACATAATCTCCCATCCAGAACATGAACTCAATGCAAGTGTTATCCTAATTTTCTATATTTTTATTTCATGCATCAAATTATCTTATATGATATGTTCAATGTAAAAAGGCTCAATACTAATTTTAGAGGTTTAATTATAAATTTAAAGTTTAAGAATACTTAAACCTAAAGTTAGGCAAAATGATCATTTTGCCCCTACTTAAAAGTCTAAAATTCAACATTATAAATTAGGGCTCTAATCTAAAATTTATTGAAGTGGAATGATTACTTACTATCTAATATGAGTTTAGACAGTAAGTACATCTATTTTGAATAAGTATTAAGCCTGATAAAGTCAAATTAAGGAATTTGACTTATAAGGGCAAATTGGTAATTTGACCTAATGAAACCTAAATTTTCTGTTAGTTTATTGAATATTATTATCTAAGGTTTCTATAAAATTAAAAATTATTAAATTCTGATAAGCATTGGCTAAGTTATAGCCAATATAAGATTAGGGTTAATTATGTGAATTATGGTTTCATTAAAGGGGGTCAAAAACTCAACTTCTCCAATTTAAGTTCAAATTCAGTAAACTCAGTGGCTATAGCTTTCCTATAACCCATTGAGTACTTTAATTATGAGTAAACCCAATTTGGTTTTTATTTGGTTAAGTTATGGCCTAATTAGGATTTAGGGTGATTAATGAGTGATTAGTAAAATTAATTACTGAATCAATAACTAGCCACACTACTAAATTCTATTTAACTCTAGGAGTAATCAAAAACTAAATTTATTTAATTTAGATTATTAATTATGCTAATATTCACTGATTAAGTTTTAAGGTGATTAGGGCTAATTAAGAGATCTAACTATTGGATCTAAATATTTTTATAATTTACTGTTAATTAGGTCTTCCTGATCAAAATGGTTTATTGGAAGACCTAATTTGGAGCTCAATTGATCAAGTTATGGTCAATTGAATTTCTAGAGTTAATTAGGGTAATTATGGTTAGGTCCTAAAAGTGATTAAACCAATACTAATCCAAATAGAGAAATAAATACTACTAAGTTATTTTAGAGGTTCTACTGATCACTTTAAGACTCATATTGCTTATGTTTGGACTAGTGGTTAAGAAGTTACGAGCTTTGGAAGATTAGGGTTTGGGTCCAAAAGTAATTAGTCCAAAATTATCTCAAATAGCAAAATTAATCCTACTACTTTAATCCTGAGACTTTGCTGATTACTTTGAGACCCATATTGGATATATTTGGATAAGTGTGTGCAAGGATATGACTAATTGAAGTTTTGTGATATTTTTGAATTTATTTAAATACTCTAAATGTCGCTAAGTGAAATGTTGATCCTACTGAAATCTAAATGGCATTAATAAATTCCTTGATTTTTGCTAATTAAAATGGTATATTTATTTGCATTAATTGGATATGTATTTTATAAGATATGGATGCTTAAAGTTTGATGATTATTTGTATTGATTAATTTCATAAATATTACTGTTTTTAAATTTTTATTTCCTTTGTTTAAATTAAATAATCTAATATTATGATTAATTAATTAGTTAATTAATTCATTATGATTTATTAATTTAATTAATTTCATACGATTACATATATATGCATATATGTAATCAATACATATAACTGTAAATATATATATTATAAGTAATATATATATATATATATATATATATTTATATCTATTTTTATATATTTATATATAAATATTAATTTATTTAACTCTGCAGGTGGGACCCACATCGGCAGACAGACGAGACCATAGCGGGACCCGCAGCCACGTGTCAACGCGGGGTTGGACAGCGACTGGCAAGCGGGCCCCACGGATCAGAACGACAGGACCAGTGGGTCCCGCCGCCACAGACGCAACGTTGGCGCCACGCGGCACGCTCAACTCACACCAGCTCCGCGGCCAACCCCACCCACTTGCCATGCAAGCGCAATGTGGCACGGAGATTGGTCGGGCCTGACGCATTGGCCCGATCCGGGAGACCCTTCGTCTCCCGAGGATTCGCACGATACGCGAACCCTAGATCTCACAGAGTCAAAACCAGCCGCCGCACGAGATACGATCCAAATGATCAACAATAATTGCGAAAATTGAACATTTATCGAATGCTATGATCACGTTTAAGGAAAAAGGAGGTACCTCAGCATTGCCGAAGGAATTTAGGGTTCGACAAATCTTGACTAAGTCCGACCACACTCGATCCAAAATGTGAAATCGAATGAATCAAAGGAGATGGAGACTTAAGGGCTGCTCCACAGCGGTGAGATCGACCATTTGTTGAGGCATTCAACGCATGCTGAACCCTCGCATCCACACGACGATCTCGCGGGGACGACGAGCCACAGTCGTCTGATCCTGCGATCAGACGACGCAGATGGCTCGTCAAGATAGATGGCACGAATTAAAATTTGGGTGACGGCGTCAGGGTTACGGGGACGGCGCCGTTAAATATCGATTTAAATATTAATATTATTAATTTATTTACACTAATTTTATTAATTAGGATTATACAATTAAACGTATCCAAAAAATTTCTAATAAATCACCCATAACTAATTAAGAGGTGATGAATGCAATGGCGCAATCGAATTTTTGTTTCGACGAATATTTAATTATTTAATATTTTTTGGGTATTTAAATAATATTAAAATATTCACAAAAATCCAACGACTTCCAAATGCCTCCAAAACATCACCCCTAACTAATTTGGGGTTGTGAATGCAATGGTGAAGTCAAATTTTTAATTTGAGGTCAAATTAAATAGGTCAATTTTAGGGTTTCTAGAAATTTCTTAAATCAGGATTTGATCCATTTGATTCCTGATTTGGACCAGGACTTAGAGGTGAGTTCCAAATGACTTAATTTAAGACACTAGAATCATAATTAGAACTTGGATTAGTCCTAATTGACTTAAGTAATAACTTGGGTTTTTACAGTACACCACCCTTAAGTCAAATCTTGTGGATTAGGGGGTGGGGTGTCACGCTCATACACCCCAAAGAGAAGGGTTAAGAGCTAATACTTAAGATACGAGTAGTATCCTTATCTCAAGTACTAGATAAATGCATACCTGGATTTACATACGAAATGAAGAATCCAATATATGTATAAAATATCAGCATTTTCAGTATGCTAATCACATTAAAATACTAAGTATAAATAATATATAAATAGAGTGTTAAAATTAAACATACATCCAGAAATATTCATCATAAAAATAGAATAAAAATATTCATCTCAGAATAGAAAAGTAAATACATCCTGAATTAATACAAACGATTTACTAAAATGATATTGAAATAAAGTTTAAGCATTGAACTGAATTAACTAATCAAAGGCAATAAAGTTAGAGGAGATATTTATTAAGGCTCCACAAACTCCTACTGAACCTCCTGCACGTCCTCCTGATCTGGCTCAACAAATTGCTCAGAATCTAGCAAATTGCCGGATCCCAAAAGTACAACATGTTAGACAATAAATCTAACACATCGAAACTAATCTAATAGTTCTAATTGCTTACTTAACATTTAAATAATGTAAACCAAGCTGCAAGAAAACTATAAAAGTAACTAAAATTTTGAAACTATGCGGTATGTCACTAAAGTCATGTATCTGTATATGCCACGATATGAAATACAATTGATATGCAACCAAAATATCACTGAGCGAGTATGAATCATATGATCCAAGGCCTACATATATCTGGCTGGGAATCCAGTACTAGTCATTATGTAAATTCCTCGATTAATATATGCAATATTCCATAATCCATAAATCATCACTGATATTCATACATTATACTCATGTTCATGCTCATGTCTCTGCACTACATGCCTAAAATCTAGAAATCCAGAAAATGATGTAAAATTAAATAATGAATCAAATGTCTCTATTGTGCAGAATACATCTAAATGAATTCTGACTCCTAGTTCTAACTCTGATAAATTTATTTTTACTTGAGATTTTACTTAAAATCATCTGTTGGAAAGGTTGTATACATATATTTAGTATATTTCTGAAAAAGGTGGATTTAACACTTAGTTTGTTTGAAGCCACTCCTATCAAATCGTTCTTCAATATGAGGCATCACCCGTTGGCGATTTCTATTTCACTCAAACTGAGCTGTTAAATACCTTAATTATAAGCATACTTAGTGTCTTAAGGAGGGTAACTTTAAATACTTAGTTTGTTTGAGGCCACCACTATTAAAGAGTTATTTGATAGAAGGAATCACCCGTTGGTAATTTTTATTTCACTCAAACTAAGGATTTAAGTCCCTAAACTCTTTAGATCGGAGGATTTGCTCTAAGTGGATTGTATCAGCCTAAGCCCACCGGATAACACAAAGATAAGTTTTACTTAGAGTGACTCAGCTAATCCCGAATACTGTTAAATTGATCCAGCACTATAGATATACACTACTATACTCAATTAATAATCTGGGTTCAGTGAATATTATTTAATTAACAAGGATCATCAAAGCTATGAATTTAGACTTCATTGAGATGAATCCTATACAAAGTTTCAAGGATGTAACCAAAAGGTCATCCAATATATATAGGCTACTATAACATAGGAGCAATCTCATGCTATGTACTTTAGGTGATTCTACCATAATGGTTGAAGATCAACTTCTAAGGTTAATGAAAAACATATAAGTTCCTACCTCAAGGTTCATCAAAAGACATTCCTAACTCAATGTGTTATCAACTAATAAAGCTTTTTAATCATATTATAAATCCTATTGTAAGATTATCAAAATCTTACACATCTAAAATTTACCCTAAATTTATAAGTTTTATTTATTATACTTGAATTGATCAGATCATATCAGATGGTTAGACTCATCTGATCACATCCTATACTATAATTATAAGGTGAAATCACGAATATTATTAGGATTTGATATTGTAATAAATCAACATAGTTTTATAATTATTTTTATATTAAGAGTCTTATATAAGAGAAAATCAAAGATCTTAAGCTCAAATTCAGATACTTAATCACATGAGTTCTTTAATTACCTCAGCACTTCTAATTCAGTAAATTAAGATCAATATCAAATCATATGCATTATTGGAATCATGTTAGTTGAGTTATCTTATAATCAAGTTGATTCCTTAAGTGATTAAGGGTTTATATCTTAATCAGATAGGATATGATTTAACTCTTAACCTTTCCAACTTAAGATCAATAGTTGATTTATAGATCAATGACAAATCAATATATTATTAGTAAATTATTTGTGATAACTTTTAGATTTAAATTAAGTATTAGTTACTTAATCAAGTTCTTAAGATTCTTATATTCAAATATAGTTTAATGTCAAATTAAGTAAATAAGGTGTCCAATTTAAAGTTAAAATTCTATAACATACATAAACATCACATTAATTAAAATAATGAGTAATTAAGGCTAATTAAATCTTAAATCAAATACAAAAGGGATTAGCACTTGATTACAAATATAAAATAATGAAGTTTTATACAATTTGATTATTAAGTTCTATATTGACAATAAAAGCAATTAAAAATCATAACGTTTCTATTCGGCATAAAGTATTCAAGCAATTTCTTTATGAGGTCTAGAATATGCTATACATGCTAAAATAGTGGATTTCACATTGAAATTCACCTATACATTCATACAATGTTCATTTTTACTAAATCCAGTTTTAATTTAAATATGATTTGACCTCATTAGGGTTCTATGGCCATTATAATGCAAAAAATTATGAAGTTTTGACCTTTTCGGATGATTCTGGACGCTACGACGCATTTAATTTAATTTTATTAATATTTATATTGTGCTACGACGCGCTACAGCGCGCTATGGCATGCTACGGCGGACGCATTTTTGAAACTTCGGGCGCTACGGCGCGCGGTAGTGCCCGACAGTGATTTCGCTTGTGCGAAAATCGTAACGGGTCGATTTTCACACTAAAATACTTTCAATCTAGAGCACTACATGTGCGGTGCTATATACCGATGGTAAGATCTTTCTGAGATCTTTCCATTGATACCAAAATCGGCACGAACGAATTATTCTAATAAATATAAATTAAAGTTGTAACTACGAGTATACAGAAATCATGCAGTTTTTTGATTGAAATTTTAAAAGAATGAATGGGCTTCGATCAGACTCATTCGAGTCCGATTGAAGCACGACAATCATGCATAGAATCCATACAATAACTTAATGGAAATATCATTCACAACACTTTGCTACATATGAAGAGAATAGCACAAAGAAGAGTTTAACAAAAAGGTACCTTGGCCTTAGGAATGGAAGAAGAAGACTCGGTTGGTTCCTTAAGAGCTTGTGGGCTTGAAGGATCCTTCAACAGCAGCACAACAAGAAAAGGAGGGGAGCTCAGCTAATGGCCAAATAGAGAGGAAGAGAGAGGGCTGAGCCTCCATTTAAAGGAGAATGAGAGCATCACTCTCATTTGAATTCTCCAATCAATTATGGGAGAGAAGAGGGAATGTCATGAGTCTTTTTTTTTAATTGTGTGCATTAGAGGAGAGAAATGGGAAGAGAATTTTGACTGAGAGGAAAATAAATAGTTTGATTTTGACATCTTATTAGGTTTAGAAACTATTTAACAATCTATTTAAACTCATAGCCTAAATCAAGAAAGTCATTAAATTAAAATAGGATGGCTGAAATTTCTCGAGCTATGATCTATAGCCATACAAATTCCAAAAATTACAAATTTGGTATCGAAATAAGCATCTCAATGAGACAAACAAACACATAAAAATTATTAAATTTGGACGAGTATTTTATTTTATATTAGTTTTAAGTGAAAAACTTCAAAAATTCGCTACGATTAATCCAGAGCTCAAAAATTTGCAAAACTTAAAACATAGCATCCTCTTACGATGCTTAACTTAATATACAAAAAATTCTAAATTCCAATTTATATTTTATCTGTTATCAACTCCAGAAATTTAAACTTCACAAATATATTTAGGATATTTCCAGATCTTAATTGCGCTCAAATTTTCGCAGGAGGATCCCCTCAATACGCTTTATTTGAGGATATTTTTATTTAATTTTTATTTGACTTAAAATTAGGATCTTGATTTTCGACTTAATTTGATCAATTTAGGTCAAATTGACTAGATAACAACCTTGGGTTGTTACACACACCAGCTTTGATATTAATGAGAACTTGTCTCTGGACACCGATAGGTGATTCTCGATAGCACATCATGAATTTAGCCATTTGAGGATCCAAGCTATGATTATACTAAATTATGGTATCATGTACCTCCTATGTACCATTTAAATAGTGGTCAACAAGAACTACCATGCCCTCACATCCACTTAGAATAATAGGCTTTCGCCATTATATATAAAGAGTGCATCTACTATTCGGGTGTCCTTCTTTAGAATAAGTAAACATATATCTTGCTTTTAACCCATTATAATTATGGCTTGACCTCTTTTTTTACAGCGAAGCCTGTGTGCAATTCATAAGCCATGTAAAAATTAAAAGCATCATCAATATAAGCAAAATTCAAACCAACTTCAGAAATTTTAATAGTAACTTCATCATTGTCAATAGTAGTAGCTAGTTCTCTATCCCTTCCTCCCTATAAACATTGTGAAATTAATATACAATTTAAATAAAAAAACTTAATTTATAATTTTTATAATAAATGTTCCACACCTCCGATATTGCATGATCGTTACACTCAGAAATATGATGACAACTGTTATTGAGTTGAATTGCTGCAATAACAAGAAAGAATGATTGAAATAGTTACAATAGCATTAATACTCAAAATTAGAAGAATTGATCAGTAGGTATTCACCTTTAAGAGAGATATTTGGAGATGGTCCGCAATTGATGTTTGCTCATTGAATCAGTTAGCATAGGATAGTCCTTGTTGATAAGGATTTGTGACAACAAATGTTATGCCATTCACTTTCAATTAGAGTCGAACCCTAGAATTTAGGAAAAGAATTATAACAGACATCTTGATAGACTAGTCAATTTTTATTATCCACATTATTAAATAAGAGAATAAATTATTATCTCCGATATTTATATAAAAAAATTATTGTTACAATTAGAATAATCAATAATGAAATTAACAAATGTGCAAGTACCTTATTTGCTACAACTATTTTATAAGTACATTAAAGATTTCTTTTGGTGCTAAAAAGCCCCATCATAAACACCTTTAAAGTGGGGAGTATTGTTTGAAAGCTTAAGGACAAAAAGCTGAAAGCTTGTATTTGTTTGGTATGATTCGTGAAGTAATGGTAACATGCTATGCGACTCTATCACTGCAAATGTAATAACCAATCATAATGTCATATTTTATGATGACAGTTATACTTCGAACAAGCTAAGCTTGCAGAAATTATGGAGGTTTTGGTAGAGCCACATTTGTTTTATGTTAGAATTGTTGAAGAATACCATACAAATGAAGGCAACTTCTCTTGCGCGGATCATATAAAGCCGCTCAAATGCGGATAAAGAACAAATTGAAGGGCATTTAAGTATAACAATCCAAACTCCCTGTCTTTGTTTAGGGTAGAAATATTCTATTTGTTTAAGAATTTTAGTAGTGACTTACCCTCAAAAAAGGTTGCAACAGCCTTGATTGGAGGATGAAACAGCCGTCGTCGCACAGAATGGAGAAATGCCCAATGTCGTCGTGCAAGAGAAAATGGTAGACACGAGAAGGAAAATGGCGGACAAATGCCTCTTGCCGCGAGGAATGCCTTTGCCGCAGCGACGGAACGTCCTCTCTCGACTGCTTTTTTGTCCAACCTCCAGCAGCACCTAGGGTTAAATTCTTTGCCGCGACGAATGGCTTTGTCGATAGGTGGTTGCCTTGGCGATGTTGCGGGGAGAGAGCGCAGCGTCATAGAGAAAGTAGAGCGTCGCAGCTTGAAGAATGTCGAAGAAGATATTAGGGCGCATTAATGCCGATTGGAGGAAATGGAGAAGGTGTACACTAATTGGAGGAAATGGCGAAGGAAATGCCGATTGGAGAGAAAGTAGAGCTGCGCAACTTGAGACCGAAGAATGCAGTGGATACAGTACTAGGGCGAACGGGCGAAAGCAGAATATCTGTCGGTAGTTTTTGCCAAGTCATTTAACGCATTTTGGTCTGAAATTTGGTAAATGTATATTATTCATTTATTAAAAATATTACACTTACAAGCTCATATATATTATCATATTCATCATCAATAAAAAAAAATTTCTTTTAATTTTTTTTTTTTACACACTGATTTAAGCAAAAATTAAATTACATTAATCATATATTTACACAAAATTATCATGTCATCCTCATTTTAATGTGTAAATAACTATAAAAATGTAGCATAGTCATTGGTTTTGGATATTTGCCTCTAATTTATAAATTTACATATTGCATGAAATTTGAGATATATATATATATATATATATATATATATATATATATATCCTCACATATAATAAATTTTTTCATGTATTTAGAGATCAAAATGAGAAATTTTTTATTGATTTTCTCAATCCTTTGAAGTTATGCGATTTCTTGCTTGGAACCATGTGACTATTTTGTTGAGAATTTCTATTTTCTCAAACATAAATAATGATTTTAAAATATTTAAAATGCAAATTTTAATAAATTAAAAAAAATTAATTTAAATTAGTACGTGTTTTGCTAAAAATTTTTAAATTTAAAATATGCTAATTTTTAATCACTCTGTTCTCTTTTATATTATAGAATTATTTGTTTGAGATAAAATAAATGATAAATTAATTGTAATATTGTTTTTCTCTATGTTTATTTGACCACCCAAAAAAATTTATGATTATTTAACTAATCTATGTGTGCATTGGAAGGATATTACAACTTTTTATATAAAAAATAATTCATATTATTTTTTTTAATTAGACTAATTTTAAATATGAAGTAGTGAAGATCTAAAATAATAAATCATAAGCCTCAAACTATTGAAATACAACATCACCCTTAATTCTATAGCGAAAATCATACAAATGCATATTCTAATATTGTATTTATTTGAGCCAAAATCAATAATAAGATCCACACAAGAAAATATCAATTAGTTTCAAAATTACACAATATTCATTCTTTATTTTTGAAATTTTATTAAAAAATATTAAAAAAATACAACATCATTTTTCAATAACTATATATATTTAAGAAAAAACCTTTAAATCAACAAATTCAACAAAAAGAACATTTGCATTCAAACATAATCCAAATCCAAAACCAACAAACGAACACCAACAACAAAGACTAGTGAAAAAAACAATATCACATAATGCATTGCTCTGAACCTCTTTCTTCATCACATCAAAGGCTGATAGCATTCCAAAGGCAACTTATCATGAAACCTGAACACATCCTTGCAATAATCATATATCATATAATGATTCCTCACCCATTGCAGTTGACCCATCTGAGCATAACCCAGCTCTCCGTGCTCCGACGAATAAGCCCACCAGTTCTTTGCTGTATTCGAAGAGCAATACTGAGTACTTTTCGGCCCATACCAATAGCAAGCCCTTAGGCTCATCCCTCTATATCTTGCCACAAATGGAGCACTTCTCCAATCAATCTTCACCCGCCCTCCCCTAGTTGCCCAATTATCAACATTCCAAAGGCTGGAGTACACCCTCATTGCCTGACGCTTCGGGAAGCTAACCACAATTTTCTCATTGTTTCTGAACACTCTTATCGGTATCCCGTCCACGAACCACCTGGCATAAAAAAAGAGAGGCATAGAGTTATATAACAAATATTTTTTCAAGTGTTTGTTGAGAAACTGAACATGTGTATTAGTTTCACATTGCTTGTGAATGAAAAAGTATGGTGAATTATATACATGATAAGGCCAAATACTTAATAGGTTAACATTTTGGTCAAATATTGGATTTTGAAGTGTGAGAGGTCATTTTATATGTGTCATCTCTCCTACAATTGGTTGGTCCTACGTTGCCTCTCATAAAGAGCTAATATAACTCGCATTAGGTGTGACTGTAATTGAGGATGGTGGAGTATTTGGTGAACTCACATTGCTTGAGTTGGCTCCATTTCATAATGTGATACTTTATTATGAGCTAAAAACTTGAATTTCTGTAGGAGCCCGATTGTGGAAGCACAAATGAGGGGTAGATTATTGAGCAATTGCGCAAGTGTACAAGCCTCATATTGTTATAAATGAATTGTTGATTATAAATGATGTTGAAATTAATTTGGATTGGCAGAGGAGTATACTTAGTGTCAAGCATTCGACAAAGGAGCAACAAATTGGACGGAGACTTGGCCGCCCAAGCTAATAGAGGCCTGGGTGCTCAGACACACCCACACGCCCAGCACAATCAATTATTTTCTGGTGTGTGTAGGGGTTTGGAAGTTATAAGAAACTTTATTGTTGATGGATTGGGTGAAGAGTTTGTAAAAACAATATTGTTTTCTTCTCTTCGCAGTGAAATTTCTTCTCCTCTCTCCCCATTGACATAGATGTTTATGCTGAACCACGTAAATTATTGTGTTATGCTTGAGCTTAGATTATTTATATGATTATCTCTTGTATTGTTTTTGTTTGGTTTTAGATCATAGAATGAACAATTTCATAAAAAGACCCGACAATAACATATTATATAGTATATTGCGTCAAATACTGTTGAGTTTATGAAATATATTGGGCATACACAATCTGGCTTGGATTCCAATGAATGGTGTAGTTGTGGAAGTCTGCGGTTGGATCGAACCACGGGTAGAATTGCTGCTCCCTCTTTCCTGTTCCGTTGACAAATATGTTCGTATGAATGGTGTAAGGCTGGCCGGAAACATTCCCCAAAAACTCGAAATCTATCTCATCGTGATTTTCACCTGTAGAAGACATCTGAAAATCGCATGCATAAGAAGATTTGAATCACTGATCTTTATAATGAAAATCTCAACTCTGAAGCTTACATAATAGGCTGTGACTGTTCCTGCAGAATTCCCTGACACAAGTTTTATGTGCATCTCAATGCTTCCAAACAGGAACTTGTTCTTTGTCTGAATGCCAGAGCCTGCAGGCAGATAACTTGCACAGTTTTTAACTCCAATTTTTACTCAAATTCTCCCAAGAAAAAGGGATTACCCGAAGCGCGATCGAGCACTAGAGCGAGGCTTTCTCCGTTTCCCCAAATTGCAGTGTTTTGATATCCCCAACTGCGGAAAATATCGCTGTTGAAGTTTGCATTAACTGAGCTTTGAACCAGTATTGATAGAAGCAGCAGAGCTGCTTGCGAAGCTCCGAGGCTCTTCATTTTGGTTAGTTTGATGGGTTTCTATCAGAACGCAAACTGCAATTTATAATGGATTTTTGATCGACCTTCGGAAAAAAAGACTTCCGTTTTGATGTTGGCATGTTTGTTTGACATTATGATCTAAAAGATTGTTCTTTAATGATAGAGCCTTTTTAAGTGAAGCACTTGGAAATTAATATTATTTATATATCTCTTGAATTTATTATCTCTTAAGGAACCACCGGTTAAGCACTGTGATAACATACTATTAAATATTTAATTTAATTGCTTGCGTTAAACTAATCCTTAATAATCATAATCTTAGTGAGGCGCACAACTTCGCTCTAACAAAGTAGTGGAAAATAAAAATTGAATCAAACAGAGCTGTAAAACAATGGACAATTTGGAACCTACAGATCAATTTAGCAAATTAAACGAATATAAATTTGAGATTTAAACACATTCGATGCATGCTATTTGATATTGATTTTTCTATATCTCTTCATTAAAAAACTGATGGAGAAGCTCATCCCATAAGTATTTGTTGGGATCTTGGCCGAGTGAAATGAGTTTCAACAATGCGGAACAAATCTCGTGTAAAGTTGAGCAAATAAACAATAAAGCAAAGAAAACACACATGCAAGATCAGTCATAGCACAAGATACAAATTTATGTGATTTCATGCTAACACCTACGTAAACATAGAGGAAAGCAGAAATTTTCACTATTAAGAGAGGAGATTACGAAGATTTAAGGGTTAACAAACCCTATAAACTTCTTTTTTCTTGTAATGGAGCAGCCATCACACACAAAATCAAAAAGAGGCTGAGCACTATCAAAATTTTCACCTATTAACCTTAAAAAAACTTAAGAATATATATAGGATGTTCAGAACTGTGCTTATTGGGTCGCGGGAGCTGTGGCGCACTATGTATATATATGCTCCATAAATTAGAAGCCTATAGATATTTCTCTAAATTCACCAAGATTTTGGAATGGTTGAATTTCCGAACTGTGAGCATCTTTGTTAACATATTTGCATGATTGTCTTTAGTGTCTATCTCTTCAGTGAGATCTCGCCATCTTCAATAACATCTTGAACAAAATGGTGTTGAATATCAATGCTTTAGCTATTACAATGAACTACTACCTCCTTTTGCTTCGCACTAAAATATTCCAACAAAGCTCTCATCCAAATAGCTTCCTTGAATGCTTCAGCGACTGCCATGTATACTACTTATGTTGTAGACAGGGCAACAGTAGACTGTAGAGTTGATATCCACCCTACTTGTGGAACCCCGTCCCTACCATAATCATGCTAATACTAATATTAATATGATTATAGTGAAACCGGTCACCAACTGAGGCAAATCTCTCAACTATAGTCGAGTTAGGAATCAACCCAACCCGTCTTAGCGAAAAGAATTGTCTCATGAAAATTGTAAGTCATTCATTAACATATCAAAGTGCGGAAGCAAAAGAAAAATATAACTTCCACATCCATAGTACAAGAAAAAGAAAAGAACTGTAACTCAACTCAGTATGAAAGTGCAAAAAAATAAATATATTCAGAACATTTAATTATTACAAATAAAATTTAAATGAAAGAAACACTCGTCCTCACAAGCAGAAAAGAAATCTATCTAAGCCTCAGCAACAACAGGAAGGTCCTCCTCCTAACTAGGTTCATCTCCTGAAGCTACCACCACAAATAGTTTTAAATTTGACATTATCAGTATCACAATACTAGAGCTTCAGTTAAGAAAAGAAAAATTTAAGTTAGATAAATGTCTAAGTATATTTTAATCTAATTTAATGAACTATATGTTTCAAGATATCACATTTTACTAAATATGTAAGCATTTAAAGTAGTGCAACATGCGACAAAAGAACCGAATAGCTATAAATAAAATATTTATAACTAAACAAACAAAGTATGTAAATAACATACCTCAATCAGAAGCTGCAACAAGATTAAGCAGTAAATATGTAAATAATTGAAAGTGTTGCAAGTAGACTCATCTTAATATTCTTTTGATTAAATAAATATATTTTGATTTACAGAAAAACAATCTGATCTGAAGTATGAAAATAACTGAAGTAAAATTAGCATCATATTATATGCAAATACTAAGTAAAACTGAATTAAAAATACTGAGCTGAAATGAACTATAAAAGTGTGCAGAAAACAATAAAGCATAACTGAAAACATATGGCTAAACAAGCTACTGAACTAAAAATATATGATTTTAATTTATTGCTCTTTTACTTAAATTATGATTTGTAATAATTAACTCTGTATTATTTTCTCTTTTTTTTCTGAGATAAATGCTTTTTATTCAATTATGTGATGAATGTATTAGCTTCCACACTCTAAATATTTCTTCTACTTATACTTAGTATTATGATATGATCAATACAAAACTCATATGAAGTACTCATATACATTGGATATATTCTTATAATTTTACTAAATCCAATGTGTATAAATGTCTTAACTAATACTTAAGATAAAAATGTTATTTGTCTTAAGGATTAGTATTCAGCAGCAGTAAGTTAGATTTGGGAAAGTTCAGTCTTCCCAAGTAACGCACCGTTCCGCCGCCAACCGTTAAATTATTTACTAATCTTTCTCTTGCGCGCGGCGACGGGACGGAGCGCTACAAGTTCACTTAGGTTCGAGTGTCCAAACTAGCTCATTTTAAGCAATCAAGAAGTTGAAGAATCACATTTTAAGATTAGTTGGGACTCTCCATAATACATACCATGTGATGATAATTACATGGATTACCTTAAAGTTAAAATCAATCATTATATTAATATTTTGAGTTTCTAATTGTGGTTTCAAATTAGTAATTGACTATATCTAACATTGGTTGGCTGGTTAAGTCTTAAATGGGTAAAAAGAAAGGATAAAATCATGGTTTTGGATTATAAAGGTTTTAAATGTTAGATCAAGAGATGCCTTAAGTTCATCCATATGCTGTAAAATATATTAATTGTGACCCCCAAGAATCAAATCTAAACTTAAATCAACTAAGAATGTAAAATTCTCATATTTTAAGTAAAATTAAATTTTATCAATTTCTCATTTTATATTGAGCAAATTATCAATTAAATTTGCAATAGAAAAATATCAGAATGTCAAGAGTAATCTTAGAAAAAGTTTAGCAAATTTTAGGAATTGTTTCATGATTGGATTTTTTCTAATTATTTAAGAGAGGATTTAAATCAAAATAATTAAAGAAAATTATTAAATTTTCAACAGTGAAAGATTTTATTATTTTTGGATTCTATAATTCAAGTTAGCTAACAATAAAATTTTATAATTCTTGGAGCTAAAATAAATAAATTATGCTAAAAATACAATTTGAATTAAATTATTTGAATTTTTTGAATATAGTTAATTAAATTGGACAACAGAGATCAAATGTGCGAAGGAAGAAACTGTGATTCAGCACTGATCGCAATTGCCCTGCAATTTAGTGGATCGATCAGATGGTTGCCGATCGATCCGTTTTTTTTTTAATTAATGACAAAATAGCATTAGCCGTCCGACGGAGATCAGACATTCTCGGTACGTTGCCACTTAAGCGAACGATTCAGATCTCACGATCAATTTGTCGACCGTTAGGGCGCATAGTAATCTCCACTGAACCAATCTGGATGCGAACAAGACCATTTTAGGCTTGGCAAGACATGAGCTGAGGTTCATTCGAAAGCCAAATTCGAGCCAACCATTTATCCAACTGACCTGATTTTGATGTTTATGTATTCCTCTCACTAATGCTTATCACCAAGACCTCTTACTTTGTATTTTGGTAATCTATATGTAATTAAATTAAGGAGTCTTATTTTGGTCAAATGAAACTAAAATTTTTGGAGATTTTTCCTTAATCCTATCTCTAGGAATACCCTTTTTGTGTTTTCACAAAAATTTGTCTTATTTGAGGACAAATTTAAATCAATTCATTTTTATCCAACCATTTTTTCTTCGATAAAATCTTCATATTTGGATCTATCTTAGTGCCATATAAACTTTCTTATCATCTTAACCATGCTAAGGAACCCTAAATCATGCCACCTACACCTCTTGAGATCTCCTCTGAGACTTTATAAATACCCCCTCCTCCTTCCTTCTCCTCTCTTTCCCCAAGGCTTCAAATATTCATATCCTACTTTTCTAAGGATCTAAATGTATCATTTTACCATCAAATCATCCAAGAAGGGAGCTTCAATACCGCATCACCATCTAACATCTCTTCTTCTAATATTTGTCATCCAAACCTCCAACGTAATTTTCTCTCCTCTCTTTTATTCAAATGATTTGCATATGAGTTTTAATCATCCAAAATAACTTAAAATTTGACTTATGTCTTCTTAGAAATTGACTCCAAGTCAAATGCAATCCCCATGCTTGATGAAGTAAATTTTTTTATTAAGAAACTCATGTTGAAAATGAAACTTTTTCTCCTAATTTGACTAATTTTATTTCTATTACTAAGCACGTTTAGAACTTGAGAATGCATTGCATGAAATGTTATATATATTGCTATCAAAATATTGGAATACCTCACACACCCATCAATCCTCTAAAGTTTTCTAATATGCACGTAAAGTTTCAAGAAAACTATGAATTTTTTTTTAGAATCATTTGAGCTATTTACAAATTTTTGTCACTAGATTACATCATCATAACTTTTAATTTACTCACAGTTGCTGTAATTTGGCATGCAAGACAAAGCACTATAAGACATCACACCATAATTATGTACTTAAAGTATTCAATAATCACTCCAAAATTAAAGAAAAAAGTTCTATTTTTGTTATTTCACATTTTCAAAATAATAAAATTCTTCTAGATTTTCTTGTTACCTTATTCAAAATTTATAACCACTTGAAACTGGAGGATCTAATTTGGCATGTACACTCTCTTATATATAGGGAACAATTTTACAGAAGATTTTACAAAATTATTTGGACTATAAAATCTTCATTTAATCACTTAAACTTCAACAAAAATCAATTTTTGTTAACAAATTTTTTTTGACAAATTCTAAAAAATTTTCATGTTTTGTTTGTAATACTATAACTTTTGATCTAACCATAGTCAAAAGTTAAAATTTGGATCAAGTTTGTTGTTGACCATATAAGTTAAAAATCATATTAAGACATTACTTTAAGTACTCAATGTTTCTTGAAAATATTCGATTTATTTAAAAATTTTTTTGTAATTTTAAAAATTTTCATCATATTTGCTTCATCGTACCTTTATTAAAAAAAAATTATTTTTAGACACTCTAAAATAATTAGCATTTCAAAAGCACCTTTTTTTATATAAAAAATTTAGTAAAAAGCTAAAATTTAATTAATTAAATTTAGTTTAATTTTATAGAAACTATTATTTGAATATCAAATTATAATATGTTGAACCATGAACATTGTAAACAATTTTAAAATCAAATTAATATATGAACATTGATTTTTAACAGATTAAAGTAAGGATAAGCAGTGTGATATTAAGACAATCAGGTATATAAATTTATTTGAAATTATTATTTCAAACATTTTCTTTGAGATTATTTTCATTTGCAAAATTTGATATATTGCCCACAAATTTGATATATTGCATTTGTACTCATTACCGCTTATTAAATTGTATAATTTTTCATAATACTTGCTACCCAATAAAAATGAACTTGTATAGGCAAAGTTTCATAGCAACCCATGACAAAATAAGAAGAGATCCAATCCATTAGAAATAGGCAAAAGATTCAAAGAAAATACTCACCAAATAAAAATAAAAATGAGAACAATTACCAACTAGTAATTATATACCTTTATAAAATATTTAAGCTGATATTGTGTTTCTTAGTGATGATTGGGGTCCTATGCCCAAATAAAAGATATTTATGTCACATTGCTTATCTTGATTTGACTGCCTTTATCTCATTTGAGAAATTTAGTTTATTAGACAATTGCAAGCAAAATCATATTTCCTTTGTATGATTTATTATTGTATTTGAGGCAACATTTCTTTGAAATATTTTCATTGTTAATGATTTCACACTTTATATAGGATGCTAAAAATGTTGGGATCTCTAGAGTTACACAAAAAATGCAGAACGAACGCTTGAGAATATTGAGTAAACAAAAAATAATACATAAACAAATACATGCAATCAAACACAGGCACAAGCAAAAAATTTACGTGGTTTAGTATAAGCACCTACATCCACAGAGAGGAGAGAAAAAATTTCACCATATGGAGAGAGAGAATTATATTGGTTTTAGGGTTTACAAATCCTTACAATTTCACGAAATTTCTTCTTCCTTACACAAGGGAGCAGCTGGCACACTAAAGGCCCTAGAATTAGGGGCTAATTCTATCGTATAAATTTTTTTTCTAAAAATAGGTTAAGAGATATAAATAGGCTGCTCAAACTGGGCAAGCAGACCAGCACGTTGTAGCGCCCACTGCAGCGTGCCGTAGCGCCAAGCTCTCAGGCTGGCTGTATAGCCACGCCTCGTCGCCGCGCGCAAGAAAAAAAGAGTAATCAATTGGCGGCGAAGCGGTGCGCTATTCGGGAAGGAATTTCACATCTCCTCGAATAGCTCAAACTAACACTGAAGGCTGCTAACTCAACCCCATAAGAGGGTCGAGAGCTAATAATTAAGATATGAGTATTATCTTTATCCTAAATATTAGATAAATATATACATTGAATTTAAAATACAACATGAAAAATCAAATATATATATAAAATATCAGCACTTTCAGTATGTTGATCACATCACAAAATTAAGTATATGTAATATATAAATAGAGTGCGGAAGCTAAGCATACATCTAAAAATATTCATCACAAAAATTGAATAAAAATATTTATCTCAGAACAGGAATGGAAATACATCTAGAAATTATTACAAATACTTTACTGAAATAATATTAAAATAAACTCTTAGTACTGAACTGAAATAATTAATCAAAAATAGTAAAACTGAAGGAGAAATCTACTAAGACTCCACGAACTCCTCCAAAATCTCCTGAACGTTCTTCTGACCTAGCTCAATAAGCTATTCAGGGTCTAGAAAGTTATCGGATCCCAAAAATATCACGTGTTAGAAAATAAGTCTAAGATATCGAAACTAATTTAAATAGTTTTAATTATTCACTTAATATTTAAATAACGTAAAACAGAGCTGTATAAAAACTGTAAAAGTAATTGAATATTTGAAACTATATAAAACTAAAGTAAAGTAAATATAATGATATACTGAATACTGAAAAAAAATAAAAATAATATATGATCTGAAATTGAGTAAATAATATGTAAAACTATGATGTATGCTATTGAAATCATGCATTTGTATATGCCATGATAGTGTATACCACTAATATGCAATCAAAATATCATTGAACTACTATCAATCGTACGGCCTAATGTCTACATGCGTCCGATTAGAAAATACAGTTTATTGTGATGCCGTTGCATCCTAACTTTTCTCTGTTAATGTATGTAACATCTCGTGACCCGTAAATCACCACTAATACTCATATATTATGCTTATGTTTATGCTCACGTCTATACACTACATGTCTTAAATCCAGGAATTCAAAAAACTATTTTAAAATCAGATCATAAATCAAATTTCTCTATTATGCAGAATCCATCTAAATGGATTTTAACTCCTTGTTCTAATTCTAATAACTTGTTTTACTTAAGATTTTACTTAAAATCATCAGTTGAAAATGTTGTATACATATATTTAGTATGTTTCCAAGAAAGATGAATTTAACACTTAGTTTATCTAAGCTGCATCTATTGAAGCAATCTTCGATAGGAGGCATCACCCGATGGCAAATTTTTATCTCAAATTAAGTTGTTAAATACCTTAATTACAAGAATACTTAGTGTCCTAAAGATGGTGACTTGAATTACTTAGTTTATTTAAAACCACATCTATTGAAACGATCTTTGTTAGGAGGCATCACCCGATAACAATTTTTATCTTAATCAAATGAAGGATTTAAGTCCCTAATTATAACACTCTTAGGATTGGATGATCTATTATAAGTGGGATTATATCTAACTAAACTTGCAGGTTATAATATAGATATAGTCCTACATTAAAGTGAATCAACCAACCTTGAATATTGTTGAAGTGATCCAACACTATGGATATACACTACTATACTCAACTAATAATTTGAGTTCAGTCAATTTTATTTAATCAATAATGATCACCAAAGCTATGAATTCAGACTCCATTGGGGTGAATCCTACATAACGTTTCAAGAGTGTGACAAAAATATCACTTAATATAGGTTTCTACCATATGAGAGAATTCTCATTCTAATTACTTTAGGTGATTCTATCATTAGGGCCTAAGATCAAACTTTTAGGGTCATAGAGGATCATTTAAGTTTCTACATCAATATGTCGCAATAAGATCTTCCTACCTCAATATATTATCAATTATTAAGGCTTAGCAGTTAATGATCTATTAACACTAAGGCAAGATCATAGCGATTTTACACCAAAGTGCTACCTTGAGATTTATAATTAATTATTAATCCCATAATTCTTACTTCTTTAGATTAATTTAATCAAATCAGATGGGTAACCCATCCGATCACCTCCTATGCTATAATCATGGGATTTAATCATATGTGTTATTAAGAATTGATTATTTTGCAAATGACTCTAATTTATGAGTTATCCTATGCTAAGTGTCTTACTTAAGAGAAAAACAAAGAGTTAAAGGTGAGTATTCAAATCTTCAATCACATGACTTTATTATAGACCTTAGCACTTTTAGTTTAATAATTTAAGATCAATATCAAATCAAGGTGCATTATTGGACTTATGCAAGTGATTCATCTTTTAATCAGGATAGCTTAATTTAGATGATTAAGGGTTCATACTTTAATCAGACAAGATAGGGTTGAACTCCTAACTCAAACCAATCAAGATTAATAGTTTGATTTATAAATCAATAACAAATTAATGTATTATTGGTGTATAATTGATGTATAATCTAAGATTTAGATTAAGTATTAATTACATAATCAATTCTTAAGGTTCCTTGGTTCAATTATAATTTAGTATCAAATTAATCAAATCCAATGTTCCAAGATAATTATGGAAGTTCATTAACATACATAAACATCACATTAATTAAAATAATTAGTAATTAAGGCTAATCAAATCTTAAATCAAATATAAAAGAGATTAGTACTTGATTACAAATATAAAACAATTAAATTCTACACAATTCGATTATTAAGTACTACTTGGTCATACAAGAAATTAAAAACTCTAGCATTTCTACTTGGCACAAGATATTCTAGTAATTATTTAAAAGATTTAGAATATATTATTCATGGTAAAATGGTGGATTTCCCATTGAAATTCACATACACATTCATACAATGCTTAATTTTGGCCCCATTAGGGTCCTAGAGTTATTAGAATGTGAAAAATCATAAATCTGAGCAGTTCCAGACATTCTGGGCATTTTCAGACATTTCTGGGAGCTACGGTGCGCTGCAGCAGATTTCAGCGTTGTGGCGCGCTGCTGCGCTTTCAGGCGCTACTGCACCAGAGTTCCAGAGAGCTGGATGCTATGGCACACTGTAGTGCTCCCTGGCCGAGAGCCATGCGTTACAGAGAGCTACGATGGATTCAACTCGAGACTTGGGGGTCTCCTTTCGCACTCAAATACTCTCAATTTTGGGCACCTCACGTGTGGTGCCATATACCGATAAAAAGGTATTTCTGAGACATTTCCATTGATACTAAAATTGGCACAAAAGAATCATTCTAATGAATATAAACTGATGCCCTAGCTACGGGTTTACATAAATTATACAATTTTTGACCAAAATTTTAATGGAGGAATTTGCTTCAATCAAACTCATTGAGCTCGATTGAGGCTTGACGATCAAACTAGACTTTATACAATAGCTACTTGAAATGTCATTCACAACATTTTGATAAATTAATGGAGAGAGTAATCAAGGAAGAGTATAGCAAAAGGGTACCTTGGCCTTGAAAATGGAAGAAGAGGTCTTAGATTTCTGATTTCCACAAGAACATGGGGGAGGGAGCTTCTTCCTCCTTTGCTTGGAATGGAGCTTGAGAAGAGGGAGGAGCTTTCAGCTTGAGCAAATGGAGAGGAAGGCGGGGGCTGAGCTCCATTTTGTAGAAGAATGAGAGCTTGGCTTCAACAAAGGGAAGGCATGGCTCAAGCATGGAGAGAGCCATGCACTTTCCCATCCATAGCATAGGAGAGGAGTGCTTGTGCAGAAAAATGGAGAAAGAAATGGGATTGCTTGCGTATGCCAGGGAGGTTAGTGAGGGGCACAGAACTAGGGAAGGAAGTGGGGTCCATGCGCATGAAAGAAAAATGGAATTAATTAAATCAGTTTGCTAATATTAAAATTAAATCAACGCATTTAATTAATTAAAAATGGATCGATAGACGAGCTCCGAAAAATCCCAAAAATTTACTCATATTTAATTCGAGGGTGAGAAATTCAATGTGAAGTCGGATTTTGATTCCGATGATTAAATAATTATTTTATTTTTTGGGTATTTAATTACATTAAAATATTAGTGAAAATCCAATAACTTCCAAACACGTCCCAAATATCACCTCTAGCTAATTTGGGAGTGACAATCGCAATGGCAAAGTCAGATTTCGATTTTAATGTCACACTAAATATCTTAATTTTCTAATTAATTCAATATATTAAAATATTTCAAATATTCTATTGAGCTCTAGATTGCTTAAAATCTTTGAAGATTGCGTCTAATGACTAACTGAACCTAATGAAACGATAATTAAGCTGCAATTGAGCTAAGATTTGTCTAAGTAACAACTTAGGGTTGTTACACTGGCGTGCCGCAATTCCTTCCTCCAACTTGCTTCTCCTTTTTCTTTTATAACAATCTCCACATCAGCTCTCATGTGCTCCATATGAGAGTTGACTCTTTTAAACTCTCTATCAATAGAGTTGCACCAAATTGGTTGCCTATGTATCTCCCTCCTAAAGGAATTAAGCTATCCATAGTTCCAATAAATGAGAAGTCAATTAATGCTTCTCCAAATTCACCAAGGTTTTGCAATGGGTGAATGTTTGAATTGTGAGCACCTTTGTCATTATATCCGCATGATTATCTTTTGTGTCAATCTTCTCCAGTAAGATCTCACCTTCTTCAATAACTTCTCGAACAAAATGGTGTCAGACATCACTGTGCTTTGTGCGAGCGTGATAGACTTGATTAGTAGCCAAGAATATAGCGCACTTGTTATCATAATGTACTACTACCTCCTTTTGCTTCGCACCAAAATCTTCTAGCAAGCCTTTCATCCAAATAAATTTCTTAAACACTTTGGTAACTATAATATACACAACTTCTATCATTGATAGAGTAAATATAGACTAAAAAATGTTGATCTCTACCTTATTGGACCTCCTACTAGAGTGAATACATAACCAATCGTTGATCACCTTTAATCCAAATCACCGGCGTAGTCAGCATCCACGTACCCAACGCATAAGCCAGCTATTGATGATTACTTTTGAAACAATAAACTAAGACCAATTGTACCTTTTAGGTACCTAAAAATTCCCAACACTGCTTGCCAGTGCTCTATCCCTGGATTGTGCATATATCGACTCACAATTCCAACAACTTGAGCCAAATATTGTATAGTGCAAACCATGGCATACATCAAGCTCCCCACTGCACTAGCATATGGCACTTGGACATTACTCTATAAACAAGCGAAAGTGAGGTTTAGAGGTATACTCACAGACTTTGTAGTGTCTTCAATTTTAAACCTCTTTACCTATAACAACCCTAGTTATTATATTAGTTGAACTTAGATTAATTAAGCTAATTCAAGCTTTGATTTTGATTCCATTGGGTTCAATGGGTCATTTAAACCTAACCCTAGAAATTTAAAATTAATCGGAACTAAATTGGAAATTTTGGTATTTTGGCTATTTTTGAGCCCTGGAAAATACCTAAAATAATTTGATCTCCAAATCAAAATATGAGTTCATTTTTGAATTCCTCACCCCAAAATTAGCTAAAGGTAAAATTTTGAGAATTTTTGAAGGTCATTTAGTCACATTTTGGATTTAATTTAAATTATTTTAATTGCAATTAAGGGTTTTAAACAATTTATAATTGCAAATCTATCATTTCCAACGGTCGGCTGGTTTCCAAACTGCGGGCGCCATTTGGGCCGTCCGTTCTGTGGATTTAATCCAACGGCGCGCGTCTTGGATCGGATCCGTCTAATCTCGACCGTTCCGTGGTTCTGAGATTTAATCCGACGACATCTAATCCACCTGCCGTAAGTATCCCCGATCCGCCGTTAGATCTCCCAATCTAATCCAAAGGTGGACATTCTATTCGCGCCGTTCGTTAAGTGTCGGGAGATTAGGGCTGTTCCGCTTCAATGGATGATCAATCAGACAGCCCCGAGCACCCCGAGCACTGTGGATCATCTCCTTCACCTCTCCCGTCTGCGTCTGGTCCCCCCGACAGCCATAACCCCTCTAGCCCCGTGGCAGTACGGGAAAAAGACCGAATTTCCTCTCTTGCCCTCGGCGCGTTGGTCTGGCCGGCTGTCTTCTCCCCAAATTTCCCATAGTCGTTGGCCCAAGCCATTTCCTGCGGGCCGAGCCTCTTGCCATTGCCAAGCTCTGGAAACCACCTTCGGAGCTCCCAGCTGCCTATAAATACCCCCATCACCTCTTAGTGAGTCCTTTTACTCTTTGTAACAACCCAAAAGTTGTTACATGTCAATTAGTGGATCTAATTGACTCTAAATCTCTTTCATAACTCGTATAATAGAGTTAAAAGTCTCCACCTCAAGTTTCGTACGAATTAGAGATCGTTTGTCGATTTCCAAAGTTTCCTGGTTTTCAGATAATTCTGAAAATACCTAATTTAAATTGACTTCAGAATCAAAAACGGACTTCGTCATTGCATTCCTCGTGCCCAAATTAGCTTGGGGTGAAATTTTGGTGAGTTTTGGAGAAAGTCAAAATTTCTTGATTATTTTATTACATTTCATAATTCGATAATTAAAATAATTAAGATGACTTCCAAATTAAATTTTGACTTCATTTTAGAGTCCGTGATCCTCAATTTAACTAAAAAGCAATTTTTCAAAAAATTAGTTTAAGAAATATTGCATCATATAATGTTAATTAAATGAAACTTATAAATTAATTATATAAATCAAAATAAATAAATAAATAAATAAATAAATAAATATATATATATATCAAATAAACCTAGATCGTTTACCTTATCTCATTTTGCCCTAATCTTTTCGCACGCAATCTCCTCTCCCCATCCCGAACCCTCGAGCGGCGCAAGGATTGCGGGATCAACGTCGTTCGGTCAAGGTGAGAACCAAGGACGCGTGGCTTTCCACCGTCACCTAAGCCTATAGCCGTTCGAGTAGAGATCATGATCACTACCGAAACCTCATCTAGCCGCAAGTCGGAAGCAATCAACCAAAAATTCCAATCTAGGTAAGTGACAAAGCCATGCTTATTCAATCCTTATTTAGACTCTCGGTGCTTAGTATTGAGGAAGCAAAATCGGAAGCAGTAAGCACGTAAAAGGCGATCTTCTCAAACCTAAGGTTGAAAACAAGGTACTCCATCTGATTTTACCTTCAAGAATCTTGTGTATGAAAGGAAATTGATCTCTAAATTAGGGCTTAAATTTGTCATACAAGAACTTATTAGATCTGATTAAATCAGATCACATATTTTTGATTAAGTTTAAGAATCCTATATATGTGATTTCCTTTGCATAATATTTCTGTATCAAAGGATTCATGTACGATCTTTGATTTATCTTCCTATTTCATGTAATAACTACCATATTTTTAAATGGAGTTATTTGCAAGTTGATCGAATCTTTAGATGCCGATCGATCTCAGTATTTAGATTGATCTAATTTAATCTATATTCGGCTTTAGCAATAACTGAATTGATGGAACTTCTTCACCTTGTTAATTTCTAACAATTAGTTTAAACTAGTAGACTATGTCCTATTTCAAGTCAAGTATTACATCTTGAATCAAGCTAATAATGATGTTTACTTGAGCATGACTTTCTCACTGTCTTTAGTTTATTGAAAAATTATTACATAATGAATAATGGAAAAATATGTATTGTACAACTATGAAAAAGTATTATTAGTCTTCTTGCTGAGAATGTAACAAGGGAAATTAGAATTAACTTTTTTATTATAATATAACAACAGCAATTCTAGGCCTTAGTCTCATTAAGTGGGTTCACATACATGAACCTTTTTATTTCTATGATCATATATAAGTCCCTCCTCGTACTATAGGAAGTTGAAATGCAAATGTATTATTCTTTTAGTTTAATGAGGAATAAGCTGTTTGAAGTTATTCCCAAACTTGTAAATATTATCATTGTTATATAGATTGAAAAAAATTTGATGACATTAAATGTTTCATTTATACATCTTGTTAATAGGATACGAAATACCTGTTAATGTTTCATTGTTGCACCTGCTAAAACAATAGTTATACTTGGGTTTCATTAGCACCATAGTGAGATTGTAAAGTAGGCTTATCTTGCTCCAGGCCTTACTTTCTTTTAACGTTACTGTAGAATAGCGGGGTTTGTGTTATTCTTAAATATGGACATAAAAATTAACTTTCAGCCTAATATTTTTATGCAAAGTTAACTTAGTGATTTAAATGCATTTATATATTTGGTTTGGAAAACTAAAGTATGCTGAAAATTTCTTTTTAATGTCTAATGATGGTTCCAAATGAAATGATGGATTGTAATTAATACATGTTGCTGCATCTTAAATGTTAAGTCCTTAAAGCTATATTTTGTGATTGCAGAATTTAAATTGTGATCCTTTAAATGTCGAACATAAATGCTATGCTTCAATCTTGGGAAATTAGTATTGATTACTTCCATCTGATTCAGATGTGATTAAATGATGTTATCCATTTAAAGTAGAACAATTTTTTAAATAGTGGAGTGTATGGGATTATCTTATATCCTTTATAGATTTGGAAAAAATCTTAACATTTAGTTGTGAAAAGCCTTGATGAATGTTGGTTTAGTAAATCTGACAATGATAAATCTTATTAATTATTTTACTTGACTAGTATCACTAATTTAGTTGTATGGCAACTTCCCTTTAAATATTTCTTGTTGCAAGCATCAAGTTTAGTTAATTATTGGTAACATTGCCATTTATTTTATAAATCAAATGCTATCTATTATAATGAGAAATCATAAGAGATCAAACAATGACATATCTCAAATGAAATCAAATGTCACCATTCCATTTAAAGTAAGATCAATGTGATTAAGTGCTGTCGTTTCTTATAAATAAAATTATAAGCTGCCTTTCGTATAGAGTCAAATCAAACTGATCAAGTGTTGCTTTTAATTCCAAAATGAAATTCATTGATCAAATACTTTACTTAGACTGCATATTATGAGTTGGGCTTAAACTTTAATGTTTCATTTATTTCATTTAAACTAATTGATGGTAAATAATGTATTAAGAGTTAAATGTTACCATTTATTCTTTAATATTAAATTGTTGTTATATCTTGTAAAAGGAAACATATGTTGACGTTTCTCATATTAACATCGTATGCTATCACATTTTCTTTCATAAACTTATATGCTGCCATTCATACAGCTGTTATCAATTGATCCATGGGAATTAAGTATCATTAGCTGAATTGAAATGATCAATGGCTGATAGTTAGTTTATGAGATTAAATGTTGCTATCTAACATAAGTAGAATCATATGTTGTGTTTTTTTTAAAGACTTATTAAAGTTCATGCTGTTATTAAGTAAGGAAAATATTACAAGATCCTATACTATAAGTCTATGTGTATTGATAAACCTTATATAATCATTGCGGCCATATTATGAATGAATGCTGAATATTAATGATCATACTTCAGTCCTATTTATTGAGGTTAAAAGCTGAGAATGAATGATACTATACTTTTAAGTATAGCAAACTATGGTTGCCATTAATTTTAGCATGAACTGATTGCTTTAGCTAAGAAGAGAATAAATACTGTTATTCATTTAAGATAGTTCAAATATTGCTATAAAATTCAATAGTACCATCTAATTTATGAGAAAAACTGCTGCCATTCATGTCAAAAATAAAAGCTGCTAATAAATGTGAGTTACAATGCTCTCATTAAAATCATATGTTGCCATAAAAGGATTGTATGCTGTCATTTTTACATGTGATTAAATGTTACTATCTTTAGTTATTGGAAATATAAATATGCAATGTTATCAAATGCTGCCCATTAAATCAATATGATTAGATGCTGGAAGCAAAAGATGGAAATGTTTAGAAATGCTGAATCACTATAGTTTTATTTTATAATTACAAAATTTAAACTGAAATTCATTACATACTAAGAATGTATAGTTCTACACTTTAAATAGTAGAATAATGCTACCTTTTTACTTACGTTTGTTGTAACTCTCTCTAAATGCTGCTTTTAAATTTTAGTCCTTATTTCTTTTATATTAAAATGCTGACTTTAAATAATTCATTGCAGGATAAGTTGTAAATACAAGATTGCTAAAATAAATACTATGTGTGAAAAACCACATAAAGCTGCTCTTATAAATGCTAAATTTCACTTTTGCATTTTTATAGTATATATAAACTGTTTAATATAGTTTGGTATATGAGAAATTATATTAGAATTAGAAATGAGCAGTCCTGTAAAAAGGATTGAACTCTATTTTTAGAATTGGAATTAAACTTTATTGTAAAATTAAAAATGAGCAGTCCTGTAAAAAGGACTGAACTCTATTTTTTAGAATTAGAATTAAACTTTATTATAGAACTGGAAATGAGTAGTCCTGTAAAAATGACTGAACTCTATATTTAGAATTGGAGATTGATTGTGTAAATTAAAAATTTGAACAAAAACAAAAGAGACTCTGCCAAAATTTTTAAGAATTTTAGGACTTAGAAATATCTATGAAAACTTTAATGTTCAATTCAAAACATTCAATGGTTCATTTTTTAATTGAAATTAATAGCTTTTTTCTTTTTAAGCTTTGGATAAGTTCTCCTTTTATTTTATTAAATTATATTATCTTTTTAATTTTGTTTACAATTCCTTCTACTTTTATTTAAAATTGACTTAAGATTAAATATCTATAAGTCAATTTGGAGTCTAATTAACTCCAATTATAAAGTAGATTATTAAAAATTTAGATAACAAAAAGATATCACATACTTTACAATTTTTGTAATCCATTGAATGCTTGCATAGCTTTGAGCCTCCTATCATTAAACGTATATTCAAGACATTTGTGCATAAATAAAATTTTTTTTAAAACTTTAAAGGGGAAATGCCTTAAGGCAATTAGAGTACAAATGAAAATATTTATATTAGAACTTCACATTTTAGAGAGGGTAAATGTGAATGTTCAACTTCCTCACTGTATCTAGTTAAGCAAACGTGCTTAACTCCTCGCCCATTCTGTTGTGTACTCCTACAAAATGAGGTACTTCTAAATGTAACTTTAACTTAAGGATATAAGAGATTTTCTTATAAATTATAAAATCTCTTCATAACTATTTAGTTCTGCTTTTGTATCATAGTTTTAGACTATGATTATCTTAGATTGAGAATCTAAGATATTTCCTCATTTCCTTTAGCCTTACACTCTCTATTTTCAGTATTGTGTATTACTTACTTCAGTTAATTTGAATACAGTGTATGTTGCTTAACTTCAATTAATGCTTCACTGTATGTTAACTACTTACTTAGTAAACTTTCTATTTGATCATATAAATTGCTTACATTTTATGCGCATATTAAATTCTAACCTTTAAAATGCTCTCCTTTACAAATTTTTCAGTAAAAGGTTAGAATATTATATATAAAGTGAGTATTTTTACTCAATGATTTTCATACTGCTTTCCTTACAAATGTGCTCATTACTTTCCCATAATATTTAGCTTTTACTGCACCACTGCATACTTAAATTGTAAATCATAATTGTGATATCTTGTTAATCTAAAAACATAGCCAACTTTAAATTGTGCTTAGACTGTTTAGTCTAACTACCCTTTTCTTTTTCTTGGCTTTGCCCTATCATATTTAAATACCAAAATATGATAGAGCAAGAGCCCTTTTATTCAGGTGATGTAGGCCCCAGTACTTGAAGAACCTTTATGGAAATCTGCTTCTGCTTAATCATATATATATATAACTCACTTATATTTGCCATGTATATTAAAAAGCCTTGTAATAATTAGATTACTTAAGTTACTTTTATTTCAATTGTTAATCTGTATTGTATCTTCAATGTACATAAAACTACTTGGGATGAATGAGTGGATTGCTTATTTATAAATGCTTGTATTACTGCATTTATTTATATCTTTCTTTTTCATTAACTTAACAAATGCTCATAAAGAGACTTGGCCACTTAGCATTGGCATTTGATTTGTTTTCTTCTAATCAAGTGTCGGGTGCTAAGGTAACACCTCAATATCTGGATTAAACTTCTATCCAATTATTGGGACTGTTACACATTGAGACTCCTCAATTTCCCTAGCTAAAACCTCTGGAGCTCCCATCTCTCTCGGCATTTCCCGTCGACCCGAAGGCTTGAACCGTTGATAGAGGGCCCGTCTGGTGTTCAGACCCCTGTAAACCTTCGTCTGCTGGTTAGGAAGCTCCATCACACTTCAATTTCCCTCAGCCAAGCCTGCAACCCATCCTCAGGTACATCCTTCTCGCATGGATTTTCTTTGATCCAATTCCTTGTCTGTCTCTGCATTGAGCCTCTGAATGTCGCCTAGAGAACCCTAGCCACCTAGGAAACCCAGTGTAATTGTCACCTGAGGCTAAGCTAGCTCAAATCGATCGTATCGATTGACTGAGCTAGCGACCGAGCCAATGGCTGAGTCCAAGTAAGGACCCAGCGATTGGCTGTACCCCATGTTATGAAATGTTGGGGGATCGACTCGTCTCACCTCCCTGAAGGTGTAGGTATTGAGCTCCGGCCGGATAATGGCCTCTGTGAGGAGAATTGTCTTCTCACAGTGCGCCTGAAACACCAGTATCGAAGGTGTCTCGGGTGAGTAGCACCCCATCGATCCAGAGGGATCCAGATGGGGGTTCTTAGTCCAATCGATGCGTCTTGACCCTAGGAATGTGTAGGGATCAAGCTGAGTCACCGTCGTCGTCTGAGCACCGAGAATTTCAGCACGGAGTTTGCCTGGGACGGACTCATCGAGAGGTTGAAGAGGAAGTCCGGGCCGGGCCAACCCCAACCCGCACGGTTTGATTTCGGGCCGCGTCTAATTAATTAATTATAGGAATGTATTTTCAAAGGTTATGCGATTAATTAATTAAATCCTATGGTTTTAATTTAAATAAACATTCAGAATAAATTATTTAAATAACTTTGGCTATACTGATCCAAATGGTATGATCCAATATACCATTTGAATCAGAAAAATACAAGGAATCTAAATATAAAATAAAATTACAGATCCAATGGTTGGATTTAAAAATATTTGCCCAACTCTTTGTTGTCCTTGTTTAAATCATATTAAATTAAATATATATCCAAATGGGGAGATTAAAGGCTCTGATTGCTCCCTGAACCATAGAGATCAATTTCAGACTTTTAAAACCATTTTAGATATTAATTTCTCTTAATTACTCCTTCATCACCCTAATTAGGGATTAATAAAATTAAACATAATTAAGCCTCTGATCTTGATAGAGATGGTTCCTAATGCTATCCTAAGTATTCTAGAACCATTTGGAAAGGTTGGATTGCCCTAAGATGCCCCACATATACTAATCCCTAAAATTTGGCTTAAATAAATGATTAGTGCTAATTAGCTTAATTAAGTGGTCAAAATCCAAGATAAGTGTATTTCCCACCTTATTTATCAGTATGGGACACATTAAAACAGATTAGGAGTAATTTGGATAATTAAACCCTAAAATTCCAATTTTGGCCGTAAGAGTGGCGTTTTGGTCATTTTGATCAAATATGCTTAAATGCCTTATAAACCTTGAAAATTTTAGTAATTTACCCTAACATAGATTAGAAATGTTCTCTGAATTCTCATACCAATATTAATGTTGGTGTGATCCTTAACTTAAGAAATATTCACTTAAGCCATAATTAAGATACTTAGATCTTAAGTAACCTAAAAGAGGTCACCTAGTTTAAAGCTTAAGCCAAATATCTAAGATTGTCAATTATCACCTTAATGAGTTCAATATAGTTAGACTATAAACCTAAATTCTAAAAGAAATACAAATGGAAACTTCTAAGTAAAAATCTAGTTCAAAGTCTAAAGTGATCAAATATCAGATCCTTAGATCTTAGATCTTAGACTTAGATCTTCAATTTGAATTGAATCATCTCCAATTGAAATTCTTTAAATAATTGATTGTTTAACCCTTTGAAACCTTTCATGTAGGTATAGGATGATTCAATCTCTAAAGATAATGAGATTATCTTAAAGATTAAATATAGATCTTAGATTCTCAAATTCTTAATTGATTGTTTTATCTTATAATTAGTAGAATAACCCTTCACTAAGTTCATAGTTATTGGATCTTTCAGCTTATAGGATCCTTTATCCTTAACTTTGGAATAGAGTGTGAACCCTAGATCCTTATTAGGATACCCTCCTTGGAATTAGGTTTTGAACACCAAAGTGGAGTTCAAGTCCTAAATCCTTAAATCTTGATTTACTTGATCAAGATTTGGGTAAGAGAGTAAAATATTAATAAACTAGGTCATTGATTTATTTACTTAAACTATATAGTCATCACATGATTTTGGATTAGAACTTGTTAAGTTCTAATATTAACTTTAAGGATGTAAATCTGAGATTCTACTCGATAGCTAGATATTGGAGATCCTAAACTTGTACCTTCTCAGAGTAGCTAGATTCGGTAATTAGATAACATCAGATATTACATGAGTTTAGATTGAGTCCCTTGCTTACTTTGATTTGATTTGCTTGGCATACCTTGGTTATTGAGCCTTATTCCTTGAGCATAATAGGAAAACTTAAGATATGGATGATACATCCTAAGTTAGTATTTGAATTACATATCATTCAGTTTTGCCTTATTTGCAGTTGGTAGAATATGTCATAGCTTAGTCTGCCTCTTCAGTAGTAATATTGTATAGACTGGACTCAGAACTAGCATATTTGGATGGCTAGACTGGGGATTGATTGATTGATATTAGAGGCCCTGTATGGCCTATTGGCTGGTATGGCAGTACTATGTCTTAGGCTTATTACTACTTTAGCTAGATTATTTAGTATTGTTTTCTATTTTGCTTTGCCACATGCTTTAGTGGCCTTATTTTCAGTACTTGCTCGCTTTGCCACATGTCTTAGTGACTTTACTTTATATAGATTGCTTTGCTTTTGCCACATATCTCAGTGGCATTTCCTTTTCCTTTTCTTAATTAGCATATTGTATGCATACTCATATGGTTTACTTATATATATTGGCATGTTTAGGATGCTAGAATTGCATGTTTTCAGTACTTGTGTTTCTTTTATATACCCAGTATGTGTTAATATGATTATAAGCATGTAAGGTTCATAATTGTATTGTAGTTGCTATTTCTTTTTTAGCTTTTAGCCTCACCTTGTTTATTTTACATTGTATGTTCTTCATACTAGTTGCTGGCTATAAATGGATGGTTTATAGTTACTGTTTCTCCATAGCTTGTTGCACCTATTACTGCTTGCATGTTTAGCTAATTTAAATATGATATCTTTAAAACATTCAGTTCATTAAAATAGCTTAAAATGTACTTAGACAATTATCTAACTGTAACCTTTTTGTTTTGTTGGCTGAGGCCCTAACATTTGTGATACCGACAAATGTCAGATTCAGACATGTTCGTGAGCAGTGTCGCAGAAGAGGAGCAGGTTCAGGAGAAGGATCGTGCTGCTGCTGTTTAGTTAGATATTATATTTTATTTCAGTGAGATTGAGAGACATTTTCATTTTCCTTAAAATTCAATTTGTAATAATTAATTTTGGATGTGTTTCATTTCTGCATTTCGATGAGTTACTATATTGTTTTCCCTCTTTCTACTATGTATGCTTGTGGATGTTACTACTCGCCTATTGCTCCCGCCACTTTGATATTTACATATATATATTAATGAATGTTATAGTACTTGGTGACAAGTCCTTGGCTTAAGGCAGGTTGGGTTTATCTAACTTTACTTAAGTTGGGGGTTTACCACAGTTGGAGCACCGTACTTTCTTGTTGTTAGTACGAGGGCCCCACATTACCACCTTCTCCAAATACCCCTTTTGGGTAAGCCAAATCTTCCCTACTATTTTATCCATAAAGATTTCTATTCCCAAAATTTTCTTTGCCTCTCCTAATATGGCACCCCACCCCCTAATCCACAAGATTTGGTCAAGGGGAGGTGTGCCAGTCTGGCAAATCCCCCACTTATCATTAGATTAGTATGATCTACAATCTACTAATAAGGAAAGGATGTGCCCAAAATGTATGTAAAAAAGATTAATCACTAAGTAAATAGAAACATAGAGTGCGGAAGCAAAAAAAGTAAATATTACATCTAATCCACCACGATACAAGTAAAAAAGTAATAATGCAGCTCAAAATAAATAGTACAATAAGAGAATATACATAGGTACCTGTATTATTATAATATTTAAATAAGTTTTAAAGGAAAATAAAGCTCTCATTCTTACAAGAATAAAAAAGGAAATGATCTACTATTCTTCAGCTCCAACCTACTCCTCTTCCAAGAATGGCTCATCCACAAATACAAGCTCATCAAAATGATGAGATATTGACATTGTCGATTTCACAATGCTAGGGCTCCAGTCAAGAAAAAGAAAATCTTGTTAAACATATTGTCTAAGAATATTTTATGCTGTTAATATTTCATGAGTTTAATAATGTCACCATTTACTTAAATTAAGCAGAATAAACTATCATAGGAGCATCAAGCATACTGTAACAATCCTAATTATTACCCTAGCTAAATTTGGATTAATTAAACCAAACCAAGCTTTAATTTTAATTCCATTAGACTCAATTGGTCATTTAAACATAACCCTTGAAGTATGAAATCAATCATAGCTAAAATAGAAATTTTGGTATTTTTGGCTATTTTTAAGCTTTGAAAAATACATAAATTAATTTGATCTCCAAATCAAAATCTAATTCCATTTTTGAATTCCCCACCCTCAAATTAGCTAAGGGTAAAATTTTGGAAAATTTTGGAGTTCATTTAATCCTAAATTGAATATAAAATTTATTAGACTTGATTAATTATTAATTAATTTATTTTATATTATTAAAATTAATTTATTAATTAAAATTAACCGTCAGTATTTACTGTCGGGATCATAGCCGATCCGTTGTGGGGTCCCGACAGCGGCACACCAATCGGTGCCAATAGATGGGTTAGCACACATCTTGGCGCAAATCATCGAACGGCGGGATCTCCTCCGCGTTAAGATTAAATCCTACACGTTGGATCTTCCATTCGCATCTAACGGCTGGCATCCAACCAGTTTAAGTAATCCATCAGGATTGTTCAGAGCCAACGGTCAATCCATCCGACGGCTCTGAAATCCCCAGGCACTGTGGATCATCATCCGCACCCCAATCTCCTCATGCGCGTTGGTCCCCCGACAGCCAAATCCTCCTCGCCTCGTGGAAGTACGGGAAATTACCCCGTTCTTACCAATTTGCCCTCCGGTGCAACGGCTGGTCGACAGTGCTCTCCCCAATCTGCCATCAAACAGTTAAATCCAAGGCTTCCCCTCGGCCCGAGCCTCTTCTCTGAGCCCGAGCTCTGGAAGCCACCCCCCCCATGGTCCCTTAGGCCTATAAATACTTCCATTGATCCCACAGCGAGCTCCTTAGCACACTGTGAACCCAAAATTCTCCTATGCCCTCTGTCTCAATGCTCCCAGTTCATCCGACAACTGAATCTGCTTCATCCACTGATTGTGGGTGTGGTTTGGAGTTCAAACCCCCATACTGCAATTGAGGGAGCTCAGGATTTGCCAGTGATCTGCTAAGGCACTCGACTTCATCTTCTTCCCGTCTGTCTTCAGGTACAGCCTCTGTCCCTTCTTCAGTCAAGTTGGTTTCGGCTCGACTCTCCTTCAATTGAGCTCTAGGTGCTGTGATAGGTCCTCACCTAGGTTTCCCAGTAGCGTCTAAGCCTTTTGGTAAGGCCTGGCAGTGGGCTAGACGGCAAATTTGTCGTCTGAACACGTACTGCCAGTCAGTCGTTGGCTCGCCAATTGTGTGCTCCATCGACGCAATTAGCCATCATTTAGGCATTAGGAGCTCTAGTCAATGATTGTCGAACCGTATCGAAGGGTTGGGTGCAATCGGATCGATCGATTCGACTGAGAACTGATCGACCCGTCAAGAGCTCCAGATCATCTTAGACCGCGAGTAGCACCCCACTGATCCAGACCATCCCAGAACCCCTCGACTCACCCTATCATTTCCCCTTAGGTCCTTGAACGTGTAGGGATCGAAACGGGCTCACTTCATGGCCTATGTGAGGAGAATTCACTCCTCACACGTGCGCCTTCAGAGACGCCTCGGCCGAGTAGTCCCCGGCGATCCGGCGCCTCCCAGTTGGGGCTTCTTGGTTTAATCGACACATTTGGGATCAGGGATGGTGTAGCCGTCGAGATCAGGGCGCGGGGTGGCGTGTGCACGGCGAATTGCGCGTCGGGAGCTAACCGTAAGGAGCCGAGCGTCAGGTGTCATCCGTAGGAAGGAGACGAAGTCACGGGTCGGGCCGGCCCGTGACCCGCGTGTTTTGAAATTGGGCTGGCAGTGAATAATTGAATTTCTGAATTTAATTTCCTTAAGGAAATTAAATTAGAAAATCAAACCTATGATTTTTATTTAAATAAAAATACAAATTAAATTAATTAAATAATTTTAGTTATACTGATCCAAATGGTATGATCCAATATACCATTTGAATCAAAAAAATATAAGGAATCTAAATATAAAATAAAATAACAGATCTATTGGTTGGATTTAAAATAATTAATTAAACCTTTTTTGTTTTAAATTAAATCATAATAAATTCAATTAATAACCAAATTAATTGATTAAGGGCTCTGATTGCTCATTAAATCTTAGAGAATAATTTCAAATCCTTAAAAGAAATTTTGGATAAGTGATTTTCTTAATCACTCCTTAATCATCTTAATTAAGAATTAGTGAATTAAATCCTAATTTAATCTCTAATTTTGGGTAGGTTAATCCCTAATGCTATCTTAAGTCTATTGGAACCTAAGTGTAAGGCTGGATTGCCCTAGAATGCCATAAATTTATTAATCACCTTAATTGGCTTAAATAAATGATTAGTGCTAATTAGCTTAATTAAGTTGTCAAAACCTAAGATAAGAGTGTTTCCCACTTCATTTATTAATATGAAATTCATTAAAGTAGATTAGAAGTAATTTGGATAATTAAAACCTAAAATTCCATATTTAGCCTTAAGAGGGGCATTTTAGTTATTTTGACCAAAATGTGCTTAAGTGCCCCTTATATCTTGGGATAAAAATTCAGTAAATTATCCTTAGTTAGATTTTAATGTTCTCTGAACTCTTAAACTAATAATGATAATAATATGGACATTAATTTAAGAAATCTTCAATTAGCTATAATTAAGTCACTTAGATCTTAAGTGATCCTAAAGAAGTCACTTGGCCTTAATACTTGGATCTAATAAATTCAATTGTTAAATCTCACCTTAATAAGTTCAATTTGGTTAATTTATGAACTTAAATGCCAAAAGAAATGCAATTAGTAAAGTCTAAGTTAAAAACCTAGCTTAAGTCTAAAGTGATCAAATAATCAAATCTTAGATCTTAGATCTTAGACTTTAGATTTTCTACTTGAATTGAACTATCTTCAATTAAATTTCTTTAAATTGTTCATTTTTTAATCCTTTGAAACCTTCTATGTGGGTATAGGATGATTCAATCTATAAGATAATGAAATTATCTTAAAGGTTGAATATAGATCTTAGATTCTCAAGTTCTTAATCGATTATTTTATCTTACAATCAGTAGGGTAACCCTTCACTAAGCTCTTAGCTCTTGGATCTTTCAGCTTATAAGATTCTTTATCTCTAGTGTGGGTATTAAGTGTGAACCCTAGATCCTTAATAGGACTTTTTTTTTCCTTGGATTCAGGATTTGAACACCAAATTTGAATGCTCAACTCAATCCTGATTTACTTAAATCAAGATTTAGGTAAGAGAATAAAATATTAACAAATTAAGTTGTTGATTAATTTAGTTAAACCTTATAGTCGTCACATGATTTTAGATTAGAACTTATTAAGTTCTAATATTAACTTTAAGAACGTAAGTTTGAGATTCTACTCGATAACTAGACATTAGAGATCCTAATCTTGTACCTTCTCAGAGTAGCTAGATTTGGTAATTAGATAATAATAAATATCACATAAGTCTAGACTGAGTCTCTTGCTTATTTTGACTAGATTTGCTTAGCATACCTTGGATATTGAGCCTTATACCTTGAGCATAATAGGAGAACTTAGGATATGGATGATACATCCTAAGTTAGTGTTTGTAAAGCATATCATTCATTTGGTTCTTACAATACTTTCAGTTAGTAGAATATGTCCTAGCTTAGTTTACCTCCTCAGTATTAATATTGTATAAGAGGGACCCAGGCCTAATATATTTGGATGTCTAGGCTGCGTATTAATTGATCTTGGAGGCCCTGTATGGCCTATTGTCTGATATAGCAGTACTATGTCTTTGGCTTATTGTTATTCTAGTTTGATTTTTCAGTCTTGTTTTCTTTTTGCCTTACCACACATTTCAGTGGCCTTACTTATAGTACTTGCTTACTTTGTCATATATCTCAGTGGCCTTTCTTTTCTTTGTATTAATTAGCATGTTGTATGTATACTCTTATGGCTTGCTTATGTATATTGGCATGTTTAGGATGTTAGAACTTCTTGTTATATTCAGCATTTGTATTCTCTTATAATCAACATATTTCAATGTGATCATAAGCATATCAGGTTCAGAATTATATTATAGTTGCTGTTACTTTTAGCTTTGAGCCTCACCTTGTGTATTTTGTGTTTTATACTATTTTACATATTAGTTGCTCGCTATAAACGGATAGTTTATAGTTACCCCGTTTCTTCATAGCTTGTCGCACCCATAATTAGCTTGCATGCTTAGTAAATTTAAATGTGATATCTTTAAATACTTAGTTCATTAAAATAGCATAAAATGTACTTAGACAATAATCTAACTGTAACATTTTTATTTTGTTGACTGGGGCCCTGATATTTGTGATACCGACAAATGTCAGATTCAAACTTATTCATGAGCAGTGTTTCAAGAGAGGAGCAGGTTCAGGAGGAGGATCGTGCTGTTGTTGCTTAGATAGATTTTGCATTTCTATTTTTCAGTGAGATAGAGAGACCTTTGCATTTTCTTTTAAATTCAGTTTGTAATAATTAATTCTGGATGTATTTCATTTCTGTATTGTGATGAGTTACTATATTATTTTCCTTTTTCTCTACTATGTTGTGCTTGTGGATGTTACTATACACCTATTGCTTCCGCCACTTTGATATTTGTATGTATATTGATAAATATTTATAGTATTATGGTGACAAGTTCTTGGCTTAAGGCAAGTTGGGTTCTCACTTGATTTTTACTTAAGGTGAGGATTTGCCACAGTCGGAGCACCGTATTTCCTATTATCAGTACGGGGCCCCACAATTGGTATCAGAGAACACCATAAGGTGTCAAAATGAGATCTATGATTCCTTTCTACCTAATGGACTATTTTTCTGAAATACAAACATCAATATATATAATATCCATAATATAGTAGTATCAGTAACTCTACGAAAAAAAATGTAGAAGAATAATACTCACACCCTCACAATCAAGTCATCTTGAGTCTAACAAGAACTTAATAAAATTCTGTCCTCATAGTCAAATGAATTTTGGAGAGTCTGATATATACTACTATCTGCATGCTTTCAAGTTAGCTTGGAACTGTAATTTCAAGTGGAGACAGGAGAGCAACTGGCAGATTGAAGGAGTTTCAGCAAAAGGGACCTTGGTCCTGGATAAGCTTCTACAGTAAGCAGTATACTGAGGGATCGATTTTCCCATATACACAAAGGAATGGTTGAGCCGAGTGGAGTCAATTCTGATACACATAGAGTGTCCCGAGTTACTTTATGTAAATATTGTGACAGATCTGATGTTGGATTATGTCGGAATCTGGTGGTATGACACCATTGCAAGGCTCGAAAGAAAGCGTCGGGAAGTGACTTTTGAGGATTTTTGTATAGCTTTTACGGCTGAGTATATTAAAGATGTCTGAGTGATAGCTATCTTTCAATTTACATGATTTTGGTAAAATTATGCTTTTGGGCATTTTCTAAATTGTAATCCTTTATTTCTACAATTAATGAAAGATTTTTTTCCTTAGAGTAAATTCTGAGTTTTGGTTTGCAATTATTTAATTAAGAATCCCGGATCACCACCTACCATTACTCCTGTCAAGAACACTGTCGCTTCTAGTAGTTCTAACGACGAGGTGGCTCATCTACGAGCCATGGTGGAAACTCTGTTAGAGAATCAAGCTCAACAGGTGATCATCGTACAAAAATTACTAAATGATCGTGCAACTCTAGTCACTGTTGCTACTCCAACAGTTCCTGCTCCACAAGCTGCTTCTTCTTCCCATCACTCGATGGATAATCTCCTTCACAATTTCCTGAGGTTAAGACCTCCAACCTTTGGTGGGAATCTATCACCAATGGATACAGCGAACTGGCTGAAGGCTGTGGAAAAAGATCTGATTAGTCTGAAGATCCCGATCTCCGAAGCTGTCCGTATCACCACCCATCTGTTCCATGTCGAGGCAAAGTATTGGTGGGAGGAAGTCAGGAATACCCAGTTCGTTGATTATGAACTAGAAGACATTTCATGGGATGCTTTTGTTGAAGCCTTCAAGGCTGAATTTATTCCCCCATCTGTACAAAACATTATCGCAGACATGATTATAAGGTTGACTAAAGGGAGTCATTCAGTCGCTGAATACGAAAGGGAATTTCGTAGGTTGATCCACTTTGCGCCAGAAATCACTCAATCTGAATCAGTTAAGTGCCACCGCTTTCTCTGTGGACTTCGAGATTCGCTGAAAAATCAAATCGTGTCACTCTGCTTAACTAGCTTCTTCAAGTTAATGGAGACAACTAAAGTGATCGAGCATCACCAATCTGAGGATAATCTCAAGCGACGGGCGCAAACAACTCAGAACCCATAAGAAACCTTCAAGAGGCACAGGTCTAATCCTGCAAAGGTCTATCAACTGGAAGCTGCACCAACATCGGAACCCATTCAAGGATGCTAGAGGCCTCACCCATACAGCAAGTGTTACCACACTGGCCAAAGGTGTTTCAATTGTGGGCGTACATGCCACAGGTTCTACCAATGCGACCACACAAAAATAGTGGATGGGGTTCCAATGAATCCCTATCAGAAGAAGCAAGTGTTCAGAGCAACTTCGCTGAACCAAAGAGAATCGAATATGACTATAATGCCAGCACCTGCTTCTGAAGTTGCTCCCACACAGTCACCAGCTTCTAACTCTCAGAACTATCTCCGAAGGCAGACTAACAATCGTCCTGTTGGTCCTACACAAGTGTATGCCTTAACACTGATCGAAGTCGCAGAAGACAACAATGTGGTTTTAGGTACACATCCCTAAACTTCTCTTTTAATAATTACATTTCTATACTTTAAACTCTTACAAATTGTTAATGTGAAACAGTGTAATTTAGGCATAAATTATTTAAACAACCAACTTTGTAATGTATTATTCGATATCGGTGCTAGTCACTCATTTATCTCTGAACGATTTGCCAATAACCTTAAACTTCACACATACAACTTAGCACAAAAGTTGAGTGTTGAACTTCCATCTGAAACCCAACTAAGTGCCTATAAGTTTTGTAATATCAAGATCCCAATAAATGATCAAGAATTCCATGTTAAACTAGTCATTCTGCCAATAGCAAACTTTGATATCATCCTTGGGATGAATTGGCTCAGTGACAATAATGCTGTGATAAACTTCCATAAAAAGAAAGTCACTCTCCATTCCCAGGGCAAGCCTAAAATGTTTATAGGAAAAACCAGCATGCAGTTATCCTTAATAAATGCAATTAAAGTTGAACAGTTGATTGTTAAGGGTTGTAATGCTTATCTAGTTACCATGATGGGCAAAACAAAAGAGAGTATCTCTATTTCTGATTGTAAGGTAGTCAAAGAATTTGCCGATGTGTTCCCAGATGATTTGCCTGGTGTACCTCCTTTCATAGAAGTAGAATTCTCTATTGAATTGATCCTTGGTACCCAGCCAATATCCAAAGCACCTTATAGAATGGCACCTAAGGAGCTTCAAGATCTCAACGAGTAATTGCAAGAGCTCTTAAATAAAGGCTTCATCAGGCCAAGTATGTCTCCTTGGGGAGCGCCAATTTTATTTGTGAAAAGGAAGGATGGATCTATGCGTATGTGTATAGATTATCGTGAACTGAATAAGGTCACCATAAAGAACAAATACCCACTACTTAGAATTGATGATTTGTTCGACGAGTTATTCGGAGCCGTTATATTTTCCAAGATCGATTTAAGGTCTGGATACCATCAACTGCGGGTAAAAGAAGACGATGTAGGGAAGACTGCTTTTCGTACTCATTATGGCAACTTTGAGTTTTTGGTGATGTCATTCGGACTCACCAATGCGCCATCAATCTTAATGAATTTGATTCAGCGAGTGCTAAAACCGTATTTAGACAAGTTTGTGATCGTCTTCATTGATAATATTCTCATTTATTCCAAAACTCTAAGAGATCATGAAGAACATCTGAGGTTAGTATTAGAAACTCTGCGCGAGCATCAGCTGCATGCCAAGTTCTCCAAGTGTGAGTTCTGGCATAATTCTATTGCATTCTTGGGGCACGTAGTCGATGCTTAGGGTATACGGGTAGATCAAAGTAAAGTAAGTGCTATTCAGAACTGGGCTCAACCTAAGTCTATCACTGACATTAGAAAGTTTCCTGGGATTAGCGGGATATTACAGGAAGTTTGTTAAAGGCTTTTCCCAAATTACTTCGCCATTGACTAAATTGACTCACGAGACCGTTCCGTTCATTTGGAGTCCTGAATGCAAGGAAGCATTTCAAACTCTAAAAGATGCACTTTCTACCGCTCCAGTTCTTGTCCTGCCCAAGGAAGGATTGGATTACCAAGTATATACCGATGCCTCTGGAATCGATCTAGGTTGTGTGTTAATGCAAGAGGGTAAGGTAATTGCTTACGCCTCTCGTCAGTTAAAACCCCACGAGCGAAATTATCCAGTTCATGATCTTGAACTTGCAGACGTGATATTTGCCTTGAAAATATGGCGTCACTATCTGTACGGAGTGCAGTGTTCAATTTTCACCGATCATCAAAGTTTGAAGTACATCTTCACCCAGAGAGAATTGAATTGCCGCCAGAGAAGATGGTTGGGGCTCATCAGCGATTATGATCTCAGTATTCAGTATCATCTAGGGAAGGTGAACGTAGTGGCCGATGCTCTTAGCCATCGTGCTACTTTAACCTCTATGATTGCATTAAGTTCTTTAGAACACGAATTCCGTAAGCTCAGAATTTCTCTGGTCAGTGGCGATATGCTGAGTTCGCTATTGACAAATATTAATGTAGAACTCACTTTCCACTGAGATGTCTTTATCTCGCAAACCAAAGATGATGAGTATTTAAAGTTCAAAGTAGATATTGAAAGTGGTCTTCGTCATGATCTACAGTTGCGGAATAGTGTAATTTATCAAGGTAATCGATTGTGGATTCCTAAGTTCATGCATCAAGAATTATTAATCGATTGCCATAATTCTGGGTATCATATTCACCCAGGTAGTTCAAAGATGTACCAAGATTTAAAGCAATCATTTTGGTGGCCCGGCATAATGAAAGATGTAGTCGACTTTGTGGCTAAATGTCATGCCTGTAATTTAGTAAAGGCCGAACACCAAAGACCTGGTGGTCTTCTGCATCCATTAGATATTCCTGAATGGAAATGGTTCGACATATCTAAGGAATTTGTCATGGGATTGCCTCATGCAAAATCTGGTGCCGATACAATCTGGGTGATAGTAGACCGTTTGACCAAGTCAGTACATTTCCTCCCTGTCCGTCAGACTGACTCGGTAGAGAAATTAGCAAAGCTCTACATCAATGAAATTGTCATGCTATATGGGATTCTAAAATCAATCGTATTCGATAGAGACAGCAGATTTACTTCCAAGTTTTGGCAAGTTGTACATCAAGATATGGGTACTACTCTAGCCATGAGTACATCTTTTCATTCTCAGACGAATGGTCAGACTGAAAGAGTAAATTAAGTTTTAGAAGATTTGCTTAGGCTTTGTATTCTCGATTTTGTCGGTTCTTGGGAAGATCACATTCCGTTGGTGGAGTTTGCCTACAATAATAGTTTTCAAGCCAGTATTAAAATGGCTCCCTATGAAGCACTGTATGGCAGAAAATGCAGTACTCTACTAGCTTGGTCCGAAACGGGAAGTGTTCAGCTCTTTGGTTCAGAATTAGTTGAAGAAACAAGTAGTAATATCAAATTAATTCAGCAGAGAATTCGTTCAGCTCAAGATCGTCAAAGCAAGTATCATGATTCTCATCACAGTCTCCTAGAATTCAATGTGGGAGATTCTGCTTATCTAAAGGTCAGCCCAATGAAAGGTGTCTTCATATTTGGTGTAGCGGGAAAACTCAGTCCCCGCTACATTGGACTTTTCAAGGTTTTGGCCAAAGTAGGATCATCTGCCTACCGGTTGAATCTTCCCGATGATTTTGCAGCCATTCATAACGTATTCCACATATCATCGTTGAGAAGATGTCTTCGAGACCCTTCTCTTCTCGTTCAACTCCCAGCAGTAGAGATCCAACTCGATTTTTTTTACGTCGAACAACCTATCAAAATCTTAGCTCGTGATCAGAAGCAGCTAAGGAATTTCTCAATTCATATGGTCAAAATTTAGTGGAAGAACCGAACCTTGGAAGAATCTACTTAAGAGAAAGAGGTGGATATGTGCAATAAATATCCACAGCTCTTTGCAAACCTAGGTATTGTTCTTCTCTCTTTTCCATCTTCTGCATTTTTTAAACTTGTTAAATCCCAGTAGAATTTTCTTCACTTAGGTGATGTCGGGGACGACATCATTCTTAAATGGGGGAGTCTGTAACCCTAGTTGTTACTATAGCTAAATTTGGATTAATTAAACCAAACCAAGCTTTAATTTTGATTCCATTAGACTCAATGGGTCATTTAAACCTAACCCTTGAAGTTTTGAATCAATCAGAGCTAAAATAGAAAATTTGATATTTTTGGCTATTTTTAAGCTCTAAAAAATACCTAAATTAATTTAATCTCAAAATCAAAATCTGATTTCATTTTTGAATTTCCCATCCCCAAATTATCTAAGGGTGAAATTTTGGGAATTTTTGGAATTCATTTAAGCCTAAATTGAATATAAAATTTATTAAACTTAATTAATTATTAATTGATTGATTTTATATTATTAAAATTAACTTATTAATTAAAATTAACCATCAGGATTTGCTATCGGGACCGCGGCCGATCATCTGTGGGGTCCCGACAGTGGCACACCAATCGGTGCAATAGATGGGTTAGCGCGTATCTTGACGCAAACCATTGAACGGCGGGATCTCCTCCATGTAATCCTACACGTTGGATTCGCCATTCGCATCTAACGACTAGCATCTAACCCGTTTAAGTAATCCATCAGGATCATTCAGAGCCAATGATCAATCCATCCGATGGCTCTGAAATCCCCAGGCACTGTGGATCATCGTCCACACCCCGATCTCCCCACGCGCGCTGGTCCCCTGACAGCCAAATCCTCCCCGCCTCATGGCAGTACGGGAAATTACCCCGTTCTTCCCCATTTGCCCTCCGGAGCAACGGCTGGTCGGTAGTGCTCTCCCCAATCTGCCATCAAACGATTAAACCCAAGGCTTCCCCTCGGCCCGAGCCTCTTCTTCGAGCCCGAGCTCTGGAAGCCACCCCCCATGGTCCCTTAGGCCTATAAATACTTCCATTGATCTCACAGCGATCTCCTTTGCTCACTATGAACCAAAAATTCTCCTCTGCCCTCTGTCTCAGTGCTCCCAGTTCGTTCGGCGACTAAATCTGCTTCATCCGCTGATAGTGGGTGTGGTTTGGAGTTCAAACCCCCAGGCTGCAGTTGAGGGAGCTCATGATTTTCCAGTGATCTGCCAAGGTGCTCGACTTCATCTTCTTCCCGACTATCTTCAGGTACAGCCTCCGTCCCTTCTTCAGTCGAGTTGGTTTTTCATAGTTCTAAACTATGTGAATCTTAGACTAATAATCTATGATCTTTCTTCAATTTCCATACTATACATTTTTCATATTTTAGTACTGTACTTTACTTATTTACAGTTTATTTAGATTGCAGTGAATATTGTTATAATTTTATTTAAATGCTTCAATGTCTCTTTTCTTTACTTAGCATAAGTTCAGTGAACATATACATGTTTTATTTTATTTATTTTCATATGTATTTTAGCACTTTTATAACCTATTTAGGATATTTTACCCTTATTTTACTTGCAGGCTAGAATGTTAATTTATGTGAATATTTTTACTCACTTTACTTCTTCTTACTTTTACTTACTTCCTTATTTCATACTTCTATGCTTACACTTTGCACCCTTACTTATGCTTAGGTTGTAACTAATAGTGATATCTAAATGAATAATAAAATGCTTAGCTTAATCTTAAATCATACTTAAACTATTTAGTCTAACCATATTTTCTCTTTTTTAACTTTGCCCTATCACATTTAAATACCAAAATGTGGTAGATCAGGTGCATTGGGAGGTTAGTAGAGCTGGACCAAGTGAATAAGCTAGCTGATTCCACTTATAAGAATATAAATTTTAGCTTAGTATTTCTACAAGTATGAGCTTTACTTCATTTACTTACTTTAATTTACTGTTGGCTTGTAATAATTAAAGTTATTCTTTTTGTATTTATTATGCTTGTGTTGGAGCTTAAATTTTTATACTTAAATGCTTGATTTGGGATGGATGGATACATATGAATGAATGTTAAATAAATATTTAATTATATATTTATTTTGCATATTAATCTGGAGATTAATTGTATACTTTGTATATTAAATTGGAAAGTAGTTGCATATTAAACTTGAGAATTATTGTTAATTCCTCATTTCTCTTGTATGTAGTAAGTGATATGAAATATATATACTCTAGGATAGATAATTACTGAATATATATTTTCTTACTTCAAAATATTAGAATTGGAAATAAACAATCTCATATAACGGATTGACTTTATATTAGAATTAGAAACAAGTAATCTCATGTAACGGATTGACTTTATATTAATTTTAGGTTTTTATCTTTTTAATTAATCTTCCATTGGAATGGAAGACTTATATGTTGATATTGTAGGTGTTCTTATGATCAAATACAGTAGAAGTCATGCCGAAATTTTTAAAATTGTTTAGGAAAGATCATTAGATTGAATTGATTTATACATACATTGCATAATGTACATTCATTTCGCATATGCTAATCATTTGAAATTTTCATATCTAAAATTACAAGTATTCAAATCATATGTTTTTAAACTCATATTTTCGTACGTATTTCATGTAATGTTTTTCATAAAATTCTTTCTATCTTAACTTAAGACCCTCTTCAGAATCTTTGGCTAAACACAATATCTAATGGATTAACTTTCTTCTAATCTAGTATTAGACATTGTGGTGACGTATCAATATTGAGTTTAGTGGTTACTCAATATTGGGGTCGTCACACTTCCTCATCCCCGGTACATATCTGACTTCTTTCAGTTCTTGAACTGTTCCTGCATGTTTCCTAATCATCACACTTCCAACTCTTGCAATTCGACATGTGACATTGTTCCCCATTGTGACGGCACCGCTATCCGTTTCTCTATACGAACAAAACCAGTCCTTTTGGGATCATATGTGGTATGTTGCGCTAGTATCTATAATCCAAATGGAGCTGTCAGCTACTAAACCTATGGAAACAGTAACAAGGGATATATCTGAGTCTGAATCTTCAACCACATTCTAGATCACATTAGCCTTAGACTCAGAAGGTCCACTCGCCCACTACTTATCTTTCAACTTTGGGCAATCCTTCTTCCAATGTCTTATTTTAAAACAGAATGCGCACTGATTGCACCCAATGCTTCGGCCTCTGGATTTCCCTCTTTTCTGAAAGTCTGCATTTCTTTTGGCCATTGCTTATTTCTCTCTGGTCTTTCTCTTTTAAGTGTAAGAAACTCTGCCATATCTGATTTGGTATACTCTTTATCCTTTATTCTGAATTCATGATTCACCAAGGCTGTTGTCACCTCCTCATACTTTAAAACCTCCTTCCCATGGATCAAAGTCATGAATCAAAGTCATGGTGAACCTCATTCCCATGAGTTCAACAATAATGTCTTATCTTCATCCTCCACTATCTCATCCAGATTCAACAAATATACCAACAATTTCGTGATATCATTTAGGTGCTCATCTATAGAAATTCCCCTTCTCATCTGAAACCTATAGAGTCGCCTTTTCATGTGGAGTCGGTTCTCCACGCTCTTCGTCAAATACTTGGCTTTCAAGAATTTCCACAACTTCCACGCTAATGTTTCAATCATTACTCCATATTTAATCTCCTGAGTCAAGCAATTCCGGATCAAGCCGCATGCACTGCGGTTCATCTTGATCCAATCCCTCTGAAATTTCTTCCGATTTTTTCTCGCCATCAAGAACATACTCCAAATTTAGGGAGCACAGTGCGTCTGTTACAGCGCACCGCCACATGCCAAAATTATTCTTCCCATCAAACTTGACAACACCTCTATTTTCGCTGGATGTGTCACAACTTGGTGGAGAGACCTCTCCACTACCGACAACGACGTAGTTCTTTCAATCTCCTATTCTCTTCTCTTTCTGCCATGTCTTTCTTATTGCTTTAGAAAACTCAAACACAAAAAAATGTCAAACGGCTCAAGCAAAAGCAAAATCCTAGCCCTCAAGAACAAAAACAGCCTCTCTCTGATATCACTTGTTGGGATCTCTAGAGTTATACAAACAATGCAGAATGAACACTTGAGAATATTGAGTAAACAAAAAATAAAGCATGAACAAATACATACAATCAAACATAACCACAAGAAAAGAATTTGCATGATTCTGTGCTAGCACCTACATCCACGGTAAAGAGAAAAAATTTCACTATATGGAAAGGGAAAATTACACTGGTTTTAAAATTTACAAACCCTTACAATCTCACGGAATTTCTTCTTCCTTGCACAAGGAAGCAGCCGCCACACCAAAGGCCCTAGAATTAGGGGCTAATTCTATCTAACATAAAATATTTTCCTAAAAATAGGTTGAGATATAAATAGGCTGCTCGAAACTGGGCAAGCAGGCCACGGGCGCTACAACGCGCTATAGCGCCAGCCGCTCGGGTTAACGCCCATTGCGGCGCGCCGTAGCTCCAGGCTCTCGGGCTGGCGCCCGCTGCAACGCGCCGCAGCACCTTCCTCCAACCTGCTTCTCAATTTTCCTTTGTAACAAAAAATATTATATTAATAAATTTTGAGAACTAATTAAAAAAAGATCACATTTGGAATTAAATGGGTTGAGATTAAAGAAGTGAGATAAAAATATATTCACTATCATTTTAATTTTAATTGTATTTGTTGATCAATTAATGTGTTACAATAATGTTAATGGCTCTGTGTATGAAAAATAATTTCAAATTACTTGTTTGCTATTTAAAATTGTTTAATGCTAAATATTACTAGAAAATTCTTGACATTGATCCTCAGAACATCACAAAAAACAAAATCCCTATTAACAAGGTCAAAAGCTTTCCTTATATCTAACTTCACACAAAAAACTCTTCTAAGGAATTGTAGAAATGGCAAAGGATTTCTTTGTAAGTAAAATATCATCAACAATGTTTTGTCATTGCATAAATGTTGTTTGAGATCATTAATCTGACTAAAAAAAAGTTTGAGATGCATTGTCAATAGCTTATTACAAACGGATATACGACAAAAAGTAACAAAGCTGTTGGCATGAGAATGCTTTGGATTAAGGGCATGACTTGCGAGTAATCACTCTAAGAAGCTTACATCTAAATTGAAAGCTAATAAAGGCGGCCACAACTTTGCTCACCCACAGTGGACCAATTATGAATAAAAAATTATCAGGCTCAAGAGTAGACTCAGGAGGGATGTAGAGTTTAAGATACCTTAAAAATGGTTAATAATATGTTCCAAAATATCGTCCAAATTTACCAGATCACCAAGACATCTTTTAATACTAATGTATCAATACAAAAATCACAAATCATCCTCACCAACTTTCAACTAGCAGAGCTTTGCACATTGTTTAATCCACATGATTTCCTTCTAAATCATGAGTATTCTTTCAACGAAAAATGCATGTTCAAAAATCCATAGTATTCGAATGCCTATTCTAAAACAAATGCGCAGAGCTTTCTTGTTTCTTCAAATAGTTAACGAAGTCATATTTAACCATGCGTAGTTTATTAACAAAAACCATCATAGTATCACCCTTGACATAAGTGCTCTATGTGAACAATAAAACTTCATTATAATTAGTGAGCAACTTCAAAAATGTCTACAGTTGAATCTCCCACCACCACCATATGCCAATAAAAGGAACAAGGAGTGTTCAAAAGTACTTTGGATTATCTATGCAATGAAAACTAGAGCAATTCCTTTTCCCATTTCTAAAAGTTAGATTACCAAGGCGATGCGTACATTGAAACCCAATATACAAAATATTTTACAAATGAGCACAGAGATTTATGTAAGTTCAAAATAGAAAAAAAAAATCATGTAGGATAGAATCTACTTCAAGAAAAGAGAGAAGTGACCAGAATATTGCCCTCGAACAATCCTCGCAAACAAAAATATTCAAGCAAAGCTCTGAACATCAATTTTTCAGTCCCGGAAGCATTGACCGCCACAATCACAAAAAGAGGTTCAAGGTTCAAAAACAAAGCAAACGAATTATTATAAGCATTCTTGCAGATGAACATGAAAATAAGAAAGCCATATGAATCCATTTTGCCTGCATAGCAGCACTAAAAATAAGAAGAATATTATGAACTTCCCAATATTCCCTCATGCATCTCAAAACATTTGAACAAGAATATATTTGTTTAACACATTAAGATACATATATAGCATTGCTCAACGATAAGGACGTTATGGAATGGGTCCCTCAAATGGTAGAAAAGAGAATCTGCAACTTATAATTTCTTACCTAGTTAAACTTTTCAGGTGATCATTAAAGATACAAGTTATGCACATTCGAGCTCAAAAAACATAAACAACAGATGGAAATTAACAAAGAGAGGATAAGGGGGAATAATATATTCATCAAAACACTGAAAAATATAGAGAAAACAGCAAGTTGCATACAGCCACCATTTACACAAATAGTAATAGTAGGTGCAAATGCATACAGAGGCACAGAAAACATGAATTTGTAAGCTTTTATGGCACCCGAATGACACGATAAGGTAACTGAAAGTTCAAAAGGTAGTTCATGTAAAACAGCAAGCCATAACATACAGTTATAAGACAGTTCACAACTAAAACTCAACTTTTCAGTTTCAAGACAGTCCCTTGCAGTCATTTGTTTCACCAGCACTTGGACTGAGCTCAAGCTAGGAAAGATGCTAGTTCCGAATTTTGTTCTTCTCCATGGCCTTCGGTGCTGTGGAAAATAGAGGGCCAGTATAAAAGTTAAAAAGAACATTAAACAGGAAGATTCATAAATATTGCACTGTAATCTTTGCAATTTATCTATAAGTACACTGTAGTGCAAATATTCTCATAAAGATGAAAATATTTGGAAGACGGTTTGAATGTAGAACCGAAGGCTTCTGCGCACAATGATGCTTACAGCGTTGTATGCATGAAATTGGTCCAACAATATACACTTAAACAAGTTATCAAGTGAATTTACTTTAGAAGAATCATCATTAAAAAGGTAAAGTTTTTTCAGTAGTACAGAGTTGATTGAAATTCCAGGTTCAACTAATGTATTTGGGGTATGAAAGTATTGACAAAAGATACTCAATCATGATATATTTGGTAACAGACATAGAAGCATGTGGTCACATGAGAAGTACGAAGTGATGGAAGATACAGAAAAAAATGAAACAGCATTAATGTAATATAACAGAGATGTCTCCCGCATTGCATTTTGGCCATTCGACAAAAAGGCCAGAGGTTTTGTAATTATGGGTGGGACCTTTGCCATAAATGCACGCCAATAAGAACAGCAGCTTTGAAACAATATATTAAATTTTCACAATTCACTAAAAATCAAGTATTTGGAATATTATTATAAATGAATGGGAGGCAGAAAAGACGTGATAGGCACCGGCTTTAGGATCGTGTAAAAGAATGGTAAAATTTCATCCAGGATTTATGGCGCAAAGCTGTGACGACAAATCTCACAAAAATCTAGTTTTTCCTAATTTGCTTGAATAAAATTCAGTTAAGAGATAATTCAAAGTACAATACTATAACGCATACCAAGACCGATTGCATCCGAGCCCTTCATAATCCGCAGCCTTTTGCAAGAGCAGATGAACATCCTGAAATAAAAAGAAGCATTCTAAGTGAATCTTGCTCCAACAAAACCAGCAGCTTTTATTCTGCGCAGGTAACAACAAAGAATATTTTCTAAGGCAAGGGTTAGAATTGAAATTATAAAAAGAAATTCAGAATCAATATTTTTTTTTAAATTAAGTAGGCTTCAAATATGAAGATGTGTGGTAAGTAAAATTTGAACTGAATATATGATAATAAATCTTAAACCTTAATCACTGAACTGCAACACCACACCATTTATAGAAGAATTTATATTTCACCAACACAATTATTTCTAATATTGTTGCATGTGTTGCAAAAACACAAAATCATTGAAGATTTCAGAATAAGATGCACAAACACAAAATCATTAAAGATTTCAGAATAAGATAGAAATAAACAACATATTAAAAGAGAATAATTTGGGATCAATTTCATATTTTTTGTTTATCAAATAGTAATGTTTAAATCTGAGCTATTTACAAACCTAACATTCAAACATTGCTTGCTATTCATACTTAAAAATGAATAGAAACAAGTCTTATATATATATATATTTGCACGGGTTTAAGTATATTTTATATTTATTTGTTTGCTTATACTTTACAATTTGATTTTATGTCAAGTAGATATAACACGAAAGGCATACATTTACTAGAGGTTTGATAAAAAAATTTATCAAAATAAAATAAGATCTTCATTTAATCATTAATGATCTTAAAAAAGCTAATAAGTAAGAAGAATGATTTTTTGAAGAGTTTTACAAAGAATAATGATTGTTGTGGTTTGTATTAATGTAATTAAAAGTATGTGAACTGTATCAATATTTGGTAAAACAAAAACTAAGAAGAGAATTAAAAGCAAATACCTAAATATAAATATTGACGTCATAACGCACCCAAACTAAAATTTTTGTGAAACTACCAGTCATAAAAGAATCTCAACACCTTGGAAGAATTTGAAGGATTATAGTGAAGTAATAGTCTTGTTATGATAATAGAAATTAGAACAGTATTTATAATTATTTAAGCTTAGATGTCAAATATACAGGGAAGATTTCAGTGATGTGTATGAAATTTTTCCAAGTATAAATGATTGATGCACACAAGTTTCCTCCATGAGAGTTACAAGATGGTAAGGAAGAAAGGAAGAAACATACTTCCATGGAACATCACCAACAAGCATCCAATCCCCATCCTTATCTTCATATGTGAGCACGTACTCGGAACCATTGAGAAGATCCATCAAGCAACTTTCAGTGAGGCCATCGCGCCCAGGAATTCCGTGAGATCCACACTGACCTGAAATACCCCCAACCATTTACAGACAAATAAACTCATTGGAACAAACACAGTTTAACAAAAAAAAAACAAATAAGCCCAAATATTCAAATAATTACAAAAGTAAAGGAAAGCACATTAACAAATGTTCATCCAAGTCTTTATGTTTAAAACTTTCCAAGTTTTATGCTGAGCTTTAACAGTTGATTCTTGTTTGGTGTATAGGCCAAGTCAGACCCTTGTGGGGAACGACTTGACTGGCATAATCTGCCTCTATATTAGATTGCTTGAGAGAATTAAGGCGATCAAATATTATAATTTCTCATTCATCGTTCTCTTTTGCGCAGTCAATTCTCCTCCTCTTTCAAGATTTTTCCTACTAAAAGTTTTACACATAAATCTTGAGATTTTAAAATACATACCAATTAATTTCTTAAAAATTACCCGCAAAACACCTAAACTTTAAAATTTACCTATACAACAGCTCAATCTTCAAAACACACCCAAATTACCCACTTTAAACATCGTTAGATTTGGTTAGACATCCGGCAGCTAAAAGGGGCGGCAGGGTGGCGCTCTCGCTCACTCCTGCCAACCGTAAAAATGCCATCGTGTAGTATGTCACCAGGTTGATCCCCGTAAGCTGCTGGAAGCGCGGCAGCGCCACCGCCATCACCAGCTGCGACCGGTATTTCCACCATCCGGCACTACGCTCTGCTGCAGTTGAACGCTTCGCCTCATCGTCTGACGTTGACCAGGAGGATTCCGCTACTTAGGCATATGTCAAAGTGTTTCAGAATCAGTTCCCTAGTTTGTCGGCGTCGCCATTTCGGATAGGTATAACAGTACAGATTGAAAAAGATTGGTTTTTGTTAAGAATGAGCATGCTGAGATTGAGTGCTGCAGCGCCAACGGCGGCGCGAAGAAGAAAAAGGTGGTGCTGATGCACAAGGAGACACGGCAGCCTCACTTGGCGGCAAGCTTCAATGACAAGGAGGTCAACAAGCCGACGAAGTAAAGCAAGAATGTGAAGAGCGTCAGCATTTGGCTGTTGAATTTGCAGTACTTGCTGATGTTGCTGCACTGCTTCAAGGCCGATAGACGTCGGGAAGAATTGCTTGAGAAAAGAATCCGTAGAGGGGATTTTGGCTCATCATTGTAAAGGCCCTTCAAGTAGAGTATTAAACAGAACTCTTAAATATCGAGACGTCTTTTCAAATAAAGATAAACTTATTGATAAGAACTTCAAAGCTAAGCGTGCTTAGATGGGAGCACTCCAGGATGGATAACCTATTGAAAATTATCTTCTGAGAATAAAACTGATAAGCTTATAGGGCTAAAGCGAATAATACCTTAATGGTTAAAAGATTGGGATATTACAAATGGTATCAGACCAAGTCATTAGGTGTTATATATAAGCTTAGTGTCATGATGGGCAAAGTACCACTCCATGGGAGTGAACTCATGATGAGTCAAGGAGTCATATGATCGGGGTACCTCTTGAGTCTGAAGGGTCCGCCTCCAATTCTAAAATCTTATATTCAATTAATGTGATAATTTTGTTTATGCAATACTCTAATAATATGCTATTTGACTCCCAAATAGCTTCTAAAAATAATGGATGACTAGAATATTCATTTATAATATATATTTTTAGAGGGCCCGGTGCATAAAATTGTATTTAAACCTATTTTTAATGAGGCAATTTTTTTTGTACTTTTGGAAGCTGTTTTAGAGGTATTTTTGAGCTCTATCGGAACTCCTCAAAAAATTCTAGAGGACATTATGTAATAAATAAATCCAGGGACCTAAAGCTAATGATAAATAATAAAAAAAATCGGTGGGCCAATCACAGTTTTGGATTCCATTTGAGACATTTTTTTCAACGTGTAATAATGGCAAACCCTTTGTGAAAATAAATATCGCCTCCTATACACATCCTGGGGAATAGTTTTAAAAACTTGAGCACAAAAAATGAGATCAAGACCAGAGGAAAAAAAACAATGAAGAAAAAAAATAAAACTTCCCGAATGTTCAATATTTTGAGAATTAAAACCGAGTTAAAACAGGTCAAAAGAATATTTTTTAGCACGAACTACAAAAAACTTAATAGACAACAAAAATCAGTGTGTTTTTTCCTCTTAAACAACAAATGAGAATCTCACTTATGATCTTGATAAGGGCGAAAGAACAGCATGAAATAGTTATGCAGATATCCAATATATCAAAAATACATCTTTTCAGTGTTCTGAATGAATTAAAAAGCAAAAAAACAGATTAAGCAGTGAGTAGAAAGAGCTAACCGATGGTAAATCCACTAAACATCTTCTCCAGTGCTGAGGAGAGCTCCTTGTAGGAGCAATACGTCCTCAGATCCACCTTCCTCAGATAAGGAGCGCCATCCATACTAACTTTCACATAAAGGCATCCAAGTCCAAGCTTCCCGTCAGCATCTTCTTTATTCTTTAAAGGGTTTGTGGCCATAGTATTCTTTCGGTAGCTTCGGATTGGCGGCCATCCCACAACCTGTGCCCTGAAATCATGATTGTTCTCTTAAACCTTTTATATTGCAGCCTGATCATGCATATAATGAACGAGAATCAAAAGGAAAAAGAAGATTAAAAGATCCTTTTTAGAGGCAGGTTAGAAAGGGTTAGCGGAGAAAACAAGAAAAATTCCACAACAAATCATGATCTTTTTCTTTGAAGAATCATCAGGGGTAAAAATAAAATTACCTGCTGGAAAAAAGACTACATTTCTTGAAGTGGAAGAGAATTTATCGGAACAAAATGAAAATACAGCATGCATCCTTTTCACGAATTAGTGCAAAAAGGCAATTTAATGAGCCAAATTACATGCATCCTTTTCCATTTTTCATATGAAGGTTTTTAGCATAAGAGCTGAGAGTGACTAAGCAATATGTTGACCAATTCAAACAATACAAGCAGAAAAACTGAAAAAAAAAAAACCATATCGATAATTCAAAAAAGTGCTGGCCTGAAAATATCAAAAGCATCAATAGAGATGAATCACAAAATTTGAGTAAGAAAAAAAAAAGAGATGGAATTCACAGATGATGAATCGTTCTTCATGCGTAAATCACAAAAAAAAAAAAAAAAAAAATGCGCTTTCTATATAAAAAAAAAACAATATTCCTCAAAAATCCTTATTTAATTCAAAAAAACAAAGAAAGCAGGCAGGGAGCATCTTCAAAACAATGCCAGCAAACAACAAGCATAAAAAATGGATACCTCGCACATTTTCCTCTGAATCACTATAACAAAACAGCAGAGAAACAATGAATCCACCAAAGCCTTAAAAATCAAGCATTTCCTAAAGACCAGCAGACTCACTTTGCAGCAGGCATCCCCTGCGCCTTCTTCTCAGTTTTTCCGGCGACCTCGGCGATCTGCCCGCCGCCGGCTGAAGTTCCGGCAGCAGCTCTGGGAGAGAACAAGACTCCGCCTTTGTCCATTTCGCTGTCAGATCCAGCACTCCCAGAGAAAACCCACTTGCCGTTGCCATCAATAGCATCTGAAAAGCCCCTCTTGGCTCCAGCGGCGTAGGCCTTGGGCAAGTGCAGGCCAAGACTAAGTCCCACCTTCTCCTTCCTCTCCGGTGACAAGGATCCCGGAAGCCCCAACCTGAGCTCCGTCTCACGGAGATTCTCAGATTCCCCATTTTCAAGCTTTTCCGACACTTCGGACAGTCCTATGTAATCATGCTCAAGCGACGGCGCCATCAAACTCCTCGCGAAATTTCCACAAACATGAAGCGTGCACTCTCAGATCGAGCAGAGGGGACAAGAGCAAAATGTTTGAGAGAGACACAGTGAGAGAGAACACAGAAAGGAGACACCTTTGCGGTTGGGTTATGAGGCCAGAGATGCTCTTTCCCCCCCTCTCTCTCTGTCATATGTTTTTTATTTTTTATTTTTTTCCCTGCGCGGTAATCTATCAAAAGCCCCTACTTTCTCACTACACCAGTTTTTATGGAATGTTTCCTTGCGGAGTTTGAAGGTTTTTGACATTTTGATCCCCGGCAAAATTCCTTGTGACATTTCCACCCCTATTTCATAGTGTGCTAAATAGTTAATTTTTTCTAATTATGACAAAATGGGGTCTTCTGAGTAATGTTGTGGGGCTATATATATTTATTATATGAAGAATGATATGATGCTTGCAAAAAGAAAATCAAAATCAAAATATATGGGGCTTAAAATCATCTCTAAATTTAGAAAAAATAGTTAATTTATTATTTTCAAATTTTAGAATATTTAAATATAATTAAGATTCTTTAGTACTATAATAATTCTTAACTATCTATTAATAAGATGCGGTAATATAATTAATTTACTTGAAAGTTGAGTATAAAAATATAGGAGATATATTATTTTATGCTTTTAAATCGTAATTAATTGTTTTTGTATTTAGTGTACCGTTAAAAATACACTTGTCTTCAATATAAATTAGATAATAGTAATAAAATGTATCTTTTTTTTGACTCTCACAATAATATATGTTAAAAAATATTTAAATTTAATATATATATATATATTTTAATATATATATCTCATAAAAAATATATATTTAACTAATAAGATACTTATACATTAAATTAATACATCATCTATATATTTTAATTTAAATTAATAATATTCTAACTTTTAAGAGTGATCTCGGATGCCAAAATAATAATAATTTTTTTTTTATGTGATGAGCGAATATATATATATATATATATATATATATATATATTTAGTTTAAATATGTAAGTTTTATTAATCTAAAGTCAAAAGATATAAGACGGGTTGAGGGTTACAAGAGAACCTATATCTAAAAAAACCCTAAGTCAACCCAAAATCTAGTGATCTCAGGGAGTATCTTAAAAGGGTCACCCAAACAAAAAAATACAAAGTTCAAAACTTGAAAAAAGAAACAATCCACTGGTCTCGCACATCATCAAGCCGTCCAGCCACGCAATCAGGATCCAACCTGCCAAAGAGTCTCAGTACTAGTAACTGTATATATAAACAGTGTACCTGCAAGCTGCGTAAGCCCAACAAATCGAATCCTGGAAAGTCATGAATTGCGCCAAGCATGAAGAAACAAAACATTTCACAGCAGTCAAACAGCTAGACGAATAGACCATTCCCAACGAAATCACAAGCTTTACGAGCGCAGAAATCAGCAATTGCATTAACCTTAAAATACTTTATGCTCAACATAAGATACGAAAGAAAATTTGTTAGAATAATTCGCAGGTAAAACCAATTGCAGACACAGAAATCTTCGCAACCATCCATCACAATAACGAAAGCATATTTGGATCTAAACCATAAGTCCAAACCATCTGCATAACCCTCAGGAGTCCTCACATTATACGAATCTAGCCCATTTATCATTAAACCACTGCAACAAGAGAAAGAAAAAATCGCAATAAAATCACAACCATAGAACCTCGGACTCTCTAGCACAAGGTACCCAGCCATTTGGCAAGTCCAAAGAAAATAGAACTCATCAGCATCCCAATTAAAATCAAAAATATAAGAAGACCGGGCAACATTTCCCTGAGCCTGGACGAAGGTACAGACGTCATGAAGGCGGGCCCCCACCAGAACTTGAAACAACGAGGATTGCGGCACACCAACCTTCTTGCGGTAAGGACCTACGCCAGGCTGGAAAATCTGCTACTCAACAGAAACATAAACGCCAACCTACTTCCTGACCATCAAAAAAATGTTGCTAAAGGGAACATTCGTCATATGGAAATTACAAAGCCCGGTCAAATTGAACATTCTCAGCCCGCTAATGAAACCAAAATAATTAAGGGACTTCGACATTAAATAAATCAGAAAACATAATATTATTGATATTAAGCCAGCTTATCGACTTTGTCGGAAAAGACTTTATGATGAAAGTAATTTCAGCAATAATATTCATTTTCAATTTAGACAAATTCCATTCAGCGTCATGATATTTTTTCCGGTTTCGAGCCACCCAAATGTTCTATAAGAGTAACGCATCCATTAAATTCACAAGCTGCAGTTTCTTATTCTTCATCAAATTACCATTCCATTGAGAAATAAGAGATTTAAGATCGACAGCCTGCTGATTAAGAGTTTTAGTGCTGTTAAAGCTGTTCCATAACATCTGCGCAATTGGGCTAGTAAAAAATAGGTGGCCAATGCTTTCAAAGCTAGCAATTGAGATGTGACAGCAATTACATTTAGAAGGGAAATAATAACCCCGTGAGATGAGAATTTCATCCACACTAATAAAATCATGATGAAATCTCCAAATAAATAAGCTCATTTTCGTAGGAATGTTATGATGCCAAAACCAAGGTTTAAATCTTGCAATTTTATAATTTATGTGAATGTTCCAAGCTAACTTAAGATTAAATTTATTGTTGAGGATAATGTCAGCTGTGGCAAGCTTCTCATCCCTTATGTTCGGAGAGGAACTCAAAATGAGATCTTGGAAGCTAGGAGGGATGATTAATTTAATGAGGTTGGTATTCCAACTATAGTTAATGAAACAATCCCCTAACGTAAGCTTAAGAAATGTCGGATTGCAAATTAGATAAAGGGGATCAAGATCGCACCAATCATCACACCAGAAAGAAGAAGAAGAGTCAACTTTGGACCACATAATTAATTGCTCCATGAGATTTCTAGAACCCAACATCCTCTTCCAAGTTATAGAGTTCGTGATCTTCTCTTTAACCATAACCGGATGAACGGTAGCACAATATTTAGCATTAATTATATTCACCCAAAAGTTATCCCTTGTACGAAAGTTCCACCAAAGTTTAGTAGAGAAAGCGGCATGAATGTCATCAATGCCAAGGCCCTTTCCATAAAGAGCCACTATATATATATATATATATTGTATGATCAAGGTTATAAAAAAAAATATATATATATTTTTAATGTTTAGCTTTTTCTAACTTTTAAATATTAATATCTTTAAATTAATTTTAAATGCAAGTTTAATAAAACATAATAAATAAAAGAGAAATGCTAAAGCTTATCCAATAAAATTTAGATATGATTTTAATACAAACATTAAAAATAATATTTATATTATTTTAATATAAATAAATAAACACTAATAAAATATGCTCAAATTTTATTTGGTAGGATTTTTTTGAGAGCCACATCAACATCTTTCTAAACAAAATTTATATAGCTATACAGTAAAATATTTTTCTAAACAAAATTTATATAGCTATGCAGTAAAATATTGAAAAACGAAAAATTTGACTCCAAATAACTCATAAAAATAATGAATAATTAGAATTTTAAATGCATTCTATCAAAGTAAAACACTCCAAAGCGGTAAACCCACAATCATTAAGAAAGTAATTAGAAAAGTATCGCATGATAAAGGAAAAAGATCATCTCATAAATATTTTATTTTATTGAATCAAAGTCATTCATGTCTCTTTGATCAACCTCACTTTATCTGCTTGTAGTCATTATATCGGCCTTTTTGCATGATCTCATGTGTGAGAGCCCTAACTCTACCTCTAGTCAAGAGCAAAATCTCATTTCATATCTCCATATCATTCTCCGAATGACATGTGTTCATCCTTGCCATGACAACGAAGAAGCAATAGTACTACTCTCACATAAATCTACTCAAAAAGAGGCTCTCATAACCCTAAAAATCTTCTTTCAAGCATCAAAAATCACTTAAAAGTCTATTATGTGCATCATTGTCGCTTGATCTTCTTCTCGCACCGAATGACAATCTGATTCTGACAACCGAGAATCACCTGATCACATCGCATCCTCGCCTCAGTGAGAAAAACATGTGTGGCCGATGAAACTCTTAGCCTGCATTCCTTGCATTGGGCTCACTAGCCAGCCAGCAGAGAACTCTGACCGTCGAATCGTTTGGATCACCTTCGTGATTAGTGCAAGTCTTTAATTAAGGGATAAAAATAACATTCAGGGGTCCGTGCATTGAGCGCCACACACGCAGGGAAATTAATTGGAGTTTATTATAGCCTTCTTTGTTAGGGACCCCTGCCAGCCAACAAAGCGAGATGCATTTTTTCTAATGCAATTATGTTTGCCAATTAAGCATTATTAAAAGCTTAATTACCCTTTTAATGAGTGCTTTGCATCCAACATTTACCTCGAATAAAGGTGAAGAATGTCGGTATGGCAGACAAGTATGGAAAATCAACTTTGCCTTTCCCTTCTTCGCTCCTTTATCCAATATTTAAACCGTATATTATTATTATTATTATTATTCTCTATGTGTATACTTCTATCCATGATATTATGTTTCATCCGTATTTTTGAATAATTATCAAAATAATATTAGACACTTTTATCTATTCAATTGTTCAAATTCAATTAATTATATTTTTGTGCTTTTTATTTATTTATAGAATTGAGTCATGATGTATATATATCATTTCTGCTCAACTAAATTATGATAGAAAACAAAAAGAATGTATCACTTGTAGCACCTAGCATACAAACTAGATGTTGGATTTCCTCATTGTCCATAATTAGAAAAAGAGTGTTGCTATATTTACATATTAATATATATCAAAATATACAGATGATGTGTTAATCTAATATGTAAGTATATTATTGATTGAATACATTTTTTTGTAGGACCTATATACAAAAATTAAAAAAACAAATTCTTTCTCATAAGAAAATATCTTAATCCTCATATCCAGTCCTCATATGGGGTCAGTCAGTCCCATTTGGACGCAGCATTTAAAAAGAGAACATTACTTTCACGCTCATATACCAAATGATATTCTTCATTTAGATGAGAGGAAGAAGCAAATTATTCTAATTTTTCTTTAAAATCATTCATAGAATACTTTGGTGTATCACCAAAAAGAAAAATATTATTCATGAATAAGATATGAGAACATAGGAAATCATTCACCTTGATGGAAGAATGCTGCCATTGCTTACTTTTTGTTGCAAAAATATTGGATAAAACATCCAAAAAAAATGAGGAATAACATGGGAGATGATGAACATCCATGTCTAACTAAGGCCCTAGGAAGAAGTAGCCAGTCCTAGAGTTTTGAATGCTAATAGAGAAGTTCGCATCCATAATGTAGGAACCACCCAATAAAAGGTTTAAGAATTCATATCTTTTAATATTTGGATAATATGATCTCTTTTGATGCTTTCAAATGCTTTTTTATGTCACTTTATGTGTAAAAAAAGTTTTCACTTAGATGCAGAAAAAAGCTTCATAATTTCATTGGCCAAAATGATATGTTGTAATGCTTATCTCCCTCTTATATATGTTGCACGAGCTTCATGAACCAACTCGAATAAATGAGGAGCAATCCTGACAGGAATGATTTTTGCTATTATTTTATGCATTTTATTGCAAACAGAAATTAATCTAGAATCCTTAGTAGAGTTATAAGAGTTTGATTTGGGGATGAGAGAAATTATAAATCCATTTAGCCATCTAATCATATAGCTAGTTTTAAAGAAGTAAAGGATACCCTCGTAAACATGTGGACACTTGACTTTCCAAATATTCTCGTATAATTGAGAAGTCAAGCCATCTGGACCCAATGAAACGTTGATATTTATGCTAAATAAATTCATAGTGATCTCTTCTTGCGTTGGCAATTTTATCATATCCTCCCAACAATTAAAATGAAGCCTCCAAGTGACATGAGGGTACTTGACATTTTGATTATTCAAATTCAAAAGATTGTTATATTAATATATAGCTTGATAAAATGCATCAATGTTATTTTTGTAAATGCACATTTGCAAGTAGAAGAACTACATATTATCTCCTCCTAAGGAAAGCAGTGAGCTTTGATCTATGTTTTTCCCATAAAGCCTCATTATAGATAACTATAGATAAAGACATTTTAGTGGAGGAAAGACTAATAAACAAATTTTGGTTACCTAGTTTCATTTCAAGCTTTTTAAGAATTTCATCTTGCTTGCCTCTCCAGCATGTAGATAATGCAATAGACTTACTCATGGTTCTATTTAGGAGCTTAAGAAAACACTTAGTATGAACATTTTTCTTATGAAGACAAAACAGTGGATCTCCCCACAGAAGTTAGCCCAAATGCAAAAGTAAGAATGTAAAAGTAAGAATGTTGTGGATAACATATTAATATATAAACAAAGTTTTAAAATTTACAAATGCAAAACTAAGAATGTTGTGGATAACATATTAGTGTATAAACAAAGTTTTAAAATTGAGTCATGCTTCATTTTAATCATATTATACTAACAATAACTTAATTGAAGTTGTAATAATGTCTTTTGTTAAAAAATAAATTGAACTTTTTCGAAGTAAATATTGAATTAATAACCCCAAGAGAAATCATAGGTTTTATAGTACTTATGATTTTAATATATTGAGAAATAGTTATTTGTTTGAGATTTGGAGTCCTAATATTCTAGAAATTATAGTTGAGAAGCAAAATCATCTATAATAATAATATGTTACTATAATCAAAATAAAAACCATTATTAGTAGAACTATCTCCTACTACCCTTTAGTACAATGCCCTTTAAATTAGTCAATTTGTCCTAGTACATCTGGATCTACTTGTAACAACTCTAGGTTATTACTTAGCCTAATCCTAATTTAATTGCAGTATAATTATCATTTTATTAGGTTTGTTTAGTTATTAGAACTAATCCCCAAATATTTGGAGCGATTAGGAGCTCAAACGAATATTTGGAATATTTTAATAATATTTAATTAATTAGAAAATTGAGGTATTTATTTTGACCTCGAAATTGAAATTCGACTTCGCCATTGCGCTCGTCACCCTCAAAATAGTTAGGAGTGATGTTTTGAACATGTTTGGAAGTTGTCGGATTTTTATGAATATTTTAATGTAATTAAGAACCCCGAAAAATAGAATAATTATTTAATCATCGGAATTGAAATCCGATTTCACTGTTGAATTTTTCACCTATGAATTAGCTATGGTGACTTTTTGAGATTTTTTGGAGTCATTTATTCATCCAAATTATTTTTTTAAAAATTAGGTTAATTAAAAATCATAAAATAATTAAATGCATTTTTTTCTCCATTTTCTCCTCTCTGCGCCTGAAGCCCACCCCCATTTCTGCGATCGACGCCCTTACCTCCTCTCCTTGGCACATGCAAGGGGCAGAGACCCTCTCCCCTCTTCTCCTCCATGCTGATGGGAGAGCTCAAGGGAGAGCCATGCCTCCATCTCTTCCATAAAGGCCGCCGCTAGCCCTCCTCCTTTCCTCCATTTGGCCATCAGCTGAAGTTCCTTCTTCCCCAAGCTCCACTCTAAGCTGAAGGTTCTTTCTTTCAAGACCTAAAGAAACCGGTGTTCTTTTCTATCATCTAAGGCCAAGGTACCCTTTTGTTATACACTTCCTTATGCTACTTTCTTCATCTGATTTATCAAAATATTGTGAATGGCATTTTCGTTAGCTATTGTATGGAATCTATGTGTGATCATCGAGCCTCAATCAAACTCAAGTGAGTCTGAAAAAAGCTCATTTCTCCATTAAAAATGTTGTCAAAAGCTGTAATATTTTTGTATACATGTAGCTAGGGCAGCATTTTTTGCTCATTAAAATGATATTTTTATGTTAATTTTAGTATCAATGGAAAGATCTCAGAATGACTTTCTATCGGCATATGACACCGCACATGAGGTGCCCAAAATTGAGAGATTTGTGTGCAAAATGAGACCCATTACAGTTTTCTCACATGTAAAATCACCGTCGAGCGTCGTGGCACACCGTAGCGAGCAATTCCTAGAATTAAATCTGACGTAGCGCGCCGCAGCGCGCCGTAGCACTCAGCTTTCGGAAGATCTGGCACCGTAGCACGCCGCAGCGCCTGAAAGCGTTGCCGTGCCATAGCGCTGAAATCCATCTCATCGCCTAAAAGCGCTGTTGCGCGCTGTAGCGCCCGCGTCTCGAGTGAAATCCGTCGTGGCGCGCCGTAGCGCTTGGCTCTTGGCCAATAGACGCTATAGCGCGCCGTAATACCCAGAATTGTCTGAAAGTGTCCAAAACTGTCTGGAATAGCCCATATTTGAGATTTTTTGCATTTTAATGACTCTAGAACCCTAATGGGGCCAAAATATATCAAAATCAAGGCTAGATTTAATAAAATTAAGCATTGTGTGAATTTGGATGTGAAATTCAAATGTGAAATCTATCGTTACCCTAAATATCATGTTCTAAACCTCCTAAAATTTTGCTTGAATATTTTGTATCAAATGGAAATATTATAATCCTTGGTTGCTTGTATAAATAAGTAGAACTTAATAACCAAGTTACATAAAAATTAGGTGCTTTAAATTTGTAATCAAGTATTAACCCTTTTTAGTAAGATTTAGGATTTGATTAGCCTTAATTACTTTTTATTTTATGTAACTTTATATTCTTATGCTTTCATAATAGTATGGTGTATGTTAGAGAACTATTACGTGTACTTAGACACCTTGAGTTAATAAATTTGGCATAAATTAGTATTTGAACCTAAGAATCTTAAGAATTTAATTAAATAGTTAGTACTTAATCCTAATCTTGAAATGTACCTCAATAATATACTAATAACTTATTTATTTATCATTGATCCATAACTTTTACAAGTAATCTTAATTGGATAGAGTTAGGAGTCAAACCCTAGCTTGTATAGTTAAGGTTTAAACCTTTAATCACTTTAAGTAAATTAACTTGACTCGAAAAATAGACTAATATGCCCTGATTTAACATTGATCTTAAATCATTGAACTAGAAGTAATAAGGTCCTTAATAAACTCACACGATTGTAAGTCTGAACTTATTCCTTTAACTCCCTAATTTTTTCTTAAGTAAGACTCTTAGCATGTAATGAATCATAATAATGTATTGATTTGCAAAATGACTAATTCCTAATATTGTACATGATTGAATCCCTTGATTTTAGCATAGGTGGTGATTAGATGGGTTATCCATCTAATTTAATTAAATCAATCTAAGGAAGTAAGAATGGTGAAAGTGATAATTAATCATAAATCTTAAAGTAGTACTTTTATACTTTAGTGCAAGATCTTATGATCTTGCCTTAGTATTAATAATCCATTAATTATTAAGCCTTCTTATTAAGTAATCTATTGAGATAGGAAGAGCTTATTATTTATATTTTGAGGTAGGAACTTAGATGATCCTTATTAGCTTAGCTATTTGATCTTAGACCCTTGTGATATGATGACCTAAGAACTTAGAATGAGATTTTCCCATGTGTTAATATCCAAATTTTGGGTGACCTTTGAGTCACATCATTGGAACCTTGTGTAAGAATCATCCCAATGGAGCACATATTCATTAGTTTGATAATTCTTATTATTAAATAGATTTGTTAAAATTAGCGGATTGTTAGTTGGATGTGCTAGTGTGTACCCATGGTGTTGAGTCAATCCAGCATAACCCAGGCTTGGATGTATCACTCTAAGTGGGATTATAGAGTCTCGGTCTTATCCAGTGTGATTGAATAAGTATAGTCTAGCTTAGAGTAACACTTATAAACTTAAGAGCGTTATAAGTAGGAAACTTATATACTTAGTTTGCGAAAATAAATTGTAAAATGGTTTCATCCCCCTTATCTTTGTGCGCATTGATAAGTACAGTTAAACAAACTAAGCATTGAATTTTCCTTTCTTGGAAACATACTAACCATGTGTATACAACCTTTTCAGTTGATAATTGTAAGTATAATCTTAACTAAGATCCGTCCTTTAATTAGAATTAGGAGTCAGAATTCATTTAGATGAATTCTGCACGGTGGAGACAATAGAATCATTACATGATTTTAAAATAGTTTTTGATGATTTTACAAATCATGTTAGATTAAAATCCTAGTCATAATTGCATAAGCATAAGCATGAAAAAATTGTGAACTACATGATGCAACATGAATCAAAAGTAATGTAAACTACGGGATGCAGCATGCATCAATATTAGTAAGACCTATGGGATGCAGCATACATCAATGTTAGTAGGACCTACTGGATGCAGCATGCATCATGGATATTAGAATTTTTTTGGTGTGCATGTGGTACCAAATGCATATTTGCAGCATATAATTCAGTGACATATTCAGATGCATAACTATATTTTCAGTGACATACAATACAATTTTATGGCATTATTCAGATACAGATCACTTACTATTTTCCTTATATTTTAGTATTCAGATTATAGTTCTATTTTACTTTATTCTCATACTTGTACTATTTTCAAACTTTATGTTGTTTCTATTATTTTTTGCAATTTTATTTAAACCACTTAAATGTTAAGTTAGACAATTATAACTGTTTAGAATAGCTTTCGACATGTTAGACTAATTGTCTAACATTGTACTTTTGGGATCCGACAATTTGCTAGATTCAGAATAGTTAAAGAAGCCAGATCGGGTGGATACTCAGGAGATCTAAGAGAAGTTCATGGAGTATTAGTGAACTCTCCTCCAGCGTTTACTGTTTTGCTTAAGTATTTTTCAGTTCAGTATTTAGACTCTATTTTTATATTTTAGTAAATTATTTATAATAACTTTGGATATATTTTTTTTTTTGAGATGGATATTTTATTCAGCTTTTGTGATAAATATTTCTGGATATTTACTTTAGATTCTGCACTCTGTCTTTATATTACTTATACTTAGTATTGTGATGTGATCGGCATACTGTAAATACTGATGTTATTATATATATTGGATTTCTCTTTCTTATACTCATAATCCAATGTATATATTAGCTTAATACTTAAGATAAATATACTACTCTTATCTTAAGTATTAGCTCTCAAGCTTTCTTGAGGTTGAGTCAGCAGCCTTCAACTATTCAAGGAGATGCGAAATCCCTTTTCGAGTAGCGCACAGCCCCGCCACCGATTGATTATCTCTTTTACGAACAGCGACGGGCGGGGCGCTACACTACTCCTCTCATAGAGGTTATCAGGCTTTCCAACATCTAACAGATCATTTGATTACAATTAATTGTTAATAATATAGATTTTTGTAGGCTCTCTTAGAGAATGTATACCAAGATGAGATCCAGCTAAAAGGAAAGGGAAAATAAAGGGGTAGATAGCACTAAATCAAACATTTAAGTTTGGCACTATTGGTATATCTTGAGTTTCCATATGACTTGTATATAAGTCGTAGAAGAGTTCTCAATAATACAAGATAAGATGAAAGAGTTATTAACATGGATAATGCCTGAGCTTAAAAGAGAGGGAGTTGGATTAACAAATGGACTCAAATGACTATTGCTACTTATCACCATCCTTACCTTGCTTCTTCCTCTATCATTCAGTTGGACTGAGTGGTACATTTGCATCATAAATGAGAAAATAAATTGTTATTATTATTGACCTTTGGAATCCTATCATATTTTACCTTCAAAGAGATAATTTTTCTATAAACATTTAAGTCTGGCATTATTGGTATAGCTTAAGTCACCATAGGACTTGTATATTAGTCATAAAAGGGTTCTCAATAATAAGAGATAAGACAGAAGAGTTATTTACATGGATAATGCCTGAGTTTAAAAGAGAAGAAGCTGGATTAACAAAATGGGCTCAACCAGCTATTGCTCTTTATTACCATCATTACCCTGCTTCTTTCTCTATAATTCGGTTGAATTGAGTGGTTGAGGCACATTTGCATCATAAATTAGAAAATAACTTATTGAAATCCTGTCATATTTTACCTTCACAGAGATAATTTTTATATTTTTGTAAATGCACATTTATAAGTAGAAGAATTACATATTATCCCATTCTAAGAAATATAGTGAGCTTTGATCTTGTAGCGCCCCACCCCTTAATCCACAAGATTAAGCTAAGGGGTAGTGTGTTACTTTGGTAAATCCCTCACTTAACATTGAATTAGGTGTAAACTCTAATCCATTAGTAAGGAATAGATAAGCCAATACATACATGTTATATAATCAGTCACTAAGCAAATACAGAATTAGAGTGCAGAAACAATGTAAAATAAACATGCATCTAATTTACCAATATAAATAGAGAAAATGCAACATACAACTCAGAATAAATAGTGCAGTAAGAAAAAATACAATCAATTGGTACATGTATTATTACAACATTTTAAAATAGTTTAATGAAATAAAGAGCAAAACTCTCATCCTCACAAATAAGTAGAAAATGATCTAAACAGCTTCTGGTTCTCCCAGCTGCTCCTCCTCAAGATAAGGCTCCTCCTCTTTAGCACCAAGCTCCTCAAATCAATTTGATTATGATATTATCAATTTCATAATACTAGAGCCCCAGCCAATAAAAGAAAATCTTATTAGATAATTATCTAAGTATATTTTAGGCTGAATATTTTTCATGAACTATTAATGTCACCATTTTACTTAAACAAAACAAAAAATTCTAACTAGCACAGGAGTAGTAAGCATACAAAGAGAAGGATAAATTATAAATATAACATTTATAATTAAATAAGATTTGAGGCAAAAATGGCACACCTCAAAGTAAGCTAAGCAAGGATATGCATACATGTATAATATAGTAAGTATAAGTATTGAAAGAAAAGTCTAATACTAAACATGTTGATGATTATATGATATATACTGATTAAAGTAAAGAATCTGATCGTGATACATACATAATAAATAGCAGCAAAGTTTATCATCGTATAATATACAAGTAAGCAGGTAAATGAACACTAACTGAAATAACATGCATCATTAAGACAGTAAGCAATAAATTGAAACAGAAAATTGGTATGTGTAACTGCCATATCAAAAAATTGGCCAATCGGGCCCAGCATAACTCCCAAAGTTTTTCTAGGCTAGGGAAGACAGAAATTCCCAAAACCTTTCTGGGCTAGGACAGAACAGAACAGTATAGCAGGGCTGAAGAGGCAGTAAATATAAATATAACAAGTTTTAGTTATTTTACTTTTGCTTCTATGGACACATCTAGAAGCAGCTGAGGAGTCAAGCACGTCTACAAAATTGTACGGGTTACAAGTTTAACACACACTCCTCAATGAGTAATATTAAGCATCCTTATTACTCCTTACTCCTATCCATTAGGGTAAATGTGCACTAGAACCTACCAAAATATAACTGAACCCAAGGCAACTATTGTCCTAATTATTCTAAATTTTCCTTTTATGCACAAAGTTCTCTTACATGACATGTTCAAAGAAATAAGCACAAAATACAATGAATGCATAGTACAAAAAATTAAATGAGCAAGGGACTCTTCTACTTATGGTGGCACTATTATTATCTATTAAATAATTATAATTATTTTAAGTTACACAAGTTTAGGAACTTCAACTCCTACTATCGAGTGTAACTTAAAAGTATGACCTTATAAGTAAAAAGCAATTAGAACTAATCAGGTTCTAATTTAGTTCAATCAATAATGACTATAAATTTAATAATAAATTATCACATCATAATTGATGAATTTAGAGATTCTAAGCTAAGATTTGATCAAGATCTACTAACTATGAATTATGAATTAAATACAATAAATTGTAGTTAATCACATAATCCAAAGGTCAAACATAAGATTTAAGGTTTAAATTTTAAGTGTGAACTAAAGATCAGGGTAAATTCTATTAAGCATAATCAAGCTTAGTGAAATAATTCTCCTATTCTTAATCTAGAGTTAAAAGATAACATAATCAAAATTAATGTATGAAAATTTAGAAACTAATAAAATCAAGGATTCATTCATTGAATAACCTTATTATTCAATGAATGAAATCTAATATAATATCTATCCTTATTCCTAAAGAACAGGTCTTAAGATGAAGTGAAGATTCCTAATGAGCTCCTAATAAAAAAACTTAGAGAGATTCTAAGAGTTGATTAAATTTATTTTAATTTAACTTAATTTGCTATTTCTATTTATTTATGGAAGGTTAAGAGTGCATTTTAGCTAAATAAGGAATATTTTTCTTAGTGATTTTTAAGCCTTTAAGGGGGATTTTAGCTAATTATTCAATTTATGAGAATTTAATTCTTAAATTGAGCCTAAATCAGTTTTATTACTAATTTTAATGATTTAAAAGATATTTTAAAGTTTTAGGACACTTAACCTAAATTTTGGGCAAAATGACTATTTTGCCCCTACTTAAGGGTCCAAAAAGCTAATTTTTATATTAGGGCTCCAAATTAGAATTTCTTACTGCCAAATAATTTATTATTGTCCAATATGAAGATAGACAGTTAGTACACTCAATTTGGATAAGAAATGGGTCTTATAGGTCCAAACTAAGAAATTTGACTTAATGAGCAATTTAGTGATTTTCACCTAATGAAATCTGAATATTTGTGCAGTTTATTATTGGTTATTATTCAAGGATTCCATAGAGTTCAAGAACACTAAATTCTGAGATATATTTGTTAAGTTATGGGTGTTTCAACTTTTATGAATAATTATGGAATTTTCTAACGTTAAGAGGGGTCAAAACCTAACTTTTTCATTTGGTATCAATATTCAGCAAACTCAATAGTTATAGCTTTCATATATCCCACTGAGTACTTTGATTGGGAGTAGACATAAATTAAACCTCAATTGGTCAAGTTATGACCTAATTAATGTTAGGGGTAATTTGATCAACTTAAGGTTTCTATGATTCAAAACCTAAATTTTATTTTAATTTATTGTTCGCACTAAATTTCTAAGCTAGATAGCACTTTGAATTTCTTGATTTAAAATTCAAATGACTAATATATGGCCTAATCAATTTCTAGGATTTTAAAGGTTATTAGTGAGGGTCCTAAAAGTCATTAAGCAAACTAATGATCAAACAATAAAATTAATAATATCATGGCATTTATGAGGTTCTCCTGATTACATTAAGACCCATATTAGCTAGGGTTGGGTGAGTGTGTGCAAAGTTATGAAGGTTTGAAGTTTTGGTTCAAGTAAGCGGATGTCTTAAAATATTACTATGTTATTTAGGTGTCCTACAAAAAATTTGACACTGCCAGATTATTCTTCATATTTTTTTAAGAAATATGAGATATATATTTGCTATATTTGAACTTATGATTAATTAGATATGGTTGTCTAAAGTTTCTGTGATTAAATATTTAATATTTTGCAGATTAATATATACATAATTTATTTTAATTAAACGGCAGGCCAGCCCTGCCACGCGGCAGACACAGAGCAGCTCGGACAGAGCTGCGGGTCCCAAAGGGACACGTGGCAGCCAGCTATAGGCAAACGATCTGCCACAAATTTCATTTGGAGATTTAATATTTTCCCGAGATGCGGGTGTTACGGGGCGCTACAGCACTTTTAGGCGCTGCGGCGTGCTGCGGCGGATTTCATTTAATTTTATCAAAATATTTTATGGTTCACAAATTATTATGCTGTTGCGGCGCCTTGTAGCGTGCTACAACGCGTTATGGAGGATCCAAAATTCGAAACTCAGGAACTGCATCGCGCTGGAGTGCCCGACGGTGATTTTGCCTGTGCAAAAATCGTAATGGGTCTCTTTTCGCACCCAAATACTCTCAATTTTGGGCATCTCACAAGTTGTGTCATATACCGATGGAAAGGTCTTTCTGAAACTTTTCTATTGATACCAAAATTGGCATGAATAGATTATCCTATTGAGCAAAAATTGATGTCTTAGCTACAAGTATACAAAAGTTTAACAGCTTTTGACAGTGTTTCTAATGGATAACAAGCTTCGACCGAACTTATTTGGGTCTGATTGAAGCTCGACGGTCACAAATAAATCTCATACAATAGCTAATAAGCATGCCAATCACAGCACTTGATAAATCAAATGAAGTGAGTACAAGGAAGAATAAGAAAAATGGTACCTTATCTTGCAAAAATGGAGGAAGAAGCTAACTCTGTTTTCTTCAAGATCTTTGAAGGAATGAACTCCTTCTTCTTCAGCAAGCATAGCAAGGAAGGAGGGAGGAAGAGCTTCAGCTTTTGCAAATAAAGAGAAAGAAGGAGGATGAGCTCCATTTTATAAGAGGAGGATAGGATGGCTTTGGATGGGATGGGAAGGAGTTATCCCATCCAAGGCATGGAGAGGGACTTGAGCAAAAATGGGAAGGAGAGGCCTCTGCTTTTTGTGTGCGCTAGGGAGAAGAGAGGGACACCGAACCAAGGAAAGAAATAGGGTTGCATGCGTAGGAAAATTGAAAAAAAAAATAATAATAATTAATTATTTCTAATTTCTAATTAACCGAATTTTTTTAATTAAAATTGAATGAATAAACGGGTTCTAAAAAACCCCGAAAGTTCACCCTTAGCTAATTTGAGGGTGAGAAATTTATCGGCAGTCGGATTTCGATTCCGATGATTATTTAATTATTCTATTTTTCAGTGCATTTAATTATATTAAAATATTCGCAAAAATTCGACGACTTCCAATTGTTTGACTTAGCTCTGAATCGCTCCAATTTTTCAAGGTTTGGTTCTAATGACTAGATGAACTTAATAGAATGATAATTAAGATGCAATTAAGATAAAATTAAGTTTGGTAATAACCTTAGGTTATTACAGTATTTAACAACTTAGTTTGAGAGAATAAACTATGATCAAGTTCTACCCCCTATCATCATGCATTTAGATAAGTGTAGTTAAACAAATTAAGTGTTAAATTTACCTTTCTTAGAAATATACCAACTATGTGTATATAACCTCTTCATTTGATATATTTAAGTATAATCTTAACTAATTTCATTCAATGGATTAAAATTAGGAGTCAGAATTCATTTAGATAAATTTTGCATGATAGAGATGAATAGAATCATTACTTAATTTTGAATTGATTTCTAGCTTTTGATGATTTAAAAAACATATTGATTCAAAAGCATTTAGCATAAATTTTATAAGTATAAGCATCAAAAAGTATTATGAACTATGAGATGCAGCATGCATCAATTTGAATAGGACTATATGGAATGCAGCTGACATCATGGATATTAGGATTACTTGGGGTGCATGAGGCACCAAATGCATGATGACAGCATAATTCAATGGTATAATTAAATACATATTCAGTGACATACATCACAATTTTATTTTAGCTTTTATTCAAATTTCAATTGCTTTACTATTTTTTATTTTCAGCACTTAGGCTTTCAGCCATTGTTTTGCCTCATGTTTCAGCTTTGCACAATTTCTTACTTTTTGGTTGCTTTAGTAATTTTCTACAGTTTGTTTAAATTGCTGAAATGTTAAACCTTAGATAATTATAACTATTTAGAGTAATTTTTGATGTGTTAGACTCATTGTCTAACACGTAGTACTTTTGGGATTCGACATTTCGCTAAATCTAAAGTAGCCTCTGGAGCTAGTTCAGGAGGTGACACAGGAGATCTAGGAGGAGTTCGTGGAGCACTAGAGGAGTTTACATCAGCATTTACCTTTTTGCATTAGTTTACTTTTAGTTCAGTCACTAGACTATTTGTTGTAATTTCATTCAAGTAAATTATTTGTGATAACTCTATATAATATTTTCTTTTCTTTTCTGAGATGAATGCTTTATTATCTTCTATAATGAATAATCTGGTTGTAGACTTTAACTTCTGCACTCTGTATTTACTACTACTTATACTTAGTGTTATAATGTGATCAATATACTGCAAATGTTATTATACTCATACATATTAGCTTACTCATATTCCACTCATAATCTAATGTATATAATATATTGTCTAATACTTAAAACAAGGTTTTGTGCTTATCTTAAAGTTAGTCAAGTAGCCCATTATTTAGCGGTTATTTGGGGAGGTTCAACAGTCCTTCCCGAGTAGCGCACCGTTTTACCGCCAATTGTTGACTCTCTTGCACGCGGCGATGGGATGGGGCGCTACATTAACCCTAGCACCTATGGTTTGGGCGAGACGGGTCCTACTATGGTCTACTGTGGATCTCATTCGAAATATGCTTGATCGAGCTCATTTGAGCGTGATCGAGCCTGATCAGACGACAATCAGATGCATGAAATAGGATTTCAAAATTTAGTGATATCAAATGAAATGAGTAGTTAGGAGGATCAAGGTATACCTCTTTGAACGGCACGAGCTTGGTTTCGATCGAGCTACGAGATCAGGACGATCAGGTTCAATCCAACTCCAGCAGGTCCTCCATTTGTGCAAAATGGAGCTTGACCGCGGCTTAGGGATTTAATAGAAGCGGTCGGCGGAGCTTGCGAGGGCGGGGACGATGCGCGGCGAGCGAGCTTGCCACACGCAGCTCTAGGGTTCGTGGTCGAAGGAGGCGATGCCTCAGCCATCAGATCACATGATCAGATGGCTCAGATGGGCCGTCTAATACGATGGCAGAGGGGGAGACGACGCTTCCTTAAGCGGACGACGCAGTTAGAATAATAATTTAAATAATAATTATTAAATATAAAATTCTAATTTTTTTAATTAAAATAGAGTTATTAAATGACTTCTAAAAATTCCCAATAAATCACCTCTAGCCAATTGAGGGGCGAGGAACGGAACAATAAAGTTGGATTTCAGTTTTGATGATTATTAAATTTTCTTATTTTTCAAGGTATTTTAATACATTAAAATATTGGACGAAAATCTAACGACTTTCAATTGCCTCTAAAACTTCATCCCTAGCTAATTTGGAGGCAATGAGTGTAATGACGAAGTCTGATTCTTAATTTGAGTTCAAATTAATTAGGTCAAATTCCAGGGTTCCTAAAATTCTCAAAATCAAAGTTTGATCCATTTGACCATTGATTGGACCAAAACTTCAGGGTGATGTCCTAATGACTATTTAAAATAGTTAGAATCAAGATTAAGAATTAGTTTAATCCAAATTGGCCAGGATAACAACCTTGAGTTGTTACATACCTTGAGTCTTCGTAGGACTTATATATTAATAGTAAAAGAGTTCTCAATAATAAGAGATAAGATAGAAGAATTATTAACATGGATAATGTCTGAGTTTAAAAGATAGGGAGTTGGATTAACAAATGGGCTCAATCAACTATTGCTCCTTATTGTCATCCTTACTCTGCTTCTTCCTCTATCATTCAGTTGGATTGAGTGGTTGAGGTACATTTGCATCATAAATGAGAAAATAACTTGTTATTATCATTGACCTATTGAATCCTGATATATTTTACCTTCAAAGAGATAGTTTTCCTATAAAATTGAACCTTAAGAATATTAGGAAGATAAGTGTTTGGGGCAATCTCAACACATACTCTGGAAGTGAGGGAATTTGCCATAAAAAACTAATATATCATTAACAACTTTAGAAATGCTCGAATATGTCCACGACTTCAATGGAAGGTTAGGGAACTTGACCCAATTTGTGATCGAGGAGAAGATTGAGCACGACATGAAAAATTCCTTAGTTAAGGGTTTAACTAGAAAATGGTAATTAAAGAAAAATTATGGAACTCCATTGATAATTAGATTGCAATCTACATCACACATAAACTTAAGGAGATAACAACTTTTTGATAGAGAGAAAAGGGACAAAGAACTCTTAAGCTTCCAACATTTGCTTAAAGAATCGAAACTATAACAACGTTATAAGAGTGGGTTTTCCCCAGAGATAAACCTATAATGCACTTTCCACATAATTGAATCCCCTTGAGATCTTATCATAAAAAAATGAGATGATGTTATTAGAGGGAGAAGAGGGTATGTGAGATTATAGGAAAAGGAAGAACCTAGAGCCGAGGAGAAATGGAATCTCCAAGATACTTTGGATGCAAATAAGAAACCAAAGACCAAACGAGGTGGAGAGGAGGAGTGTTCCTTGAATAAATAAGAAGTGAGGACAGCCCACAGTTCACATTCTTAAATTGCTTCACCTTTTTTCTAAGAATTTAATATTTATAAATAAATAAATTCAATTATCTCATATTATATATATATATATATATATATATATATTATCAAAATAAATAATGATACTATTTAATTCTTTCATCTCATATTTGCTTTATAAATTTAATTTTAACGCTTAAATAATATAAGAAAATAATAATAAAATATAAATTGGGAGTTAGATAAAATGTTAGGAATAATTAAATTAAGTTAAATTATGTCAAAATAATATTCAAATTGGATTTTCTGAGAAATATTGTGACGACCCGCCGTCGTCACTAAGTCGAATTGCACTAAATCGAAACTCAATAAATAAATAAATAAATATATATATATATATATATATATATATATATATATATAATTATGATATTTTCATATCCCAAAAAATTAAAAATTATTTTTATACCTTGGATTCAAATTTTGACTGAACATCTAAAGTTTTTAATTAAGATTGTATTTTTGGAAATTAAAAATATAATAATTAAATTTAAAAGGCGAGAATCCGCCATTCGAATCCGAGCAACGGACACTGGATCCGGCCAATGCCAGCCGTCAAATCCACGTGGCAAAACACGGAACTCCCCCCCCCCCCCCCCCCCCCCCCCCGAATGTGCGACAAGACAGTCTGTGGCAGCGCCGCGGAATCTAGGTGCCACCTGGCAACACCACAGCGCGCCGCGGAGCCGCAGATGCCACATGGCAGCACCTCTGTGCGCCACACAGCCGTGGATGCCACGTGGCAGCCTGCGCTGAGCCCGGGTTCCCCGTGGCAGCACGTGGTAGCACCACAGCGCCGATGCACATATGAGCGCCATGTGTCATGTTTGGATTTGGCGGCAGTGATGGAGTCCTCGAAGGAGGCACCCGCGCATATTTAAAGCCCCCGTTGAGCCCGAGAGGAGCACACCATCGGATCGTCGGAAGACCGCCGGAGCTCGCTGGAAAACAGCCTCGAAGTTCGCCGAAGGTGAAACTTTGCGTCGAGGTACCGCCTCTACTGCTCCTATTTTCTTTTATTTCTTTTTTCGAAATGCTATTTCACAAGAAGTAAATTATGACCGAACAAAAAAATTTGCGAAAAGTCAAAGAAATCGCCGGAAAATTGCAATCAATGAATAGTAGTTCGCCAGAGTTACTGTTCATCGCCGGAGAAGATGAACAGTAACTACCACGTGGCAGCCGTGTGGCAACCCAAAAGTTCCCAATGCCACATGGAAGACACATGGCAATATGTGGTATCCTTTTGTACACATGGCAACCACGTGTCACTCGGCGCTACGTGTAGGATTTATAGACTTCCGCAGCTGGCGGCCACATGTTCGCCACGCAACCACCACGTGGCACTGGGCCGTCCGCCGTTAACAAAAATGGAATATCCCTGTAATATTCTCTTTCTGTCAGCTACAGTACAATTACTGTTAATGGTAACATTAACTTAACGAAAACCGTTAAGGTAACGGAATATTCCGTCAGCCCAAAAATATTAAGAATTCAGAAATTTTTCAAAACTTTAAAAATTCATATCTTTCAAAATAAGAGTACAAATATAGTGAAATTATATATCAAAATGATCAAAAAAATGCAAGGATTCTGAAAATACAATTGAATTTTAGTTTCAATATCAGTATTTTAAAAATTACGTTTCACTTAAAATTTTGCATCGTTAAGCATGTCATTGTTAGATTTTTGCAAAATTAATATTGTTGTGCTCGTAATCACTCAAATAGTCTAAATAAACATTAATTAAGCAATGAAACTTGCACACCCGCTTTTTGTGCCTTAAAAAGCATGCCAAACTCGAAATTGAATCAAATATCCTTATCAGGAGGATTAATCAAATTTTCGCTAATCAAACTAAATACTAAATCGTGCAGGTAACTTAAAGATCACACAGGAAAGGTACCGAATATCTTCTTACATTTATTACTTTGCTTATTTTCTTTTGAAGCTTTAGCACAGCTTTAAGCTTTGAAATTAGTTGTAGTCTTACTTTCCTTTTAAATTATCAATATTGTCAGTATAATGCTGAATGAATTGTCTTGAGAATGCATGCATTAATTTTTTTGGTTCTCGAAACGGTGGCTTAGGTGGAAATTATGGCAGGGCTAGCCATGATGGGAGATAAGAGAGCATGCTGTAGCCTACGGGCAGGGGGGGGACAACAGTACGATATTTTGATATGATATGAACCCACACTTTGTATGATCCCAAGGTTCTGTGTTTGCCCAGCAGGACAAAATGTATACGATTATAATTACTGATACAAGACATATCATATACATGTAACATATTCAGCGCTTTTTAGTTTATTTTCTTACATACCTAACAAGTTGTTTTGCAGGATAAAATATTATACACTTTCTATTTATATCCCTTTTTGCTTACCACTAACGATTTTATAAATATATGTTGATATTTGTACTTAGTATACGGGGCTAACAGTACGATATTTTGATATGATATGAACCCACACTCTGTATGATCCCAAGGTTCTGTGTTTGCCCAGCAGGACAAAATGTATACGATTATAATTACTGATACAAGACATATCATATACATGTAACATATTCAGCGCTTTTTAGTTTATTTTCTTATATACCTAACAAGTTGTTTTGCAGGATAAAATATTATACACTTTCTATTTATATCCCTTTTTGCTTACCACTAACGATTTTATAAATATATGTTGATATTTGTACTTAGTATACGGGGCTAACAGTACGATATTTTGATATGATATGAACCCACACTCTGTATGATCCCAAGGTTCTGTGTTTGCCCAGCAGGACAAAATGTATACGATTATAATTATTGATACAAGACATATCATATACATGTAACATATTCAGCGCTTTTTAGTTTATTTTCTTATATACCTAACAAGTTGTTTTGCAGGATAAAATATTATACACTTTCTATTTATATCCCTTTTTGCTTACCACTAACGATTTTATAAATATATGTTGATATTTGTACTTAGTATACGGGGCTAACAGTACGATATTTTGATATGATATGAACCCACACTCTGTATGATCCCAAGGTTCTGTGTTTGCCCAGCAGGACAAAATGTATACGATTATAATTATTGATACAAGACATATCATATACATGTAACATATTCAGCGCTTTTTAGTTTATTTTCTTATATACCTAACAAGTTGTTTTGCAGGATAAAATATTATACACTTTCTATTTATATCCCTTTTTGCTTACCACTAACGATTTTATAAATGTATGTTGATATTTGTACTTAGTATACGGGGCTAACCGACATTCCAACACCAGCAATTTTGATATGATATGAACTCACACTCTGTATGATCCCAAGGTTCTGTGTTTGCCCAGCAGGACAAAATGTATACGATTATAATTACTGATACAAGACATATCATATACATGTAACATATTCAGCACTTTTTAGTTTATTTTCTTATATACCTAACAAGTTGTTTTGCAGGATAAAATATTATACACTTTCTATTTATATCCCTTTTTGCTTACCACTAACGATTTTATAAATGTATGTTGATATTTGTACTTAGTATACGGGGCTAACCGACATTCCAACACCAGCAATTTTAATGTGCCAGATCAGGAGCTAGTGGGAGTTGAAGTAGTAGAGAAATGAGGAGGACCGAAACTTAGTAATTTTTATTTATTTTATCGCATAATTCTGTTGTAATAAATTGAACTATGTAATCTCAAACTATTATAATGAAATGAATGGATGATTTTATTTTTACTTACTTGTTGTACTACTTAAACTGTTTAATCGGATCCCTTGACAGGGAGCCTCATGCAGGGTTGATCCTCTGATATCAACTTGGCGCGAAAGAGCCCCCACAAATATAATATATTATATTAATATTTGAAGTCATTTTAATAATTAAATTTATAAAATTCATTTTATATTCTTAGAGATAAACACAACATCATTTAATAAGCATAATTTTAATGTGTTTTATCATTGGGTTCATGCTTATTTTAATATTAAAAAATATTATGTTTATACAAGAATATACATTAAAAAATATTTAAATCAATAAAAAAATTTTTGAATAAAAATAAAAATAAAAAAATAAAAAAAAATTTTAATCTCTAAGAATATTTTTATACTAAGTAAATATTAAAAATAAAAATAATTATAATTATACTATGTAAAAATAAAAATCATAATTATACTATGTAAAAATTAGTATAATTATACTATGTAAAAATAAAAATCATAATTTATACAATAAAAATTAAAAATATTTTTATACTAAGTACAAAATATTCAAGATCAAGAAAATTTTTAATATTAAAATATGCCCTAATAATCTACTTAGTACTTAATTGACACAATATATATATATTTTAATATGAGTATTGCTACACTTACACACTAGTATACACCAAAATATATAGATGATGTGTCAATCCAATGTGTAAGTAGATTATTGGTTGAATGCACTTTTGATAAGACCTATATGCAAAAATTACAAAAAAAAAAAATTTCTAATTGGTCCTGAATACTTTTTGGTGTATATTCATGTATAACCATAGTATTTTCCTTTTAATATATACTAGTGCGTAAGTGTAGCAATACTCTAACTCCTAAATAACTATTTAGTCTATTGTATCAATTTTTCTAAGAAAAAATTTACAAAAAAATTATTAAAACTTAAAAATACTCTCAAACAACCTAACAACTTAACATAATATTATACTTATAATCTTTTAAGCATATAATTCAAAATACTTGGATACCTCATAAATACCCAAATATTTTTTCTCATGTAATTATAATTATGATTTTAACTAATAAATTTTAATTATTATGAGTTAAATATTAAAATTTAAAATTTAATGATGTTGAGGCACTAATGAGAACATTGATAACTTTAAAAAATTAAGAATGAATAGAGAGGAAAAAGTATTTGGCCATTAAAATTTATTTACTTACTTTCTTAGAAGATGTTCATATATTTATTTACTTATTTATGTGCTTATATATAAATATTAATATTCATAAATGAGTACCTATTTTATATTCATACATAATTTAACTCCTAACAAAACTTTCAAAAGATGAAAAAATTAGTGTTTATTAAGAAGTTTTAGGGGTGGATATAAAAATATAAAAAAAAAGAATGATTTTTAGACTAGTTTATATGTCATCTAAGAAAATTCATTCAATAAGATATGAGCAGCATTGTGTGTCATGTCAGGAGGATATAAACATCTAATAAAATAAATATTTAATAAAAATATAATACAATGCTGCTCACACCTCACTGAAAAGGTTTTTAAGTATCACATCAATGAGTATGAGGAGCATTACTCATATATAATTTGAGCGTCATAAGTAATAAAATATAAATAAATTATGGTGAGATCTCAGCAACGAATTTATTGAAAAAAAAATAATGGGCTGATCCAAAAGATCATGAGCTCAATCTTATGGGCCAGCCTGGCCTACTAGCCTAGCAAGTGGGCCAACACCATTACTGTTGTACATAAATATGGGCCCACTAACTAAAATAATCTCATTTCCCCTACCATTACACAATAAAATGCATAGGAAATAAGAAAAACACCACTCAAATATACTCTAACCAAATAATAAAATTTCGACCAAACAGTATTAAAGTAAAATATTTTTACCCAAAGCAATTTCATAAAGATTTTTACCTTAAGTTTGGAAATATAGAAGCATTCTTTTTTAAACTGTTATTTTTAAATCAATTGATCATATAATCATTAATAAATTATTATTGCTTGCAAAAAGAGCTATAAGAGTTGAACAATCATCTATACAATTGCATACCAATAATAGAGTGATAAGGTTATTTATGTGTAAAATTATTGGAAATGAAAATCTCCAAAATATTTGAACCATATGAAACTATCTCACATAGCAGCATTGCAATATTCTTTTGCATATACCAAATAATAGATACTGATTGAAGATTCCACTCGATATAACATTGAATTAAAAATGTAGGACAATGGCAATCCTAAGCAGATGAAGGCAACGATCAACAAGCAAGGTCAATAAATAGTCAATTTTGGTGACGACATGTTCTTACACATTCCAGGAATATTCCCCACCTCCTTCAGCTCACGAATTGCCCCATCATGCATGTGCACCATGATACTTTCTATCCTCACAATATAACAAACACGATCATTGCCCTTCGTTTCAACACCACACTCAAGTATTATGTACATGTGAAACTAGTCATGTCATGGGAATGTATGCTAGGTCGCTCCTATGTTCATTGTCCAACAAGTAATATATGTGTAGAAGAGCAGGGGCGCCACTGAAATGAGACATTGGAGCATTCTATATCAAATCTCTCATGTGTAACATGAGTATTTACAAATTATAGTTTCGAATTCTTCTTGTTCTTTAGTTTTTGACAATCATTCTTTGACTGCCACCATCAATGCATTACATCTTACAATCTCCTCTTTTCAAATCTCTAGTGATTGAGGATAAGTGCTTTGACCATCCCCGTCTTCGTTGAGTCCTGTCCCTTTGATGAAATCTATGGTTCAATAGCGTCGTTCTTACCTCTTTGTACTTTAGGGCCTCCTTCCCATGAATGAGTATCAGGGTGAATTTTTTTATACTTATCAAAGAGTTAATTTAATAGAAGGGCACTTATTCTTCATCCTCCCTATCTTCTTCTAGACTTAATAGATTCTCTAATAACTTAGTGAAATTGTTGATATGCTCATCAATGAAGACACCTCTTCTCATTTAAATTTCTAAAGCTTTCTCTTCATGTAGAGTCGATTCTTCAAGCTCTTCATCAAACACTTATTTTTTCTTAGAAACTGTCACAGTTTCACTGTTGTTGCCTTCGTCATTACAGCGTACTTGATATTTTGAGTGAGATAATTGCAAATCAATCTGCATGCACTTCTATTCATCTCTATATAATCCTTCTTTAACATTTTTTCATGTTTCACATCTTAGGCATATAATGCATCCTTAACATCATATCTCTACATCCCAAAATTATTATTCTATAAATTTTAATGACTTCTATTGAGGATATTGCATCACAATTTTATGCACCGACCTCTTAAACTCTTTAGAATACTGTTTTCTCCTTCTTCCGCCATGGCACCACCAAAAGAATCTCCATTGGACATTGTAGCAACCTTTTCCTTTGATACCACATATTGACAATGCCATCGAAGAGCAAAGGCATCACAAACCTTGTATGCTCTCAAATTCACACAAGAACAAATGCGAAAAAAATTCATAGTTCAAAGAACATAATTTTACATTGTTTGGTAAGATCGCCTTCGTCTATAGGGAGGAGAGGTGTAAATACCCACCTAAGTAGTAATAAGTGAAACTCTTAAATATCAAGATACATTTTTAGATAACGGTGTAGTTCCTGTTAAGAACTCCAAAGTTAAGTGTGCTCATGTGGGAGCACTCCCAGAATGAGTGACCTACTGGGAAGTTATCTTGTATGGGCAAAATCATGATTTCTTTCAGGCTAAAATGGATAATACTTTGATGCTTAAGAGTTTTGGCTGTTATAAATGGTATCAGAGCAAGCCATATGGTGTTAGCTAGGAGCTAAGTGTCATACAGGGCTGTAATAACCCAAGTTATTACCCAATATGATTAGGGCTAATCTAAGTCCCAATCTCAGTCTTAAAGTACTAATTAGGTCATTAGGAGTCTTTCACCAAGACCTAGTCCAAATCAGGAGTCAAATGGATCAAATCATGATTTTGGGAAAATCCAAAAAACCTAAAATTTGACCTATCTAAATTGACCTTAAATCAAAAATCAAACTTCTTCATTACGCTCATTGCCCCCAAATTAGCTATAGGTGATGTTTTCGAGTCAATCAGAAGTTGTCAAAATTTCATCAAATATTTTAATAATATTTAAATACCCCGAAAATTGGGGAATTAAATACTTGTCGAATTGAAAATCCGACCTCGCTGTTGCGTTCCTTACCCCTCAATTAGCTAAAAATGATTTATTGGAAATTTTTTGGAAGTCATTTAATTATCTAATTTTAATAAAGAAATTAAAATATTTAATATTTAGAAATAATTATTATTTGAATTTTTGCAAACGGCGTCGTCCACTTATCCTCGCGTCGTTTCCCCGTGTCCAACGCCGTCGCCTTACAGTTTGATCGGATCTAGAAATATGAGCCGTCCGATTAGGCTAGATCGAACGGCTTAGGAGTCGCCTTCCCCGATCCTCGCTGCCCGCGCTCCACGCGTCACGCTGCCACCCGCCGAGCCCAACCGTTGCTCTCGAGGCCTCTCAAGCTCTACCACTCCCTCCTTAAGTTGCCTGAGGAACTCTCAGCTCGCGACACACAAGCTCAAACCGTCGGGAGCTCTTTGGAGGTCGCCTTTACAAACCTTAGTTTACTCGCTTCCTTCAGGTACTCCTCCACCTTCCTATCGTATACCATCGATTTTATTCTGTATTTCAATGCATAACTGCAATGAATTAAACCTAATTATTGTCAAACCATATTAATATGGCACTCGATCCATCGATCGACCGCTCATTGAGGAGTAGTGATCCATAGCAGTTAAACCCAGGCACAAATCCTAAAGAACTAGGGTTAGCTCCCGTTGTCAACTCCGATCACCTCTAGCTGGGATCCGATCATCATTAGGGTGGTTTAGTAGCGCTCTTTGCATCTCCATGCGGGCCGTGACCTAATGTCGCCGGGAGGCTTTCCAGAACTCGAGCCCTAGCCCTCGGCCCTCGAACTCTTAACGGGGAAGGCGACCCGATGCGGGTTGCATTGGCCCAACCTGTGGCTCCCTCTGCGGGCCAATGCCAGCGCAGTGGACGTGTGGCAGACTCTCTGCAGCGGTCGCAGTGGGTAGGCCTCGCGGTTGGAGCTGTCACCCGCACATTTGTCCTCGCGACTGCAGCTGTGGGTCCCGCATTTGCGCAGACAGAGTCAGCGTGGGACCCGCCGTCGTCTCCCTCCCAATCTCGTGGCACCACGTGTCCCGTGGGTCCCTCCACCTGCGTGTATATATATGTGTGTGTGTGTGTGTGTGTGTGTGTGAATGATGTTGTAGCTTAGTGGTTGAGGCTCAGGATTTATTATCCTAGGTCATGGGTTCAAATCCCACTGACTATACATAAGTGAAAAAAAAAATATATATATATATATATATATATATATATATATATATATATGTGTGTGTGCAAAGTGAGTAGTCAATTAGCTTAATTAATTAGTGATTAATTAGTATAATACTAGTTAAATCAATTTAGTATATTTAATTAACTTAATTATAACTAGAAATTTAATTAGTAGTAATAAATTAATCAACTAATTCATCTAATTTAAATAGTAAATTAAATTTAATTTAATTATCAAATTATTCTAAACAATAACTAATCAAATTAATATTAGCTAGTTAATTTAATTAACATTTTATTTAATTCAAATAGTGAAATAATCATTTAATTTAAATATGTATAATTAAAATTTATTGATTATTTAAATTTAATTAATACAAAACTGTAAAACCTCATAACCTTAAAAATATTAATCCAAATATATAAAATATAAATCTCATTTTACTTAAGAAAATAAAAGGGATCAAATGACGCAATTCAAAAATTTGATTCGGGGAATATTTAACAAAGTGTCATTTTAAGTCATAAACACACCCCATAACTTTTAACTTAATTATCCAAACATAGGTTTTAAAACACTCAGGAGAATAGCCCCATCCCTGTGGTAATATTATTTTTCTCATTGGAGCTTAGTATATAAAGTGATATTTAGGACCCTCACTCAAAAATGACCAAAATGCCCATAGTTTTCATTTGACCATAACTTGGTCAATTCAACTCCAAATCATAAAATTTAAAGTGCTAACTAGCTTAGAATTTTAGTGCCAACAATAATCTAAGATAATATTTAAGTTCTGAATTCTAGAAAATTAGAAATGACAAAATACTCCTAATTCTAGTTTGGCCATAACTTGATCAATTGAAGCCCAAATTGGATCTACTCCTAGTTAAAGTACTCAGTGTATTATAGGGAAGCTATAGACTCTGAGTTTGTTGAATTTGGACCTCAAGCAGAAAATTTTGATTTTTGCCCCCTTTGACCCTTGGAAAATTACCAAATTGCCCCTGAATTTTAAAACCTCTCTAACTAATTCATTAGACATTATAATTTAATGTTCTTAGACTCTATGGAGTTCTTGAACAGCAATCAATAGTAAATTGCATAAAAATTTAAATTCCATTAAATGTAAATTACTAAATTGCCCCTTAGGTTAAAATCCCTAGTTTGGACCTATAGGACCCATTTTTTATCCAAATTGAGTGCACTCACTGCATATCTTCATGTTAGACAGTAAGGAATCATTTGGTAATAATAAATTCTAATTTGGAACCCTAAATAAAAAAGTAGTTTTTTGGACCTTTAGTAGGGGTAAAATGGTTATTTTGCCCAAATTTTAGGTTTAGTGCTCTTAAGCCCTAATTTACCTTTTAAATCATTAAAAATTAATATTAGAACTATATTAAAATCATTTTAAGTGAATAAAATTTGCTATTAAATCAAATTGTTTAAATTCTTTGAAAATTTTATCTAAGTCTTTTTTTAGGAATTCAACACTTCACATTAGGACTATTCCTAAGACTAGAACTAGATCATAAGTTAGATTTTATTCATTAAATAAATAAGGTTATTCAATGAATGAATCCTTAGTTTTATTAATTTCTAGATTTTACAGCTTAACTTTGATTATTTTATCTTTCAACCTCAGATTCATGATAGGAGAATCATCCTATAAAGTTTGACTTTGCTTAATAGAACTTGCCTTAATCATTAGATCATAATTAGATTGAAACCTAGATCTTAAGTTTTACTCTTTGGATTATGTGATTAAGCCCAAGCTCGTGGTGCTTAATCCAAAATCTATAGTTTAGTAGATCTTGATCAGATCTTAGTTAGAAACATCTAAATTTATCAAATTAGGATGCTACGATTCATTTCTTAACTTATAGTCGATTTTTATTAATTAAATTATAGCCCGATTAGTTCTAATCCTTTTTAACTTATAAGGTCATATTTCTAAGTTACACTCGATAGTAGGAATTAGAGATCCTGAACTTGTATAATTTAGAACAGTTAGAATGGTAAATTAAATAACAAATTATATCACCATATTTAGTAGAGTCCTTTACTTACTACTTAATTTTGTGCTACATATTTCTTGAACTTTGTGCTTATTTTCCTTAGATATTCACATAAGAAAATATTATTGCATGAAAATAAAAACATAGAATATTATGATAATATTTGCATTGGGTTTAGTTACTAGTTGATATGACATATTTTACCCTGCTAAACAGGAGTAAGGAGAAATAAGGATGCTTAACATTACTCATTGAGGAGTTTGTGTTAAGCTTGAAACCTATTTAGTGTTGCAGACGTGCTTGACTCCTCTGCTGTTTCTGGATGTGTTCACAGAAACAAAAATAAAATAACTAAAAGATTCTGCATTTATATTTACTGCCTCTTTAGCTCTTTTGTTATGTTCTGTATGCCCTAGCCTAGAAAGGCTATGAGAATTTCTATTTGCTCTAGCCCAGAAAGGCTTTGGAAATTATACTCGACCGGATTGACCAAATCTTTCTGATATGACAATTATACGTACCTATTTCAGTTTTAGTTTACTATTTACTGTATTATTGATGCATGTTATTTCAGTCAGCTGTTTTTCTTACTTACATACTCACTTGAACTTATTTATAGGATGCTAGATATTTACTGCTTACTATATGTACCACTTTCAGATTACTATTTGAAATCAGCATATGTAGTGCCCCGCCCCGTCGCCACGTGCAAAAGAATTAAGTACAATCATATCGGCGGCAGAGCGGTGCACCACTTGGGGAGGAATAATCCGTCTCCGTGAATAGCTGAAAATTAAGCCCATTTGAAGGGCTGCTGACTCAACCTTAAGGAGGGTTGAGAGCTAATACTTAAGATAAGAGTAGTATTCTTATCCTAAGTATTAGATAAATGCATATATTAGATTTAAAATATAATAAGAATCCAATATATATATATATATATATATATATATATATAAGATATTAGCATTTCTCGTATGCTGATCATATCATAATACTAAGTATAAGTAGTATATCATAGAGTGCAGAAACTTAAAGCAAATATCCAGAAATATTCATCACAGAAGCTGTTTGTCTTAGATCAAGAGTCTAAGATACTTCTTTATTTTCTAGGCTTTACACTCTTTATTTTCAGTATTGTATTTTGCTCACTTACAGTTCATTTAAAATATAGTGTATGTTACTTAATTTTTATTAATGCTTCACTATATTTCATTTGCTTACTTAGCATAAATTTCATTGAACATGTATCACTTTCATATAGTTTATTATAATACACATAGTAGTTTCTAGCCTTTTAGTATACTTTCCCTTACCAATTTTGGATGTAGGCTATGACTTATTTATATGTGAGTATTTTTACTCAACTTATTTCATACTGTCTCATTTACAGTTATACTTGCTTCTTTTTTCCATACTTGACAGCTTTCATAGCTCTGCTGCTTAGTTTAAATTATAAATTATGTTTGTGATATCTTATTAATTTAAAAATATAGCCAATCTTAAAATGTGCTTAGACTGTTTGGTCTAACTACACTTTTTCTTTTTTGGCATTGCCCTATCATATATTAAATACCAAAATATGATAGATCAAGGGCCCTTTGATTTAGGTAAAGCAGATCCAAGTGCTTGAAGGTCTTATAAAGAATTTTGCTTCTGCTTAATTTAGAATTGTTTACTTACATTTTATTATAAGTGAGAGAGTGACATACTTACTTTCTTTTACTTTTACTTTTAAAATATTTGTAATAATTAAATTATAAACTGCTTGAGTTTGCTTTAGTTACTCTTACCTATTCTTAAATAATCTATGTTGTGTTTACTATTTTGTAATTATTTGGGATGGATGAGTGGATTATTCTAATTGCTTATATTAAAAATTCTTGCAATTTTGTATTTACATGTATCTCTTTATTATATATCTTCTATTATATTCAATTGTATAATTTTATTTTAATTTAACAACTACTCACAAAGTGACTTGGCCACTTAGCATCTATACTTGATTAGTTTTCTTCTAATCGAGTGTTGGGTGCTAAGGTAGCATCACAATATTTGGATTAATCTCCTATCCAATTATTGGGGTTGTTACACCCTATGCCTTAATAAGGCACACAATATGCCCTTGGCATGCAATAACCACCCCCTCCCCGGGAGGCCGCGTGCCCCCTGCTTGGCTGCTGCCCGACCATTTGGCCGGCGGGCAGCCCCTCCCCCTCTCTCCTCTTTCCTATAGAACCCATCATTCTCCTCCCTATTTGCCCACACCACCGCCTCCTCCTCTCCTTTGACAGACCGCCAAGCCGTCTTCCCCTCCTCCCTACATCGTCGACAACTCTCAGCCTCCCTCTCTCTCCCCCTTCGACAATGCCATAGCCTCCCCCTCTTTCTCTCTTATCCTCCTTCCCCTACCAATGTGACGACCGGGGATCGAAGTTTGAGAGTCTCTAAAGAACAATTCATCTCAAATGTAAATATATATATTTTTATAAATAAAAGGATATAAAATAATAAAAGTCTAAAGTCCAATTATACATTTACAGATAGAGCTAAAATATATATGAAATTTTACAATAATTTATCTTTTACAAAATAAAGATGAAATATTCACATTTTCTTGCTTCTTTATTCTTCTCTTTTTATATGACAGATCTTCTAAATTTTAAATCTCAAAACTTGAAAAATACAGTTATCAGTCAAGTAGGAGTATGCAAATCATGCTTATAAGAGTATTCTAGCATCCTATAATAGACATAAATCAAATATGGAAATGACTAAATATCTGCATATAAAAGAAAAGCAATTTTTTCAATTTAAGTATTGCCCTGCAAATTAGCTATGAAATTTCATAAATATGAAAGCATGAAATAAATAATTTTATCAAAAGCATTTGTAATAATAAGTCGAGTCTGTAGACTCCTGAGCCCAAATGGGTAAACCCATAGGCATAACCTGTAGGAAGCTTATCTCACTACCCGTCGGTAGCTTACTCAAAATAGGAACTGATGGTGTGTCTTTTCTCTGGATTTGCCCACTTCCTACAATGGGCTAAATCCCTCCATATAACTCCCAGGGGCTGCCAGCAGGCCCAATCTATACAGATTCTCAGTGTTGCATTCCACCCTCCAAAGACAAACATCACAATAATATATATCATTTTTCATCTTTTTATTATATGCTATTTGATATCATTCTTTTGCAGGTTTAATAGCAGTAAGCAGTTTTATAATAAATAGTGCTCAAATGAAAAATGACTCAAAATAAGAATACTAAAATGAAACTTATAAGTAAATTTGCGTACCTAACTGTTTTGATACAAAATCAACCAATTTAATTTCTTTGATCTGCCAAAAATAATTTATTTCATTAATTTAATGCTTTATGATTTTAGCATAATTTGTAATAATAATGAATATTTGAATATTTGATTTATTTATTAAGTTACTTTATTATGCCTTAGAAGGTCAAATTAGGAATTTGACCTTAGAAGGGCATATTAGTAATTTTATCCTTAATAAATTTTAGAATTTTTATTAGTTTATTATAGATTATGTTTTAAGGTTTCCATAGAACCTAAAATCATCAAATTTTGATATGTATTGGCTAAGTTATAGCCAATATAAATTATAAGGTTAATAATTAGAGTTTAATATGATTAGTGAGTGATTAGTAAAATTACTCACAAAATTATTAAATTAATTATATAGCTAGGTTCTAATTTACTTTATAAGTCTTTTGAAACTAAAATTACTTAAATTGGATCATTAGTTTTGTTAATATTCACTAATCAAGATTTTGAGTAATTAGAGTTAATTAAGAGATCTAACAGTTGGATCATAAATATTTTTGCAGTTTACTATAAATTAGGATTTTTTAATCTAAATGGATATTTAGATTACTTAATTTGGAGTTAAATTGACTTACTTATGGCTATTTGAAGTTTCTAAAGTTAAAGACTTTAATTAGAGTTAGATCCTAATTGTGATTAGTCTAAATTTAATTCAAATAGCACATTTAATACTATTAAAATGTTACTTAGGGCTTTCTAAGTATTTTGAGACCTATATTTGATATATTTGGGTAACCACACACAAAGTTATGGCTAATCTAAATTTTTGTATTATTTTTGTAATTATTTAAATATTCTAAAATATCATTATTTAAAATATTGATCCTATTGAAATTTGGATGGCACTAAAATATTCCTTGATTTTTTATGATTAATTTAATATATTTGTTTGTATGATTTGGATAAATATTTTAGGAGTTATTTAAATTTAAAGTTTTGTAATTAATTGAATTATTTTATTGTGAGTATTAAATATTTTCTGTTTTAAAATAATTAATTATGTATTAATTTTATATGTATAATTTGTTATTTATTATTAATTATCTTCTTTTATTTTTCTATTTATTTAAAAATACATATTATGTATTAAATAAATTAGTATATATAGAAGTATTATAAGAGTTATTATATGTATTTTATTTAAAAGTTTATTTAACAATTATAACTATAATTATTTTTATTTTTATTTATTTTTTGTTTTTGTCTGCAGGTGGGGTCCACAGAGGACACGTGGCGTCCTGTTATTGGCGGGCCCCACTGCTTTACATCAAAAAAGGCAGCGGGACCCACTGTCGTCCAACAGACACGACACGTGGTCGACTCAGGGAACGACAGCGGCTTGCGGGACCCACCCTTCCATCTCGTGGGATGCGTATGCATGTCCAGTTCGCGGAAGAGGCGAACTGGACGGCTCGATTCGGTCCAGGGAGCGCCGGTTCGTCGCTTCATCTTCTTCGATACGCAGCGGGAGGGGTCCTTAGGGTTACGAAGGACGAGCCTTCGATAGATGATTCCGCTCGATCAAAGGCTTCTTAACTTAATCGGACCATTTGGATTGATTAATAACACATAAATTACTTATAGAAACGATAATCTTTACAATCGAATTAAGATCGAATGCGTTAGGGTACCTGAAGATCGAATAAAAGGATAGTTGAGAGGGAAGAACGAGAAACGACGAACGGAAATTCCTGCTTTAGATTTGAGTCTAGAGTTTTGTGAAACTGAAATTAGATGAGAGGCTGGCTCAAAAGGAGGGATCTAGAGCGACGAAGGGCCATCTGACAAACGCGAGGAGAGCCGCGCGGCGAGCCTTCTGCCGCATGCCTCTTCGCGGAGACGAAGGCTCTCGGCCGTCTGATCGTTCGATCAGACGGTCCGAGTGACCCGTTAGGTCAAACGACCGAAAATTAGGTCGGGGCGATGACGTTAGGAAGTTTGCGACGGTGCCGTTAATACTTAATTAAATATATTTTTAATTAATTTATTTTAATATATTTAATTAAATAACTTTATTCTAATAATTATGTTTCAAATTTTTTCAAAATATCACCCCTAGCTAAATGAGGGTTCTGAACGCAACGGCGCACTCGGATTTTCAATCCGACGAGTATTTAATTATTCGAATTTTCAGGTATTTAAATAATATTAAAATATTCGTCAAAAATTTACGTCTTCCAAATGCATTCAAAACTTCACTCCTAGCTAATTTGGGGGTGGTGAACGCAATGACAAAGTCAGATTTTCAATATGAGGTCAAAATTATTTAAATATTAATAAACAAGTTTGAACATAAATTCTGGTATTTTACAACCAACCCACTACCCCTCGCTATTCCACCTCATCGTGCTGACACCCTACCAAACTCCTCAAACGTCTCCTCCCCATGGTGAACGCCTTTGAACTAGACAGAATGACACAAAAAAATAAAAAAAAAGTGTGTGAGGAATTTCTTGAGCAAATCAAAATATAAATTTTAATGAGAAATAAAATAATTAAATATTAATTTTGACTCATAATACCACTAATTTACTAATCACTAATTTTTATTTTTGATCATGACTATTAATTGTATTTATGCCTCATAACATTTCCTTATGTAATTTTTTTGTTCTTTAATTTAATGATTTTTTATTTATTATTTATTATTATTAGGAGTATTAGAGAGAGATAGACCAGGAGTACAGGATAAGGGAGAGGTACATAGGTGTACGTATGATTATAAAAATATATTAATACATACATTAATTTCAGAAAGTATTATATTATTATCAAAGGGAAGAAGGAGAAGAAGAAGAAGGCGGAAAGGGAGGGGGAGGGGGAGAGAAGAAGAAGAAAGAAAGAGAGGGAGGAGCAGAGGAGCAGGGGGACGAAGGAGAAGGAGAGAGCAGAAGAAGAAGAAGGAGAGAAAGGAGGAGACGGAGGAGAGGGAGAAGAAGACGAAGAAGAAGACAGGAGGAGAAGGAGGAAAGAGGAGGAGAGAAGAAGAGGAGCGGGGAAGAGGAGGGAGGAGGAGCGGGAGGAGGAGCGGCGAAGAAAAGAAGAAGAAGAAAGAGAGGAGCGGACGGAGGAGGAGGAGGAGGAGCAGCAGAGAAGAGGAAGCAGAAGACGAAGAGGAGGAGAAGAGAGGGGGCGCGGGGGAAGGAAGAAGAAAAATAAATATTAAGTATATTATTATACTCATTATTATTATTATTGTATGAATAATAATAATAATAATGATATTATTATTATTATCATTATCTTATTATTATTATAATATTCTCTCTCTAAATAAATATATGTGTATAATACTATCATAGAAAATAATGATATTACTTCCTTCTCATTATCTTATTCTCTCTCTAGAATCAATAATAGTAGTACACTTTATGTATAAATTATCATATAAATAATAATGATAATAATAATAATAATATATTATTATTACTATTATTATTATCCCTGATTAATATCCTTACTTCTTTCTCTAAGCATATATATATATTATATTCTCTCTCTAAAAATAATTAGACTACTACTTTATAATAATATATCTATTTTATAAATATAAATAATAATATTATTATTATTATTATCAATATTATTTCTGCCTTCATTATCATTATTACTATCTACATTATCATACTTCTTCAATCATTATTTTCTCTCCCTAAATATGTTTATTTCTTTTACTAATAGAAAGTGAGAATATAATAAAAATCAATAATTTTATGAAAATTTATTCATCACTTTTCTAATAAAAAAATTTATATAGATTTGCAAGATATTAACTTAGCAAAAAAAAAAAGGTATTCCGGATATCATAAAATATATTTGTATACACATACTTTTTTCTTCATTTTTAAACTCACAAGTTTCATTGATTTTATACTTCGTGCTTAACTTTAAATATTGCAAATTGCATGATTTAAGTATATTGTCATTATTTGAGATACTACAAGAATAAATAATGAATCTTGATTGAATATAAATGAGGTTTCACTTTATATTATTTACAATCACTATATAATACAATTTTGTGTTTAGAACGGAACTAGTTCACTATCAGCATGATTGAAAGATATAAAGATACTATGACTATGCCTACGGGAGGCTAGCATGGGTGAATATATATATATATATATATATATATATATATATTACGTTAGAATTCAAAATTATGATAATCAAGAAGACGTACTTGATTTTTCAATGTTCGAGATTTGCTCACTCAAACAATAATATTATTATTTACAGAAAAAACTATGATAATCCTCAAAAGAGGAATAATTTTCAAATCTAACTCCATGCTTCCCACTTAAACATACAATGTAATTAATGATATACAAAATACTTGAAGCTTTCTCTAGCAGGTGTTCAACCCGGACATTTTCGTTGTAAATGCAGGCCATGATGATGCAGAAAAAATTGGAGCATCATTGAATAATCAACCGCTGTACTTTTACTTTATTATTTTCTTCTTATATTTTAAATAAAGAAGAAAAATTTACTATTGTAATTGTTACTATATCAAAATAAAAATATAGTTTTTTATTTTAAATTAATTGAGCAATTAACTGTGATGCTAATGTCATTATTCTAAAACTCCGACTACAATCCTCGGCAAGTAAAGATAACTTTGATCTAAAAGGCTGTAAATTATTATTAAGACAACATAATAATCAAATAAAATGTTATTCACATACTAATATTGTGATTTTTATTTGATAAATTCGATCCATAGAATCCAATATGTCACTTTCTTATTATCCGAAAAAAAACAATACAAGTGTGATTTTAATATTGGATTTGCTAAATCTCAGAGAATTTTAAAGGGCATTGACAGATGAATACTAACGTCATTAGAAGGATAATTTCAGGTTAGTCTCCTACAATATGAGTTTATTATATAATTAATACTCTGTTCTTACTAAAAGGGACAAATTAATCTGCAAGAAAAATTATTATAAAAATGGTATTCCCACCCGGAAGTTGAACCGGCTACTGCGAACCGGGTCGATTTCGAACCGGGAATGGGATGCGAATGTGGAACCCACCAATGTGTGCGGTTTGGTTAACAAAGAGATTAGGAGTCTCTATCAGTCTCCCTCATTTGTTATGGCCTGCCAAAGTGGAGCCCACCTATTAGTATTATTATATCTAATTAAGATCAAAATGACACAAATATAAGTGTTACATGTGCAGACATGCGTTTCAGCTCTTATGAGCTGTCACACGATTGAAATTTTAGGATTAGGATTATGAATGACTCCTGACTTTAAGTGGTTGTACTCTAATATCTCCACATTGTTAATAATATAAAATAATAATTTTGGATAAATTAATTGAATAATTTTGAGAATTATATACTTCAAATAATTTTCAAAATATTAACATTATTAAGATTAATATATCATAATTTGAAGTATAGCTTTATTTATAGTATATAATAATTTGTGTTTTTTTGCTCATTAATAAATTATTTTAAGCAAAGTATTAAGAATATTATTTTGAAAAATAATATAAAATAAAATTGGTTTTTATATCTAAAAATATATGTATTTCTCAGTCTCTTATTTTTCTTAATATTCTCATAAAATTTCACACTTTTTAGTATTCTTTAGGCATAAAAATCAATTTATGCTTATCTAAGTTACTACAATAAATAACAATAGTTGTGGAATCCAATTTTAGACGTGTATTGAAAATACAATGACCGCGGAATGATTAATATCGGTAAAATGACTTGATGAATCATAGCTGATAAATCTAGATCAACAGTCGTGATGTTATCAAATCAGATAATTATATCATGAACGTGACTAAACAATTCATTGAATTGTCGATGCAAATGTGTTGAATAGTGACACGTTCAGATGCTACAGTTTTCTCGTACCTCTGTCTTGCAAACCATTGACCTAATTTAAAATAGAAAGGAGTTTTGCATAATCATACCAAAACTATCTCCATTTAATTCCAATCAATAGTTATCTTGTTATAATTTTCTTGGAGCCATAATTTTCCTCAAAAGAGCTTAATTAACCCTAATTAAATTTAAAATCAATTTGTTTTTTATTATAATACTAATGATTTGTTGCCTCTAAGCCTTAATTAATAAAAAAAAATTTCATCTGTATACGTAAAATAATCCTATATATATATATATATATATATATATATATATATATATATAGGTACTTAAAGAGAAATCAGTTGATAATCCTTGCTCTCCTTCTCTACAATCATCTAGAAATTAAGAAAAATCTTAGAAGCACCCCACATTACTAAGCTATTTCCTTTATTTATAAGCATGTAGAATATTATAATTTTATTAAGCAATTCCTTGTTGCCATTTGTACTAAATTTAATTTAAGCACGTGCTTCATTTCATATTCATATTCAACTATTAGCATGTTTCAATTTTAAGATAATTTAGAATAGTAAATGTCTTAATAATATCTTGAGATTTTTATTTTGATTCCACAGTGATAGTATTATCTCGCATATATACAGATTAATTAAGGTTGAATATTGTTTGATTGTGTAGTTATATTAAGTTTATTGGAAATATGTATTCAAACTTAGTGTAACAACTTTAAATTGTTACTTAGCCTAATTATAGTGTAATCACAGCCTAATTATCATCCTATTGAGTTCATCTAGTCATTATAGCCAATCCTAAAAATTTTGGAACAATTCGGAGCTCAATTAAATATTTGGAATATCTTAATAATATTTAGTTAATTAGAAAAAATGAGGTATTTATTTTGACCTTGAAATCAAAATCTGACTTTACCATTGTGCTCATCACCTCCAAATTAATTAGGGGGTGATGTTTTGAAAGTATTTGGAAGTCATCAGTTTTTCACGAATATTTTAATGTATTTAAAATACCTCAAAATTAGCATAATTAAATAATCGTCGGAATCGAAATCCGACTTCGCCGTTGAATTCCTCACCCCCAAATTAGCTAGGGGTGAATTTTTGAAAATTTTCGGAGCACGTTTATTAAATCTAATTTTAACAAATTAAAAAATTGAAATAAATAAGTATTCATTCATTTAAAAATCCATTTTTTCTCTTCCTTGTTTCTTTTTCTTTGCGCATGTCCCCTCTATGCTGCGTTTGGTGCCTCCCTGTCCCTGGCGCATGCAAGTAAGGCTGAGGCCATCTCCCTTTACCTCTTAGCTCCCATAGCCCAACCTCTTCTCATTCTCCTTTAAATGGAGCTCAGCCCCCTCCCTCCATCCCTTGCTGTCAAACTAAAGGTTCCTCCTTCCCTTTCACTTGCTGAGTTTGCTATTGGAGAAACCCTAAAGTCTCAAGCTTTTGCAGAAAAACTAAGATCTTCTTCCTTTTCTAAAGGCTAAGGTACCTATTTGCTATAATCTTCTTTGTGCTATTCTCTTCATTTGATTTAATAAAGTGTTGTGAATGATATTTTCCTTAGCTATGAATAATAAGCGTGATCTTCAAGGCTCAATCAGACTCAAATGACTCCATTGAAAAATGCTGTCAAAACTGTATTATTTTTATATACCCGTAGCCAGGGCTTTATTTTTTGCTTGTTAGAATAATCCGTTCATACTGATTTTGGTATCAATAGAAAGGTGGCATCGGTATATGGCACCACACGCGAGGGGCCAAAAAATAGGAGTATTTGAGTGTGAAATGAGACCTATCACGGTTTTCGCACAAATGAAATCACCATCGGGCGCTACAGCGTGCCGTAGCGCCCGAGTCTGGGTAGAATCCGCCATAGCGAGCAGTAGCGCCTGACTTTCGGCCAAAGGTGCTATAGCGCGTCGTAGCGCCTAGAATTGTTTGAAAGTGCCCAAAACTTTCCAAAATTGCCTATATTTGTGATTTTTTGCATTCTAATGACTCTAAGACCCTAATGGGACCAAAATATATTAAAATCAAAATTTAATTTAGTAAAATTAAGCATTGTAAGAAATTATAGGTGAATTCTAATGTAAAATTTATTGCTTACCCTAAAATGGCATGTTCTAAATATCTTAAGTATTTACTTAAATATTTTTGTGTCAAATGTTAATGTTAGAATCTTTAGTTGCTTATATGACCAAGTAGAACTTAATAACCAAATTGCATGAAACTTAAGCTCTTTAGATTTATAATCAAGTGTTAATCCCTTTTTATTTGATTTAGGATTTGATTATGTAAGGACCCACTTAAGTAGTAATAAGTAAGACTCTTAAACATCGAGGCGCCTTTTCAGAAAATGCTGGAATTTCTAATAAGAACTCCAAGGTTAAGTGTGCTCATGTGGGAGCACTCCTAGGATGGGTGTCATGCTGGGAAGTTATCTTCTGAGGGAAAAATCATGAGGCCTTTCAGGCCAAAGCGGACAATACATTGGTGCTTAAGAGTTTTGGACTATTACATATTAGCCTTAATTACTTCTATTTTATGTCACTTTATGTTCCTATGCTTTCATAATATTATGATGTATGTTAGAGAACTTTAACGTTGATTTAGATACCCTGGTTTACTCAATTTGATATTAAACTATATTCGAACATAAGAATCATAAGAACGATTAAGTAAATGATACTTAATATAAATCTAAAATTTGTCATTAATAATACACCAATAATATATTGATTTATCATTGATCTATAAATCAATTATTTGTTTTAATTTGGTAAGGCTGGGGTTAAACTCTAACCTGTCTGATTAAGATCTAAATCTTTAATCATTTAATCAATCAACTTAATTAAAACACTATTCAACTTGCATAATTCCAATAATATATCTGATTTGATATTAATTTTAAAAATATTGAATTAGAAGTACTAAGATTATTAAAAAATTTATGTGATTTATTATCTAAACATGTACCTTAAGATCGTTGATTTTCTTTTATATAAGACTCTTAGCATGAAGATAATTATAAGACTATGTTGATTTATTATAAGATCAAATCTTAATAATACTCTTGATTATACCTCATAATTGTACTACATGTATTGATCAGATGGGTTTACCCATCTGATCTGATCAAAATAAGCTTAATAATACAGTATGAATTTTAGCATAGATGTTGAATATATAAGATCTTGATGATCTTATATTAAGTTTTATATAATAATAATATTAACCTTAACAATATTAACACATTAAGGTAAGAACTTAGATGATCCTTCTTAACCTTAGAAAATTGATCTTAAACTCTTGTGGTAGGATCACCCAAAGTACTTAGAATGAGAATTATCCCATGTCGTAGAAATCTATATTGAGTGATCTTTTGGTCACCACCCTTGGAACCTTGTGTAAGATTCACCCTAATGGAGTCTGAATGCATAACTTTGGTGATCCTTGTTTATTAAATAGAATTGTTTGAACCCAGATTATTAGTTGAGTATAGTAGTGTATACCTATAGTGCTGGATTACTTTAGTAGTATTCAGGATTGGTTGATTCACCTTAATGTAGGACTATGTCTGTATTATATCCTACAAGTTTAGTTGAATATAGTCCCACTTAGAATAAATCATCCAATCCTAAGAGTGTTATAATTAGGGATTTTTCTTGTAAACATGCTAAATATGTGAATACAATCTTTCCAACTGATGATTTTAAGTAAAATACTAGTTAAAACTAATTATTGGAATTTAGGACTATGAGTCAAAATCCATTTAAATAGATTCTGCACAATGGAGACTTTTGATTTATTATCTAATTTTATATCATTTTCTGGATTTTTGGATTTTAAGACATGTAGTGTAAGTGACATAAGCATGAACATAAGCATAATGTATGAGTATAAGTGATCATTTATAAGTTACAATATATTGCATACATCGATCGAGGAATTTTAGGATGCATCAGCATCATAGTAAACTGTATTCCCAACCGAATGTATATAGACATTGGATTATACAACTCATAACAATTCAATGATATTTCAATTACATATCAGTGGCATAAAGTATCATGGAATATACAGATGCATGACTTCAGTGGCATACAACATAGTTTTACATATTATTTACTCAGTTTCAGATCATATATTGTCTTTATTCTTTTTCAGTATCAGCTTTACTTTACTTCAATTTTATACAATTTCAGATATTCAGTTACTTTTACAATTTTTTTGCAGTTCTATTTTATGTTATTTAAATGTTAAGTAAATATTTAGAATTATTTAGATTAGTTTCAATGTATTAGACTTATTGTATAACACATGATACTTTTAGGATCCAACAATTTGCTAGATCCTGAAGAGGAAGTTCAAGAATTTCAGGAGTAGTTTGTGGAGCCTTAGCGGATTTTCTCCTCTAGCTTTTACTATTTTTGATTAGTTATTTAAGTTCTATACTTAGACTTTATTTCGGTATTATTTCAATAAATCATTTGTAATAATTTCTGAATGTATTTACTTTTCTGTTCTGAGATGAATATTTTCATTTAATTTATATGATGAATGTTTATGAATATATGCTTAACTTCCGCATTCTATTTATATATTACTTATACTTAGAATTGTGATGTGATCAACATATTGGAAATAATGATATTTTATACCTATATTGGATTCTTCATATTGTATTTTAAATCCAATGTATGTATTTGTATAATACTTAGGATATAATACTACTCTTGTCTTAAGTATTAGCTCTCGACTATTCTTTGGGGGTTGACTCAGCAGCCTTCACTGTTAGTTTGAGCTATTCGGGGATATGGGAAATTCCTTCCCGAGTGGCGCACCGCTCCGCCGCTGAAATTGATTATGTTATCTCTTCTGTGCATGGCGACGGGGCGGGGCGCTACACTTAGAGATTGCAAAACAAGGCTAGAAGTTTGAATGTATTGATGTAAAGGCTATAAGAGTATGTTATACATCATTAAGAGGTTGCATATTAGAGAAAGTACCTCATCATCATAGGCTACATCCAAGTCAATAGTGGGACTATGGTTAATGTATCGCTGCAAAGGTTCATTATTTACCACTAATCGTTGGAAGTTTGCTTGTAATTATCACAAGCAATAAACCATAATAAGCTATCATTATTAAGACCCTTTAGCAGAGAACCATCTTTGCATTTCAGATTGTGGCAAAACAAAAAACCTTATTGTTTGCAGATGAACTAACACAATTGTCATTGCAAATTGCCTTGCTAACTCGGGAGTCCTCAATAAGTGCATATGTTGATGGGAAGATTTTCAATACCTTATTATGCATCCATAAAATAACAAGAGTGCAATTTTCACTGCCTAGCCAAAAGATGACGAATATTGTTTTCGTTGCTCAAATCTTCACATGTGTGCTCATGTGAAAATGGATAAAGTAGAGTTAAGAGCATGAAAGATAATTTTCATTAGTTTTCAATGCGGAGTCAAAGGCTACAGACTATATGCCCAATAGATAGGAAGATCATTATCAGTAGGGATGTTAGATTTGACGAGGAGTTCTTTTGGAGACAGAGAAGTTTGCATTATGTGAAGGATAGGGTGGCAACTTTTATAAGCAAACAGAGAGTGGGATTTGATGCAGCCTTATTTGTTATTGATGATGTACATATAATTGAGGACCACTTTGATGATAAGGAGGAAGAAATAATTGATATTACTAGTGAGGCTCCTGTTCAAAAGTCAATTACAAGAAACATAACCTGACGATAGCTTGAAAGGTTGGTTTAGTTGGGCAACAACATCACATATACATTTTTAATAGGAGAGGAGGAGGTTCCCTCTCATTACAAGGAGGTTGCAATGAGTCAGGAAAGGGATTAGTGGAAATAAGCCATATATGAAGAGATGAATTTTTCTAATTAAAACAAAGTACATAGGTTGAAAAAACTCCCTCCAAAAAAAAGTCCATTGGTTGCAAGTGGGTGCTTACTAAGAAAGAAGGATCTTCTGGAACTGATGTGAGGTACAAGGCTAAATTTGTGGCTAAGGGCTTTGAACAAAAAGAACGTATTGATTATGATGAGGCCTTTCCCCTAATTGTCAAACACGCATCAATCTTGTTCTTCTAGCACTTGTAGCAAAGTTTGGTGTACTATTAGAGCAGCTAGGTGTGAAAATGAAGTTCTTACACAGAGAACTAAGAAGTAGATTTATGTGATGCAGTCACTAGGGTTCAGAGAAGCAGGCAAAGAAGATTTAGTGTGAAAACTGAATAAGTGTTTTTATGTCCTAAAGCAGTTACCACGACAATGGCACAAAAATTTGACAAATGTATGCAAAATAAAGGGTATATTCGCAGTCAATACGATCACTATGTATGTTTTAAGAAATTGCCTTAGGGAGGTTTCAATTACTTACTCTTGTATGTGGATAGCATGCTGGTTGCTACATCTGATCAGCCAGAAATAGACCACATGAAGCATCAATTGGCTCAGAATTTTGAGATGAATGACTTAGGGGGAGCAAAGAAAATCATTGGGATGAATATCTGTAGGGAAATGACAACATGAAAGCTTTGACTTACCCAAAAGGTATTTGAAGAAGGGGTAAGAAGGGTTAGAGTAGATGACTCCACATAGTCAGCAAATATACCTATATCATCTCATTTTGCTTATCTGTAAACCTGTGCCCAAAAACAAGTGATGAAAAAGAAGAAATGCACAAAGTACCCTATGTAAGTGCAATTAGGAGCCTGATGTATGCCATGATGAGTACAAGACCAGACTTGGCACATGTAGTTGGGGTTGTGAATAGGTATATGCATAATCCGAGAAAGAGTCACTAACAAGCAATGATAAGTAACTTCAAATATCTCAAAAGCTCAGTTGGTGTTGGTTTGCTATTCCAGAAAAATTCAACCATGGTAGATTTGGGTGTCGGCAATGTGAATTCCAACTATACTGGCGATCTAAATCAAATACGATCAACTACTAGCTATTTATTTACTTTAGCAAGAGGTTCGATTGGGTGAAGATCTATACTACAGCCTACAGTTGCCCTGTCGACTACAGAAGTTGAATACATGACAGTTACGAAAGTATTCAAAGAGGTCATGTGGATGAGAGGATCATTGGAATATTTGAGACTGCATCAAGAGAGGACTGTAGTACTTGTGAGATCCAAAGCGTATATTTTTAATTACCATTACAATTTTTCATGCTCGCACAAATCACATATATATGCGAGAGACCACTTTGTACTAGATAAAATTGAAGAATGAGAGATCTTTCCGAAGAAAATCGTTACGAAAGACAACCAAATAGATCTGTTTACAAAGGTGCTCATAATCCCTAAATTTGCCCACTGAAAAGACTTGGTGAATATGGAGAAGTGATTATAAGCTTCTTGTTCGAATGAATTATGTACGACTTGATTCATTTGAAAGGGTGATACGTAGGCAATAAGTGCAGGTGCAATCACTTTGATTGCCTTGGGAGCCTGTTGAGATCAACTCTCACGTGGCGCACATGAGATGAGATATGATGTGAAGAATTGTCGAATAATTTTCGTAAAAAACAAAAAATTCAGGTGGGATTTAATGACGAAAAGTTAACAACGATGTTTTGAAACCGATACCAAGTTAATATGACAGTAGCTTTTTTGTGATAGATAAATGTCTTGATACCTAATTGGGGGTAAATTCGTAACCGACCATAATTATGAGCCATTTATGCATAATTAAATTATCTTTTTTGTAACTGATGGACGGATGAAGCTATTATGAATAGAATGGCTGGATTCAACCCCAAGGGTGTGTTATCTCTTAGTTTTTAAGAACTCTCCAGAAAGCGTTTCCTATCATACAGTGAAATTTCGCATCCTTTCTAATCGTAGACGTATGTGTTTATGCTGAAACACATAAATTTTGTTGTTTGTGATTGGTTTAAGAGGTTTTCTTTCTTGCACTTGCATTCCCTAATCTCAACACTTATCATATATTTTGTCTTTATCATAAGAGAATGTGGTTCAAGAGCTATCATGTGAGGATGAGAGATATGGGTGTTTATTAGAATCACAAACTCTTTTATATTTAAGAGTTGTTTTCCTTGCAAACCTCATGTTTTAGCTTTTGTAAGATCATTAAGAATGTTAATCTCTGCAAAAGGTGCAGCAATTTAAAAGGCAAATGATTGAGAGAGCTCATCGGTCGTATAACTGCATCTTCACAACTTTACATTAGCCAAAAGCAATGATGAATATTTTGAGAACCCATTTAATGCAAATGAATTATGGACGATGCACCACATGTATATTATTAATGATTAGCCATAATTCTGATTTTAGCTAATGAAATTAATTCAATACTAGTTGAATTAATTATATTAAGACTGTGGAGGAGCAAAATCCTTTAAAGATATATATGAGGCCAAAAGCCAGCTGGATCAAAGGCAAGACATGACAAATCATGCCAAAAATCAGAATCAACTATATAAGGATTACAATAGTACTACTCACCATCAGCACATTTTCCTCAAAAATACTACTAAATTACATATTTAAATATAGTTACTAAATATATATCAAAAAAAATAAAATATATATATATATATTGAATATATTTTTTTATAGGACTTAGATGTAAAAATTAAAAAAAAAATTATTAATTCTAATATGTGTAAATATAATATTTTTCAAAAAATAATAATAAAATATCTTAAACTTTTGAGCAACGGAAGTTTAAAGCCTCTAAATTAAAGGGCAAAAGTCCACAGGCAGAAAGAAATGCCAACTGTGGAAGCATGCATCAACAACAGCACGCCTTGAACTATTTGTTCTCGTACGGTCGCATGATTTTGTTTTTATTATTTAAAACAAATAAAAAAATTTACAAATATTTCTTCTTCATAAACAGTATCAAATAAAGAGTAAATGAATTTAATACAGTTCCGGAGCCTTCCGCAGTCCCAGCACAGTTAATATATCTAAACATATTATTTTTAATTTAAGTATGACATTGACTCAAGAAAATATATTTCTTAAATGAAGGTCATACATGAATATCTCTTTTATTTAATTATTATCTAAATTTTAATTAATTTTATTTATTTTTTTGAACAACCGGCCTTTCTAGCAATAAAATCTATGATTTTCTCGCTTTAATTTCATTCATAATTTAGCATCTTCCTTTTTCATATTTACACTATTTTTTCATCATCAAATTTTGTGTGTGTTAAAAGTGAGGTATGATAGCGTAACTATTTTTCATAAGAAAATATACTATGATGCCGCCAACTTCTTCACCTCATAGCACAAAATATAAAAAAGATGAGCAACTCTTTTTAAAAGAAAAATGTTAGTGCTAAAAAAGTTGGTAAAAAGAAGAATGAGATGACAAGTAAAAAGAGGAAAAAATAAATCCTAAATCTTAAATCATCACATCATCAAAAATTTTCTTTTTTAGTAATGAGTGAGCTACATATAGGGCTGGATTCAGACTGAGTTTTTTTTGAGTTTAGTCAGACTCAAACTCAAATTTTTTGAGTTTAGCCAGACTCCAGCTAAATTGAGTTCTAGTCGAGTGAATTTCGACTAAAAAAAATTATGTTCAAGCTCCAGCCGACTCAAAATATACAAAATAAAACACCTCATATTATTTGTTAAGAAAATTTTCACAGCTCTTTGATATTGAGAGATTTTTTTTTTTTTTTTTTTACAAAATAGTGCTCATTAGCATTTTAGGGTAATCAAACTTAAACCCGAAACCCCAAGGAAGAAACACAGTTTAACCACCGGGCGTTTACTATACTATATTTATATTTATTTTATATATTTTGAGGATTAGAACCTAATTCAATTCGAGTCGAGCCCAACTCGAACTCGATTCGAATTGGGTTTGAATCAACTTGTTCAACTCGTAAATCAACTCAAAAATTACAAATTGAATTTGATTCAACTCAAAATTCGAATTTTGACTTAATTTCTAGCCCCAGGTACATAGCATAAATTTATTTCTATTAAGAAAAATACTATGGTGTCACAAACTGACAGTATATTGCACCAACATCTCTTTACATCGAAGCCCACACCATTAAAAAAAACGAGCTTTGGTCCCTCCACAATAAGCTTTTCATAGCCCAAACTGTAGAGACTAGAAAAAAAGTTCAGCAAAGAATATATCAGATCTCAAGTTGAATGCATATTGGTCAAATTCTCTTTTTACTAAACCGTCATCTTACCAAAACTTTTTTGGGCTAAGAAAGGAGTATAGCAGCATAATTATTTCCTTGATAAAAAAAAATGCTATGGTGCCTCATAACTCAAAGTGCAAACAGTAGAGGGAGGAAAATAAATGTTATGGGCACAAAGATGATTGCGCATTGCGCCAATTCCATTATAAAACCCAAGCTACTATGCCTTTTTCATAAAATTTTGGGAGCTATAAGTGGGGTATATAGTAGCTAAACTATTTTCCATAATTCTTTCTACAACTTTTGTACAAGTAACTAAGTTGAGTACTGGCCCCTTATGTGAACACTAAGTGGTCTCAAATCATGATAAAGGGAACACAAGCATTGGAGCATTTTAGTTGTGTTATTTCATTGCGATTCCCAGTAGGTGGAGACAGCATCACTGCCCACGAAGAATGACAGAGAAAGTGAGAGAGAGAGAGAGAGAGATTTATGAAGAAAAATTAGATCATGGCCATAGCAATGATTAGAGGAAAGAAAACTACTGCATAAAAGACAATTGGCTTCCACTTCTTTATCACAAAGCAAGATTAGATGAGAGACTGGAATTGGAAAGGAATGGCTTCTCCCTCCCTCCCTCACTCTCTCTCCCATCTCTTTAATGCATGGCCACAAGCTTCCAAAAAAGGTGCTGCTGCTTATTAGGGTAGTGGAAACTGATTAAGCTTCATGTTTTGCATAAACAGATATGTGCTGCTTTGTGCTTTGTTGATTTCACGAAGGCTCATTTCAGTGTGTCTTCACACATCTAGTGATTTTTTGATGGGCCCGAATGAAACCATACGAGAAAGATGGCTGCGCATTACAGGCAGTGCTATCCTCCAATGAAGAAGACCTGATATGAGGAATAGTGGCTCAAACTAGAGCTTTCCACAGCATCAAAATTTAAGAGACATCCATAGGATAGGCTTAACCACAGGAGAATAGTCCTATCCAGAAAGACTGGTTTATTAGGTGCAAAAACCTCTTGAGTGCAAGTGATTCATTAGTCTATACTATGAATAGCCAATATATTACAAGTCATCAAAGCTAACACTCCCTCGAGGTCCTTGCAAGCTAAATCTTTAACTGCTTTCAGAAAAAACCAGCTAGCATGAAGCGAATAGTCATATGTAAGTGAAGCAGAATGAGTGCTCGCAGCAGCTCGTATGTGTCATAAGCATTAATCATACCAGAAAGGGTTTGGAAAGACAGCGACAGAAAGAGAGGGAGTATTGTAAGCAAAGTAATCTATATATATGATAGAAAGGTGAAAAGAATAGAAAAGAAAGGTAGCTCAAAGTTGTTTAAGTTGCATAGGCCATTGAATGCTTCAAACTGAGCATTCAGTTATTGAGAATATAAGCAAAAAATAAATGTTACCCATTCCGGGTTTATGACAGTTTCATCTCTATACACATTCTGTGGTAGAATATTCATGTAATTGTCAGAACAAAACATTATTTATATTTATAAGAAAAATGGCGCTCCCTTTATTTTTATCCAAATTATAATACGGTAAATATTGCAGTAAGCAGTAGATAAAAATAGAGTGCTAAACTGTCCCAACTTCTCTCAAAGTGTTGCCTCCATATGTTGGCAATCGTAAGAGGTTGTTTGTCAGTAAGATTTAATTCAAATAGGATTTAGCAAATTCTCGTGTGTTGAAAATTTAAAATTGTTTAGCAAGGCAGTTGTTAAATCGGTTAAATAGTGAGAATGTTTGGCAAGTCTTAACAGGATTTAAAGATTTAGTTGCTAGTAATGAGTTTTATATATTTTATTCAAGTAAAATAGCACTTGATTATCTAAGTAATAGTTAATATGCTCTAATGATGCAGTTCAGTGGTTAATGGTTTAATTAACCAGCTGTTGCTAATACTTTCATAAAAGTCAATTCAGCGTACAAATACGAAGTCGGCTTCCTGTCTTTTTGCCAGAAGTAAAATTTCAGCAATACAAAACTAGGAAAACGGCCTCTAAATCTTGTTTGGCTCATCGTGTGGACGCACGCATTAGTCCCATAAATCTGCATAGGTGTTGAATTTTTACTGAATCCCAAATTTATGCCAAAATAAGATCTAGAAAAGTATAGGATCCTGTAATTATGTCGTTTCGGAAGATTTATAAGCCTAAATCTTGGTTAAATACCACTTAAATATTATTACCAAACAGTTAAAGTGTATGAAAGAGATTGGTGTAACACAAAGTTGATAATAACTGCAAGTAATTTCATCATTGATCTTATTTCTTAAATTTTGTGCTTTGCAAGAGGATTTGAGAATATTTTGGGGGCAGAGCAGCAACATTCAAAAATAAAAGCATCGCCAAGCGAATCTTAGATCTATATATGATGGGGCAATCTTGGTGAAGAAAAAAGTACTCTATAAGAAGAGACAAAGGGGTGGTGGACTCTACTTAGCTGGAATTGCTAAAGTGGGTTGCTTGTCTTCCAATTGGAATGATCAAGTCGAATAAGACTGCAAACAGACAAAGCAAAACTAGATCATGAATTTAAAGGCAACTCATTGCTGCAAAATCACAGCAAAATATAATCAGCCTAAAATAGATAAGAATTGCCAAAATATATCGGTGACACGATAAAAAACAACTGCTTGAAAGTAAAATCGAATTTTCATTTCCCCCTTTTGTAATTCTCAATATTACTAAGGCAGACGAACATTTAAAATATGGGTTTATATATATATATATTCATCCTAAGAAATTGTAGCAAACTATGAAATGATCTAGCGGAATTGGAAGAACTAATGGATGTCGAGGGTCATTGGCTAATTATAGTAGGTGAGACCAGCACTTCGGTAGGGTGGTCCGAGGTTGAGTCAGAGGCAGACTTTGAGTATAATGTGTGGATAACCCACTTTACACCCCGGGAATCATAGTGGCCAGGGTTGTTGGCGCATTAGCAGGAGAGCTTACAGATTTATTGGATTTGGGCAGCAAATTAGCACGCTCGAATGAAGCAAATCCTCCTTGCAAGGAGGCATATGAGATGGCCAAAGGCGACTGGGTGGCCCGCTGGCAGATCCTGATTATGACGACAATTGGGGTGAACTAGAGGGTTATAAGCAGTATTTGTCAAATACAATTCATAACGCGTTATCAAAGGAGATCAATATTCAAAGGATGCTGGCCCCCTCTGAGTGGCTTCAATATTATGTTGATGAAATTCCTATAGTTCTTTGGAGATGAGTCACATTGGAAAAAGCCTTCTTATGTGAGCTTCCTCTTACAGAGAGCCCTTCATTGGTGGCTTCGGAAGGTAAGATTCATCAAAACCTTAATCCTTTTTTTAAGTAGTTTCACCTGGCCAAGTATGGAACACCTCAACATGTTGGAATCCAAAGAGTATTCATATGAGAATTCAGAGGTTGACTCTGATAATATTGATATTCTTATTAAGACTTTAAGAAAAAAAAAAGAGGCAGCAAAAGAAAAAAAAAAGCTCCAATCAAAAGAAAAAATCTAGCCATAATCAAAGACAGAGTCACGGTCGCTAATAGCCGGATTGGATGTTCTTGCGTGGAGTCGTATTTCAGTTGCTGAGATCTCTGTGTTAGAGATTTTTTTTTTGTATTGGAGTGGTGCTTGTTTTCTCTTTTTCCCCATTTTATTCTTTTGTTTTATTTTGATTATTTTCCTTTTGTTCGAGGCACCAACACGTCTATATGTTGTATGCATTGCTGATTAAGAGTTGTTTTGGAAGCGCGCCACAACGCGCATTGGAAGGTGCTAGGGTGCTCCACAGCGCCTGGACGCCCAAGAGGAGGGCTCCACAGTGCGTTGTGGCGCCCGCGACTTAGCTGACATAATTCTGAGCCCCCTATAAATATTTTCTAAGCTCTTTTTAGTGTTAGAATTGATAGAACTGATTTTTGACAGCCTCCGTTTAGGTTGTGTGTGGGGTGGCTACTCCATTGAGGAAGAAAAGGGCTCATAAGGGTTTGGTGTGGATGTACTTGTCTTGTGCTGTGATTGTGCTTGCATGTGAATTTTCTTTATTTTATTTTGATTTGCTCATCATTTATACCAATTGTTTTGCATTGTTTGAACTCTACCAAGATCCTAACCAAGTGGTAAGATCCAACAATTAGTATCAGAGAGAGATTTCTTTGTGTGAACTTTAGTGTTAGGGTTTTGTTACGAGCTGTGTATTGTTTGTGATTAAGCTTTGTAAAGCAATGGAAAACATGGGAGATAGAGTAGAAGTGGTTGGAATTTCGTTATCATTGGTGGTAGAGAGATCTCTCCACCAAGTTGTGACACATCCAACGAAGATTGAAGTGGTCAAGTTTGATGGAAGGTATGTGGCGATGCGAGGTGACAAACGCACTATGTGCACTAAATCTGGAAGATATTCTTGATGGCGAAGAAAAATCAGAAGAAATTTTAGAGAGGGATTGGATTAAATGAACTATAGCGTATGCGGTTTAATCTAAAACTGTTTAACCCAGGAGATCAAGTATGCAGATGGCGACTTCGACGTGTAAGCTATCGAAATTTCTAGAGAGCAAGTACTTGACAAAGAGTACGAAGAATTGACTCCACATGAAAAGGCGAGTCTATCAGTTCTAGATAAGAAAGGGAATCTCCATAAATGAGCACCTTAATGAGTTCACGAAGTTACTAGCAGATTTGCTAAATCTGGATGAAACTATGAAGAATGAAAACAAGGTTCTGCTTTTGTTGAACTCATTGCCAGATGAGTTTGAGCACTTCACTATGACATTGCTTCATGTGAAGGATGCTTTGAGGTATGAGGAGGTGACATCAGCCCTTATGAACTACCAAATCGAATATGGCAAAGGCTCTTACACTTCAGAGAGGAAGATTAGAAAAAAAAAGCAATGGCCAAAGAAGAGTGTTGAGTTCCAGAAGAGAGAAAAATATAGAGGCCAGAGCATTGGGTGCAATCAGTGCGCGTTCTGTTTGGAGACAGGACATTAGAAGAAAGATTGACAAAGGTAAAAGAAAAGCAGCGGGCAAATGGATCTTCCGAGGCAAAGGCTAATGTGATTCAGAATGTGGTGGATGATTCAGACTCAGAGGTATCTCTTGTTATTATTTCTATGGGTCTAATAACTGACAACTCTAGTTAGATTATGGATACGGGTGAAACGTATCACATATGTTCCCAAAAAGATTGATTTTTTTCATACAGAAAAACAGACAGTGGTGCAGTCACAATGAGAAATGATGTGTTACGTGCTGGATTGCAAGAGTTGGAAGTGTAGTGAGTGATTATGACACATGCAGGGATAGTTCAAGAACTGAAAGAAGTCAGATATGTACCAGAGATCAATAAGAATCTTCTGTTTATTGGGGCCTTTGAAGCTAAGGGATTTAAGATAATGATTGAGGAAAGGGTCTTGAAGGTCAGCAAGGGTGCAATGACTTACTTGAGAGGAGTTAGACAACGAAACCTCTACTATCTTCAAGGAAGTACAGTGACAGGTTCAGTAGCTGTGGTAGAGGATTCAGATGATGCTATGACGTTATGGCATATGAGGCTGGCACATGCAGAAGAGCCTTCACTGAGAGCATTGGAGAGAAACCGATTCATAAAATGTATAGCTTCTTGCAAATTATAATTTTGTGAACATTGTATATTTGGCAAGAAAATACGTAAACCCCCACAACACCCAAGATATACTTGAGCATATACACACAGATGTTTGGAGACCAACGAAAGCAACATCATTCAGTGGTCATAGATATTTTGTTTCTTTTATAGATGATTACTCCAAATTTGTATGGGTGCACACAATGAATAGCAAATCAAATGTGCTGGAGGTTTTCATAAATTGGAAAAAGTTGATGGAAAGTCAAACTGACAAAAGAATCAAAAGAATCTGATCGGACAATGGCGGATAATATACTTTTGATTCTTTTGTAAAAGAAAGTCAGAATTCAGGGATAGTACACAACTTCACAGTGAGAGAAACATCGCAGCAGAACAGGATAGTTGAACGAATGAATCGTACCTTGGTAGAGAAGGTGCGATGTATGTTGTCCAATGCAGGGTTGGAGAGAGCCTACTGGGCAAAGGCCATAGACTATGCATGCTACTTGGTGAACCGCTTTCCATTTGCAGCACTTAACGAGAAAACTCCAATAGAGTTGTGGTATAAACATCCTACTACAGATTATGATTAACTAAATGTTTTTGGGAGCCTAGCTTACTACCAAGTTAGTAAAGATAAGCTTGAACCGTGAGCTAAGAAGATAATTTTTGTGGGTTTTCGACACTTAGTGAAGGGTTACAAGTTGTTTGATCTAGTTGATAGGAAGATCGTGGTGAGCAGAGATGTCACATTTGATGAGGAGCTTTTCTTGAGACTCAGGAGTTTCCATCAAGTGGAGGATAATATAGAGATTCCTGTAAGCAGACAGAGAGTAAGGTTTGATGCCACCCCTTTTGTTCCATAGAAGTCTTCACATCACATCAAGGATACTCATACAATGAAGACCACATTGGTGATGTAGAAGAACAAACCGACATTGATTGTGAGACTCCAGTTCAGGAGTCGAGTGCGAGAACACAACAGCTAACCTAGTTCAGAGACTGTTGACAGACGAAAATACACGCCTGCGTTCGCACGCAAGTGTATGTGGATCTAAAGTAATAAGTGAAAAGTTTAGTTTCCGGGATTTATCAAATCTCAGGGAATGATTGTTTTGATACCGAGTTGTATTTTTTTTCACTAATGTCTAGATACAATTTTGGTTGGTTCCTAATTAGCAATACACAAGACTTAAGTAAAGATACGATTTGATTAAAAAGGAGAGAGTTGAGATTTCGTTGGAATATATTCAAGGGTTGGTTATATAACTTCATTGTTTGAATATAAACGTTCAATTTATTTGTTTTATTAAATCAAGTGAACACTATTGGAATTGGAGTACCCTCCAATTACATTGGGTTCCAATTTAGTGCACAAAAAGAACTCCTTTTGGGTTCTCCCTTGGCACATAAACTCTTATGAGATAATGATCGATTAGTTAGATTTTAGTTCCCTACGTCTAGGTTACCAAAGATATCTTTTAATTATGATGGCCTCACAAGCAAGATTCCATTTACCATGTGTCATACGTTTCACGCGCAGTTTAGCTAGATGGGAGGATGCATCATGTCAATGGATTATGTCACATCATCCATTGAAGTTCTCAATGTCCTCTCATCCCTTCTACTTTATTGAGAAGCAGAGCAAGGTTAATGGAGAACTTGGTTCTCAAGCTTCAATATTTTGGGAGAGCTAATAAGGGAGGGTGCAAGTGAGCTTTGAGAATTCTGTCACGTAATTCTCAGCTCTACTCGCACTATCTTCTTTGATCATACCCAATTAATTAAATTAATTTAGAATTCAGATCATCCAAGAATTCATTCAATAATAAATTCAACAACGTAAACAATTTTTCATTTCATTTAAATAATGTCCTCATACAACCAATATATCCCTTACATAATTTTACAACTATATCTCAACCCTCTCTAAGGGGTTTTTAGCCTTCCATTACTAAGCAAGAAAGAACATACATGCAAAGAAAAGTGAACATCGCCATCAGTTCACGGCAAGAAATTAATCAAGGGAGTTTAGGAAAAATACAAGAAATCACCTGGAGGTCTTCTGGGGTTCTCTTTACTTTTCCTGCGCTGTCCTCTTGAAGCTCCACCCTTCATTCCTAGCCGACTTTCCCTACTTCTTATTCTTGGTCCTCTCTTCCCCTTGGAGAGTTCTCCTTCTTTTCTCCTCCCGTAGCCTTTCTTTTAGGTCTTGATTAGCAAAAGTTGAAATCCTTTCAAAGTCTGAAGTTGGCCCTTAAATAAGGATGCACTCAGCCTCAAAAGCTTTCAATGTGTGACCTTTCCTTTTCCTTGACTTAATTCCCATCCCTTTTAATGTTTCCATCTGTTTAAACCTGTTGGGATTCATCAGAGATTTAATTTATCTCTTTTCAAGAGGTTGGGGAGACCAAAGGTCACATTTTTGTGGCCTTCCCCATGCTCCTTAATTATTGTTTCTGGAAATTTTGGACCGTCTGCTGCGGCGCGCTGTGGCGCACTACGACAACAGCGTTTCATATACTGTTCCAATGCGGCGCGCTACGGCAACCGCGTTTCAAATCCTGTTCCGCTGTGGCGCGCTGTAGCAGCAGTGCTCCAAACGCTTTCCTGCATGTAAGTTAGTATCTTTTTCGTTCAATCGCTGCAGCGTACGCTATGGCGCGCTGCGGCGCGCTACAACGGACAAGTTTGCGGGATTACTGTTCAATTAGTTTAACTATAGTTTTATAAAATGAAAATTTACCCGCTGTGGCGCGCTATAGCGGATAAATTTTGCAGGATTACTGTTCAATTAGTTCAACTATAGTTTTATAAAATGAAAATTTACCCGCTGTGGCGCGCTGCGGTGCGCTATAGCGGATAAATTTTGCAGGATCACTGTTCAATTAGTTCAACTATAGTTTGATAAAATAAACATTCACCCGCTGCGGCGGAGAAAGTTGCGTCACTGTTCAATTACTTGTTTATAAGGTTTTAATAAATCCTCAAGAAATGACGTTGTGGCGCACTGCAGCGCGCCGTAGCGCGTTGCGGCGTGCAAACTTGCATATTACTGTTCAATTACTCGTTTATACGGTTTTAATTTATCCTTATAGATATGACGCTGTGGTGCGCTGCAGCGGGCTTGCTCCAGGTAAGACGTTTTTATTGGACCGCCATGGCGCGCTGCGGCGGTTTTTGTCCAGCATTTGGTAAATCAGCCCATGCAGTCTATTTTCTTCATTTTCATATAAAAACATCATTTTTTACTCAAAGTATAGGAAAATATATGATGATATGAATATTTAAACACTATTTTTGCTACAAATTTCGACTATATCAACCGTCACATATGCATTGTTCGTATTGGAGGATGAGGTTCTATCCCATTACAAAGAAGCGATGGCAGGCTCAGAAGGAAGCTTATAGAAGTAAGCGATAGATGAAGAGATTGAGTCTCTTCATAAAAATGAGGCATGGAGGTTGGAGAAACTCACTCCAGGTAAAAAGACTATTGGTTGTAAGTGGGTGTATGCAAAGAAAGGGATATTCAAAAGCGAATGTGCGCTATAAAGCTAGTTTAGTGGCCAAAGAATTTGCTCAGAAGGAAGGGATCGACTATGATGAAGAGTTCTCCCCAGTTGTTAAACACTCATCAATCCGCATGATTTTAGCTTTGGTAGCACAGTTAGACCTGCTACTTGAGTAGCTTGATGTAAAAACAGTGTTCTTGCACTAAGAAACTAGAAGAGATCTTTATGGCACAACTCCCAGGGTATATTGAGCTAGGAAAATGAGATTTTGTATGAAAACAGGACATGTTTTTTTATGGAAGTTATTAAAGATCGACTCTACAACCTACAGGGCCCTGTCTACAACAGAAGCTGAATACATGACAGTTACTAAAGCATTCAAAGAAGCTATCTTGATGAAAGGCTTGCTCGAAGATTTGGGTATAAAGAAACAAGAGGTAGCAATTCATTGTGATAGCCAGAGCGCTATATTCTTAGCTGCTAACTCGGTCTATCACGCTCACACAAAGCACATAAATGTGTGACACCATTTTGTTTGAGATATTATTGAAGATGGCGAGATCTTACTAAAGAAGATTGACACTAAAGACAATCCAACGGACATGTTGACAAAGGTGCTCACAGTTCAGAAATTCATACATTGTAAAGCTTTGGTGAGCTTTGAGAAGCATCTATAGGCTTCTCATTTATTAAAACTATGGATGGCTTGATTCTTTTGGGAGGGGGATACATAAGCAACCAATTTAGTGCAGATGCAATGATGGAGAGCATAGTGGATTCAGCTCTCATGTGGAGCACATGAGATATGAGATAGAGATTATTGTTTAAAAGCAGTTCTGGAAGCACGCCATAACGCACGTTGGAAGGCGCCAGGGCGCGCCACAACGACTAGACGCCTGAGAGGCGGGCGCCATAGCGCTCAACAGCACCTGGACGCCTGAGAGGAGGGCGCCACGACGCACCGTGGCACCCGCGGTACAGCCGGCACAATTCTAAGCCCCCTATAAATATTTTCTAAGCCCTTTTTAGAGTTAGAACTGATATAACCAATTTATGACAGCCTCCATTTAGGTTGTGTGGGGTGGCTGCTCCATTGAGAAAGAAAAGGGCTCCTAAGGGTTTGGTAAGGGGTTTCTTAGCCCTAAATCATTGTAATCTTCTCCATTTAGTGAACTTTCTCTGCTTTCCTCCCAGTGAATGTAGATGTTAGCACAGAACCACGTAAATCTCTTTTTTTATGATGTGATTGCGTTTACATATGAGTTTTCTTATACTTGTGAATTAATGAATAAATAAGTTATGCTTAATATCTATATATTTATTTCTTAAATCACTCAATATGATCCTGCGGCTAGAGGACTTGTTATGCCTCACAACAGGTGTTGGATTAGCTCCCGCAGACCCGGCACTGGGTCCTCACAGGACTAGCCTCGTCCCTAACCTAAATCAACCACCATTTCGAAACCCTTGCAAACATTCACAAAACATAATAAATACTTTCCGTTCTGTGACATTATTCTGGCAAAAATTTAGCATTTCATTCAATTCTAACAAGAATAAAGCTCAAAGGGAAGCTTAAGCAGCAACAACAACAAATTAAGTGCAAGAAAGTAGCATCTGTGTACCTTTGTTTCAACAGTGATCGAGAAGTACTCACAAGGCTAATGTGTCTGCAAAATTTATATTTGAAATCTTTATTAGTCTTTGAAAGTGATGTTTGCATTATAAAATATCTCTACCGTTCTTTAAGCTTAAATATATTATTATTTATCGATCTAATTTCTAATACTTACATTATTCACAAATGATAAGAAGAAAGGCTTCACTTATACTATCGAATCCTACCACTATAGTTTTAATAGAATCAATGATCATCTTTTGCATTTGATCTATTTGGTTATCCCCATCTCTAGCTAGGTTACGTTCTAAATCAGCTCTCAAAAACTCTCTCATGAGTTTATCTTTATCAATACATATGTTAAAAAACTTAAAGACAACTCCAATAACAATCTCAAAGCAGTTCCCATTTCATCAAATAATTAACCCCATTTCACTCTAAAATAAAGAGATTTATACCCAAAAATAGCTCATAAATCTGCTAATCTAGAGGAAATTCCAGCACAAAATTCAACCTCTAAACAACCATCAACTTGGAATTAATATAACCTATAGTTGTTCAGCACAACCTTATATACAACTCCCCCAAATGATGCTTAGAAGAGCCCCAGTTCAATGGTTAATAGCATTAGACAGCAGCTGTTGCATTCACTCTTATAGCTACTCAGATTAGCCTTTGAATAATCACCAAATTGGAATAGCTACTACTCCCGACTACACGGAACAGTCCCACTTTATGTATACCCCAAATAGCTGCTCGGTGCAGCCTCCCTTCAACGGCTTAAATGAGAGCCATTGTAATCCTCATGCAAGCTACCAACAGCTTGAATAGCAGCCACCAAAATAACGTTTGCAAACTTCTTAATTGAGCCCACAATGTAGCACATAAGCAATTACAAAAAGGCAGCCCAAATGCCTCTAATACTTTTCCTAAGGTAAGTGCTGATCTAAAAAGGTTTTGGCTTGAACAATTCATAGGGAACATGTGCCTAGATCCGATTATCATTCTAGGTCCTGTTATGTTAGATTGATAAGTCAAAATAGACTGAAATTGATTTACAAGAATTTGCTATTTATTGTTATGCCAACAAAGATGGAGGCGAAATGAGCTTTATTTGATAAATGTAAGTTTATATAAGCTGTCAACAATGGGTCATTACTTATTTTTTTTTATAATTGCACAACCTTGAGCATCACCATGATGCTCCTCTATTATTTGGTCTTAAACAATTTGGAAAGCTAAGAAATTCCTTTCTCGCCAAATATTTTCATACATCGATATGGATGGTTATTTGATCCTACAACATTTTCACTCTTCATTATCTTTAAACTATTCCAAATCTCAATTTTGACTCACCAATCAAATGAAAATGTAATTGATGATACTTTAATAACATTAAATTTACTTAAACTAATTATATTAGTACAAACTTCATTAAAAAGATCAGTGATATAGTTGATTCAATTATATTAAATTTTTTCATTCATAAGAAAAAAATTAAACTCGTAATTAATATATTTTACTCAAGTCATTAATCCCTCAATCTCTTAGTTTAGCTAACTTAAACGTGTCTTTCATCCTCAACAATTTCTAATTTATCATATAAATTCTCAAATGATGTAATCTTAGAATCAGGAGTAGCTATTTAACATATCATTAGTGTATATTTCATTTAATTTTTAGTATTCTTATATTTAAATAACTTTTATATCATTTTTTAAACTTCATTTAAATATTATAGTTTTACAACTAAATATTTTTATTATTAAGTACTCCTCCCTTTGAATCACCAATTCATTTTTATTATCAAGTACCATGTGATTTTCATATGGTATTTATTAATTTAAATAAGATATTATTAAGTACCTAGAGAATTTCTTTGAAGAAAAGTTAAGAAAAACGGATTGTTTGTTTATAATGATCATATCAAAGATATGCATAATTGAGCAATTTCTCGTGTTTGAACAAAAGATGGTTTACCAAAAGATTTTTTTTTTTCAATAAATCAACATCAAGAATCATTTATGTGCATATTACTTCACATAAATTAAGGGTATTCTTACAATACACATTCAAGAGGCGCCTTGCACATGTTATTTAAAGTTGTATTCTTGTTATCAATAAGGCTATGGAAGAGTCGCTAATATGAATTTAAATTCTTTTGGATCATAGATTTTGTTTATCATAGAATTCTAGTTAGCTTCTACTTAAGTTAGTTTTATTGTAGGTTTAGAAACTTTATAAACCAAAGATAAAATGGTTAATAAAAGGACCAAGGAAGTTTAGGTTATAAAGTCAAGAAAATCATGTGATATCAATTGCAGCCAAAGACACAATGACGAGTAGTGCTGAAATCTTTGCTCAAATAAAGGGAATGATGAATAATTTTATGAAAAACTCTACACTTTGATACTAATGGAAATTGGGAAATAGTATTGGATAAGTGTCTCAAGTTATTCCAAGACTGTGACAAACTCATTTCACAAAAGCAGTATATTCAACTACAATCTTGGAGATGGAAACTATATTTTTATATAAAAGTAATTCTTGAAATAAACTTTATTTTTAGCCATTGTTAGCACGTTTAAAATTTTTTAGAGAGCATTTACTATTAAAACAAAATCATAATATTAAACTCATATTAAAAATGGTAAGATAACAGATGTAAAATTTAAGAAAGCTTCATAAAGATCATAAGTTTTTAGAGATATAACAGATTTTTAACCATACATCTTTCCTTTTAAAACAAAACTTCAATTATACATACTTTGGCATCTTTATATATTCCAAAAATATATGCATTTAAGTTTTAAAAATATTTGAAATAAAATTCTAAAAAAGTTGAGATTAGGGCACTTCCAAAATTTAAAAATTGTTTTAGTAGAAAGTCAAATTTTTCAAAAAATTGGATCTAGGATATTTTCAAATTATTAAAAATACTTACAAGACATGAACTTGAAATCAAAGAAATAGCAAGTTAATTAATCAGTTGAAGCATAGTTGAGTAGGCTTCCCCACACTTGCGTACAAGAAATTGCTTTTGTATTTACTACGAATGAAAAAAAAATAGAAAAAGGAAACTTTCAGACTTTATATGAAAGAGATACAAAAATGACAGGCTTTATTGTTTAATACAAACATATTCATGAAAATGAAAGGTCTTTTGCATAGCGAAGAGGCCTCTTCATGAAGTTTGCTAAAGTAATTCAAATAATTATGGAATATCAAATAGCAAGGTAAAAAACATCAAGAGAATAATGAGTTATACTAGCAGCTTTGCCATTACAACATGTTATGTTATATTTCTTTTACAACATAACCATTTTATTTTTATAACGTGCATATAAATTCTTTTTCTAACATTTTTAAATGCATATATAGTTAGTTTTTTATGAAATTTATACTTGAACACTAGCAATTTTAGACCAAAATAATCAATTCAGATGGCAAACAAAGAGCAATTTTAAAAATGCATTAAGCACTCATAAAATCGGGCAAGTATTCTATGTGTTGAAATATTCTTATCGTAATTATTGTTTATTAGTCTCTTCTCAATTACTTAAAAGATGTGTATAACAATTTACAAGTTCAAGCTAAAAGTTAAAGACCCTTCATCAATGTAAATAGATGATTAATAAAGAGTTGTCTAAACACAAGAATAATGAGAATTGAAAGTAATATAAGATAGCTTTTTATCATGAGTCTGAAAAAGTTATTGAGATGCGTAACATGTGCTCTCAATAGTTTTCTTAGACTAATGATAAACTATATTATACTACTTTAAATTTTTATTATTCATATGTTTAGTCAACTCCTTAAAAAGATGAAAAAAATTCAATAAAGATAGGCAATCTATAAAATTTAATAGCATCCATATTAATGAGTGGATATACTTGGGTGATAAGAGTTTCAATGTCTATGAAGGTATTTACTATATTAAAAACTAAAAAATATCAGAGTTGAATATTGTGATGCATATTTGTAAGATCAAATATGATTACTAAGATTGTTCAAATTATAAAGAATTTAAAGAGTAAAAGTAAATGAGATCTAATCAAGCATAGTTTATAAGAAAAAACTAGAATTTCACATAATCAATTTTATTATATTTCAAGTAGATCAATTATAGAGGCTATGTGTTTACTAAAAAAACTTGGTGGAGAAATGTTAAGACAAAAGATCTTAGTATGGTATTTAGTAATTTAAATAAGACATTATTAAGTATTTAGAAAAATAATTGAGAAAAATTGAAAGAAAAAAAAGTTTCTTTATATTGATAGTATCAAAGATATATATAGCAATTTCTTCCTTGATAACATAGAGCGGTTTACCAAAAGTTATTTTTTAATTTTAATAAATCAACATGTCTAAGTGCATATCACTTTACATAAATTGGGTGTTCTTGCAATACACATTCAAGAGAAGGTGCCTTGGCACATGTAATATATAGTTGTATTCTTCGTATCGAAAAGATATTGTATGGGGTCTACACAAATTTCCATAAAATTTATAGGGTATCATATTAGTAGCTCAAAAAATGAAATTTATGGAATGTAAGTATAATGACCCTAGATCATTTATATAAGGAAGACGTTCATTTTCCGCAATGTCTAGATTTTGTTATTTTCTCGCAAATTTTAGTCTTCAGTTAAAATTCCCGCTAAATCCGTTTTCGTCAAAAATTTTCTGTTACAATTATTGATTGAGAAAGTTTTCAAAACTCAATTAATGCTAAAATAGAAATTAAGATTTGTCATTAACCCATACTTAATTTAGTAAAGCATAAATTACCTCATTAAAGCAGCTACCCATGTAGAAATGCCGGCAATTATGCTATTCCCAAATTTTATTTCTCGTAACATATGGGCATTGATAGACTTCCCAGCAGTACGAAAAGGGAGTGTGTTACGCACGCACACCCTATTTAATAGAGTGCATGCCGCTCGACTTTTCCCCACTCGGTCGTTTCTTGCTCTCGACCCTCACTCTCCTCCTCAGCCGATCGAGCGTCTCGATCCAACTCGCCGACGGAGACGAAGACTCGTTCGACGCCGAAGCCAAAGGCGAAGACGATCGCAGAACCATTCGACACCGAAGATGATTGCAGACTCTCTCCTTCCGCTTGACTCTTCCACCCGCCCGACGCAACATACCTGGCAGCCAAACAAAACTAGATCTTCTCCTCTTTTCGCTCGACAGAGACACAGACAAAAGAAGAGACGAATCTTGCCGTCAACGTCTCAGGGATTTGCACGAATTTCTCTGCTCGATTTTCTTTTCTGCGCCCGATCTCTTCAACAGGTACGATCTTCCTCACCCCTTTCTTCAACCGATAGGAGAGTTGTAAAGTAGGGTATAAATAATTACTATTAACTGACAATTATTCGAATTGTTTCATGTATGCAAGTAATCGTTATAAATAGATTAAGTGACTCATTTCGATATCAAAACAAGTTGTTAACTAAATTCTCATAACTTAAAATAGGGATATTATCAAATATAGCATGTTATTTGGATATTTTTTAAGCACTCTAGTACTTAAGTTGTGTAACAAATTAAGAAAATCATAAATGGAGATTTATATTAAGGGCATTCTAGTTTACTGCTTATAATTTTAAGATTTGAATCGCAAGATTTATAAACTATTAAATATTGATAAGTATTTCCCTAGTTCGTAGTCGTCTGCTTGTTTATAAAATTTGATTTTTAAATAATGTAACTAATACTTTAGTGATGTTGGAAATTTCATTTTAATGTTTAATGATTTAGAATAATGAACTTTTACCTTAATCAACATCTTAAAATATGCAGCCATTCGTCTTACTTAATTTTGTACCTTATATCGCTTAGAGCAAAGATCTTCCAAAATTATAGTGAATCTTATGATTATTGATAAATAAATTGTTTTTAAATGTCTTTATGAGGCAATTGAGAGTTTAGTATGGAATCACTTGAAAATGAATCAAAGTAATAATCGAGTTAGGCTATTCAAAACTACTTACTGTTAGCAAAAACTGCTTCACCGATGGAAATTATTGAATTATAGCTATTAGGGTCACTTCTTGGATCCAACAAAAAGGGTATTTATGTTCCACGACAATATTTTCTTTGTACAACTATTAATTACTAAAGCCACCAAAGATATGTTGTGACTCTAATATCCATTAAATTTAAGGATGTTTCTAAGAACCTTGACATATTATTATGATTCTCATATGACTTATAATTTAACCCATGCAAGCTCACTTAGGGTTTAAGAATACATGAATTTTAATACTGATTTTTCTATATTATTCTAAATTAACTCAGATAATCTCTTAACCAAAGTTAGTTTATATGCGTCATAAATCAAGAGGAACAAAGAATCACAAGATTCATAATTAACCAAAAGCTTATGAATAAAAATTTTAGTTTTCATAGAGCAAGCAAATACTTTCAAAGTTGAATAGAATTTCAATTATAACTTTTGCAGATACATCAAGTTTGTGAGTGATTCATCTTATTAAGTCAAACACAAAAGGTACACTGAATATTACTTTATATGCTTTTATTTTTATTACTGCTTAGGCATCGCTTTGAGACTATTTTGTATTGTTATTTAATACGTTATTCTTACTACTAATGATGTAAAAGAAACAATATGATGTTTATGTACCTTGTGAATGTTGCTAAAGGTTCCGAAATGGAGCATGAATAGGTTAGGGACGGGGCTAGTCCTCGGGAGACATAAGGGTGCCATCTAGAGCTTTTGAGATGGTTCAGGTGAAAGTTATGCTTTTATGTATTTATTGAACCTAGCCTCAAGGTTCTGGCTTTGCCCATCAGAACTATTATCATTGCTTTATAAAATCAAGTCATAAACATAAACATGAATCTTTTTATGCGTTTACTATTTGAAAATTTGGCATACGATAAAGAAATATTTATTTGTAGGAGTAATGATTATTTTTATTTGCATTTTACCATATTTTCTTGCAATGATTATTATTTCATTTTTACTTTCCGCTTTTGCTTAAAAGTATATTATTTAATATTATTTGTACTTAGAATGTGCACTAATGTATTATTCTAACTGCAGCTGACAACATTTCCAAAATGCCCACATGGTCCTCCTAAGCTTTTACATCACTCATCCTAGAAAAATCTATAACTTATTTCAGAACCTACCTTCCCTACTTGCACCTTATCTAATTAGGATTAATGGAATCTTATTAGATATATCCTGCATTTCAACAGACTAATTCAGTTGCTTGGTGAGTTTTATCTCTTAAAATTCAGAATTAATCATTCAATTTCTAACTATATTACAAGTGTTTTAATGATACTATTCCTTCAGCAAATCTCAATGGAAGTTAAATACAGCTGCTACCATTGATTGAGAACACTCGGTTGAGCTGAAACAATCCTCCTTTTGTTGTTTCACACAACATTAGAACTCACAAACAGTTCCTCGATGAATCTAGGTCAGAACTCGATCTTGTATTATAAGTTTGTTGTTCTTAACTAAGGCACGTTCATAGCTTTACCTAGGGAGTTATAACATGGACAACTAAATTGAATACGAGCAATGATATTAGGCAAGTACATAAATCCTCTTTAGAACTTCTTTTTTTTATAGATTTAATGCGATATGTAAAGACAATGCCCTCATATTCTATATTGCAAGGTATTGTAGGTACAATCAAATCGGTTCCCATAGAACAAATATTTTTGATACAAGCACATTGCATTTAACGTAAAACTCCATTTCATTGGATCATATTGAGCCTAACAAATTTGATCAACTCTTAAGTGCATAAATCCCAATGCAATCATAGATTAGCTTGAGATTGATATCTAAGGATCTTCATAATAAACCTTGGTACTTGTTTAAGGGTACAAAGGAAAAACAATTACAACTCCCGAGGCATCAAGAGGTAATTAAATTTTTGAATTTACTTTTATGATCACCACAAATAACATATACAGAACTTCTAATTTAATTGCATAAATTCTGATGTTTCTAAAATTCGAACATCAAATGGGGTTTAAATTGATACTTCTAAATCATTAATTTCAGTTTAAGACTTTTACTTGCATTCTCATTGATTCAACAATCAAACAACTTCTAATATCTTTCAATTCATTCTTAGTAATGCAGCCCGTATCACTTCTCAGTGCTTACACAATTAATTGTTCTTAATATCCTTTAATCTAGACAACTATGTTCTATACCAAGCTTAAATAGCAGTTTCAGAATACTAAAAAAAAACTATCCCAATTTTATTCAGACATAAGCATTATGTATTTTTAAACGACAACTAATAAAGTCCAAAATTTAAGGGGACGATCTCATACCTATGAAATCGGTTGGCAGAAGAAACAGATGGCTCGGAGATGCAGAACTGGAATTGGATGCAGGAAATCAGGTGGAACTTCAGCGGAAGGAGTTGAGGCGATCCTACTTGCCAATGAAGCTGACGGACGAGACGATCTCTGTTGACGAACAAGGATTGAACGTGAGGAGATTCGCAGACGCCGAGGGTCTTCTTCAATAGCCGCTTCATTCCCAGGGAGCAGGGAGTGGCTCGGGATATACTCTCACACGACGTTCAGAGCGGAGAAGGAGACAGAGCGTATGGATTGCACGAGAGCTGCGATAGTTTAATGTTCAGGTCTCGTAGGTTTCAATTGCCTAAATACACTATCGGTCAATTTTATCGAAGCATCACCCCTCTTCTGCAAGAGATGTCGCTCCCTATGGAGACAAAGACGTTGTTTTTGCGATGTGGCAGCAATGGAAGAATCGACAAGTAAGATATTACCGTTCCATTTTTTTTTTGAATGAAATTAGTAAAAATTGTAGAAATATATTGGCGGAATATCAACATAAAACGAGTTTCGGGGGAAAAATCATCAGAAAAATAAAAATTCGCGGGTAATAATGCAAAATAAACTATAGAGGGTAATAACGAATATTTAGGATTGGGCAGGGATGTTAACGTCTTTCTTAGTAACAACCAAGGGTCGTTATAGACTCTCCCACTTTAGAACGATGTCGTCCTCGACGTCATGTCAAATATAAATGTAACTTTATATTAAAAATTTAATTTATGATTACCTGAAGAAATAGCATGGGGTACTCTTTCCTCAAATCCTCCTCACGCTCCCAAATTGCTTCCTTAGCACTATGATTCTTCCATTGTACTTTGACCATAGGAATTGTTCTTTTTCTTAATCAACGATTGTCCCATTCTATGATTTTATCGGGTCATTCAACGTATGTCAAATCTGGTTGGATTGTGATACTGGGTGCTATTATCTGTTGAGATAGTTTATGTAGGCATCTTCGAAGAGACGAAATATGAAATACATTGTGAATTGCCGTAAGGTTCTCAGGTAATTTTATATTGTAAACAGTAGCTCCAATTTTAGCTATCACTTTGAAAGGTTCAACATATCGTGAACTTAATTTCCCAGTCACTCCAAATCTAAACATTCCCTTCATACTACTTACTTTCAGGTATACAAAGTCTCCAACCTGAAATTCCAGCATTCGGTGTTTGGAATTGTGATATATCTTTTGACGAGCTAGGGCAACAACCGTTCTACTCTTTAATAGTTGAATCTTTCCGTTAGTTTCTTTCACCAATTCGGACTCATAAATTTGAACATCCCCAATCTCTATCCATGATAGGCGTAAGACATTTCCTTCCGTACAAAACTTCATAGGGGGTCATGCTAATACTAGTCTGATGGCTATTGTTATAAGCAAATTCAACTAAAGGTAAATATTTTTCCCAGCTCCCAATGTAGTCGAGTATATACAATCTTAGAAGGCCCTCTAGAACTTGATTCACTTTTTCTGTTTGCCCGTTAGTTTGGAGGTGAAATGCAGTGCTCATGGCAAGAGTAATACCCAGATCGTCGTGCACTACTTTCCAGAACTGAGAAGTGCATCTGCTGTCTCTGTCTGATGTAATCGTCGTTGGGATTCCGTGCAATTGAACGATTTCCCTGATATATTCTGGAGAGCTCCATCAGATCAGTCTGCTTTATTAGAAGAAAATGTGCAGATTTTGTGAGTTTGTCAATGACAACCTAGATGGTATATATTTCTGATTTGCTTTGGGGTAAACTCACTATAAAATTCATGAAAATATCAATCCACTTCCATTTCGAGATTGGTAGAGATTGTAAGAGTCTTCCTGGCCTTTGATGTTCTGCCTTATTTAAATTGTATGCATTGCAAGTGCCACAAACTCTCCTACATCTTTCTTCAGTCCTGACCACCAATACATTTTTTTAACCTGAACAGTGCGCTTCTTGTAATATCATAATTTGCAATTTATTATCCTTAGGTACCCATAATCGAGTTCCGTGATAGATGTAACCATCCTTCTCTTGAAGATATTTATTATTTCCTTCCGAAATAAGATGCTTTATTTTTAGATACTCTGTATTTTTCTCTTAGGATAGTCTTATGTGCTTTTCTAATGTTGGTCTTGTAGCTCATGTAGCCAGAATGGTGTTCAACTGGTTTGTAGTTACCAAATCTATTTCTAATTAATTCAGTTCCTTAACCAGATACACGTTGATAATCATTGTGCTGAGTGTACTGACTAATTTTCTACTCAATGCGTCAACTACGACATTGGTCTTGCCTGGGTGATATTGAATATCCAAGTTATAATCCTTAATGAGTTCTAGTCATCGCCTTTGCCGACAGTTTAACTCTCTTCGAGTAAAAATGTATTTGAGGCTTTGGTGATCTATAAAAATTTAGCATGTTATCCCATAGAAGTAATGCCTCTATATTTTGAGGGTGAAGATTACTACGTCAATTCTAAGTCGTGCACCAGATAGTAATTACTCTCATATATTGCATTAAAACACATCCAAGTCTTGCCTTGGACGCATCGGTATAGGCTTGGTAATCCATCCCTTCTTGTAGTAATGTCAAATTAGGAGCGGTCAAGAGGACATTCTTTAATTTCTGAAAGGATTCTTCGCATTTCGGGTTCCATATAAAGGGTACCATTTTCTGTGTCAATTTGGTAAGTGAAGCTAATATTTGAGAAAACCCTTATACAAACTTTCGATAGTAACTGGCAACCTAGAAAACTTCTTATTTCTGTTACAGACACAGGTTGCGTCCATTCTTGGATGGCACTGGTTTTCTTCTGATCCACCTAGATTCCCTTAACACTTACCACATGGCCTAGAAAAGCTATATAATTCAATCAAAACTCACATTTGAAAAATTTTGCATATAATGTATTAGACCTTAGGGTTTCCAAGACCTCCCCGCAAATGAACTTCATGATCTTCTTCATTCTTGGAATATATTAGGATATCATCGATGAAGATGATTACAAATTTATCCAAGTGAGGCTATAAAACTTTTTGCATCAAGTTCATGAATAATGATAGAGCGTTCATCAAGGACATTACTAAAAATTTGTAATGTCCGTATCTCATTCGGAATGCTAATTTTGGGATGTCCTCTTCTCTTATCCTTACCTGGTGATATCCGGATCGAAGGTCAATTTTGAAAAATGCCACTGCTCCAGCGAGCTGATTGAACAAGTCATTGATGCGAGAAAGAGGGTATCGAATTTTGATTGTGACTTTGTTCAACTCTTGATAATCAATGCACACTCTCATGGTGTCGTCTTTCTTTTTGATAAATAACACAGGAGCTCCCCATGGCGACATGTTAGAGCAAATAAGGCCCTTGCTGAGTAATTTCTTTAATTGATTGTCCAGCTCTTATTGCTCTTTGGAAGCCATTCTGTAGGATATTTTTGATATTAATTGCGTTCCAGGAATCAGATCGATGGTTAAATCTATTTCCCGCACATGAGGTATTCTTGGCAATTCCTCAGGAAATACATCTAAAAATTCCTTTGCAATTTTTGTTTCTGCTAAAGGAGTAGCTCCTTCATTTCCCATCATCATCACCACGTAAGTTTCACAACCCTTCAATATCAGTTGGGTCGCCTGTATGACATTAATGAGAGATGCGACAGTGCTAAGACTCCCCATAAATGCCACTGGTCTTCCTGCACTCATGGCTTCAAATGTTTCGCCATTAATTGGGATGTTGCATCCGCAAAATTTTCCCGCGCTCATGATGGCACCGAATAGTAATCCCACATTCAATTTTTGTTTTAACTCAAGACATAGCAATTGTAACTTCCCAACGAATGATTTAGATATACTTGAGTGGCATGCACCCGTATCAAATAGGGTTATACACATGTGGTCAAGAAAATGCAAGGTACCTAATATTAAAAATATACTAATAATGCTTTCAAAAATTACTGAGCAAGTAATGAGGAATATAATAAGAAATATCTGACACAATGTCGTTGTCCTCTGGAGCCATAATAGAGGTTAGAGTATAGACTTGTAGTGGCAGAAAATCCTGTAGCGGGTCCCTTCTTTCGAGCCGACGTAGCAGCGAGTGTAGATGCTTGGGCAGGCCTGATCACCGGAACTGACGCACGAGTAGGTGAAATTAGTAGGGCAGTATTAGACCTTGGGAGAATATCCCCATCAACTGTTTTGATAGCCCTACAGAAACGATAACCATGACCTGGTCGGTCACCCGGTAGCATCTGTTGCCAGTATAATAACATCTTCAAATGGGGTTCGGTCATTGGCATTCAGAGTTTGTCATTTCCCCAGTTGATTTGGACATGGTCTGGTGTACTCTAGCTTGAAGACTGAACCAAGATCTCTTAAAATCTTATTGGGGTCGGTGGAGCAATATTGCCTTTTCCCTTGGCGTTCAGCTATCCTCTGTTCATTGTATTCTAACATCGTTGCACAATCCAGTAGCTCCACAAAATTGGTGTGATTGAGTGGTATTAAACTAGTCCGACTCTTTTAATCCTTCCAGAAATCGGCAGCACTTAGAGGCTTCTGTGTCCACAAGTTTGTGGACGTATCAGGATAACCTGATGAACTCAGTTTCATAAGCTGCTACCGCTCTTTCCCATTGTGTTATTCTGATAAATTGATCTTCCAAGATCTTTCGTGCAGAGTCGGGTATATAACGAGCTCTGAATGCCTCTGTGAATTCTTCCCAATTAATGTCTTCTAAATCTAACCCAGCAAACTAGGTCCTGTGGGTGACCCCCCACCATTGTTACACTTCTCCCATAAATAAGCTCTTGGCCAACCTCACTGCATAAGTAGCTGAGCACCTTATGTTCTTTAATTTGTCTTCTACCTCTTGTATCCAGTCCTCCGCCTCCATCGGGCGGGCTGACCCGTCATAAAACGACGCGTTTAGCTTTAAGAAGGCTTTCAAAGCCCCATTAATCTTGTGCTAATGTTTTGGAGGAGGTACTGGCATTATGATGTCTTGATGCCGGTTTAGCGGAAACTATTTCGACATCGGGTGTTCACTTACCGTAGGATCATATTGAGTAATGAAAAAAAAGGGACAAAAAAATATAGGACATTTCTCATTTATTTTAAAGTTCATCAAGATCTGTCATCGTACTCCTTGTACAAAAGTGAAAAATAAATATAAAAGATAAGCAAAATAGCGCCATCACAGATCCATTGGCAGATTGAAAATTTTAAGCATTAGGGTTCTTGTTAAAGCTCTTCCAGAAGTACCTGATCTGATATTGTATAACAAATAATACCAGGATTGGAATTCCCAGTAATTAGATAGTACTATAAGTGCCACAGTAATCAATGCAGTATTATATTTTATAATAGCAGAGATGTGATTTACAAAAGAGATGCAGGAAAAATAATAAGGTAAAAAATGCAAATGAAATAATTAATTCCCTGCAAAATATATTAGCTCAAAAATGTAGGTTACTGATATCATTTTTCTAATAACTCACCACGAATATTGTTACCGATGTCATTTTTCTAGTAACAATCCACGAATGCTATTACCGATGTCATTTTTTCGGTAATTAGCCATAAATGTCGTTACTGATGTCATTTTTCCAGTAACTAGCCACAAATGCTATTACTGATGTCTTCTTTCCAGTAATTAGCCACGAATGCTGTTACTGATGTCATTTTTCCAGTAACTAGCCATGAATGTTGTTACGTTGGTTCCGAACAACCAACAAGCTTCAAATTGAAATTTTGGCTCAAAGCAATTAAAAGCTAAGTAGCAATAACAATACAAAATATAATACTTGTCATATACTGGGTACATTTTGTCTTTTAGATTCGGATGAGTGATAGTTCGCTCAATATGCATTTAAAATTCTCAATATTTTAGCCAATGATTTTTAGGAATATTATTTTCTTTTAAGAATTTTCTTATATTCATCTTTTCTTGTCTTTCACATTCTCATAATGATATAAGTCTTTATTTAGTCATTTTATGTAAGTTTATCATATTAATGTTATGAAAGAATAAAAACAGAAATAAATTGATTAATTAAAAATATAATAGACATCTTTATTTATATTTTTATTATTATCCATTATGATAATGTGAATGATGTATTTGAGATGTTAATACTATTATTATTATTATTATCATACTAATGATTAAGCACAAAAGAAAAATTTTCATTTCTTTTCTTTTCCATTTCTTACCTTAGATTAGGATTGCTTGGAGAATGAAGGAAGGCTGGAGGAGGGCTGTGGGGTTGCTGGTAGGGGCTGAGGATGTAGCTAGCAACTTGCTCGCTGCTATGGGCTGAGGGAGGAGTTGCTGTGGGGGCTGGTAGAGAAGCTGATAGGGGCTGAGGAGGGAGCTAGCAGCTTGCTGGCTGTAATGGGTTGAGGGAGGAGTTGCTGTGGGGGCTGGTAGAGAAGCTGGTAGGGACTAAGGAGGGAGCTAGCAGCTTGTTGGCTGCTATGAGCTGAGGGAGGAGTTGTTGTGGGGCCTGGTAGAGAAGCTGGTAGGGTTGAGGAGGGAGCTAGCTGCTGCTGCTGTGTGGGGAGAGGACAAGAGGGTTGCTGCTGTAGAGGAGAAGGAGGGCTACTGTGTGGGGAAAGGAGGGAGGAAGAGATGCTATGTAGGGAGGAAGGGCTGCTGCTGTGTGGGGAAAGGAGAGAGGAAGTGCTGCTGTTTGGAGAGGAGAAGGAGGGCTGCTGAGGAGGAGAGGTTGGCTGCTGTGGGCTGAGGGCTGAAGGCTGGGGGAGCTGCTGTGGAAGTTGGAGAGGGCTGGAATGGCAGGAGGAGAGGTTGGGAGAGTTGCTGGAGCTGCCTGGAATGGAGAAGGAGCTACTGGCTGTGGGAGATTTGGCAGGGGGTTGCCGACTGTGGTAGGGGAGCTGGTAGGGGTTTGGGGGCTGCTGTTTGGAGAGAAGGGAGGGCTGGCTACTGTGGGTTGGCAGGGATGAGGAGGAGCTGCTGGCTGGGAATGGGGAGAAGAGTGTGGAGAAGAGGGCTGGCTATGGGGCTGAGGAGGAGGGGCTATTGTGGGGCTGAGGAGAAGGAGAAGGGAGAGCTGCTGTGTGGGCTAAGGAGGAGGAGGGGCTGCTGTGGGCTGGCTGGCTCTGGGGAGAAGAGGGCTGGAATGGCAGCAGCTTGGAGAGGAGAAAGAGGCTGGTTGTGGGGAGAAGAGGGCTGGAATGGAGGAGTTTAAGTAGGCAAGGAGGAGGGCTGGCATGGCAAGAGATAAGGGACAACTGGCGTCATTAGTTAGCGCCATTATGGCGCTAAAGGCCGTAAGGGCCGCAGTTTTGGCGGAAGTTTCCGTAAAAATTCAGAACTTGGATTGGAAGGGGAAAGAAAGAAAAAAATTTGAGAAAATTTTAGAATTTTTACTTAAACTTAAATTAATCGCATTTTTCCGCCGTTTGGCGTCCAAATACAATGAAACTTGACACCGATGTGTGTTATGATATTACGAACACCCTCGCGCTGAAAATTTTCGATTCGGAATAATATTTTATTTTATATTAATTTTTGAGTTTAAGAAATTCAAAAATTAACTACAATGAAACCGGAGTTCACAATTTGATGAGACTTCTCCAGCAGCCTTTAAATAATATACTTAACATAACGACACAGAAAATGATGAATTCGGGCACGTATTTCAATGTTCAAGATTTTTAGAATTTAAATAATTTAAGAAATAAAACAGGAGCTTCTGTTATCCGGATTTCTCCCATACTATGGCACTTTTATCTTTAAAATTAATCTTACCTATAGTATTTTTTGTTTGCCCTAATTCGAAATTCCCCGGGATCCTCATTTCTAAGGCTAGTTTTGACCTAATTTGCAAAGTAACGACTTTGGGTCGTTACAGGCATAGACCTGGGCATATAAGTAGTGGTGTTATGTTGGTTGGCTAATATATGTGCCATCATTTCTAGTATCCTATCTGTCTTACTTTCAAAAGGTCTTGAAGGCATAAAGACTTTTACTGGAGTCTCCGTAGGCAGTTCAAGAAAGTATTCTTCTGGATTCATCTATAAGAAGAGTTTTTTTTTAATATTCATTAAAATAGAACAAAACAACACTTATTTTTGTATAATATCATTTAATGTTTATCATAAAGATAAGAAATTTGACTGTATAATTTATCATGACATAAATAAAATAGATGAATAAGAGCAATCTAATTGTTCTTGATATCTTTTAGTTTAGACAACTATGTTCTATTAATCTTAAATAATAGTTTTAGAACACTAAAAAAAATCTATCCCAATTTTATTCAAACATAAGCTGTGAGGTCCCAATGCCGGTTCGGCAGAAACCGTTCTGGCATCGGGTGACTTCTCACCGCAGGATCATATCAAGCAATTTGAGAGAAAAAGAATACGCATATAAAAGTGAATGATATTTTTCATTTATCAAAAGTTCTTATTACAAGATCCATCATCGTACAAAACAAAGAAACAAAATAAGCAATTCAGCGCCGTCGTCGATCTTTTGAAAATTAAGGTTCTTGTTTAACCTCTTCCAGGAGCACCTGACCTGGTATTGTACAGAAAACAATGCCGGAATTTGAATTCCCAGTAATTATAGAATACTCTAAGTACAGCAGTACACAATAACAAATTACTTTATAAAGATACGTTTAGCAGAGGTAAAAATGCAGGATATGTAAGGCAACCGCGTAAAATAAGCAAGTAAGGCAACCGCGCTGATATTGCTTCCTGCCAAATTATCGCTCTTTTAACTCTATTTTAAAAGTTTGTAACTTTTCTTTTATTTTGATCTTTGTATCCAAAACTTGTGAATTAATGAAAAAATAAGTTATGATTGATGTCTATATATTTATCTCTTAAATCACTCAATATGATTCTGCGACTAGATGACTTGTTGTTATTCCTCACAACCGGTGCTAGATTAGCTCCATCTGACCTGGAATCGGGTCCTCACAGTTGGTATCAGAGCAAGATTGAGTGTAAATTTAAGATATAATATAAATGTCAAATTATAATTCATTTTGAGAAGAGAGAAGGATAGCATAAACCTATATAATTTAAGCTTTCAGCCTTTAGGCAAAAAGATGGATTCAGATGAAGGGTTTTTAAGCACTCCATCAGAAACCTCAATCAATGCACCAATATCATTAGAAGTTCCAAGAAATACCAACGCCCGCTTCATGGAAGCCGTCCTAAAACTCTTTGCGAACGAAGAGAAAGCAGATTTATCAAACTTTGTTCAATCATCCCAAAAGCATCGTTCTGAGGGAATACTCCAATCCTTCCTCAAATTAAATCCACCAGTATTTCATGAGACTACTTTTCCTATGGAGGCAGAAGACTAGCTGAGAGAGATAGAAAAGACACTAGAAAGCATGAAGTGTTCAAATGAAAAAGCGATGTGAGTGACTCGCTACCTATTTAAAGTCGAAGCTGACCGTTGGTGGGAATCCGTCATCAACACTGATTTCACTGGCATAAAATTGGAGAATACAAGTTGGGAAGCATTTTCAGAAGCTTACTGAGCCAAATATGTACCTCAAGCTACCCAAAACATCATGAAAACCAATTCATGAAATTGGTTCAGGATAGCAACTCAGTGGCCAACTATGAGGACGAGTTCACGAGATTATCAAGATACGCTCATAACCTGATAATGGCACCCTTCGTTGGAACCTACTTCTATTTAGACATACTCGTTTCTCCAAACTTTTAGAATGCGCTTTAATCATGGAGCACGAAGAGAATGTGCTTTAATCATGGAGCACGAAGAGAATATCAAGCCTTCTAACCACACATGACAAGGGAAGAAGCTGGATCATCCCACAAAGAACCAAGGAACTTTCAAAAGATAACAACACAACCCACCTGCCAAAATATTTTAGATAACTTATGGAGGAGATTGTTGGAGACCTCATCCCTACAGCAAGTGCTACCACGATGGCAAAAGGTGTTTTTCAGTGCGGCAAGCCCGGTCACTAAATTCGGAATTGTCGATCCTTGAGGACGATAGATGGAGTAACCATTACAAGAGGCACAAATACCACAACAGTTGTAACCCCGTTCTGTGCCCAAACAAGAGGAGCTGTCCCAGAACCAGCCAACGCCCCAAGGCCACCAATTGCACCAGCATCCAATCAGAGGAAAGGACCCGCACCTCGTAACCCTGCTTCTGCAAGAATTTACATGCTCCATCCAGTCTTAACACCTGGAGACAACGATGTAGTATCAGGCATTTCATTCTTCTCGTTCTCCTTTGCACTTATATTAGTACAAAATGCTCATAGTTCATATTTAGGCACCTTATTCATTAATGATGTAATGACCCAATATCGTTATTTTTTAAAATTAGATCAGAGCCCGCTTCAGACATCAAAGCTTCGGAGAATTTCAAACTAGGGCAAACAAAAATACCCTTAGATAGGGATATTTTTTAAGATCAAAGTGCCCTAGTTTGGGAGAAATCCGAATAACGGAAGCTCCCGCTTTATTTTCAGAATTATTTAAATCTTAAAAATCAAAACATTGAAATATGTGTCAAAATTCATCGATTTTAGTGTCGTTGTGTTAAGTATATTATTTAAAGGCTGCTCGAGAAGTTTCAGGAAATTCTGAGCGCCGAAATTATTGTGGTTAATTTCTGAAATTTTCGAACTTCAAAAATTAATTAAAAATAAAATATTTGTCCGAATCAAAAAATTTCTACGCGAGGGTGTTCGTCATGTCGTAACACACCTCGGTGCCAAGTTTCGTTGTATTTGGACGCCGAACGGCGGAAAAAATGCCAATAATTTAACTTTAAGTATTTATTTTTTTAAAATTTTCATTTTCCCTATTATTTTCCTTCTCCCCCCGTTCGCCCCCTGCCTTCCGCGACGTGCGCCCGACAGCGCCTGGCGCGGAAGCTTCCGCGCCAGAAAGGGGTCGCCTGCGCCATTTTTGGCGCAGGCTGGTCGGCCCACCTGGCCGACCCCCTCCCCCCACTCTCCTCTACATAAGCCCTCCCCCCTTCCTTCTCCTCCCCCACAGCCCTCTCCTCTTCCAAACCCTAAACCTACAGCCCCTCCTCCCCTCTTGCAGCCCCTCCTCCCCCTCACAGCAGCCCAGCAGCAGCCACCTTCCACGGCAGCCGCCCCTCAGCAGACAGCCCTCTCCCGCAACCAACCAGCAAGCAAGCCGGGTCCCCCCAGCAGCCCCTGGCCAGCCCTCCAGCGGCAGCCAGCCACCCAGCGGCCCCTCCGGTCGCTGCCAGCTTGCTGCAACCCCCGGCCAGCCGTCCGGCCACCCCGCTCCAGCCTCCCTCCGCTTTCCTGCAATCCTAATTTTAAGGTAAGTTGATAAGTTTAAAAGATAGAAAAAAAAAGAGAAGAGAAAAGAGGAGAAATTTTTAAGTTCTTTTAAGATTATACCTACTTAAATATTTATTATTATAATAATAATGAAGATATAATATTGTTATTCATATTAATATGGTTTTCATTAATTAATAATGAAAATTATATATATGTGTTATAAAATGACTATAATTTCAGTTCAAATATTTTCTTTTTGACAATTATTTCTTTTATGTTATTTCATTCTAATATTATTATTATCATTAAAATAATGATAATAATAATGTGATTCTATCCGCAGCGACTTAACAAACGCTATAAATATTACTGTTATCGCAGTATCTTAAAGATCAGACTTCAATCGTTATGAGAATGGGAAAGAAGAATATAATCGAAATGATAATAAATGTTACTCCTAAAAATATTAGCTGAGAGCTAATTTAAAAATATCCAAAACCTAATTACAGAATGAGCGAACTGTCACTCATCCGAACTGTTGAACTGTCGAACTATTGAACTTTTGAACAAAGTACCAGATGTCTTTTATTACTTCTATTTAAATATGTTTTTTTTTCTGCTCAGCATCGTACAAATTTGATAAAAGTGCTTTTTAAAGTCACATAAAATGATATATGAATAAGTTTGGATAAGTGAGAAGCAAGGGTTCCATATTGTTTTATACTTTTTGTCTGATCAGACAACCGCTAGGACGGGGCTGTCCGACATCGGGAGTCATAAGGAGCCTATACTGATAAGCCTTTGAGGGGGCAGGTATAGAGGGAAGTTGAGATATATAACACAAAAATGAACCCCCATTTTTCTCGATTTTGTACTTGCCCAATAAAATCATATTTTGCCTCAGATATCAAGCGCTAAAAATTCTGTATTTATTTTTGTGACTGCAATTATTTCTATGCTAAGTTTCAAGTGCAATTGAAACAGGTTTGCAGGGATAAGTTTGTACAACTTTTATTTTCTGTCAAATATTGATTATTTTGCTTATTATTTAACATTTGGAAAGATGACATCTATCAGTACTTAGTTTCACAACTAACTGGTTTTCGAATGCCCGCACTTTTGAAACGTGCCCAGATCAGGAGTTCATCCTCGAGGAAAGGTGCTAAAGAACTGAGCAGTGCTGATACTGCTACCTGCTGATCCACCACTTTCTTTTTGACTCTATCTACTTTTAAAAAATCTGTAATTTTTCTTTTATTTTAATCTATGTACTCAAGACTTGTGAATTAATGAATAAATGAGTTATGTTTGATGTCTATATATTTGTCTCTTAAACCACTCAATATGATCCTGCGGTTAGAGGACTTGTCATTATTTGTTGTTGTTGCTATTACTATTCCACAAGCAAACCGGTGCTGGATTAGCTCCCGCTGACCCGACATCGGGTCCTCACAAATGACGTATCTTGTGACACCTTATTTAATACGAGGGCAAGCCACTCCTCATATCAAAAAAATTTGCAGCAACACTAGAACTACCATCCTCCCATTTGACAACAACACTAAATATTGGGTTATCTTCTGGAGATAGCATGGAGGCTCGAAAATTTTGTATTTTTAATATTCCCATCAAAGGCAAAATATTCAAAGCTACGCTAGTTATTCTAGCCATCACTAACTTTGACATTATTCTAGGAATGGATTGGTTAAGAAAGCATGATGCTGTAATCAACTGCCAGAAGAAAAAGGTCTTAATCAAAAGCGGCAAAACATCAGCAGTATTTATAGGAAGACAAAGCCTGTTAGTTTCCCTAATAAACTCGATAAAAGCAAGAAAGTTGATTCAGAAAGGATGCATCGCATACTTAGTAACAATGATGGGAGAAATAAATGAAATTGTGCCTTTATCAGAAATGCACATTGTTCAAGAATTTGAAGATGTATTCCTCAAAGATTTACTCGGGCTACCACCTGTAAGAGAAATTGGGTTCTCAATAGAACTAGTTCCGGGAACCCAACCGAAATCAAAATCACCATACCGTATGGCACAAAAAGAGCTTCAGGAATTAGACCAACAACTTCAAGAGCTAACACGCAAGGGATTGATCCGGTAAAGTATGTCCCCGTAGGGAGCCCTAGTACTCTTCGTTAAGAAGAAGGACAGATCTATGCGTAAGTTCATAGATATAGAGAACTTGACAAGGTAACAGTGAAAAATAAATATCCTCTACCCCGCATTGATGACCTCTTTGATCAACTAGCTGGAGCCAGAATATTCTCCAAGGTCGATTTAAAGTCTGGATACCACCAGATGAGAGTCAATGAAGATGATGTCCCCAAGACTGCATTTAGAATTCACTTCGGATATTATGAGTTCTTAGTCATATCATTTGGACTCACAAACGCGCCTTTTATCTTTATGGATTTAATGCAAAGAAACCTCAGGCCCTTTCTCGATAAATTCGTGATAGTCTTCATCAATGATATCTTAATATGTTCCAAATCTATGGAGGATCACGAAATTCATTTGAAAGCAGTATTGGGAACTCTTAGAGAGCATCAATTATTTGCCAAGTACTCAACATGTGAGTTTTGATTGGACTCAATAGCATTTTTAGGGCATGTAGTAAATGCTAAAGGAATCAAGGTAGAGTAAAGAAAGATCAGTACCGTACAAGAATGGCCCCCAACCATCATCTGTGTATGAGATTCGCAGTTTCTTAGGATTGGCAGGATACTATCGAAAGTTTGTCAAATGATTCTCAAATCTGGCCAAACCATTAACTCAGCTAACTCAAAAGGCAACATCATTTGTATGGAGTCAGGACTGTGAAGAATCATTTCTAAGAATAAAGCAAGCCCTCACCACTGCACCTATCCTTATCCTACCTCAAGAAGGGAAGAACTACAAGGTATACAAGGACGCTTCATTAACAGGACTAGGGTGTGTCCTCATGCAAGACAAGCACGTCATTTCTTATGCTTCAAGGCAATTGAAGACCCATGAAAAGAACTACCTCGTTCATGATTTGGAGCTAGCTGTAATAGTCTTTGCCTTAAAGATTTGGAGACACTATCTTTATGGAGTAAAGTGCGAGATCTTTACAGGTCATCAGAGTTTAAAATACATCTTCGCGCAGAAAGAACTAAACTGTCGTCAAAGGAGATGGTTAGAACTACTCAGCGACTATGACATGGATATTCAATATCATCCTGGCAAAGTTAACTTGGTCGCAGTTGCTTTGAGTAGAAAGGAAATATTGAGTACTTTAATCTCAACAAGTCCATTTGAAGAAAATTTTCAGAAGCTTAATATAAGCCCCATTATTAAAGATCAGTTGAATGAATTGCTTAATGTTAATACTGCAGAACCTACCTTCGTGCAAAGCATATTGAACGCTCAAAAAGTTAGCGAGGAATACCCCAAGCTGAAAGCATAAATAGATGATGGTCACAGAACAGAGTTGCAGCTGTGAAAAGGAATTCATATTTCTAATGGTAATAGAATCTGGGTCCCAAATAATTCGCACATTCAAAATCAGATATTAAATGGAGCCCACAACTAAGGCTATACAGTACACCCCGGAAGCAACAAAATGTATCAAGATCTAAAGATAGCCTTATGGGGGCCTAGACTCAAGAGAGAGATAGCTGAATTTGTGGCTAAATGCCACATTTGTAGCCTAGTCAAAGCAGAGCACCAACGACCTGGTGGACTTCTACACCCACTAGAAATCCCAGAGTGAAAATGGTCAGATATCTCCATGGATTTCGTATTGGGTTTTCCAAAAGGAAAATCAGGAACATATGCCATTTGGGTCATAGTTTATAGATTAACAAAGTCAGCCCATTTTATCCCAATAAAGCAAACAGACTCAGTGGAGAAACTGACAAGATTATATATTAGGGAGATCGTCAAACTGCATGGAATTCTTATAACTATAATTTTAGATCAAGATGGTAGGTTTACTTCTTGATTTTGGCAAGCAGTACAAAATATTTGGGAACCACTTAGCCATGAGCACGGCATTCCACCCTCAAACGAACGGACAAATAGAGAGAGTCAACCAAGTACTAGAGGATCTCTTGCATTTATGCTTATTAGACTTTGGTGGAAATTAGGAGAAACACCTTTCAATTGTAGAATTTGCTTACAATAATAGTCACCGGTCAAGCATTGAGATGGCCCCTTATAAAGCCTTATATGGGAGAAAGTGCACTCCTCTAGCCTGGACACAAGTTGGAGATGTACAAATTAATGGATCTGAGTTGATTGAAGAAACAAACGAAAAGATAAGGCTAATAAAGAGCAGAATTGCGGCAGCCCGGGACCGACAAAAGAAATACTTCGACGCAAGACACCGGAGGCAAGAATTTCACATTGGTGATCGTGCTTACCTAAAAGTTAGCCCTATGAAAAGAATTCATTGCTTTGGAGTGACTGGAAAGCTGGTCCCAGATATGTTGGACCCTTTAAAGTAATTGCAAAATTTGGAAGCTCGCCTTATAGACTTAAGCTTCCTGAAAGATTCACAGCCATGCACAACGTATTCCTCTTGTCAACACTCCGCAGATGCCTCCAGGAATCCACTTAGCAAATTTCAGACTCGACAGTTGAAATTCAACCTTATTTGACTTATATCGAGAAACCTCTTAAAATCATTGAGAAAGATTGCCAAAAATTAAGAAGCAGAACGATCCTAACAATCAAAGTTCAATGGCATAATCATACTTTAAAGGAAACCATGTGGGAAAGAGAAGTTGATATGCAAAGAAAGTATCCAGAATTATTTCTGAATAAAGGTACCCTCAAAACTCCCTCTAAGACTTTATTTTATTCTTGATGTCGAGGACGACATCGTTTTTAAGTATGGGAGTTTGTAACGACCCAATATCGTTACTTTTCAATTTAGGTCAAAACTCACTTCAGACATCAGGACCCCAGGAAATTTCAAATTATGGCAAACAAATTTTTTATTAAATAGAAATAAGTTTTAGATCAAAGTGCCATAGATTGAGAGAATTCGGATAACAAAAACTCTAGTTTTATTTTTTTGAATTATTTAAATCTAATAAATTAAGAAAATTAAATACATATCTGAATTCATAAATTTTTATGTTATTGTGTTAAGTATAATATTATTTAAGGTCTGCTCAAAAAATTTCATCGATTTTTGAGCACCGGTTCGGCCCCAAATCATTTTTGAAGTTTCAAATTTCAAAAATTAATTAAAAATAAAATATGTGTCTGAATCGAAAGATTTTAGCGCGAGGGTGTTCGTTACATCATAACACTCATCGGTATCGAGTTTCGTTATTTTTGGAAGCCAAACGGCAAAAAAATGCAAAAATTTTGACACCGAGGAGTACTATGATGTAACGAACACCCTCGCGCCAAAATTTTTCTATTCAGACAAATATTTTATTTTCAATTAATTTCTGATATTTGAAACTTCAAAAATTAATTGAGGCCGAACTGGTGCTCAAAAATCGATGAAACTTCTTGAGCAGCCTTTAAATAATATGCTTAACACAACGACATGAAAATTAACAATTTCGAACACGTATTTAATTTTCTCAATTTATTGGATTTAAATAATTCCGAAAAATAAACTAGAGTTTTTGTTATCCGAATTCTTCCAAATTAGAGCACTTTGATCTAAAAATTATTTCTATCTAATAGAAATTTTGTTTGCTATAATTTAAAATTTCTCAGGGTCCTGATGTCTGAAGCAGGGTTTTGACCTAACTTGAAAAGTAACGCCATTGGGTCATTATAATTAGTGTGCTCCACACAACCCTTCATGTAATTCTGCCATAAAAGATTTGGCTTCATCTAGGCCAAGGCATCGCAGCCACATTTGATCAAAGGATCTTCGATATTATCGTTCATGAAGGCATATTGTGGTATCCTCCAAGATAATTGTTAAGTAATTAATTTTTCTTTAGGCAACTTCCCCTTTTTGAAGTAAAAGATAAAAGCCTCCCTCCAATCATTCTTTTTGTTTATCATTTATGTCTTGAGCTTCTTCTTGAGATTTCTCATCAAAAGCCTCCTAAACAACTAACATCAAAGTCTGACGATTTTGAATAGTTATAGAGATCTGACTTTCTCAAGGATTTGTCATTTTCTTAGCTAGCTTGGCTAACGTATCAGCCTTGCCATTCTTCCTGCTTGTAATTTTTGTTAGAGTTGCCTCTGGAGTTTGTTTTAGAAGTTTCATAGCATGATATATGACCAGCTCATGTTTATTAATTTTAAATTCATCTGCCATTTGCTTTGAGATTAGCTAGGAATCACCATATATGTGAAGTTTCTTGATCTCCATGTTGATTGAAAGCACAAGACCTGCTATTAAAGCTTCATACTCTGTCTCTTAGAGCTCTGATAGGCCATATATATTGGAGTATTCTTCCTGAGATGTTTCAAAGACTAGGCATATCCCAGCTTGTATTGTTGATAGGTTATACGCCGATATTGTCTTTATTGAAGTAGCTCCATCAAGAATAGTTCCCATTCTATAGAATTTTTTCTTGTCCTTCCAAGCTAAGAATGTGTTCATCTGGAAATTCATCATTTAAAGGGGAATCTAATGGTAACGAGTAAGCAGCTTGCAAGAACTAAAGTAAAACATTGCTTCTCAATTGGAGAGTATTTAACTTTCGCACTGACCAACAACCGTTAATTGATGTAAAATTGAACATTTTCTTTCCCTTCCTCATTATTTTGAGTAAAGCTCCCATAGACTCATCCAATGCCTCTTGACACGCAGCATTTTTCTTCAATAATTTGAAGAAAGGTTAGCATCTGCCTAAAAGATTAGAGATAAGCCTTCATATATATATTGTAAATCGCCTTGCAGTGAACGTAGCTTTTCAGTGTTTTGAGTGGTGGCATTTCCACAATCACCTTTATTTTAGATGGGTCGATTTTGATCCCTCTGTGGCGCACTATGAATCCCAAGAATTTCTTAGGTGAGAGCCCAAAGGCACATTTTAGTGGGTTCATTTTCAGATTAAGTTTTTGAATTCTTTCGAACACTAATATAGAGATCGTTAACATGATCTTCATGAGCTTTGCTCTTCACTACTAAATCATCAACATAACATTCTACATTTTTGTGTATGAGATCATCGAAGATGTGAGTCATTGCTTGTTGATAGGTGCATTTTCTAATCTGAAGGGCATTACTTTATAGCAATAAATGCCAATGGTAGTTCTAAAAGACTCCTCATCTTTAGCTAAATGACCCATCAATAAATGAGAAAATTTCATGATTTGATTTGCTATCGACCTTGAGTTTTGAGTTTGGTCATCATTTGGGCATACTTTGTTTAGATCACTTCAGTGTAAGGTAGAGGCGTCAAAGGAAGGTGATCTTCTCCATCTTCATTCGGCTTCTCCTTCTCTATTTCTCGCTTCTTCTTCCCTTCTTTTTTTTTTTTTCTGTTTTCTCTCTTTTTTTATTGCAAATAGTGATGATAAACTGCTATTAAGAAGACCAAACCTGCAAGAATCGGATCAGGCTCCTTATGGAGTAAGATGTCTTTGATTTGAATGATTTAGGGAAGAGACTAAGAAAAATAGAAAGAAAACTGATTTTTTTCTTGTGTAATGTACTATTTCTCTTTTATTAAATTTTGTGTAGGTTTAACTATTGGTTTGAATGCTATAGCGTTTATTTGAATGCGACTGATTAATCTATGCTGTTAGGTCATATTAAAAATCATGGTTTAACTTAATGATTACAATTGTGGATGACATTGTTAAGAGATTATGAAATATTCCGATGGAGATTATGCTCTAGAAATCAAGGTGATTTAAATTAAAGTTCAACTGATATGACAGCTCGTCAGATAGAGTTTGCTTAAATTGAGCTCGTGAAAGAGATGATAACTGCCTTTATTCAATGCCTACTCATTCTGTATATCTTGAATTATTTATTTGAACTTGTCTATCGTCGTAAATTTGATTTAAAGTTTATAGGTTATGATCTTGAGAAATTGTCGCTTAGGTGCAATGCATTGAACTGATTGAATATATTTTGACAAATTAAATATAATTTTAATTGATTCTTTGCAAGAAATAGTTAAAGCTTAAAATAATTCAAGATCATGTCAATTAACAACCAATCTATCTAGTGTTGCTTGATATTTCTAGTATGATGAGCAACTTTATTATATACAGATTGAATGATTCATTGAAAATGTGTATAAATTGTATTGATATTTATTCATTTAAGTACAACTCTTATGTTTGTGTGGTGTGTAATTGATTACGAGAGTATCAATGAGATTATCTTGAATTCAACTATTAGTACCCTAAGATCCATTGAAGAGAATATTCTTCTTAATAGTAGCTAAATAGTATAAGGTTATACAAGAAGTGAACCAATAACAGATCAATTAGCATAAGAAAAAGTACTAGACTATTTAAGAAATTATTTCAATTTAGAAAGATCTAGATTTAGGTAAGAATTGTTCGAACAAAAAAAAAAGGAAAACAAAAGAAAAAAGAAGAGGAAGCGACAAAGGAGAAGTTGCATCATCACCTGCAATTGACCATCAATGCCTCAGCCTCCGCCTCATGCATCTCCATCTGTCGAAAATACCTCCACAACTCTGATGCATCGTAAACACAGGCCACCGCCACCTGTAGATCATCGCCTCTGTCTTCTAGGTGCATCACTCGCATGAACTGTAACATATTCCCTTACTTCCATTCTCATATGCATTGCAAACAACTATTCGTGAACGACTCATGATTCCTGCCTCAAGCCTCGCACGCAGAGCCTCCGATCTTCTTTGCCATCAGCGATCCCTGCTGTAACACAAGAAAGGGCTCAGATACATACGCAGTGAGACATATCAGAAAATCAAGGGAAGCTAATCGATAATATGCAGTGATATCCTAGGCAATTGCGCACGTATAGTCGTCAATAGTGCTCGAAAGCTCTTGAAACCTCATTAATGTTGCACATATACAAATATTTCACTAAGCATAACATAAAAGGCATATCAAATGTTTTTTCATATAAATAAGAGACAACTATAGTTATGACAAGCTTTGTATCATAACTAACAAAAAATTACAACTGCATAATGCAATAGTGAAAGACGAAAAAGCACTAAAAGCTCTTTCTTACAGAGACTTTCTTCTTGCTAGAGTAATCTTTTTCTCAAAGAGATCAAGAACTATGTATCTTTAAGCACCTGAAAACCTTGCAATGCTAACTCTTCTCCTACTTTCTCTATTTTTCCCGTCTTTTAATAAGTAGTGGGATCCTATCCATTGGTAGTGTGTTTTTTAGCTATACAAGGCTTCAATTTACAGCTAAGAAATTATCATATTCACCATATTTGTCATCAATGAGAGATTGTAAACGTCCATGGCATTCAGTATTTCAAGAAAATGTTGAGAACTTATTATTCCTAAATAAAACCTGCCCACGTTAGAATTTTCATTATAATTGTTTAACCATTCTACAAAAAAGTTGGCTGTATACCAAATTTATACTAAAGCCTTTACCAAATTTTATAAAAAACTATTTTAGGAAAACCGGTGATGCTTTTTGGCCATTCCTTAGAATGCTAAAGCCATTGCCCTAGGCATGTATGAGAAGTTATTGACAATGTCTCATCATCAGCGTGTTGTGGCATGGTTGTGTACATGTTTCTGTGATTTGTCAGGAATCTTCTTAGTTTTAAGCAGATCTTTACAAACTCAAGGATGTTTCCATCTAGGTGTGAATGTTGCCAGTTTTATATTAGGCCTTCTCCCTTCACCAACTAACGATAGATCATGATTTCATAATGAATTCTTGTATTGTCATCAATTGTGCTAATGGATGTATTGTCATGGTCTAAAGTGGTGGCTCCCTAGTGTGTGAAGATTGGCACTAGTAGCATCTTCAGCGGCCTATTGGCTAGTAGGTCAGAAATCCAGAGTTTGATAATAGCTCTCAGTTGTTTCATATGCAAGCTTTGAGCCTAGTTTACTTTACCACTGTGAGATGTCAGCACCTGTTGACAACGAGGGTTCTGGATGACGTTTTGTCAGCTTGTTGCTGACAATAAATAATCCTTTTCTATATCTTCCCCTTTCGGCAATACTCTTGGTAGCCTGGTTGTCGCCAAGTATATACTATCCTTGTCTTCCCATGTTGTTGAACATAAGGTCTTGATGGTATGCCCCAAAAGTTGTTTACAGATGTTGCTGCAAGGGTAGCTCCATTCAGCTCAAATACATCCATACTTACCATCAAAATGCACACACCTCTCAATGGCAAGCTGGGCTGATTATTTTCTGAGGATGAAATTCATAAACTGGTGAGGTCATTATGTACTTGCTTACTGGCAAGTTCTCATTATGTCATCCCTCCATCGGTTCCACTTGAATGGCAATTCAAGGCTTCAAGTTATCTAGAAGTTGGGATGTTGGGCTATATTTATTGATGACGTTTGTTGCTGAGACTATCGAGTGGTGATGATTACAATCACTTTACAATTCTATTATCAATGTAGAAGATTTCTCCGTTATCAAATGAACTCTAGCCTACAATCCTCTTAATGTGTCCCCAATCAAATATGTTTGTTGATTTTTCAAACTGAGAATCCACTTTTTCAATCACTCTATTTTGTAGTATTGAAAATCAAATGATTATTTGGTAAGCCTTTTTTAATGAGCCAACAAAGAGACCATCATGTCCTTTAGTGGACATAATACTAACAGAATTGGACGATTGAGTTCTTGCTTGAAGTCTAGATTGATACACGCAAGCCAGGATTTTGGCAACCAATAATTTTGGAAAGTCTTCCTTGTTGTTTCAGCTGTAAGGTACTAAGGCACCGCTTGTCTTCCTATAGCAAGCTTCAAACAAAACTCGTCAAGTGTAGCCTACTGAATTTTGTTGTTGATCACATTTGCACTTTAATCACTAGTTGGCGTGTTTACTCCTCTACATCCTCCTCATGATGAGATCAAGTCTGTTAGAAATCTTCTCCGACAACCTCTCAGTATGATTATTAAAAGATGTGATGGTGACGAAGCATGCGTTGACAACAATTTTCCTTTTGAGTTCGTTCTTCCTCCATATATGAATATCACTCCATGCAGCATTCTGAGAAAATTCATGGAAGTTTTGGCGAAGACATCATGCCATTCAAAGTCAGCTACTGTTCTCCTAATAAGTCAAACTCTGAAAAATATTGCTACAGCATGGATAAAGAAGAGTTTGGTTCATTACTGCGGCTCATGGGCCTCGATGACTATTACCCCTTCATCCATCGCAAAGGTAGTAAGAAAATTCTTTTCTTAAGAGTTTTTCATCCTTCTATCAAACGATGGAACATGGTTCGTGATTACGTTTAGAACATTGCAAGCTAGCAAAGAGTATGGTGAAGTATATCTCTTTTATTTTGCTTTGTATTAAATGTGACTTGCTTGTGTTAATGCAGCCCTACTTCTATGTAGACATAATTATATTTTAACAAAATCCTCGATAATTTTAAATACGAAAATTTTAACATTTGTTTTTGGAGATTTGGCACAACAACACCAAGCCTTAGTCATACTAGGTGAAGTTAGGTATATTAATCGTTTGTTTCTATTGTGCACAATCAATTAAAAGCCCCTCCTTAAGTTCCTAATAAAGATAATCCTTCACAAGGTTTCTTGCCAAGCATGCCCTTTTTAGTCTTCTTCTTCCTCTTATAACAAGGGCAAAATTCATATATTTAGTTTTTTCTAATAGAGGCATCAAACGGTCTATGCTTAATATATATAAACAATCTAAGATGCTATTATTTAACCATATCAACTATTGAAGCCACTCCGGCATTGTTATGAGTGAACTCATTTCTCAATCTAAGTTAAGTTTTTTTTATTTGTTGAACCATTCAACACCATATACCATAGTCGCTCGTATAGTTGCTTTATATTTTTTTAATTATGAGTAGAATTTTCAGAATGCACAACACTCTAGAAGTGCTCCATCATTTCATCCAACCAATTTGGATCATATAAATAATGTTGCTCGCTATTTCACCATTATTTTGAACAATTTAACCAAGGTATTTGATCCTCTTGCTCTTCTTGATCACAAGGTCCTCAAAAGTTATGCTCTCAAGAGTAAGGCTTCTATTACTATTAAACTTACACTCTATATATTCTCTTTTTGATCTACTAAGATGTAACTCTTGTAAAAAAAAGAGAACTTGAATAATTCACCGTCTTCGCATAAAAGAAAGAAGATAGAATTTAATATATTGGAATAATATTTTGTTCTTGCTCATCTAATTTAACAAATACATTAGTAAATATAATAGTCTAAATGGTGTCAATGAAAAGACACATCCCTAATAAAAAGATACACCTCTTCACTCCTATCTAATGAAAAATAAAAAGACACATCCCTAATAAAAAGACACACCTCGTCACTCACATCTAATGAAAAATAATAATATAACACTTATCTAAATATTAAACTCATCTTGATTTATTATATATATATATATATATTTATTTATTTTAATACTCCCCCTCAAGATGAGTTTTTGATACAATTCCAAGCAAACTACGAAGATGTTCGAATGGTCCTTTTGGCAATGACTTTGTGAATATGTCTACCACATTTTCATGACTTCGAATATGTTCCACAGTAATGGCACCATCAAGCACCTTTTCCCGAACGAAATGGTGCTCAATCTCTATATGCTTTGTTCGAGCATGAAAAACTGGGTTTGTCATGAGTTTCAAGGCACTCTCGTTGTCCCCACAGAGTGTAGTAGCCATTTCAATATTTATAAACACATCTTCCACAAGCCTACGAAGCCAAATACACTCTTGAGCTGCTAAAGATGATGCCTTGTACTATGCTTCGGTAGTGGAGATGGACACGCAATCCTGCTTCTTGCTGCACCATGAGACTGCTGCTGACCCACACATGAATACATACCCAGATGTCGACCTCCTATCATCTTTATCTCCAGCAAAATCCGCATCTGTAAATCCATGCAACATAAAATTTGTGTTTTCTCATACAACAACCCAAATTCCAAGGTTGACCCGACATATATTGAGAATTCTTTTAGCCGCATCAATATGTGGTTTTTGTGGCTATTGCATATAATGACTCACTAGGCCCACCGCATATGAAATATCCGACCTTGTGATCATTAAATAAATCAAACTCCCCACTAGTGCACGATATGGCTTAGGATCCACTAAAATCCTACCTTCTTCACGAATTAATTTCAAGTTTGTTTCCAAGGGTGTGGAACATGACTTGCCTTCTTTCATGCCAAATTATTCAACAATCTTCCTAGCATATCCTGTCTGACATATAATTAATCCCTTCTTCACTTTTTGAACTTCCAAGCTAAGGAAATGGTGAAGTTCACCTAGGTTCTTTATTTCGAACCGGATTGATAACTCCTCTCTAAGCATTGTCACCTCCCCATCGTCATTTCCTGTCACAATCATATCATCAACTTACAAAAGCACAAGAACATATAGGTTGCCACGCTTCTTCACAAACATACTTGAGTTAGAATCTGAAGCGAAATATCCACAGAATTGCAAGTACTCTGCTATTTTTCCGTACCATGTCTGTGGTGCTTGTTTTAAACAATATAGTGCTTTATTCAACTTACAAACATAATTCGGATGCTCTTTGGATATGTATCCTTGTGGTTGCACCATGAAAATATCTTTATCAATATCCCCATAAAAAAATGCATTATTTACATCCAACTGCCACAATTTCCAACTTTTGCATGCTGCCAATGCAATCACAACACGTACCGATGTCATTTTTGCAACCGGACAAAACGTCTCTTCATAGTCCTCTCCATACTTTTGTGAGAACCCTCGAGCGACAAGCCTAGCTTTGAAGCGCCCGACACTACCATCCGCTTTTTTGTTCACTTTATAAACCCATTTGCAAGTAACCGGGGTAACGCCATCAACCTTGGGCACAAGATCCCATGTTTCATTTTTCTTGAGGGCATTAATCTCCTCTTCCATGGCTTCTACCCATTGTTTTACGCTTTTAGCTTCATCATAGCACGACGGCTCTCGCTCATCAAGTGGACCGGCAAAGTAACATGAACTCATTGTTACTAAATTTCCATCTCTATAGCGGGCAGGTGGCACAATCATTCGGTTTGATCTTCTAAGAGTAGAACTACTCTCCACCTCTTGTCTCTGCACTTGCTCCCCCATCACCATGAATTGAAGCATTACTCCCCCTTCTTCTTGACTCTGTCTCCATTGACGTTGAATTTGAAGAGTATGGGACTCCTGGAGATACTGGTAACTCAACTGATTCTTCTTCAGTTTCTTCTTCAAGACTTGCTACTCATCTGTTCTCTTCCAACATGATGTTAGACCCTCCATCATATGATGTCAATTCGTCGAACACCACGTCACGAGAAACAATGAACCTTCGAGTCTGGGGTCCATATATTTCCAGCCCTTCTTTTGTTCATCGTAGCCAATGAAAACACACTTTATGACTTTGGCTTCAAGTTTTATTCTTCGTATATCTGGGACATGAACATAACAAGTTGCTCCAAATACTCGCATATGCTTCACACTCGGCACTTCTCCAAATATAAGTTCATGCGGCGACTTTTGATTGTTTGGGCTTAATGGCAATCGATTTATCACATATGCCGCACAAACCATTCCCTCCGCCCATAAGGCTTTGGGAATTCCTTTGGCATGCAACCAACATCTATAAGTCTCAGTAATATGTCGAATCTTCCTTTCGACCACCCCATTTTGCTGCGGCGTGTAAGCACAAGATAACTCCCTTTTAATTCCATGCCGGCGGCAGAAAGAAAAGAACTCGGCAGATGTAAACTCTCCAACATTATCCGTTCTGAGCTTCTTGATCTTTTGTCCAAGCACACCTTCCACCCTCTCTTTGAATTCCAAGAACTTGCCGAACACTTCTGATTTCTCTTTTAAGAGATACACCCATGTGTAGCGTGAGAAGTCATCCACAAACAATAGCATATATATGTTTCCTGAATAATATGGGGTAGCTGTTGGCCCCATCACATCGCTATGGATGCATTCTAGCGGTCTCTTGCTCCTCGAGAGAGACGTGTCAAATGGAAGACGATGAGCCTTTCCAAATTGACATCCTTCACATACATGCCCGTCACCGAAAGAAGATAAGCTAGGTAAGTCTCTAACAAGACTCTTTGCCACCATCACTCTCAACTTTTCCATGCCGACGTGCCCCAACCTTTCATGCCAAATTACAGCACTATCGTTGCTCTTCATCTTGTCCACGTATGATGTTGCGGAAAGAACAAACAAATCACGAACTTGTCTTCCAGTGTGAGTCACCTCTGCTTTTACCGAATTTAAGTTTCGTAGAAATCTTACCTCCGTCGACCCAAAAACACATGGTACCCTGCATCAACCGCATTTGTTACTGAAAAGAGATTCTTCTTCATGCCCGGCACGTGATACACACTCTTTAACGTGAGTGCACTTTGATCACTACCCACTGTCACAATCCCTTCCTGCTCCACCGCATGGACTGTGTTATCCGCTGTCACGATTGCATCATTTCCTTCATACTTTCGCAGAGATGAGAACTTGGACCCATCACCGGTAAGATGGTGTCCACATCCAAAATCAATGATCCAATCATCTTCGAAGTTCACAGAGGTAAGGCTTCCACAGTAGAAACCTTTTCAGCAAGAAAACATCTCTCCCAACCTTCATCCTCTTTTATACCTTCTTCCTTCTCTACTGTATGACCTGATGTGAGGTTGACCCTACAATCACGCTTGTAATGTCCAACCTTATTACATCTGAAGCATCTGACAACTTTCTTTCCTTCATCATTCTTAGGAGAGAAATGAGCACCACCCTCCTTAGATGAGGCAGAGAATTTTCCACTATCATTTTTTTTTTCTTATCCCAATATTTCTTCTTTCCGGTGTATAAAACGTCACCGCCTTCACTGGAGATGGACACTCCTGCCATCTGTCTAGCCAAACTTTCCTGAGACGCCAAGAGGTTCTCCAATTCCATCAGAGATGGTTGAGTAGCCCATCCTTGCACCGCTGTGACATATGATAGATACTCCTTTCGTAATCCTCTGATAATATGCCTCTTCATCTTTGCCTCAGAAATTGGCTCTTCCGGATCCAATGCGGTAATCTCTGCACATAGATTTTTCAACTTTAGGAAGAATGCAAAAATAGAAAGCTCTCCTTGATTTGCTTTCGCCAACTCGTTCTCAAGAAATTGAAGCATCGCCACATTTTTCTTGTTGAACAAACCATCAAGAGATGCCCAAATTTCTGACGCCGAATTGCACCCTATAATGTGATCGAACAAGTCTGCTGAGATAGTCCTTTTTAGAGTGAACTCTGCTTTCGCATTCATTTTCTTCCATGCCTTGACTTCCCGGTCATTTGTTCCAGTTGACGCTACCGCTTCCTGTGCATCTCCACCAACAACTTCTCACAAATCTTCTCCCAACAAATAACTCTCTAAGCATGATTTCCATTTCTTGAAATTAGTATGTGTGAGCATATCAAATCCCAAACCACGGAAACTACCACTGCCTTCCATTGTTGAGAAACCGGAATAATTGCAAGACGAATTATCAACCAAGCTCTGATACCATGTAAAGAAAAGAGAACTTGAATAATTCACCGTCTTCGCATAAAAGAAAGAATATAGAATTTCATATATTGGAATAATATTTTGTTCTTGCTCATCTAATTTAACAAATACATTAGTAAATATAATAGTCTAAGTGTGTCAATGAAAAGACACATCCCTAATAAAAAGATACATCCCTAATAAAAAGACACACCTCTTCACTCACATCTAATGAAAAATAAAAAGACACATTCTTAATAAAAAGACACACATCTAATAAAAAATAATAATATAATACTTATCCATCATTTCATCCAACCAATTTGGATCATATAAATAATGTTGATCGCTATTTCACCATTATTTTGAACAATTTAACCAGGTATTTGATCCTCTTGCTCTTCTTGATCACAAGGTCCTCAAAAGTTATGCTCTCAAGAGTAAGGCTTCTATTACTATTAAACTTACACTCTATATATTCTCTTTTTGATCTACTAAGATGTAACTCTTAATATTTTAAAGCAGTCCTCCACAATTTGAGCTTTGCTTTAAATTTATCCCTAGTCTAATCAATTAAGAGAATGATGTCTACAAATAATATGCACCAAGGCACCTCCTCTTGAATGTGTTCAATAAGAACATCCATAATAAAGCCAAAAATTATAGATCGAGAGCAGAGCCTTGATATAGTTCAATAATACCAATAAAATCATTAAGCAAGCGATACATCAATATATGCCACAAATTCTTCTCTCTAAAACTCTCCTAAGAACTTTTCTAGATACTCCATAAGTATTTTCATGATACATATAATCAAATGAAAATCTTGTTTTATTTCTTTATATTTCTCCGTCAAACCTCTTAGTAAATGTATTATTTTTATGGAAGATTTACCTGGCATAAAACAAAACTTAATTTCTGAAATATGAAAACTCTTTGTAATATGTATTCAAACGCTCTCCCAAAATTTCAAAGTGTGAGATTATTAACTTAGTTTTCCTATAATTTGCACAACATTGAACATCACCAATACTTTAGTAAATTGATGCAACAATATGCCTTCCCCACTCATCTGATAACTTTGAAATCTTTAAACAGTATTAAATAACTTGGTAAGCCAAGAAATTCTTTCTACACGCAAACACTTTTCCTCGTTGATGGGGATGTCATCTATCTTATGGTTTTTCCATTCTTCGTCCTCTTAAAAACATTCCGAATCTCAATTTTACTAAACCGCCAAATGTAAGCGTAAATGATATAAATTAAGATTCATTCATTAAAGCAAACAAAAATTCATAACAAAAGATTTCTAAATAATATATCTAATGACTCTAACTATCAAACAAAAACTTAAATTATAGATATGTGATTTGATATCTAACTTTCATCCTTAATAAATAGAAGAAGATTACAAAAAAAGTAATTCAAGAAAATAATCTTAAAATCCCCTGCTTTTAAGCTCGCACTAGCTACTTTTACAAATTACTATGATGTTCAGCATGTGTTGTGGAGACTTCATTGTCCAGGAAAAGCACAGGCGCTATAGCGCGCCACAGCGGAACTAAGCCTGAAGCTGGGTGCTACGGCGCGCCTCAGCGGTCAGCAATCGAGAAGCGGGCGTGTGATGACCCATGTTAGGTAGGTAACAACCAAACTAACATCAGATGCATCTTCTCGCAGGATCATATTGGCAGTTAGATAAAATAGCAGTTAAACACACACAGAGCCATTTAAGTGTAAGAAATAGCATTCATTCAATTTAAAAGAAAATAATATCCAAAATTTATTACATAACTTTCATTATACAAAAACAAATATCCCTCAAAGGGAGTAGTTAGAATCCGTTAATTTGTCGCGCCATGTCTTTAAACTATATCAGCTTCTTCCAGATATAACTGATCTGGCATTATATAAAAATAATGCCTTAGCGTACATTCTAAATATAAAAGATATTAAAGATATACTTAAAGCAAAGCAGAAGGCAAAAATGATGATCAATTGCAAGGAAAATATAGCTTATTGCAAATAAAAGATGATCATGTCTCCTGTAACATAAATGTCATTTTGTCACATGCCAAATTTTCAAACGAAAAGTAATAATCGTATAAAAGTTCATGTTTATATTTATGACTTGATATTATGAAGCAATGTTAGCAGTTTTGATGGGCAAAGCTAGAATCATGAGGCTGGATTCATAAAAATGCAATTAAGCATGACCTTCACCTGGGCTCCCTTAAAAGCTCCAAATGGCACCTTCACCTGAGCCTCTCTCAAGGCTCCAGATGGCAACCTTCATCTAGGCACCCTTTAAAGGCTCCAGATGGCAACCTTTACCTAGGCACCCTTTAAAGGCTCCAGATGGCATCATATATGTACTTAAGCATGACCTTCACCTGGGCCCTCTCAAAGGCTTCAGATGTCACTCTTATAACTCCTGATAGATTAGCCTCGTCCCTAACTTAATTTAACCTCCGTATAGGAACCCTTTGCAACATTCACAATATACATAAACATCATTTTGTCTCTCTTACATGACTAACAGTAAGAGTAAATCATTAAATAATAATATAAAATAAGTTGAAAGCGATGCTTAAGCAGCAAAAAAGAAAATATAAAATTAATATCCAGTGTACCTTTTGTGTTTGACTTAACTAGATGAATCACTCACAAATTTGATGTGTTTGCAAAAATTATAATTAAGATTTTGTTAAACTATGAAACTATATGTTTACAAGATTAGAACTAGTATTCGTGTTCCCAAGTTTATCTTTAGTTGGTTACTTAAATCTATATCTCACATGATATAAGAGTAAATTATACAATAAGAAGGTCTAATTCATTACTCTAATTTATTATATTTCAACTAAAATCATACTTTATTAGACTTAAAGAATTTAGGCAACCTTATCTGAAAGAATCGTATTACAGAGTTGGAGAAAAATGAGTCTAATTGAATTGTTAATATTTTTACTAAATCCCTTCTTTATCAACACCGAACCCATCCATTATGTTAGAGCAATACAACATGCTTTATTCAAGCAAGATATCAAAACTTTTTGAGTTATTATTTATGATCAAAATTAGTCTGAACTCAAAGGCTTAGTGTACATTAAAGTATAAGTTAGGATAAGAGGATTATTAATTTGATATTGATAATATTCAAAAAAAGTTATAATTGACTTCATTATATGACATAGATCCAGAAACCCTTATTTTTATTAAGAATTTATCAAATAGCTGATTTTGACTAATTAGGTCTTTTCCTAATGTTGACTAGTCAGACCTAATCATTATACTACAATTTTAAATATCGATTTCCATCTACCACTCGACTATGATTATATCATGATTGATTGCACTCAATTCCTATCCAAAAGTAATTAAATTACTTTAACCATTTTAATATCTCATAAAGCATGATTAAACAACTTAGTCTTAGGTTAAGTGATTAAATATGACTAATTGTTGCTGAATATTAAGTTCAAATTACTATAATATTAAAAGTTATTTTAATGATATCAAAATAAGTTAGTCTATTTATAAAAATTATTTGTTATTATTATTATTATTATTATTATTATATATATACATACTTTTTTTTATCCTTTTAATTGATCGATCAACAGAGGAGTCTTACCTTATGTCGAGCACGAAATCGGGCGCGCAGAGATTCGAGCGAGCGGCACGGAAAGGAGGCGGAAGGAGTCGGCTCAGCGTCGATTGAAGGCAGCCGCACGCAAGCAGACGTCGAGCGCTACGAACCTCTGACGTTCGTCTCTCGGCGCCGAGCGGAAAGAGGGATCGCGTCTCCTGGCTCTTCGAACGGCCGCCAGGTATGCCCTTGTCACCGCTGTTTCTTCTGTGAGGGCTTGATCACCGAGAGGAAGAGGAGAGAGGGATCGAGGGTGGTGAGAGCCTTTCGGCTCCTTTCGATTAAATAGGACGTGCGTATGTAACGCACGTCCGATTTATTCGGGCTCGAGCAGCAAGTTAAGGAAATTACCCTAAATTACTCTACGCATACCTTTCTAATTCAGCCGAGACTTATTGGTTTAACCGTTTCAAAAAGGGACAGCTGATTCATGCCTTAAATATGAGTTTAAATGAGGAAATTATGCTTTACAAATTTAAATATGCGTTAATGACGGATCTAAATTTCAATTTCAGCTTTAAATGAATTTTAAAACTTTATAAATTAAGGGTTGAAACTGAAAAATCGAATTTTAGTGAGAGTTTTAACGGGAAACTGAAATTTGCGGGAGGATTTAACGAATTTGAATATTGCGGAAAATTAATTCTTACCTTATAAATAACCTAGGGTCATTACAGGGCGCCATAGCAGAATCAAACGCGGGCGCTACAGCAGATGCAGATTTTCAAGTCGACCGCTACAGTGCATTGTAGCGGCCGACAGAGTTCTACTTCGTTCCAGGACTCGATCTGAAGAAATTTGAGGGGTATTTTGGACTTTTTGGGTCCGAAATGGAGCTAGCTACTTAAGCCAAAGTAGTGGAAGAAAACCTAAGGCCTTTGCAATCAGTTTGGAGGCTTTAGAGGCTGTGAAAAAGAGAACCCTAGAAGAAACCCTAGGGAGCTGCTGAGCAAGAGAAGGCTTGCTGTCTGAAGAAGAAACTTCAGGAGATAGCAGCTTCTTCCTTTCTCCATTCTAAAAGTAGAGCTACAATTGTGTATGATGAGGTGATATAGCTCTTGTAACTCTGTAAACTTTGAAAATTTTTCATAATGGATTTTTTCGTTGGTGTGGCTCCGTGGTTTTTCTCAATCTTGGGTTTTCCAAGTATATGCTTGTGTTTGAATGATTGTATGTGATGTGTTCTTTCTCGTTATGATTTTGCGATTTTTAAATTAGCTCGGTAACCGTCAATACACCCCGATCCTCAAAGTCTTTGGACTTTTGGTTTGTTGTTTGCATTACAAGTGCCCTTCTGCATTGGCATCTTGTGTATCGCTGGTTTTCACAACAAGTGGTATCAGAGAGTTAGGTTCTTTGCCTTGTTGTTAAGGAGGGTTTGCTTGTTTGAGTGGGAGCAATGGCCGAAGAAATGAGACACAAAAGTGAGAAGTTCAACGGGACGAACTTTGTGTTCTGAAAAATGCAAATGGAGGATTTGCTCTACCAGAAGAAGTTGTATCTTCTATTGAAATGAGCCGACAAAAAACTAAAACTATGACTGATGAAGAATGGGAGGTCCTTGATAGAACCGCATTGGGTTTGATACGCTTATCACTGTCTTCTTCTGTTGTTTTTAATATTGTTAATGAGAAAACTACTGTATATCTTATGAATGCTCTGACGAGAATGTATAAGAAGCCTTCTGCTTCGAATAAGGTTTTCTTGATGAAAAGATTGTTTAATATGAGGATGTAGGATGGCCATTCAGTGACTGAACACCTCAATGGGTTTAACATCGTGACGAGCCAGTTGAGTTCGGTGGGCATCAATTTTGATGACGAGGTCCGAGCTCTGTTATTCTTATCTTTGTTGCCAGACAGTTGGGATGGGCTGGTTACAGCCATAAGTAATTCATCAGGGAATGCATCATTGAAGTTCGATGACATTGTTGGGCTTGTGCTGAATGAGGAGGTGCGGAAGAAAACTCATGGAGAGGCATCTGCCTCAGCATTGAATGCTGAGAGCAGGGGAAGACATGCTGAAAGGAGATATACCAGGAATAGGTCTATGTCTCGGCAAGGTAAATCAAGATCCAAAAAAACAAAGCTGGATTGCTGGAATTGTGGGAAGGCAGGTCACTTCAAGAAGGACTCTCCTACTCTAAAGAAGCTAAGTGGTGGTGGTAAGATGTTGAACCCCACTGTAAATGTTTCAGCTGAGGAGGATCAGGATGCTTTGATCCTCTCACTTGTTAACACAGAGTCTTGGGTTGTGGACTCAGCCGCCTCTTTTCATGCGACTCCGTCAAGGAGTGCCTTCAAGAACTACACCAAGGGTGACTTGGGGAAAGTATATCTTGGAGATGATAAGACGTGTGATATTATCAGTAGAGGTGATGTGAATGTGAAGCTACCAAGCGGCACTGTTTGGAAGCTTAAGGATGTTAGACATATGCCATGTCTAAGAAGAAACTTGATCTCAGTGAGCCAGTTAGCCAGAGGAGACTACAACACTTATGGAAGATCACTAAGGGTGGTGCACTCATTATTGCACAAGGCAGTATGGAAGATACACTTTACTTGATCAATAAAATGTCTAATATTATTACAGCTGCAGAGGAGATAGATGCAGATCTATGGCACCGGAGGCTTGGCCATATGAGTGAGAGGGGGCTGAAATCTCTATAGTCAAAGGGGAAGCTCCAAGGGCTGAAATCAGTGGTTTTGGATTTCTGCGAAGACTGTGTGCTAGGTAAGCTAAAGAAAGTTTCATTCTCCAAAATTGAAAGGGAGCTCAAAAGCAGGAAATTGGAGTTGGTGCATACAGATGTGTGGAGACCAGCTCCTACATCTTCCATAGGTGGAGCAACATACTTCATCACCTTCATTGATGATCATACAAGAAAGGTATGGACTTACTTTCTCAAATATAAATCTGATGTATTTGATGTATTTGGAAAGTGGTTAGCTTTGGTGGATAATGAGACCGGATTGAAGCTAAAATGCTTAAGGTCTGACAATGGCGGCGAGTACTGTGATAAGGAGTTTAAGGAGTTCTGTGCCTTGAGAGGAATCAAGAGGGAGTTTATAGTCCCTAGAACACCGTAGCAAAATGGTGTTGCAGAACGGATGGAACCGTATAATCACAGAGAGAGCCAGGAGCATGAGATTGCATGCAGGTCTCCCAAGGCAGTTCTGGGCTGAAGTCGTCAGCATGGCTGTATACTTAATCAATAGGGGACCTTCCATACCCTTGAATGAAGAGATCCCCGAGGAATCTTGGTGCGGAAAGGAGGTGAAGTTGAACCACCTCAAGGTATTTGGCTGCTCATCCTATGTGCACATTAGTGCAGGATCCAATAGCAAACTTGATGCAAAGGCGATCAAGTGTACATTTGTTAGATACGGCACGGGTGAGTTCGGATATAAATTCTGGGACAATCAGAACCAGAAATTCATCAGAAGCAGGGATGTCACTTTCAATGAAAGTGAGATGTAAAAGAATTGTATGGGAGTCAAGACTGACTCCAAGGATGCTTCAGATGGAGAACCCCAGCATATAGAGATTGATGACAGCACTGAGCCAGATGTTGGAGAAGCTCAAAAAGGTGTCAATATTAAACCACAAACACCCATGTTAAGAAGATCCACAATAGTGTCTAGACCGCCACAGAGGTACTCTCCTTCTTTGTTCTATTTGTTACTAACTGATAGTGGTGAACCAGAAATCTTAGAAGAGGCACTTCAAGTTGAAGATTTAAGCAAGTAGGAGGCTGCCATGAATGATGAAATGACATCACTCATGTCAAATGGGACATGGGAGTTGGCACCCTTACCAGCTAGGAAGAAAGCTCTTCAAAACAAGTGGGTTTACTAAAATGAATGAAGAAATGAATGGAAGCAAGCGCTATAAGGCGATATTTGTAATCAAAGGTTTCCAGCAAAGGCATGGGGTCGACTACAGTGAGATCTTCGCCCTAGTTGTGAAGATAAAAACCATAAGGGTTGTACTGAATTTAGTTGCAGTTAAAATTTGCAATTGGAGCAAATGGATGTTAAAACTGCATTCCTTCACGAAGAATTGGAAAAAAAGCTTTATATACAACAGCCTGAAGGGTACAAGGCTCAAGAAAAAGAAAAATTTGAGCTAGTGTGCAAGCTCAAGAAGAGCCTCTATGGCTTGAAGCAGGCGCCAAGGCAGTGGTACAGAAGGTTTGACAGGTTCATGTCAAAATTAAGGTACAAAAGATGTTAGGTGAATCACTGCTGTTATATAAAGTAGTGTAAATCCTCTTATATCATTCTATTGTTGCATGTAGATGATATGTTGATCACAGCATCAGACATGGAGGAGATAAAGATACTGAAAGAGCATTTGTCAAGGGAATTTGACATGAAGGACTTGGGGTCGGCCAAGCGAATTCTTGGAATGAGAATTCATAGGGAAAGAAGTGCAGGAATTCTGAAGTTGTCGCAGAAGGATTATGTTGAAAAGGTGTTGAAACAATTCAACATGAATGAAGCGAAGCCAGTGGGCACTTCCTTAGCAAGTCACTTCAGCTTATCAAAGAAACAGATGCCAAAGTCTGAAGAAGAAAAGGAGCACATGCTGAAGGTGTCTTATGCCTCAGCAGTTGAGAGCATGATGTACGCAATGATCTGCACAAGACCAGACATTGCCCATGCAGTAGGAGTGGTCAGCAAATTCATGGGAAACCCAGGAAAGCACCATTGGGATGTGGTCAAGGGGATCCTAAGGTATCTGAAAGGTACAGCAGACAAAACTCTATGCTTTGGAAGATCTGATATCATTTTACAGAGATATGTAGCCTCAAATATTGCAGGAGATGTTGATAGTAGGAGAAATACTACAGGCTATGTCTATACATTGGGTAGTGCAGCGATGAGCTGGATCTCCAGGCTACAGAATATTGTATCTCTATCTACAACAAAAGCAGAGTACATTACCATCACGGAGGCAAGCAAGGAGATAATTTGGTTGAAGGGTTTCATGGATGAATTAGGCAAGGAGCAGAAGGATGTGAGGCTCTACAATGACAATATAAGCGTCATTCACCTAGCTAAGAATACCGCTTTTCATGCCAGGACAAAGCACATTCAACTCCGTTACCATTTCATCCAAACGCTGTTAAAAGAGGGACAGCTTGGATTGGAGAAGATCCATACTTCTAAGAATCCAATCAATATGCTTACTAAGCAGTAACAGCGGAGAAACGGAAGCTATGTGCAGCTTCAGTTAGCCTCGGTACGTGAAAGGAGAGCGTTGGTGAGCCACACCACAATCCTTGATAGGCACAGAACAAAACAGAAAAGGATTAGTGGAGTAAGCAGGGGAAATTGCCTAAAAGTCTCCAAGTGGGAGATTGTTGTGTTGTGGAGACTTCATTGTCCAGGAAAAGCACAGGCACTGCAGCGCGCCGCATTGCGCCGCAACGGAACCAAGCCCGAAGCTGAGGTGTTACGGCGCGCCTCAAAGGTCAGCAATCGAGAAGTGGGGGCCACAGCGGAATCAAACGAGGGCGCTACAGCGGATGCAAATTTGAAAGTCGACCGCTGTAGCGGCCGACAAAATTCTGCTTCGTTCCAGGTCTCGATTTGAAGAAATTTGAGGGGTATTTTGAACTTTTTTGGTCCGAAATGGAGCTAGCTACTTAGCCAAAGTAGTGGAGGAAAACCTAAGGCTTTTGCAATTAGTTTGAAAGCTTTGGAGGCTGTGGAAAAGAGAACCCTAGAAGAAACCCTAGTGAGATGCTGAGCAAGAGAAGGCTTGCTGTCTGAAGAAAAAACTTCAGGAGGTAGCACTTTTTTCTTTCTCCATTCTAAGAGTAGAGTTACAGCTGTGTATGCAGATGTGATATAGCTCTTGTAATTCTGTAAACCTTGAAGTTTTTTTTCATAGTGAATTTTTTTTGTTGGTGTGGCTCCGTGGTTTTTCCCAATCTTGGGTTTTCCATGTATATGCTTGTGTTTGGATGATTGTATGTGCTACTTTCTTTCTCGTTGTGATTTTGTGATTTCTAAGTTAGCTCGGTAACCGTCAACGCACCCCGATCCTCAAAGTCTTTGGACTTTTGGTTTGTTGTTTGCATTACAAGTGTCATTCCACATTGGTATCTTGTGTATCGCTGGTGTTCACAACACAACAAATAATTTTAATAATGTTACAAAATTGGTACAAAGCAAAACTCAAGATCAATGATAAATAATTTTCCAATAACTTAATATTGAGAATGAAATGTTAATAGAATGATGTGGGATATTATCAGCACCTTAGAACAAGAAAACTAGTCAATGCCACCGCCACTTGTTCTGCGTTAATCTATGTAAATGGATTGATAGGTTGGACTTACTACTATTATGATGTCATGCTTTCTAAAAGTTGGTTTTATAAGGATGCTAGTATTTTCTTGATATACAGGTATTATATTTAGAATACTTTTTAGATAAAAGTGACCCAAATAATCTTTTTACATTTTTTTCTTGTGTGCCGTTATGATGGCACAACCATATCTACCAAGATGATATGACATTTTCATATATATAATGGGGATTGATGAAATCCACATTACTTGAACCCACTTTTAAAAAAAGAGAAATCTTTTATACTAGTTTTGGATGGCCAAATGTGAATTTTTTTGCACTATAGTTTTTCTCTTTTTTTTACCAACAAAAGGCCGCATCCACATACCCGCAGACAACCACATCATCATGATCTCTCCTTGTCCTCATTGGTCCCATTATCAGCAACCTACAATGTCAATCTTATCTATGTAATCGCCATTGGAAACCCTAAAGTACGAAATGTCAACAATTGTCATCTAGGTGTTGCCCATGACATTCAAATAAATTTGTAATTATTGTGATGTTAAAAGGCTATTTGGCAAGTTGCATGATTAAACTCGAGCAGGATTTAGTAAATACTCAAATAAAAAATTAACATAGGATTTGTTAAATGTGTACATAATTTCAAAATAAAATAAGCTTTAAAGTCCACTTGCTAATTTCCAGCACGTCCACCTGACCTTCACCCCCATTGGCTTTTGCATAAATAAATGAAATAGTATCACATTTTGTGATAACTTATCATAAATAACATCCATCTCCTCATTGATGAAACATGGGATGAGAAAGAGCTTCGTCATAAGCTCAGCAAACATCTTCCTCTCCTGATCTGATTTGCACGGACTATTTTCAATTGTGTCTACAGCCCTTGCCAAGCTGTAGGCAACAAGTACAACTAACTCTTTGATCGATCGTCTCAAACATCAATCTCTGCTTCATTGTATGACGTTTGAGGACTTAATTTTTGGTGACACATATTGTCTTGTCCAAATGTTGGGGATATAGGTTGCACCGCATCCAGATCACATCTAGGTCAATCTCCACCCCTGTCCCACCAATTTCTTTATTAAAAAGTGCAATTTGTTGTCAAACAAATTGATATAATGTGAACCAAGCGGGACTTGGCCACTAGCGGATTTTGCCCATTTCCCTATTGCACGCCCCTCACCACAAAGCTTCTCTAGTTCTGTATAATTTTGTAGTGACGCATTCAGATACATTGCATTTTTGAAGTGGCACGTTGAAACCAAAATAGAACGCTTATGCTAATAAAAAAGATTAAGTGATATATATAATGCAAATAAAAAATTTAACAAAATAATGATATACAGGTACATGATAGTTGTAATTTTCTTGTCCTACTTTTATCATCTTTCTTTTTCATCCCAAGACACTCAAAACTTCTTCCTTAGTCCTTGGATATACTCAGAGCCATCAACTCTGACGAATTTGATTTTATGCATTTAAGTATTAACTCTTAATTAAGCATGCGACACCACTTATCACAAAAAAGACGGAGACAACTTATCAGGCAAAAAAAGAATAAGAAAAGCTGATAGATTCTTACCATGAGTAGGTAGTGTATTATCAACGCGATGGGAGATGAAGGTGACAAGCAAGCTAGTCTTTCCCACCCTTTAATTGTTGGTGAGAGAAAAATTCTTAGAAGAATATCTGTAGCTGCTCTCATAGAGAAGATGGCAATGAACAAAAAGAAGCCCAACCCAAGAATCCAAAATCGCAGAGGAAATCGATGATCTGCTGAAATCGTAGAGGAAGCTCGATGATCAGCGACGAAGACCGGTGACAAGTTTAGAACAGCGGAAGGCGATGTAAAGGGACGTTTGGGATGCCGCAATTTCGGGACAGAGGAAATGGATGTAGAGGAAAGCGATGAAGAATTGTTTTGCAAAGAAAAAAGAGGGATGTTCGCCTCTCTCGGGGGGAAGCTCGAGAGTAGCGCACGCAACGACACCAGTTCAAGAGCTCTGTGCAATTTAATTTGGATTTCCGTACATATTTATAAGCTTATAAGAAAATTCTTAGATACAAAAATAAAAAACTATAATGTTTTTGAATTTTAACGTGTTGAATTAAGAATATTAGCAAAAGACTATAATTATATTCACCGTTGAAGTCACTCCAGCATTGTGCATTAGACTAAATACAGGTGCTGCAACATAGCTAAAGGTTGGTGTTTTAGAAATTAAATATACAGCATTTAATTTTTAATATTGTTAAATTAAGAATATTAGCAAAAAATTATACAAAAATTATTGAAGTTACTTCCAGCATTATGCATTAGACTAAATAGATGTTGTTGCAGCTAAAACACTAAATATATGCAATTTTTTTATTCTTGAGCTGAATTCATAATAAGAACACATGGAGAATCATGATGCCAAAGTGAGAAATTTAAAAATGTGAACATTGCTATAGGCATTGCATCGCAAAGGCTGGCCTGCAAACTATAATCACTTGCCACTGCTCCTCCGCAATATAATATATTAATAAATCTCTGGATGAACTCTCTCAGCAACTTGGGGTGAAGACGACTATAAATTTTACCAGCACAGTTTTGTTCATATTGACCTTATTTATCCCAAAATAATAATTATAATTTTTATTTAAAATGTGCTTTTTTTAGAAGGCGCACGTGCAAAAAATGCATTTTTTATTAATGATGTTGTGGACCACCATTAGTGTCCTTAAATTTAAACTCTTGTTAAGCCACATAATTACCTCTATATATCAATTTACGGCCATTTTGTCCGATAAGCAGGCGCTCGGGCCCGACGCACTATTTAGTGGCTTTTGGTGCGCCATATATCATAAAGGACGGGCGCCGGACGAATGCGAAAAGTTGTATTTTATTGCTTGATACGCGAAACAACTCATTAAATGTGTATTTTGGCGTTTCATAGCTCATAATATAAATTTATAAGCTTCACAAATCTTGATGTTCTGTATTGTTTTTCGAGAGCTTTCAAGATTTGTAATGATACATCCTCGACAATGATGTTTTCAACAAGCGGTATTAGAGCGAAATTGTTGTTACGTTATATGGTAGATGATCGAGTATTTATGTTATGGTGAAGGAGAAGAAGCTTCTTTTACATCTATAAAGATTGAGATATATGTGCATCAATCATGGCATATTCGATAAAAATTGGTTTTTGTTGTGTCGTTGAGACTTCATTGTCCAAAAACCGCATAAGCGCTGCCGCACGCCACAGCGCGCCGCAGCACGCTCCAGCGGAACCAAGCCCGAAGCTGAGGCGCTACGGCGCACCTCAGCGGTGAACAATCGAGAAGCGGGCGCTGCGGCGCGCCACAGCGAAATCAAACGCGAGCACTACAGCGGATGCAAAGTTGAAAGTCGACCGCTAACGCACGCCGTAGCGCGCTATAGCGGCCGATGGAGTTCTGCTTCATTCTAGGTCTCAATCTGAAGAAATCTGAGGGGTATTTTGGACTTTTTGGGTTCGAAATGGAGCTAGCTACTTAAGCCAAAGTAGTGGAGGAAAACCTAAGGCCTTTGCAATCAGTTTGGAGGCTGTGGAAAGGAGAACCCTAGAAAAATCTTAGGGAGCTGCTGACCAAGAGAAGGCTTGTTGCTTGAAAAAGAAACTTCATGAGGTAGCAGCTTATTCCTTTCTCCATTCTAAGAGTAAAGCTACAGCTATGTATGCTAAGGTGATATAGCTTTTGTAACTCTGTAAATCTTGAAATTTTTTCATAGTGGATTTTCTCGTTGGTGTGGCTCCGTAGTTTTTCTCAATCTTTGGGTTTTCCACGTATATGCTTGTATTTGGATGATTTGTATGTGCTGCAATTTTCTTACTATGATTTTGTGATTTCTAAGCTAGTTCGGTAACCATCAACGCACCCCGATCCTCAAAGCCATTGGACTTTGGTTTGTTGTTTGCATTACAAGTGTCATTTCGCATTGCTTGTCTTGTGCTGTATTTTACCAACAAGTGGTATCAGAGCGTTAGGTTCTTTGCCTTGTTGCTAAGGAGTGTTTGCTTGTTTGAGTGGGAGCTAGGGCCGAAGAAATGAGACATAAAATTGAGAAGTTAAGTGGACGAACTTTGCATTCTAGAAAATGCAAATGAAGGATTTGCTCTACCAGAATAAGTTGTATCTTCCATTGAAATAAGCCGACAAGAAACCTGGAACTATGACTGATGAAGAATGGGAGGTTCCTGATAGAACCGCTTTGGGTTTGATCCATTTATCACTGTCTTCTTCTGTTGCTTTTAACATTGTTAATGAGAAAATTATTGTAGATCTCATGAATGCTCTGACAAGAATGTATGAGAAGCCTTCAGCTTCGAATAAGATTTTCCTAATGAAGAGAATGTTTAATATAAAAATGATGGATGAGTATTCAGTGACTGAACACTTCAATGGCTTCAACACTATGATGAGCCAGCTGAGCTCGGTTGGCATCAGTTTTGATGATGAGGTCTGATCCCTATTGTTCCTCTCTTCGTTGCCGGACAGTTGGGATGGGCTGGTGTAACGCCCCACCCCGTCACCGCGCGCAAATCCGACGACTTTCAAATGCGTCCAAAATATCACCGCTGACTAATTTGGGGGTGACGATCGCAATGTCGAAGTCGGATTTTGATTTTGATGTCAAATTAAATAACTCAATTTTTCCTTAATTAAATATTAAAATATTCCAATTAATCGATTGAGCTCCGAATCACTCTAAAATTTTAATGATTGATTTTAATGACTGGATGAACTTAACATAATGATAGTTAAGATGCGATTAAGCTAAATTAAGTTGAGCAATAACCTTGGGTTGTTACAAATATTCAATTTCATTTAAATTAGCCTAAAATGTACTTAAACAATTTATCAAACTGTAAGTCTTTCTTTTCTTGGCTGGGACCCTGTCATTGTGATACCGACAATATCAGACTTGGAGCTATTCGTTGAGATTGCTTCTGGAGATGGGCTTAGCCAGGAAGAGGACCTTCCTGCCGCTATAGCTTAACTTATCTTATTTTCAGCAGTGAGGATGAGTGTTCCTTTTCTCTTAAATTCAATTTGTACTACTTTCTTATTCTAAATGTATTTACATTCTGCATTTTCATATTAAGCTGAGTGACTATTTCAACTTTCTTTATTATGCTGTGATGTAAATGTTATACTCTTTTTTGCTTCCGCTACTTTGATATTTTGATGTATGATCTTCAATTTCATGTGACAAATCTTCTAACTAAGGCAGGCCGGGTTTATACCTGACTCGACTATATTTGGGAGATTTTCTACAGTTGGAGATCATATTCACTGTAATTACGTTAATCTCAGTATTAGCATGATCACGGAGGGTACGGGGCTCCACAGCCGAAGCCCTAACCAGCTCCATTCGCTCAAACCCTAAGATACATTCCTATCTCCAATTTTCCTTGCAATCTTCGTATAAACGTTTTATTTACCTTATTATGGTGATTGACGATCCCATCTAGATATCGATCGAGCTCGCATGAGCTCGATCAGCTCATCATTTTTGCTAGCCCTAATTTTGTGTCCTTCAATGATTCTGAAGGGGTGAGGTAAAGCTCATTATCTTTCTAATACCTTTCCATTGATACCAAAATTGGCACGAAAGGATCATTCTAACGATCAAACAATGATGCCCTAGCTACGAATATACAAAAATCATACAGCTTTTGACTGCATTTGAATGGATAAATGAGCTTCGATAGGACTCATTTAAGTTCGATTGAGGCTTGACGATCAAACCTAGACTCCATACAATATCTACTTGAAATGCCATTCCACAAATACTTTGATTAAACAGATGGATAGAGTAGCACAAGGAAAGGTTCAGCAAATGGGTACCTTAGATTGCGAATATGGGTCATACTGTTTTCTTCAAGGTTTGAGGGATGAAGCTTCTTCTTCTTCTGCTGCTAGCAAAGAAGGGAAGAGGATTGGGGATTGAGAGGAAGAAGCTTCAGTTGTTTGCCAAATAAAGGGAGGAGTGCTGAGGGAAGTGGCTTTAAGGAGGAGGAGAAGCATGGGCTTGGATGGGATGAACATGAGCCACCCCATCAAAGGCATGGAGAGGGAGACTATTTGAGTAGAAAATAGAAAAATGAGGAGGGGGAGTTCTTGCATATGCCAGAAGGGGAGTGAGGGGGTGCCGAACAGGAGGGGAAGTGGGGTCCAGTTCAGAAGAGAAAAGAAGGATTTTAAATAATTAATTAATTATTCTTAATTTTAATTAACACATTTCCCTAATTAAAAATGGATAACTAAACGAGCTTCAAAAAATTCACCCCTAACTAATTTGGGGGTGAGGAACTCAACGGCAAAGTCGGATTTCAATTTCAACAATTATTTAATATTCTATTTTTAGGGTATTTAAGCACATTTAAATATTCAAGAAAAATATGACAACTTTTGAATACTTCCAAAACATCACCCCAAGCTAATTTGGGGGTGACAATCGCAATGGTGAAGTCAGATTTTAATTTCAATGTCAAATTAAATATATCAATTTTTTAATTAGTTAAATATTATTAAAATAATCCAAATGTTTAATTGAGCTCTGAATTACTCCAAATCTTTAGGGAATGATTCTAATTATTAAATGAACCTAATAGAATAATAATTATAATATAATTAAGCTAAGTAACAACTTAGGGTTGTTACATTATGTCTCCCCAAAGTTTTCAAAATCAATAATCATATATATCAAAGATGTAAATAACTTTAGTGCTTAATAATTGAATCATTCCCTAAGTCCCTTCTTTAAGCAAATTTCATTAAGATGTTTCTTTCTTAAAGCCTTTAGGAATCTTCTTTAGGAACTAATCATAGACTTAAGTTAGAATTCATTCATTAAGTAAATGGGTTACTTAATGGATGAAACCTTGGTTTTATTAGTTTTTAGATTTCATCCTTTATTATGATTATTTTGTATTTAAATCTTAGTTTAAGATTAGAAATCTATCTTATTAAGTTTGACTTTGCTTAATAAGATAGCCTTAACTTGTAGAACATGAGAGTTAGGTTGAACCTTATACCCTTAATCCTTAGCACCTTTGGATTAAAAGGTTAAACATAATATTTGGAGTTTAATTCTTAATCTCTCAATCTTGATTCATTTTAATCAAGATTGGCTTTGGGTTGATTAAATTCATTATTTAAGACTTTTGATTTATTAGTTAACTTATATAAGTGTCACTCATTGAATTATATTAGAACTTAATTAGTTCTAATTATTTTAAACTGTATAGGAATATAGTTTTGAGTTTATACTAGATAGTAGGATGTCAGAGATCCTGAGCTTGTATAATGTCATATTAATTAGAATAAATTAAATTAGAAAATAAGTGATATCATAGATATTTGAGTAATGCTAATTACACCTTATATTATATGTTTTGCTTACTTATTTTGAGCCTTTATTATTTTGGCATATCAAATGAAACATAAAATAGTTGATGAATATTCTATGTTAGAATTGAAATTATATACATCATGAACATAAGAGAATTAAATATGTTGGATAAATCAAATAACTTAGTAATCAAGATAACAATTTAGTGGAATATATTCTAGTTAGACTACCTCTATAGTTTGAATATACAATGCAGTTCAGTACCCAAGTATTAGTGCCCTGGATGATTTTAATTTAGTATCCAAGCATTAGTATCTTGGATGATTTTAGCTCAGTTCTGGTGGATCTGTTGATCTAGGCATTAGTGTCTTAGATGCTTCAGTCTTGGATTCAGTTGCTAGTTTAGCCTTTTTTTTTGTTATAATAGTTCTAATGTAGGCACATGTCCAATAATGAATGCTTTTAGTTAGTTTCAATTAATTTTAGTTCAGTATTTTCAGTGCTTTTTAGTATTTTCAGCATATTCAACATTTATAGTATTTTTAATATTTATATATTTTCAACTTTAGTTTTATATGCAAGCATGTTAGAATACTAGACTTCCAGTTCAATTTGATTTATATTATTTTTATTCAGTAAATCAGTATTTGTAGAATTGATCATATTAGCTTATGATATTTTTTGTATTTAGTAATTATTTTTATATGTAAATTGTTTAACATTTTCTACAGCTTTGGGTTGAAGTATGTTTGTTTACCTTATATTTTATTTAAGTTATAAATATATGATTTATAGTTTTATCCTCTTCTATTGATACTTTGTTGCTCCTATATGCTTAGGATAATTTGTGATATTATTAAATACATGAAAATTAAAAGCCTAAAATGACTTGGATAATTTTTCTAACTAATTATTCTCTTTTTTTTTGGCTGGGGCCTGGCATTGTGAAGCAGACAATGTTAGCTTCTGAGCGTTATGTAGAGATGGTACCTGGGGAGAAGCAGAGTTAGAAGGAAGGGTGTCTTGAAGCTGAGAAGCCTTAGTTATGTTGCTCTTTTATTTTAGTGAGGATGAGTGGCTTTTTTTGCTTTTATATAATTCTAATTAAATATTGTAATAATATAAGTATTCTATTGTATTTTTCTTTACTGCATTTTTTATTCTGAGATGGATGTTATTTTATTTCTGTATTATGATTACATGGATGTAATTTGTTATTTTTTTCTGCACTCTGATATTCATGTATAATCATTTAGTGAATGATTCAATTATATATTGCATATTCTTCTCTTATTAGTGGATTAGGGATGAAAACCATATCTAATTTAATGATATGTGAGTGATTACACCGTGACGACCACTTCATCATAATCATGCTAACTATTCGTGTTAGCAGGACCGCGGTGGGGGCGGGTGCCACAAGAATCCATAGACATCAAAATTGTCCAATTTGGCCAAGTGGTTGTTCCGAGATCTGAGTTTGAAGTTGGCCAAAATCGAATTTACCGAAAACGTAACGGTTGAATTCTTTTTTTTATTCCAAATGTATTTTTATCATAACTCATTTATTTTAGCTTCAAAAATTATGAAATTTTTATTGATAGCTAATTTGATAGTTTAGAATTTAAAAATTCAGAAATTCAAAATATTTTAATTTTGACACCCAAAAATTTTCTATAATTATTTAGATTTAAAATCATCATAAAATAACTGAGAAAAAGTGTCATATAGAAAAATTCTCAAATATTTATCAAAATTCTAACAACTTATTCTTAACAACTTAGTATTTTTTTCTTGCAAAAATAATTAATATATTATTCAAATTAACTAATATAATAAATATTAACTTTATTAATTCAAAATCTTAGAATTTTACATCATAACAAATAATGTATATTTTCTTACTATCACCTTTCCTGAAATATAATTATGTCTTTCTTTCTCCTTTTCGCATTTGAACCCTTAAAAAAATGTAACATTTATTATACCATGGTACCTATAGTATTCTCTAATTTTAGAGATTGAAATCTTAGAGTTTTTGTTATATATAAAAATTTAGATCATGTAATAATGGAAATTCGAGATGAGGAACTTTGAGGAGCTCGTAGTAAATCAAGTCACAAAATACTGCTTCATTTTTTGTTTTATATTTCATTTTACTTTTATTTTATTTTGCTAGTCTTGTATAATATCAATTTGCTTGGAGCAAATGCTGGAACTTATTTTGTAACTCAAGATAATGAATAAATGGATTTTTGTCTTAATATGTGATTTTCATCTTGCATCTATTTTACTTAATTTACTCAATAAGGTCCTGCGACTCCGAGAGCCCGATGTTGGATTAGCTCACATTGACCTGACAACGAGCCCTCACAGGAGTATTAAGCATTATTGGTGCATATTTTGCTTGGAGACTAGTCATTGGAATAGATAATATCCTATGTTGAACAATAAGATGAATTCTTCAAACACAATAGCTTATATTGGGTTTAAGCGATGAGTGAAAGGGCTTAAACTATTTGATCATGAAGATTGAAAAATTGTGATGAAGTGAGATGTGACTTTCAATGATGAGTTTCTTATGAGGGTTGTGAACTTAAAGCAAGTGGAGAGCTCTAAGGAGGCTAAAGAGAGCATGTAAAAAGTGGAGTTTGATGCAATTTCATTTGCTCTGCAAGTATCATCTTTTTAGAATTTGTACTTGAGCAGACTAATGATGATTATGGAGAGGTGGAAATAAAGGAAGATATTGTTGAAGAGACTCCACTGTAGGAGTCTATTGCAACTGCAGGGCCAAGAGGGTAGATGTCCCTATGCTTATATTGTTGAGGGACTATATAAGATTTGCACTTTTAGCTATGTAGATTAACATTCCATTTTTTCATTTCATAAAAGTTATAGAGAGCTTAATTGATTGCTGAAAAAAGTCAAATGATGATGAGATAGAATTTCTTCATAAGAATATTGCATAGACATTATTAAAGAACCTCACAAAAAAAGGAAAAATGTGCAGATAAATGTATGGTACAAAGGATAAATATCAAGGAAGAGCCAATGTGATCTCAAGAAGATCCACATGCAACAATCTCTTGGATATAGTGCCTTTGACAAAAGATCGGGGAGCATTGAAAAATAGTTATGATAGTTTCTTGTTGTATAAATTATGCATGACTCGATTCTTATAAGAAGGAAATACGTAGGAAATCATCTTGGGTATAGCCACTCAATAAGGTGTAGAAAATTATAAAGAGAATTAGATCAAAGAAGATGGAGTTTGGCACCTATATTATATACTAACTTAATTCAAAATGGATGCAAAAATGGCCCAGTATGGGCTCTAGGACAAAAAATTTCTTTTGGGCCAGCGCTCGCCCATACACCCATAACATTATTTTATGGCTATTTTAGCAGAGAGGAAGGCGTTTGGCCCAACACACTATCTGAAGGCTTATGGGGGGCGGGGCGTCTATAGCCGAAATGAGGGAGATTAGGCACTCCCAATGGGTATTTTGACTTCTCTTTTAACCCCTAATATAAATTTATAAGTTTCTTTTAGGTTTTGAATGGGTTGTAATTGCCATTTTTTATCTTTGAAGATTCATATTGTTTTCTTAGGTTAAGCAACTGTTAATCAGAGTTGAGAATCCTATAAGCTTGTATCGTCATTTACAATTGTTCATTTTGTGAAATGCATCTTCTCTCCCCCATATAGATGAGGTAAATTCTACATAAACCATGCAAATCTTGATGTTCTGCTGTATATATGATTTAGTTTTCTTCTTGTTCTTGTTTTCTTCGAAAGTTTTAAAAAATTGTGATGGCACCGCAAATTCTTCGGCGACGCATTGAATGCAATAATTTTAGAGTTTGAAAACTCTCTCTAAATGGCTCTCACAGCCCTAGACACTTGGGTGTGGACGCCTTTGTTCGTCCAGCGCGCCGCGCCTTACCACAAAAAGACAACGATTTCAGAGTCTCTTCTCATCGGTGGTAACTGAGAACGATTTGGGGCTATTGCGGGTAACAGTTTCTAATTGGGGTATTGTGGGTAACAGTTTCTAATTGGGGTGTTCCCCGCCCACACTTTGTTGCTTCAGTTGCTCCCTTTCCGGCCTTTCTTCAGGTCACTTTGGGAATATTGTGGCTGCTGCTGGCTGACTCCTCTCTGCTGGTTCAGGATGCTGCTTCGTTACTTGAGGATATTATACGTTTTCACTGGTTGGAGTTTGATGGCATATTAATTGAAGGAGATTGCTTAGATGCTGTTAAGTTCCTTACTATACTTACTGTTGCAATATTTTTCTTCTTTGAGCAGTGCAGCACAATTATGCCCAGAAGTTCATTTTCATGCTTGTATTTTAAAAAGCAATGTTACGGCAAGAAGGGGCCGATCATTAGTTCGGAATTCACGTAGGTGAATAGGGCAGTTTTAGGCAGAAAAAAATACACTTTAATATACAATGTGTTTCAAGCCTTGTAACTAAGGTTGACCCAAAACTTGAACTTTGAATTCGGCTCAATTTTAACTCGAGACATTTTGATTCGACTGGAACTCGATTTTAAAAATTTTGAGTCGAATTCGAGTCATACGTCTTGACTTGAACCCTATTTAAAATGACACGAACAAGTTCGAGTCGAGTTCAGATCTAAGCGGAGTCGACTTGAAACCAGCCCTACTTGTGCCCAATCTTTATTGTTGGATGATGAAATTATGAGTGAAGATTAATGACTTTGCTATGTTTTAATTGGCAAACCCAATATCTATATGCTTTGGTACATCTGGGTTTTGGTTTTACTGTGCGTTCATTGTTTGTTGTTGTTCAATGTTTATACACTGAGATCAACCATCATAAATTCACTCAATTCTTGATCTTTGAATTTCACAAAACCAAAGCATGTTTGGATTGCTTCAAATGATATAAGTTGATTTTCTTTTTAAAAGTATAGTTTTAAAGCTTAGAACAACCTTCTAACTAAGTAGTCCACCCATGAGTCGATTTGCTCGATATCAAGTGTTCCATCATTATTTAGTAAATCAATGAGAAATGTTTCAATACCTTCAAATATACCGCATATTTTTTTTCTATGTAATTTATTTATCTTTAATGGATTATATAATTATGATTTTGACTAGTGAATCTCAATTATTATGAGTTAAATACTAATTTTATATGCTTTAATGATGATGGTGTAGCAGAGAGGATATTTTTAGGGGTGATGTAGCAGCTCTCCAAATCAATCATTGTCCCATCTTTAGGGAAGTTAAGGTTATCATTACTTCAACTAACTCAGAGATCTAATTAAGCCTAATTAAATGATATAATTATTTTATCAAGGCTTAATCATGAAAATCAACACATAAAACATTACATGGATTAAGGCGTTATTGGTATTGACTCGAGCAAGGTGACGATACCATCATAGCAATGGGTCAGGAATAAGGCATTAATTATTAGGCAAGTTGCATGGATTTTGTTATAGGTGATCTTATTCTAACTAATAGAATCTAGTATCAATTTAATTAAAATTATATTATTTTTTAATTTTAAAAATAATTAATTCAAATTATATATTTTTAATCAAACAAACTAACAAATTCAAAAATTTTATTAGAAATACTTATAATTTAGAATAAATAATTTATTTTATATAAATTTTAATTTTAATTATTTTATTGATGCATTCATTCTGATATTATCAAAAATTGTCACTGATCGAATAATTAATAAAATGCATTACGGATGGATTTTGATGGTCTGAACAGACAAATATTATGACTAAGCAAATCTAATTATTAGGGAAATAAGAAAGCTATAATATAACATATGATGGGATGTATATAGAAATATAATGCTTGAATCCAAATAAATTATAATAATCAAACAAACATGTTTTAATTCATCAACAAAATGATAAATAAGAGAATTGCTTATGTATAAAAATGCGGGAATCAAATCAATGTTCAACTTTGCAAAATGCGGGAATTAAACTTATTATTTATAACATTAAACTTGTATTAAATGACCTCAAATTAGGCAAATTAGAGCTTTATATATATATATATATATATCAAGTATTGCTACATAGTTCCTGTATATGGATAATTAAAATTTAAAGAGTTAAGTGAAATAAAAAAATATTATTAAATTCACTTTTGCTTGTGAAGCTTATACAAATATATATTTTAAATCTTAAATTTTAATTATTCATATTTTTTAGAAGATATTTGAGGGCTAAGTAATAATTTTCATATATATATATATACTAGTATTTATTATACTAGTATTTATTTATTAAAAATATTAATAACACTTAAAAAAAATTCATCAAATAAAATTTAAATATTATTTATATTTATTTATATTAAAATAATACATATATTAAGGGAGGATTAAGGGATAGAATGGGAGCAAAAAGGTTACGATGCACCATTCATAATAAATAGGCTTTAGATATGATAGTTGAAAAAAATAAGTATTATTAAAGATAAATTTTATAATATTAACTAATTAATAAATGTGAAAAAGTAAATAATTAGATAAGTAAGCTTTAGTCTAATTTTGTGTATTGTTATAATATTATATTTTCTGCTCAAAATCGTTACATAACAAAATTTAAAAATAATAATTAATGGATTTTGTTCAATTTTAGTATAATCAATGTTTCTAAATATAATGTTAAATTGATAATAAATAAAATTCATTAGTTAAAACAAAGAATATTGTGTTTCGTTTTAAATATATCAACTCTAAATAAAATTAAAAAATTATTATATATCAACTCTAAATAAAATTAAAAAATTATTATGTTTATACAAAAATATATAACAAAATGTATTTAAGATTAATATTTTTTTTACGAAAAAAAAGTATATTTAATTAATAATTTATATATATCATCTGTATATTATTAATATGTAAGTAGAGCAATAATTATAAAATTATATTGTATTGGCAGAGCCCATACTAAAAAAATAGCATCTTTTCTACACATTTCCCGGATTTGCGGACATGCGTGAAGCTGTGGCTTGTAAATTGTCGAGGTCGGAAGGAAGACGAAGCGAGAGACATAAGAATGAAGATGTGCGCTTCGAGAAAGAATATAATTATGCCACAATATTCAAATCATTATATTTTTCAGTTAATCTATATAATATTCATTGTTCGATATATAAAAATAAGTTTAGTAATATCAAATTACTGCTATATTTCATATAAAAATACAAAAATATTGATAAATTAAAAATATTTTCATAATAAAATATGAATAAAAATATTATACTTACATAAAAATATATACTAAAAAAGTATTAGAATCAATATAAATTTTTTTTTTTAATTTTTACATATAAATCTCACAAAAAAAAATATATTCAACAAATAATCTATTTATATTTAATTGAGATATATTTTAGTGTATTTTGATATATAAAACAAAAATCCAGGTTGTATCATTTCCAGTTCTCTCGGAAATCAAGGAGTAAAAAAGGTTGGAGTATTACATAGCTTTCAAATATCTCTCAAAATATATGAATAATTAGGATTTAGGCATTTAAGTAGAATAAAAAAATATTATTAAAAAAAAATTTGCTTGTAAGTTCCATAAAAATATATTTTTTAAATTTTAAATTCTAATCATCCATAATTTTTTAAAAATAATAAAAATTTTTGTAATATTTTTCAAAAGTTTGCTCCCTCCTTAGATCGCGCCTTCCGGTACTTGGAAGGAAGCTGGCCCTTTGATAACCCTTTGTTTTCGTTTTAAAGTTAGAGTCAGCTGCCTCATAATATTTTTAAGAGATTGATTGGATGATTATAATTTATGCTAAGTATAAGTTTATTGTTAAAAGATATTAAATTATTTAAGAGATATTTGAGAATTGTGTATTTAAAAATTTTATTATAATTTTCCACATGAGCACGCTTAATTTTAGAGTTCTTATCAAGAACTTCGCTGTCATCTGAAAAGATATTTTGATGTTTAAGGATTTCATTTAATACTACTTAATATGGTCATTACAGGTTCCTTGCTCTTACAAATGATCTAAGTGGAGAGTGAATTGAGACTCCGATGAGGGTTAGTACCATTCCGGGGTTCGACGCTTGGGCATGCCCAAGTGGCAAAGTCTCGATTTCCAATCGTTAAGGAATGAAAGCGATATTTGGGGGAGCCGAGACGTCAAAGTCTCGGTTTTTACATATAACGGGATGCTTGAGCATGCCCAAGCACCGAACTCCTGACTCTTTTGAACGTGAAGGAGCATGCCTAAGCGACGGGATCTTGGCTTCCTTTAAATGAGCTTTCTAATCTCTATTTAATGCTTGCACTTGTGCTTGTTCAAATACCCAAGCCTCATAAATACTATCTTTTTATTCCAAAAAAAAAATTTATGGTCCAAGTTTTGTTGATGTTCATGAAAAATGAAAGAGGAAGAAACTTTTAAATAATATAAGCCAAAACTCAATAATTTTTTAAAATTCAATTTAGTTTAGGGTAAAATTTGACTATCAGCAAAATTTGATTATTAGCATACTTGAATGTAGCTAGAGGCAGAAAGTGCCGGACAAAGCATGACCTACGCAGATGAAGAATCCAAGTGGCATTTTGGGAGCTGTTGCTTTTTTTGGGACAGTCTTCTTGAGGAATTTTAAAAACATCTATGCCTAGCTTATGATGAAACAAAGAAAAGATTGTGTTCTTCCTTTAGAGTTGGGTTAGCTCTGAACGAGCTGTTGTAAACCTGCAACCCCTCTTTCTCTTAGTAGAATATTCTTTTATATGTGTTTGGATTATTTCTTCATGTACTGAGTTTTTTATTTCTTCCTTGTTGAAGTGTCGCGATTGCAAACAGTTGTTCTAGAGCTTCTATTCCACCGCAATAAGCTCAACAATTAATTAGAACTAACTATTGGAGTAGTCATTCAGTAGAAAGCAGCCTACAAAGAATAATCTCATGAACAATAAGTTTGCTTCTACAATGCTAATCCAATCCTAGTTTGAGAGATTCTTAGCCATAGAAGAAAGAAGAACCCTCTTAGTATATGTTCATCGAGTAAATGTAATTGACTATGAAAATTTATTCAAAGACTTGGAACAGATATCGATATTGAATCGATAAGATATTTTCTTCTACAAAGACTTGAAAAATCATGTATTTATAATGTATATGAAAAAATGATAGAGCTCTATTTCCTCGACAGTAAGCTTGAGTTGATTTCATGGAATTACAAAATATTGTATTTTTGTAATTTGATTTGTTATGAAAGAGAGAAGCAATAGTCATATCATCATGAAGCAGCTATATATCCTCAGCTGTGAATTAGAGAATCTTTCCCTTCACATGTCCAATTTTCAGAAACATCCAATTTAAATTTACAAAATTTTCAAAGCCTTGAGAGGACATTTATTCCTGCCAACCGGTTGTGCCAAAAAAAAAATTGCTGCTTTTTTCTGTTTCACTGAATAAATCCATCACACCTATCATATTACTTCCCCTTTATAAAAAGAATATTTATATATGCATCAAAACAGATACATAGATTTGGAAAACCTTATCAATATTTTCTGGTCCTTAGAAGTTGCCTCTCGTTTCAGTACTTCTTTTCTATGAATCCCATAGAATTAGTAAATCATGACTTAGTGTTGGAGAGGCAGAGATAAGTGCTGTCAAGTTAGTTGTAACTCAAATTACTTTATTTTCATATCAAGTAATTCATATCAAGTAATCATAGGAAATGTTTATATTTTAAGATAACAGTGCGCAGATAGATACCTTCCAAAGGCTTTGACCACACTGAGGTCAAATAAAAAACTTAACTATTAAGAACCGAATAAAGCTAAGAAAATATCTTTAATGAGTACTATCCATTATTTATCTCAATATATTATGTCAAAGAAATATGCAACAGTATTCATGTGTCATACATAATATGACATTCAGATATTCATATAACATCTTTCACATTTTTCATATCTTGCAATATGGCATATTGGCTTATGTCCATATCTTTCAACTTACCACCAGATATTTTTTCTCATATCTCATTTTTCACCAGGCTCTTCGTGCTCAGGTAGCGACGCCGGTCTCCTTATTACCCCCAAAGCGGGCAACGCTCCATCCTTTATACATCTAATTAGACCGCTAAATCTAGTTCATTTCATAAGAAACATGTATTATGATGCAAATACAAGTTCACATGCTTTGTTTAATCAATATTATAAATTGCAATAATTTTTAATCAAACAATGAATGTCAAATACATTAATCAATTATAATTAACTTATTGTTTCGTGTATTAAAGCAAACCATCTGCAATATCAAACAAATACTTGTCAACACAAAAATTCTTTTTATTCAACATGTTTGTCTCTAAACAATCATAATAATACTATGCAATTTAAATTAATAATTTAAACAACCATTAGAGGCATCAATAGGATTTGAAAATGCACAACTAAATAAAACTCATCAAATATTTAGTGAGGTATAAAAATTCCATATATTGATATAATCTAGATTTAGGAGACTTGTACAATTTTAAGCTTAGGAATCATGACATCAATGCATGTTTCAATTCATCATGAGCTTTATGAAGAAGATTCCAAATTTTTAAGGCTCTATATATGAATATGAGAGTAATCATTATGATTAAAAGACTTATAAATAGTGATACAAATGTACAATAAAGCTTTAGGCTGAAAAACATATTTCCACCAATTGAGCCTAATGTGGTTTGCGGTAATTTTTTGACAATATACAATCTTCATATGAATTTTACATATAAACTTCGAGTTCTTTGTTTGTCTATAGCTTATATTTGAATGAGTATTAAGATGTTAGATTAGGGGTAGGTCATCTTGAATATTTAATGAGTTTGTGCCTAATCTATGAAGGACACTAATTCGAGTAATATATATATATATATATATATATATTTTTTTTTTTTTTTTTTTTTTTTAACTTTCCATAATCATCATTAGTGTCCTTCATATATATATATATATATATATATATATATATATATATTATTTTTTTTTTTTTTTTTATTTATTTATTATTATTATTATATAAAATTTAGGATTTATACTTGTAGCATCTTAGTCTATTTAGTTTTTAACTTGTTATGTGTATACGCATCATTTGTTTCATTGCCCTAACATTAAAGTATGCTTTAACTTGTTATGTGTATACGCATCTTAATGCCCTAACATTAAAGTATGCTTTTGCATAAGAAAAAAATTTGCTCTCTCAATTAGAACTGCCCCAGGCTTATAAAAACTTGGGTTTGTGCCCTATTATGAAATTAGAGGGCTCAACTCTACTCATAATAAATTCAAGTTTTTAATTTGAAATACAAATTTGATCATCAATTTATAATATACAGCTCATTTTTCCTTTGGGCCTATTCTTCTTAATAATATGCATCACTATTGCTCGATTCAATTCGAATTCGATAGAGTCAATTGAAACTGGGACTTGTTATTTTTAAGTTAAGCCATATTTGAGCTCAACTCGAACTTGAACAACAAGTCAATTTCGACTGAGCTCAACTCGAACTCGAACAGCAAGTCAATTTCGACTATAAGCAATTTGAGTCAGAGTCGAAATACATAAAATAAAATATCATATACCATTTGTTGAAAGCATTTTGGCTAGTTGGACCGAGTTCAAATCTTGCGATCTCCAAATTTGCGTTTCTTAACTGATTTTCTTATTAAATGGCGCTGATTTGCATTTAATGTTTATATCTATATTTATATTTATTCTATATATTTCAAGTGGTTTGCACTCAATTTAAGTTGAATCGAGCCCAACTCAAACTCTGCTCGAATTGGGTTTGAGTGAACCCGTCCGACTCAAAATTTTTGAATCAAGTTAAATTCAACTCAAAATTAGAGCGATATTCAAGTAAAATTGACATCCAAATGACCATCAAGTAAACTACTATACACCCGTAGAATCAACCTCTAAGCTAGCCATAGCTAGTAACTTCCAACAGAATAAATAAATATTTTAAATAAAACATTCTTTTAGTTTGAAAATACTGCCACCACCTTTCTTGCCATGCTTTATCATAAAGCAAAAGTTGCTAAAAAAAAAGGAAAAGAAAAGCAACGGAGAGGATTGAGGGTTTACAAAGAAGGAGGGTTAAAGTATTAAAGAAGTAGAGTAAGGGTATGGAGACAAAAGAAAAAGGACTCTTAATCCTTATGTAAGCAAGAACTTTGCCTCTAAGGCTCTCTAGCAAGATATAGCAAACCCTTCAAAAGCACCTGAGAGCGGCAGAGAAGAGATTCGAGAGCTTGAAATCAAACTAGAAACGTATATAGGCTTGTTAAGAGTATTTTGATGCAGAAGATGATGGGAGGGTGCCCTAATTCTTGGTGGAGGCAGGCTTCTGAAGAGGGTTCTCTTCTTCTTCACTGTCCTTCCTCCATAGCCTTGTCTTCTAATTCTATTCCCTTAACCTCATGGTGTGAAGAGCATGAGCTTCCTCAGACATGGAGCCAACTTCTTATGTAATCTCCCTCTCTCTTTAAATATGTGTTTTTTTATTATTTCTTATCACTCAGTAAATCATGAAGTGGTTTTACTGATTGTGCTATTATGTTCTTTGCTCAGGAGGTTGTTTGAATCTGATTTGATAATACTTGTGCATATAATCTTTGAATTATTAAGAAAATATTCTCATAGATGATACTGAAAAACGCGATCTTAGCTGACATATTATTATTGATGGATGGTATATATATATATAAATAAAAAGGTCCATGCTTGAATAATTTTATGCAGATTTCCTTTGAGAGTGAATATATTCTCTAAGAAGAAGATCAAGTCCTCCATAATAGACTAAGGACTGGGTCATAAAAATACATTATTATGAATTATTTTGCAGGGGAGGATCAATCACTCATGAGGAAAAATGCAACTTAAACTGTCCTTTAGAGAGCCAATTGAATTACAATTCTCAACAGGGAGCAGATGAAGTTCATGATCTTAAGCAAGAGGCATCTGAAGACTCCGCTTATAGCCATGGAAGCTCTAGAGGCAACATCTTGAATTTCTCTAACAAAAAGGCAGACAGAAAACATCACTCACTTGATCACTCATCTGAGGTCAGACACCCCAAATTATTTATTTTATTTCTTATTGCACTTTGACAATGTTCGAAAGGGAAAAAATAGGGTGATGTTCTGTTGTAAAGATAGAAACCTGGTGGTAATTTTTATAAAAATTAACTTTTAAAAGTTGAATATTGATTGGTACTTGAGAGAAAGTTTCTTCTTTTCATAATATGTCAATTTAATTGACTTTTTATTATATTTTAAATGTTCAAGAGCAACAGCACTGGAAATGAAGGAGCAGCGAAGAAAGCCAGGGTTCAAGGGTCTTCTTTATCACAATCAAGCAATTTAAAGGTTTGTCAATGGTGTTTTAGCTCAAATATTGAGTTCTTAGATTTGAATATTTGACAGGCCAAGACTTTAAACCCCCCTCAGCTTCTCATGTGATATTATTGGCAGTTATATTTGGTGATAATTGCCATCTAATTCGCTTTCACAGGTAAGGAAGGAGAAACTAGGGGATAGGATAACAGCTCTTCACCAATTGGTTTCCCCATTTGGAAAGGTGTGAGGCTTTCAGATTTACTTCTTTCAGTGCTTTTCTATTTGCAAGTGTAAAAGCTACTCTAGACTTTTATGCTCACTTTTACAGTGTACTCTGCAATTAAATGAAAGAATGTCACTTTTTTCGTTTTTCTCTAATGTGTCTTTTAGCTCATTTTCTTTGAGAGTTTAATTATTTCTAAATATTTCTTTGTAAATACATTATTGGTGTCATATAAAATCATATGAGCTGCTCTCTAATTTCTTCCAATCGAGCTGAGAGAAGTACAGAGTACTGAGAGCAAAAATCAATCAAAAACCTCTCTTTTATTAAGAAAAGAGAGATTTTTGATTAATCGAGTAAATCATGAACTTACATTTGGCAAAATCAACTGAAATCCTGTTAGGTGAAGATCTCTCCCGTTTTTTTTTTTGAAGAAAAGAGAGATTTTTGCTCGCTTGTCATGACTAAATCTCTCTTATCTTAATTTATTGGATATCTATAGAAAGAATATAATAGCATTTGGGGTTTTCTTTGTTGAAGTGTGATTAATTACCTTCACCACTTTTTATCTTTTTTCAGACTGACACAGCATCTGTACTGCTTGAAGCCTTTGGTTATATCAGATTCCTTCAGAGTCAAATTGAGGTCCATCCTCTCTCCCTCTCTAACTTTAACTTTCTCTCTCTCTCTCTAGCTTTCTCTATTCAGTTCTTTATGAGCATGTAAGTCACATGCTCTTCTATTATACACTCTAAAATGGAGAATAGAGCTTTCTAATTGTAGAAGAATGGCTGCACTTAGAATCTGCGGTCACAAATTAAGATAATCGAATAATTGCATCTTTTTCTAGAGAATTTATATAAGAAATATGAATAATATTATAATAGAGAGCCACACTTGAATTGCTTTTAAGAAAAATAGGACATAACATGAGGAATACTCTCAATGCAAAAGTGTATTTTGAAGAATTGACGTTGGCACCCAAAAAAATTTATTCAAATGAGATTTGAATATATTTCATTATTATTTATTTATTTATATTAAAATAATAAAAATATTATTTTTAAAATTTATATTGAATTTATGTCCAAATTCTATTGGATTGACTTTTTTGAATACCACATCACCTCGCTCCTGCATGCTAACGTGTAATTATCGTCTATTTTTTTTTTATATTTAATGGTTAATTCATAACAAATAAAACTTATTCTTGATTAAAATCCATTAAAAATTAATAATGATCTTAAAAAAATATTGAAAATATTTATTACTTACATAACACTCAAATCAAATCTATATAGATTATATATAAAAAAAAAGCAATCATTATATTTATTTTTTGCATTTAAATAGAGAAAGTGTTAAATAATAATGCACATGATTAGAATTTGTTAGAGTATTACTATAATTACCTGTTAGTATACACCAAAATATATAAACGATGTATCAATCTAATGTGTAAGTAGATTATTAGTTGAATGCACTTTATGATAAGAACTATATACAAAAATTACAAAAAAAAAAAAATTTAATTGATCTTAAATACTTTTTGATGTATATTCTTGTGTAAGCATACCATTTTTTAATTTTTTATATTGAAAAAATATAAAATAAATATTTATTATAAACTGATGCTTGCAGGCTCTCAGCTCGCCGTACTTAGCCAGAGGAGGATCAGGGAATGTGAGGCAACCTGTAAGTCTCCTCAAATCATTTTTTCTCCTCCTTTTTTTTTTTTTTTTTTTTTCTTCCAAATAATTAAATTTAATGAGACAAATATGATATGCAGCGAATTAATTTACTAATGATCATAATTATTACTGTATTCAGATATTTAATTGTATAAGAAAATATCTGAAGCTAATATAAGAAAATATTATAAATTTTCACAATTAACAAAATGCTTGCATAAATATAATGATTTTATGTATATACTAAATGAAAGAGGATTCCTAATATAATTTGATTTAGCTGTAACAATCCTTCATTGAGAATTAGCATCTGATTATCCTCTCTATAGTAAAGTATTTTATATGCCCTTTCTCATATCTTTTCCTTTAATGTGAATTGAGATAGTTTAAGAAGAATGATTTGATAAATTTAAATCTAAGCATCTTCAAAACACTAGATCACAATACTATTGGACGCTAATGATTTGAACTAATTTAGTCTCAAATGAAGTTGATTGTGTTTGTTCTTCATAAATTGAGGAGAATTCATTTTCTTGAACTTTGTGTCTCATCTTTGACAAACTTTTTCATCTAGAATCTTCCATACGAAGGCATAGATTTTGGTCAAAATGGCCTATCAAGCTCCCTTCAGAGGTGTGGATTAATTCTTAGAATGTTGTTTTAGAAAACTTAATCAGAATTTTTATTAATCATAAAAATTGAGAGCTATGGCATTGCTAAGTGCTTTAAACTTGGGCAGATTTTTTATAATATTTCGGTCAATATATTTTAGGGCTGCTACAGTGCCCAATCAAGAGACCAAAATGTACGTCACTTTAACACAAAATTTGGACGGTTGTGATGCACTTTTACGCGTTGAATGTGACAAATCTTAGGGTCTGGACACAAATCCCTTGCGCATTTTAGCATAGGGATTGGTAGCATTAGTATTTCACTTAACAGATATTTTTTCAGCATTAGCAATAAATACACCTTTTTCCTTTTTTAGAAGAGTAGGTTATGTTGAAGGTGTGTGTGTGTGGATAAAGGCACCTCTTGCTAGCACTTGATGAAAAATTTGTCATAATACTTTACAATAAACATCTGCATCTCTCTGCTTTTGTTTTCTTTAAGCATGAAAAGCATTGCTATGTTTTTAGAGATTTAAAAGCACTGTCTCGGCAGTCTTCTTCAAAGTTTAATAATTGCTCCTTTTACTACCTCTTTTGCAATTGTTAAATAAATATTTTCAAACACATAATTGCTTCTTATTTTGTGGAGTGTGATGCACTGTCGATCCGATCATCAGTTTTTGTCGGTGTAGATCTCTTACATAATCATGTTGATGCTAGGGTTGTATGAGGGCTGATTTTTGGTGATCGTCATCTTCTTCCAAGAGGGGAGAGTGAAATCTGTAAATCCTCTGATTTTTTCTTCGTAGTGAAATTTTTGATAGGATGCGATAATTTTTCAATTTTTTGTTGTAATCTGTAATTTAGTTTTGTTTTGCTCCCATCATTTTCACTCTAGGAATAATAATATCTTATTTTATATACATAAGTATAATATGTAACATGAATTTCATTAATATAACTGCTTATTACAGTCTTCTTTTGATAATACAGCTTAATCAGATTTAATTGTATAGCAGGATGGCAATTTTGAGCAAAAGAAGGACCTGAGGAGTAGGGGCCTATGCCTTGTTCCTGTCTCCTGCACAATACTGCAAGCTGAGAGCAACATAAATGGTGCAGATTTCTGGGCTCCATCAATAGGTGGTGGCTTTTGATATATATATATATATATATATATAATTAAGATAATAGTAATTACTTAGTGCTTAAGACAATTGTGAATATAACATCATTAGCAGCCATTCTTATAATTAAAAGAGAACAAAGGCTGATTGCTAATGATGCTATATATGCAGATGGGTGTTCTTAATTAGTAAAGCTTGAGGAGGAACATGCACACAAATATATATATATATATATAATGTTTCAAAAATTGTAGTGGCTAAATTAAATATCATTTGTATTGTTGTTTAAAGATCTAATTTGCAATTGCTAATCTGTGGATTAGTAACAAGAAAGCAATCTCGGATTTGAAGCATTCTGTGGAATTTATTGATTTTATTTATTTAATCATAACTAAAGTACAGAGAAGCATTGAGGAATCTGATGTTTTTGTACTTTTTAGTTTTGCGTTAGTTACTATTGGAATCTTAGCATCATACTTTTTTTTAGCTATCAAGTTCTAACATTTATAAGACTAATGCTAATCATAATCTTATTGATTCTTGTTTTCAATTAATGATTATAAAAAATTAAACAAATTTAAAACTAAATATTATGTATATATATTTTTCAAATATTTTTTTATTGTTTCCAAGAAAAAAAAAAGAGAGATTGAAGTTTCTTGCATTTTTTTTTATGTATTAGTAGAATCGCCCTATCTGCGAAGACAAAAAAGGATGAGCTCTGAAGGAATTGATGGAGTGTGGTTATTGGGAAGATGAGATTAAGGTCAGAGGTGAAAGGCGTGTTATAAACGAAAAAGGAAAAGCAGGTGAGAGGAAAGTGCTGCGACGCGCCGCAGCGGGCGCCAGTCCAAGAGCCTGGCCCCAGCGGGCGCTAACCCGCGAGGCGGGCGCCAACCCGGGAGGCGGGCGTTGTGCTGTAGCGCCTGCGGCCTGTTTTGCCCAGTTTTGAGCAGCATATATATTTCTTAACCTATTTTTAGGGTTAAGTTAGGTAATATTCAATTAGCCCCTAATTCTAGGGTTTTGGTGTGACAGCTGCTCCATTTTGTAAGGAAGAAGAAACTCCGTGAGGCTGCAAGGTTTATAAACCCTAAAATCAGTGCAATCCCTTCTCTTCATATAATGAAAAAATTGCTCTCATCCCCGTTGACATAAGTGTTAGCATCGAACCACAAATCATTTTCTTGTGGCTGTGTTTGTGATTGCATGTGTTTGTTCCTGCTTTATTTTTTGTTTACCCAATATTCTCTAAGTATTTGTTCCGCATTGCTTATAACCCTACGATCCCAACAAGGCGAATTCAGGAAAATAGAATTAGGACCAAAGGTGGAAGACAAGCGTTGTTGTTCTGCTCAGATAGAAATCGGTTCTTTCGAACATAAAGTTTTTACAGCCCTCCTGGAGGATGAGAACTACTATACTGACTCGAATTAGACTCAAACTCGAACAAATTTAATTCGAGTTTGAGTATGGGCTGACTCGGCTCGAACTTAACTCAAAGTCAGCCCTAGCTGTATTTATAAATTTGTCTACTAAAGCTATCTCAACCATACGACCAAATTCAAATAGAGTTTGGATTTATCAATTGAAGAGACTTTTAAATGTTTAGAATCATTAAGTTTACTAATGACAAAATCATACACATTATAAAAATATATTTCACCTTCTCATAAATTATAATATCTTTCATTATAATCAAAAATCTTGTAGTATCAACAATATTTATTAAGAAACTGTTTATATCAAAGTTGTTTTTAATTATGATTTTGGCAAAATTATTGTTAAGAATGATTTTTCATAAGTGTAGCTACAAATTTTCCTTTTTCATTAAAAGAGATTTCATTTCAAAAAGCTTATTTTTATAATTTCTTATATATTTATTATATTTTAACATTTAATTAATAAAAATTTAAAGTATATTGCAAGATAATTTTAATCATTATCAGCATGCAAAGAATAAAAAAGAAAATTTGCTAAGATTATAATTACCAATGCAACTTGTTAAAGAAATCAATTTTATATATTCTTGTTTAAATATAAGATTTTTCTATATATATATATATATATATATTTTAAATACAAATTATAATTATCAAATCTTTTAATACTTATTTGAGTCATAATAATTTTCTAAATGTATATATGCATTTTCTTAAGAATATATTATTTAACTCTCAAATAACTAGAAAAAATTAGATGATTAAGATTAATATTTAAATATATATTTTTTAATTAGCCCCACAAATAAATTTAATGTTGATGTTTTGGCGAAACAAAAAACCCTATTTTTTATACATATCTCATAACTCATCAAAAGAATATGAAAAATGATATTTTTAAGAAACTAGATCACAAAAAAATGAAACGCATTTTAAAAGAGAGTCAAAGTGTCTGATCATATACTCGTTAGCAGAGCTTTACCATTAGTTGATCAAATCTCCCATAGTTAATGAAAGAATGGGCAGAAAAAAATTTCTGAACTGAATGAAAAGTCTCTCAATGTTTTATGCACAAGCTACAAAGCACTCACTAACAGTCAGATTACAAAGGAGTAGCATTACAGTTTATTACACCAAGAGACAATGTAGAAAAACATTAAGAAAAAATCATGATTTCCTCTAAACTCTATTTTGCAAAACTAATACCAAAATCGTAGCTTATGCTTCAAATAATCAATATAATGGAAAATGTGAAGCTGGTGAGCAGCCGGCTGTTCTGGACCTTTGATTGAATCTCCACCATCAATCGTACTTCATGAGAATTGAAGTCGAATCCGGAAATGGAGCTGGAAAAAAAGCTAGCGCAAATGGCATCATAAAAAAGATCCTGCAAGTGTGAACCGTGAATAGAGAAGCAGCACAGTTTTTCGGCATTAGCTTGGCTCGGGAGGAACGAGTTTCAGGCTCCGCATCCACTCGCAGAAGCTCGGATCATCGTTATGGATAAAACTAGCTTTTAGCTTCGCTCTCTCCCCTGGTGACAGCATTTGGAGTTGGGGGAATCTTGCCTCCTGAAACAATATATGTATACACAAGAATATAAGAAGGCTTTAATTCTTCTTAAACATTTTCACACTATCAAATGAAAAAAAGGTGGCGCTGGAGCAGAGAGGATCATGATTTCATTTGCGCTTACTTTAACGGATTCTCTTTTTGCGAGAACTATTGGGAGATTGGTAATTAGTTTTTCATATTTTTTATTTTTTATTTTTATTTTATTTTGTCTATTTTTAGTTTATATATATATATATATATATATATATATATATATATATATATATATATATATATATATATATAAGATTAAAAATTACAAGCATGCTTTGTAATGTTATTACGAGGTTGAAGACAAACCAAACAGAGACAGATATTTTAAATACCGTTATTATCTAAATAACATTAACATTATAATAACAAGAATAACATTAAAACCAAAGTAGCCCCTGGTATAATGCTTCAAAGTAGGAGACACAACAGTCATACCTGCTCGTAAGAAGGATCTTTGTGTGCTGGAATTAGACGTGATGCCAAGTATCTAGCCTGCGAGCTTCCCTCCTGTGAAAGGCGCAAATATAATTAAATGCAAATGATGAAACTTTCCTAAGGTGACATCAAATCTCATTGAATGAATTTTTTTGGTGCCACATCAACTGGTCTAAATAGCATTTCTCTAATGTCCTGCTCCGCTAAGCGGGAATAGCTAAATGAATTGTCTCTATTGTGCATCAACAAAAAAAATAGCAACCTATTCCCAAGGAAAAATTTATCAAAATAATTCATAATAATTTCTCAACTTATTTTTTATTTGCCTTCATCCTCTTCTTTGAATGTGGAAATATTTCATAAACTCTATTTTTCCAATTGAGGCATCAAAAGAACAAATTATATGCACAAGCCATGAAAGACAACTTTCTTTTAGCTTATCCTTAAAAAGAGATGCTCCAACTTTGTTACAAAGAAACTATTTTCTCATCATATATATCTGAGCATCATCTCTACAAGTCCTATTTCATCAATATGCTTCTACTTTGTAGGCCAACAAATATCCCGTATATAATATTGCTGGTCTTATAGCTATGAGTGCAACTGAAAAAGGAAAATTAAATGGGACCAAAGATAATTATGTAGCTTAATTTGAACTGTTCAGAGATCAGACCCTTTAGCACAAATAATGATGATTCAAGTTATCAGTAAGAAAAAAGAAAAACGAATGTAAAGTACGAACTCTGAAAGATAGAATTTTAGGAGCAGGGAAGCGTTGCTCGCTTAGCTCTTCAGCCAAGGTTAGGCAAGCTGCTAAGGCAGCAGAACTTTTCCCTTCGTCAGCAGTTAGTTCATTTCCCTACAAGCATTTAAAAAGCAGAAGGAAGTTGTCATTTTGCAGAATTGTAGAAGTTTTCACATGCCATCAGTAAAAACTGGTTTACACTGAAATAATGAAATAGGATTTTAAATTACACCATGACGTAGGAATCCATAACACTCCAGTTGTTAAACAACACAAAAGCAGTTGTTACAAAAAACGGTTACATGTGAGGAAGGACTATGAAAAAGAAGACAATCCACCACCCATAGAATAAGGTAGAGACTTAGGCAAGTTCTCAATTCGCATAAGATTTGAAAATAGATAGGCTGCGACTTAATATTTAGCGAATCAAATCTTACAAAATATTAAATAATCAACTAAGTTCACATTATAATAGGTATATATATATATACACGATTTTCATAGTGAATGCAGTCACTCCTAATTTAACTTACCCATTAAAAGTTAAAATTATTACATAAAATGTAAATTTTTATATTATAATTATTTGCAATATTATTGTTAATATGCAAAGCTAAAAATATTACAAAGAGTGCAAATTTTACTATTATTATTATTATTATTATAACTATTAATGTTAATTTATGCATTAGTCAACATCAAGTAATATAAAATATTAAATTTTAAGCTAAATTTTGGGGACTAAGAAACAAGCACAAGAGACACGCCCATGCGCATCACCCAATGCACTCAAACATGAAGTCCCAACCAACACGTCCAGATGCACTAGAATACACACCCAATTATTACATGCCATCTGTGACCAGAATAAACTCCTGTAATTAATTAAACTAAAACTAGAAAGGTCAGGTGTGCCTGAGCATCAGTATGTGTGCCCAAAAGCATTTAGGTGGCAGCAACAACTAATATAACCATGTGTCAAATAATGGCGGAACATCGGCTCGTCAACTGCACGCATCCAAACGTGCTTACGGCATACCCAGATGCACTCAGGCTAGGCCTTCATTTTAATTCTAATATAACCATTGTGTTTATAGATGTGAGTCGATAGACAAAGGCTTCACTAAGGCCAAAGTAAATGAGATGTGCATAGAAAGAGAGAAAACGAAATCTTATCTCGCTCTTAGGTTTCCAGTATTAGGTAGGCTTTGACTTCATATATATCATTCTTCAATCTCTGACTTACTTTCTTAGATTTTATTATACGAGAAATTCATATCATTCTATAATATAGACCTATAAATAGACTCATCTATAGCACATTTCCAATGAATCAAAAAATATGCTAGTTTAGCTTAAACAATCATAAACGTAACCCCCATTCTCTTCTAGCTTAAATTTATGATATTTCATAAGTTCCATAAAAGTGACCTTGGAGATCTTACTGCATGACAAAGTGGAATAATTTCTCACTTGTTAAAAGCTCATTCATCACCAAGTTTAGGACTCGGCTTTGGTATAGCAAAAGAGCTTTATTTCTAGTTGATCCGAATCATTTAAATTTGGTTTGCATTTTTATATTTTTTGTAATTTATGTGTTTGTGTTATTATTTTTTATAACTTTTTTATTTACTCAATTTTATAAATATAATCTATCAAAGTCTCAATTTTAGTAAAATTATTTGAATTTTCCAGTTTTCATTTAGTCAAAAATTAAGCCCAATGTTCACCATTCTTGGGGTGTGCCATCCATACTTAGCATGCGACATTATATTGGATCTTTAATCTACAGTAGTAAAGGTTTGATACAATAGCATACTACAATGATGGTAACATCAATGCCTTAGAGAGTTGTTCTTACACCTAACCACCATTATCTGATTAAATTGGTTTTAATTTTTGGAAAATAAAAAAGTGAACCCAATCTATTGGTTTTCATATGTGAATGTTAATTGAGGAAGGTTACTCAAAACCAACCTTTCCATATCAAATATAGGTATGCAAAGTGATCAGAGAAGCAGGCAATTTTTTCTTTTAATGTGCACTAAAGAAATACGGGTATGTTTCATTGTGTTCAACCGATAAAAAGACTTTGAAAAACTTTGATAGCTTTGACTAATTGAAGAACAAATGATATTACAGAATCATATATTAATATTTTCATGCAATAATATGAGATCTTTTGAATTAATCCAAATGAGACCAAATATGTAATTGACTAAGAAACTTACAAGCCTTCATTCTAGAAAAACAACTTAAATTTTCTAGTTTTCATTTAGTCAAAAATTAAGCCCAATGTTCACCATTATTGGGGAATGCCATCCATACTCAGCATGTGACATTATATTGGGTCTTTTATCTACAATAGTAAAGGTTTGATACAATAGCATGGTACAATGATGGTAACATCAATGCATAAGAGAGTTGTTCTTACACCTAACCACCATTATTTGATTGAATTGATTTTAATTTTTGGAAAATAAAAAAGTGAACCCAATCTATTGATTTTCATATGCGAATGTTAATTGAGGAAGGTTACTCAAAACCAGCCTTTCCATATCCAATATGGGTATGCAAAGTGATTAGAGAAGCAAGCACTTTTTTCTTTTAATGTGCATTAAAGAAAGACGGGTATGTTTCATTGTGTTCAACCAATAAAAAGATTTTAAAAATTTTTGATAGTGACTAATTGAAGAACAAAAGATATTACAGAATCAAATATTAATATTTTCATGGAATAATATGAGCTCCTCTGAATTAAGCCAAATGAGACCAAATATGTAATTGACTAAAAAACTTACAAGCCTTCATTCAAGAACATAACTTAAATTTTCTAGTTTTCATTTAGTCAAAAATTAAGCCCAATGTTCACCATTCTTGGGGTGTGCCATCCATACTCAGCATGTGGCATTATATTGGTTCTTTAATCTGCGGTAGTAAAGGTTTGATACAATAGCATGGCAAGCACAATGATGATAACATCATTGCATTAGAGAGTTGTTCTTACACTTAACAACCATTATTTAATTGCATTGATTTTAATTTTTGGAAAATGAAAAAGTGAACCCAATCTATTGATTTTCATATGCGAATGCTAATTGAGCAAGTTTACTGAAAACCAACCTTTCCGTATGGAATTATGGGTATGCAAAGTGATAAGAGAAGCAGGCATTTCTTTCTTTTAATGTGCGATACAGAAAGACTACTATGTTTCATTGTGTATAACCGATAAAAAGATTTGAAAAACTTTGATAGAAACTAATTGAAAAACAAATGATATTACAGAATCACATATTAATATTTTCATGCAATAATATGAGCCCTTCTGGATTAAGCCAAATGAGACCAAATATATAATTAACTAAAAAACTTGCAAGCTTTCATTCTAGAAAAAAGAGCTTTAGATACAAGAAGGTTAATAAGGTAGTCCAAAGCCTACGATAAAGTTGATCCCAAGGTACAAAAAATAGTGAAAGCAAAGGATCAGAAAACCTGCCCCCTGGATCAATTACTTGAATCTTTTGTAGCATATGAACAATTCAACAATAGTAGACAAGAAGAAGGTGCTCCACAAAAGGAGAAAGGCATTGCGCTTAATGCAAAAGAAGCACAATTAACCAGGAGAGTCAAAAAGATGGTGAAGAAAGATATACACTAATGGCAAAAAGGTTCAAGCCTTGCAACAAAAACAAAAAAAAACAACAATGATCATCGTCAACATCAGTCCAAAGGAAAGGTATCCCTTGAACACAATGAATAAGTTTGAAACTACTGAACTTCATGACAATTAGTACAAGGAAAAAAGACATTAGATTTGAATGCCCAAAGTTAAAAGAGGACAAAGGCTATGAGAAAAAGAAAATCAAGTAGATTCATAAGAACAAATCTTTTTGGGTCAATTCAAATTCAGGAAACTCATAGGAGATAAAGCTAAAGAAACAAATTTATACTTAACGGCAAATGAAAATAAAGATAACTCCGACAATAACAAATCATGCAAAAAATTTTTGTAAGACTGTCCTTACTAGAAGATGAATAGTTACAAAACTGATAAAAACTAGCAAAGCTTAATGAGAGCCTTGAGAGAATTAGTCTCTAAAAGTAAAATTAGATAAACAAGTTTTTAGGGAAGCAAAAGAGCCATACAAGATTCTTCACATATAAATTATAATATAATTAAAATAGAATCATTTAAGCTTTTTTGTAAGTCAAATTGTGAATAACTAAATTTTCTAGAACCAAATTACTATTTTAGGTACTCAGCATCTAAAACGAGCAACCAAATCTATAATCCTTTCAAATCTCTCCCCAAATAAAAATGCTTTACTAATGAAAATTATGAACACATCACTCATGTGCTTGATAATTTAAAATAAAAATTTGATATGATTCCTTACGGAACCATTCTTAAGATTCTTAGAACTGAACCCATCCAAAGAAGGGTTTCCAAAAAGTAAATTTTTTTCACTTTGTAGTATTCCCTTCACACTATAATAGTAGGGGCATATGGAGTCTAGATAGTAAAACTTATAAACGAATGACCAGAAATTTATTAAATTCTTAAGCTAGAGCCAAAGAGCAGAAGCTTAAACTCTAAAAGCAGAAACATAAAAATGTAGATACTTGGAATCAAGATCGTATCATTTCATTATAAATAATTCTTTATTTGTTGAACAAGTACTTTAGTATTTGTCAATTTATGATAAAAGTTTTAAAATTTGTTTCTTACTTTTAGAGTTTAATAAAATAAAAAAATAAAATTTAATAGAAAATTTTTGTAAAAATAATATTCATATGTTACATATTGATACAAGACCATGTAATCATAATATATATAATTTTAATCTCAACTAACATGACATTGTTTAGTTGTAGCCTAAATTCACTTAAGTGAACTTGTGCCAAACATCTTAAAAAGGGTAATATTTTGGCACTTTAGTAAAGCCGCTGCCCACCACTAATCCTATAATCACCCGCTTAGTAAAGCACAACAAAAATGGGGCGCCTACGAGAACCAGGTGGAATAAATATAAACTAGTTTAGCGTGAATCATAAATAATAATTCATGATGCTAAAATTTCAGCTTTAATAATTTACATAACTTAGAAACTATAGAGGGAGAGAAACATAAACATAAATTAGTCAAATTAAGAGATAAAAGAACCAAAAATTTTATTCAAGTAAAATACATCAAAAAATGATAAAAAAAGTTGGGCAAAAAAATTCATTATAAATAAATAGATTCTTTTATTAAGATTTTTAATGAGGTTATATCAAAAGAATCCACGAGTGAACCGAATGGTTATAAAGATAAAATCAATTGCATTTTCATTTGGAAGATTAATAAAGTTGATATTTGGAATGTTTTAAAAATAATGAATAATGGAAAAGCAATAGGATTGGAAGGCAATCCTATCATGTCTGGCATGTGTAAATGATGAAATTTATTGGCTTAAGAAATTATTTAATATTGTTTTGAAAATTAAAAAAATATCAGATGAGTGAATTGTTACACCTACAAGATTAAAGATGATATTGTAGACTATGCAAATTAAAGAGGATAAAGTTAGCAAGCTACATGTTAATAAAGTGTTTACATTAATCGCCGCTTCCTTCCCCCCCTTTGGCGTTTCAATAGAAAAAAAGATAAGCGTGAGAAATGGGCAGTGGATGGACATTGCCAGCTTTCGAAGGAAAAGAGAGAGCCTAAAAAATGTAGAGCTTATTCATGCTGAGCACTTTCTCCAGGAAGCTAGTCTGTCATACGCCTTTAGCACGTCGAGCTTGAGCCTACCCTATATCGCGCGTAACGAAAAAAGAATGGGTTTTTAAGGGGCAGCTCACGGGCTCTCTCTGACCTGAGAACTAGTATCGCCTCCCCGCCCAGCTATATCAGCAGGTCCCTTTTGTTTTGGAAGACTTAAGGTCTTGTATTTTACAAAACCAATTTATGTTTGTCATGTAGATCTAATATGAAAAATATATATTTACTAAGAGGTTTGATAAAAAAATTTGGAGAAAATAAAAAATATTTTCACTTAATCTTTTAAACAAGCATTAACTAAAAAGTTTGATAGAGAAATTTAGAGAAAAAAAAAAAGACTTACATTTAATATTTATTAAACTTGAAAAGGTTTATAATAAAGTACCAAGAGATTATTAGAAGAATTTTGAAGAAAAAAAAACTATGTAGTTGTAATGACCCTAGGTCATTTATAAAAAGACGTTAATTGCCCGCAAATTTTGAATTTCTGTTTTCTACCCGCGAATTTCCGTTTTCAGTTAAAAGTTCCCACTAAATCCCATTTTTTTTTGTTATGTATTGATTAAATTCTTGATTTAGGAGGTTTTCAAACCCAATTAATGTCATTAACACCATTCATAAATTAGGAAGTTTTCAGGTTGTTCTTTTAGAAATTGTCAAGCAAACAATTGAGCTAACGGTTCTTTTAGGAAAGAAATGTGGAATGCACGCACATTTGATTTTTCTCGAGGATCGCTCGACTCATTCGGCTCCCGTAATCACGCCACTTCCATTTCTTTTCCTTAATTCCCATAACCTACGCGCATTTCAACGTCTTCCCATAACCTACGAAACAAGTGTGCATTACGCATGCACACCCTATTTAATTGAGCGCATGCAGCTCGATTCCTCCATTGCCTTCTCCCGACTCTTCTCAATGGTCTCCTGTGTAATTCTTCCTCTCAACAACCGAGCTCTCCCGTAAGACGCAATGGCAGTAAGGACATACCTGGCGGCTGACCGAGCAAGGAAACTTGATCCCTCCTTTCGCTCGTAAGTCCGTTATGTCGTGAGACATAATCGGAGACTCGTAGCATGCGACCTCTGCTCTCCTTTCTGTGCTCGACCTTCTTCTTCCATGCGACTTCCTTCCCAGCTCGACATTCCTCTTCCGCTCGATTCTGCACCCAATCCTATTTATAGGTACGAACCCTCCTTTGTGTCGATTCTTTTAAAAGGATAGAATCATATTAGTGAGTAATAATACTTTAAATCAAATAGTTAATAATAAAGAATTTGCTTTGACAATTATTTTGTCACTTTATTCCCACATTTATTTTTATAAAAAAAAAGTATCAAAATCTTTTACAATGGGCTAAACTTTTAAAATGGAATTTATTTTTGAATGTTAAATCTGGATAAGTTTCAATTATTAGTATGGGTATTATAGGGAGTTGTCCATGGATACAGTCAATATTTCATATTAGTTTCGTTAAGATTTAAGATCCAATTGCAGTTAACTCGGTATTTTGATGTAGCCTTTGAGTATTTACTATTGAGGGGTACGAAATTATAGTTAGAAGATCGGAAGACTAACTGTTTAACGAAATTATAGTTAGAAGATCGGAAGACTAACTATTTGGGTTGAAGCTTGTTCAATAATAAGATGTAAGTATTCTAGCATAGAATCAATATTTAGAGATTTGTAATTGCTATACAAGTTTCAGCAAATTTGTACTCAATTATTAATGACAAAATCAAGGATTTTATTTCCATTCTGATCAATTTGTAGTATGTATGCAATTTGGTATATGAAGGCTTCAATGCTATTAGAAATCACTTTTAGAATATCCTATGCCGCAATTCAAACCTATAGAGAGAGCTTCACTTATGGGAATTTATTGTTAGGATTATCTTACGAATCCAACAACACGCCATTTATGTCTTGCAATAATATTATCTTCGTGCGAAAATTAAGAATCAAAGCCATCAAAGATCTATCGCGACTCTAACATTCACTAAACTCAAATCTATGGATGTTTCTTATAACATTAACATCTTGTTATAATGACTTGCAATTCAACGCATGAAAACTCACTTAGGGTTTAAGAATACATAAATTTTAACACTGATTTTTCTATATTATTCTACATTAACTCAGATAATCTCTTAACCAAAGTTAGCTTATATGCATCATAAACCAAGAGAAACAAAGAACCACAAGATTCATAATTAACCAAAAGTTTATGAATAAAAATATTAAGCATTCATAGAGCAAGCAAGGACTTTCAAATTTTAATAGAATTCCAATTATAACTTTTACAGATACATCAAGTTTGTGAGTGATTCGTTTTGTAAAGTCAAACACAAAAGGTACACTCGATATTACTTTTTATGCTTTCTACTTTCATTTGCTGCTTAAGCATCGCTTTGAGCCTTTTATATTGCTACTTAATGCTTTATTCTTACTACTAATGATGTAAGATGATGTTTATGTATCTTGTAAATGTTGCAAAGGGTTCCGAAAATGGTGGTTGAATAAGTTAGGGATGGGGCTAGTCCTCGGCAGACATAAGGGTGTCATCTGGAGCCTTTGAGGGGCCCAGCTGAAGGTTATGCTTTTTAAAAGTTTTTTTATTGAACCTAGCCTCATGGTACTGGCTTTGCCCATCAGAACTGCTAACGTTGCTTCATAGTATCAAGTCATAAACATAAACATGAATTTTTATGCGATTACTTTATGAAAATTTGGCATATGACAATGAAATGTTTGTTTGCAAGAGTAATGACTATCTTTTATTTGTATTTTTCCATAATTTTCTACAATGATTATTGTCTCATTTTCGCCATCCGCTTTTGCTTAAAAGTATATTATTTAGTATCCTTTGTACTTAGAATGTGCACTAAGGAATTATTTTCATAATGCCAGACCAAATCCTACTAGAGGAAGCTAACATAGCTTGCGTATGTTAAATAAAGGCATGGTGCGGAATAATAACAAATTTTAGTTGCCTTTCGAGGGATAAATGCTTTTGTATGATGACATTTATGTAATAAATCTGGATGTTATTTACTATAAGTTGAATGAATGTTATTTCTTTATACTTGTATGGCTCTGAATGTCGTTCAACTACTATATTACTTAACCATCAATATGAACCTACATAAAGATGCACCCGATGTTAGATTAGTTGTCACCAACCTAACTTGGGCCATCACAGTATCATAGATTTATGTTATTAAAGATATGTATAATATAGTTGTAACATGTGTTCGAACCTACTATGGCTTTTTTAATGGTTTTCTTATTATTATTGAATTGCATAGGACTTTGCATTCAATCTATATCTTTTTGCTTTAATCATGAATGTTCTTACTAAACACATTCAAGAGAAGGTTCCTTGGAGCAATTTATTTGTAAACGACATTCTTTTAATTGATAAAACTAAGAATAAAGTTAAAGCAAAACTTGAGTTGTGGAAGACTACTTCGAAATCGAAAGGGCTTCTCCTTGGCAAATCCAAAACAAAACATACAAAGTGTAAGATTTTTCATCATAATACAGGCCATAATATCGAGGCATAACTATTGAAGACCATGTAGTCAAGAAGAATAAGAAGTTCAAATTTCTTGGTTCAATTATTTAAAATACAGATGAAATGAAGAACAATCAAAATTTAATTAGATGATATGGAGGAGCGCTTCTAGGGTGTTATGTAATCGAAAAATCCACTCAAAATTAAAGAAAAAATTTTATAGAGCAACTATACAGCTTCTAAGGTATATGATGCTTAATGTTGGCCAATAAAGAAGAAACTTAATAATAAAATAAGTGTTGCATAGATCAGAAGTTAAGGTGGATAACTAGGTATATATGAAAAATAGAATGAGATGTGTTTATTCATAGCAGCAAGATTGGAGGGGCTCCAATAGTGGATAAAATTAAAAAATATTGTCTTTTAGATGGTTTGAATATTTTATGTGTAGACTGTTTAATGCCCAAAAATTGGATAAATAAAATTTTCCCAAATTAAAAAAAGAAGATAAAGTTCAAAAAAGACATGGGAACAAACCATTAGAAAGATTCTCTATTTGGAATTTGTGGAGGAGTTTCAATTTGATCGTACACAATGAAAACAAAGAATTCATGTAGTTGACCACACCTAGTGGGACTAAGGCTTAATTGTGGTGGTGGTGTTGTATAGTCAATCACATTCAAATGTGTTTTCATGCGCCCAGACCTAAGAACGAGCATGTTCACCTTGCACCTCAAAGCACATCCAACAAACATGAAGCTCAACTTAAAGAGACATACTCATAATCCGTGTCCAACAGCCATACATGAAGTAGCATTCTCTCAATGCGCCCAAACATGGTGAGGACACACATGTACACGCGCAAAGTTGTCGTAGTCAAGGGCATTAGAATAGTTAATTATACTTAATTTATGCATAATGCCATGTCTCATTAAAGCAATATGCCTACATGGATGCCCAAACATATTAATGACGTGTTTATACGTATCACAAACACAGTTTAACCCCCTTTTATATTATAATCTTAAATAAGCTAACCAAAAAAAATTTCAATGGCAATAAATCTCCTGGTGGCTCCACCCAATCATTAAAACCATCATCTCAATGAAACTCCATGGAGGTGAATAATCATTTCTAGAATGATAAAGCTCAAGCCACTTTCAGAGTCATCTGATAGGTTAGCCAAAATTATCGACAACAAATCCCCTCATGACTTTGCCTATAAAGTTCTTGCATTTTTCTACTTCACTCTTCTAAAGCTCATCGAGGTCACCCACTTTTATTCACTTAGTTATCCATGAATTTTTCATCTACACATACTTCATGGTCAGCAATTTCACTATCCATTCCTATCATCGCGATCAATCTATATCCATCCCTTCAACAACATCTAAGCCCGCTTCAACCTCTCTAACACTTACAACCATATAAGGCTCTTAAAACTAATTATGGTTAAATTGAGAAAATTCAAAGATGTAAAGCATTTTTTATTATTTCTAACATGGATTAGTTTGTTCCCTACATCATTAAGCTAGGAATCCAAGTTCTCCAAAACACCCTAATACCCAACGCCAAAAACAAAATCAAATTTAACCCAATTCTTTCCCTAATTTCCTACTACATATATAAGCACTCAATTTTGATGACTCTTTGCTATTCTACATCACCTCTACCAATTTTCTAGCATACACAATCCCTTTAAAAAGAAATTGAATGCATGCTATAGCAAAATCATCATATTTTAAATCAAAAATTTGTTATTGAGATCATCAAATTCATTATTATCCATGCACTCATTAGCAAGTTCACTTTCAATATTACCATACTTTGTGTGTGTTTTTAGTATTTTCTAATGTTTTTTTTGTACTTGTTTTAAGTTTAGATAATAACACAGCATAATTTTGCAGACACTAATGTTTGCTTTAAGGTTCGCAACCCATGGCGAAAATGTTGCATAAAAACTAAAAAATTCAAATTTCAATATCAAAGTACCATTAGTCTTCTTAGATCTATTATGTTTGTGATTATGTGTTTATGCAAATAGTTTAACATTAAGCATTGTAAAATATTAAAAAATTAGATTAAGCCTTTCGAACTTAATAAATCTCTACCTAAGAGGCACACCCAAAAGCATCACCAGATACACCTCAAAGTGCAATCCTGAGTAGCGCTTCCAAGAGCACTAAAATGCATGACCAAAAGTAAGTGATGTGTGACAAGAATCAGGTTTGTAGCTTTAAAATTAAATATAATATGGATAAATCAAGGGCACCCAAAGTGTGTAAATGTGTTCAAACGCACTTGGGTAGAAGTGAGGAGTAATAAATTCATAATGTCAAGCTTATTTGAAACATAAAGGTAAAATACTATTAGGCTCAACTATTGTATGCACCTAAACAAGTATTATGGTGAGTTCGGAGCTAAACCAGAATTCATTTTGTTTCTAAATTAAGCAGAAAAACTCTTGAGCCATTGGACAATTTTTTGTCCTATAAACAAACCTCCTCTATAGAGGTGCACTTTCAATGAATCAATAAATATTTTCCCCACCTTAACTCAAAAATATATTGATCCTAGCATTCATTCATCTAGCTAAAATTTCAATATTCTACAAATTCTATAGAAGCATCATAGGGATCTCACTCCAAAATTAAGTTCTATCATTTCTCTCTTTTCTTATTGATCTCATCCCTTGCAAATTGTGGAAGGAGGCCTCAACATGTAACAACCCTAGGTTGTTACTTTGCTAACCTATAGCCTAATTAATCATTAAATTCAATGCCATTATTTTTAGAACATCAATTAAGCATATCTTGAAAATTTGAAGTCAATTGGATTTCCCTAAGTCTAGATTTGCATTTTGATCCGTCAAGATACCCTAGATTAGACCTAAAATATTTTAATCTCAAAATTAAAATCTGATTGCATTTTGAATACCTCACCCCCAAATTAACTAGGGGTGAAAGTTTGGTGAAATTTAGAAATCATTTAGGCCATAATTCAAATTTAAATTAAAATGGGTTAATTGCACTCTAGGGCTCCTAACATTTTCAATTTGCAAGTATACCCTCCAACAGTCGGGATCCGTTGTTGGGACCGCAGGGGATCCGCTGCGGGACCCCGATTGCGGTTCAGCATTTGTGGCGCATGGATGGCGCCGCACGAATCCTGGCGCCGCACGTCTAGCGGTCCCGAGCCCGCGTTTACGTATAGCCGATCTACCGTCGGATCCTTTCCGTAGATCGAACGGCCATAATTCCTTCCGCGTTCGTTCGTTAATAGGATTAGGATCAGACCGTCCACTTCTAACCAACGCGCGATCAGGCGATCCTGGGCCTATCTCCCACTGTGGATCGTCGTCCCCAAATTTCCCGAAGGATCCCGACAGCCTCTGCTGTCGATGCCGGCGTGGCAGTACGGGGATCTTCCCTGCTCCCCACTACCACTCGATCCTAAACGGCTTGGCGCCTCGATCTTCCGGGTCTTCCCTCGCTTAACCCCGGCCCAACTCCTTCAGTCCTCGGGCCATTCCGATGGGCTGCCCGAGCTCCTTACCACTCCCTTCCTGCTATAAATAGCCAGGGAACTCCTCTAAGACCTCCTTTGTTGATTCTGGACCTCCACCTCAGCTCAATTGCCTTCTGTTTCCCTTGGAGCCTCTCTACAACCCGTCGGCAATCCAGCTCCAGTCGCAGTCCAGTCAGAGGGTCAGGCTTGGCGTTCAAGTCCCCTACAGCTTCGTCTGGACCTAAGGAGCTTGTCTGCAATAGCCCCAGCTCCTGGATCGATCCCTGTCTTCCCCAGCTAGCCGATTTCGTCCTCCCAACTATCCAGGTACTCCTTCTACCTTGGACTGAGTCGAGTAGGCTCGGCTCCTCCTCCCAATGTCGTCTGATTGTACTCTTAGTCTAGGCGATTGTAATGGGTAGGTTTTGATGGCTTTGGGTCAGCCCGATCGATCTTATCGATCGATCGGACTGCATCGTGTGAAGATTCGGGCACCCGAGTAAGGTTCCACGCTTTCAGTGGCTCTCGGGTCAAGCCAGATTGGGGCTTGGGTACGCCTTGTCACACTGAAGGTGTAGCCATCAAGCCCCAAGCCTGGCGAGCTCTCTGTGGAGAATATTCGACCCCTCACATCAGCGGCTGTGGAAGGTTTGAGCATAGTAGCTCCCCGGCGATCCAGACACTCTCGAATGGGGGTTTCGAGTTCTATCGGTGCGTCTTGGCATGCTGATGGAACCCTGACCCATCGAAGGTCGCAAGGTGGTCTAGGAGATGAGAATTCAGCCGATTAGAGTTATCCTAATCGGCTGGCTCTCGGAATAGCACCGTGGGAAGAAGATGCATAGTGTGGGTCGGGCCGACCCGTGACCCGCGCTATGCGACAGTGTCGGGCCATCAGGTCGAGCCAACCCGCGCATTTTGTAAACAGGTCAGGACCCGTTTTAATTTAAATAAACCTATTTGGAATTAATTTCCTTAAGAAAAATAGGTTGGATTAATTGGAAAATGCAAATTAAATTAATTGAATAACTTTTAATCCACTGGTCCAAATCCTATAATATCATATATCATATTGATCAGAAAATCCTCAAGAATAAGAATATAGAATAATATTGAACATCTAATGGCTTGATTTTCTGTTTTAACCTAATTATTGCAGAACTTAATTAGGATGGATTAGCATTAATACTTATCAAAATTACATGTTTAGGGTGCCATTAGTTTCCTTATGATTAGTAGAAGAAATGTGCTAAGTAGTTTATTTTTCTGATCTCTATATTGCAAATTATGCCTTAATCTTGTTAAAACATGATTAGTAAAAATTAGGGTTTCCAGACACTAAATCTTAATAAAGTTAGCCCCTGATTAATTGTATGGTAAAATAGAACTTATGTACCAAATTGTATGAAATTTTGAAGGTTAGATTTGTAATTATGAACTAATCCTTTTGATTTGAATTAGGGTTTGATTAGCACTAATTACTTTCTATTTTCTAAAAATTTTTTATTAATATGATTCATAATAGTAAGGGAGATGTATTGAAATCATGTATGCAAATTTATGATGTATAAATTAAATAAATCAAAAATGAAAAACTTAAACCTCTTAATTAACCTTAAGAAGTCTTAAGACCTTGATCAAGCTATTAAGATTTGATCTATGTCTAAGATTGTCACCAATAATACATCCCAAATTCACTGATTTGACATTTGATTTATAAATAAACATTTGATCTTAATTAGGCATGAGTAAAGTGTTAAAACCTAATATACTTGATTAAGATCCAAACTCTTAAATCCTTAATTAAATTGACTTGATTATAAGATAATGAAATTGAAATTATTTCAATAATGTATCTGATTTAGTATTGATCTTAAAATATTTGAATTAGACATGTTAAGGTTATTGATAAATCTATGTGATTGATTAATCTGAATCTAAATTTTAGATACTTAATTTTCTCCTAAATAAAACTACTAGCATACAAAGATAATAGAACTAAATTGATTTAATAATTGATCTGACTCTAATAACATCTTTGATTTAAATTTCATAATCTTAGAATAAGATATGATCAGATGACTTAATCATCTGATCTGATTACTCTAAACATAACTATTAAATAGAACCTAAAATGTTAGCTTTAGAATTAAGGGTGTGAGATCTTAAGTATCTCAGCATAAGATTGCCTCTGAAATATTTTAAAGACCTAAATTTAAATATACATTAAGATAAGAGAATTTTGTATAACTCATTGAGGTAGAAGCTTAGATGATCCCTTAACCTTAGAAATTAATCTTAACCCCTCGTGATAGGAATCACTTAAGATATTAGAATGACACTTTTCCTTGTGGTAGAATCTATATTTAGTGATCCTTGATCACCTTTTTCTTGGAGCCTTGTTTAGGACTTACCTATTTAGCATAGGAATTTATAGTCTTGATAAATCCTTGTTGATTAAATAGAGTTGTTTGAACTCAGGTCATTGGTTGGTGTAGTATGGTATACCCATAGTACTGATTTTCTTCAGTAGTATTCAGGATTAGTTGATTCACTCCAATGTGAACTTATGAGCAGGTATTATCCCGAGGGATTAGACAAATACAGTCCCGTTAAAATAAATCCCCCAAGACTAAGAGTGTATTAAACAGGGACTCATTCCTTAGTTTGATTGAAATACAAATCGCCAACGGGCGATGCCTCATAGCGAAGACCACTTGAATAGGTGTGGCTCAAATAAACTAAGTAATTAGAATCACTTTCTTTAAGACACTGAGTGTGATTGTGAGTTAGGCATCTTAATAACTCAGTGTGAGATACAAATCGCCAACGGGCGATGCCTCCTATCGAAGACCGCTTCGTTACGGTGGCTTAATAAAGCTAGGAATTAAGAACAACCTTTCTTGCAATGTGCTAAATATGTGTATACAATCATCTCATCTGATGATTTTTAAGTAAATCTTCAACTTTAACCAATTTTCATTCTAGAAGCTAGGAATCAATATCCTTTTAGCAGGATTCTGCACAGAGGAGATCTTGAATTAATCATCTGTATTTAAAGCTTTATGGATTTCCGGATTTTTCTCATATATAATAGAAGCATGGGCATAAACATGAGCATGACGAATGATTCAGTGGTGACATGAGTATCAGTGATGAATTATGAGTTACGGAATATTGCATACATTGATCGGGGAATTTCATGATGCATCAGCATCACCGTACTGTCTTCCCAACTGGGTGTATGTATACATTGGACCGTACGACTCGTAGCCTTTCAGTGATAGTTCTGTTATATACCGTGGCATACCGTGTTGTGGCATATTTTGGTGCATCATTCCAGTGACATATAGTACGGTATTGGACATTTTTCACATTGATTTCTGAGTATTTGATATTTTCGTTTACTTTCAGTGTTCAGTTTTGATGCAGTTTTACTTTGCTTAATCTTTACAGTTTCAGTTACATAGTGCCTTTACTATTATGTTCTACAGTCGTGTTTACTTTACTGTCTATTGCATTTACTTTAGAACTGCTTAGTTAGTTGCGATGTGCTAGACTTCTTGTCTAACACGAGGTACTTTTGGGATCTGACAATTTACTAGATCCTGAGCAGCTTGTGGAGACAGGGCAGGAGGACTTACAGGAGATCCAGGAGGAGTACGTGGAACCTTAATAGATCAGTCTTCCACCTTTTACTTACTGTTTTATTTTCAATACTTCAGATAGATTTTACTTTTCATCTTTTAAATCAATCTGTAATAATTCTGGATATATTTTACTTTTCTTTTCTGAGATAAATGTTTACTACTACTCTGTGATGAATGTATTTTGGATATTTTGCTTTATCTTCCGCACTCTGTTATACTACTATACTTAGTATTGTGATGTGATTAGCATACTGGAAATGCTGATATATATTGATAACGTATATTAGATTCATATTTACCTCTTTAAATTCAATGCACATATTAGTCTAATACTTAAGACAAGTATTAAACTCTTATCTTAAGTATTAACTCTCGATCCTACTCTTAGGTTCGAGTCAACAACCTTCAGTGCGGCTCAGTCTTTTAGCTTATTCGGGGAGATGCTGTTGTCAGTTGCTCCCTCCCCGAGCAGCGCACCGCTTCGCCGCTGATCTGAGTATACTTATCTTTTGTGCACGGCGACGGGGCGGGGCGTTACACAACATCTTTTACCACTAAGTAAAAGGAAGAAGTTTAGAAAGTCTTCTATAGAGTTAGTACTCAAACTCAAAACCCATTAAAGTCATTTGAATTTTGAATCAACTCAAAAACAAATCGTTAAATCTTAGGTCGAGAAATGAGTTCAAGAGCTCAGCTTATTTTCGAGTTGCGGTAAAATTCAAGTTAGCTTGCTCGAAATGTGAATCATCTACTCAATTAATTTATTATAAGAAATTCATTACCCTAGATAACATTAATTCTTATATTAGGCAATAAAATGGTATCATCTCTGCCATTTCAATGTTCAAATCCCTATGGGTATTTCTTTTTATGGTTTTATAAATCATCAAGGTTATTCATCTTAAGATTAATTGACGAACTAGGTTTGAATCAGCCTAGGTATAAGTCTTTACTCGTGAGATTTATTTCTCACTAGCCATTGCATTCACATTTCACCTTTGTGCCCTAAAATATTCTATGCTTGTGTGCTCCTTTGACTCTTCCTTCTTTGTCTTGAGTGTCAGGCATTCAACGTTCTCCCAGTTTCTTATTATTTATTTGAAAGTTGGATGTGTTTGCCTTTGAGCAGCTCTTCAACAATGTCAATGTTAATTATAAAGGGATTTTTTCTCATGCATTTTTTCTCATGCAATTTTTTCTTGAATTCTTCTCAATACCACTACAATGATATTTTTCCATAAAAATGAGCATAGAGCATGTTTCTCTATTTCATTGTGTGGATGTTCTACTGCATAGATTGTGTTGTTAGATATATCTTGCAGTATTGTGGCAATTCATTTTTAGTTTAAATCAAAAATTTACATTTTATTTTTTGCATAAATGATTTAATTAGTTGGATAGAAATTTTGCATTATTAAAAAATAAGATGCTATATTTTGCATATGCAATAATGTTTATCGTTTTTATGTTTTTTAGCAAATGATCTATTTATAAAGATTATGTTGGCCATTTGTAGAAATTATGCTATCCATTTATAAAAATTACTGGATTGGTTGTTAGCATGTCGACTACACAACAATCTTGAACAATTTCATACATTCGTGTATTTCTGTATAAACCTGTATGTGCAAATTTACTAATAAAACCATTATCATTTAGGTCAATAGCACCACTGAAACCTGTAAATGAACTCAACAAAACTTATAATAGTTCTATGAATGTGGAGAAATTTGATTCCATATAAGAACTTGAGGGACAATTTCATTATTATACAATCAATAAAACCTAAGATTATTTTCTCACAAGTTAGTAACGATAAAGTGCGTGTTCAATTAAAAGAAAACAAAGTGAAATTTAGAAGAAATTTGGGATAATCAAACTCAAAAAACATTGAGAATAAAATCATTGAGAAAACACTGCAAACATAAATATCGGTCTGCCAATAACTATGCTAGACATTTGAAAGTTTGTTCTACATTAATACAAGCACGTAGAAAACTAAAATATTTTAATTTCCAAAAAAACATTAATAAAAATTGACGAATTCAAGATTAAAATTGATTGTGTTGCACCTTCATTGATGCACTCAAAGTTATACACACACATCAAATTGATAATTATTGCTAAGTTGCCTTTTTTTAGTGAGGTTTCAATATGCTTACATAAGCCTTGAATAATAACCATAAAAACTTTCAAAGAAGAATGATTAACAATGAGTGCAGGAAAATGTACAAACTAGAAAGAGATAAGTTGACGAAGACATTACAATTTGTTGAGCATGTTTCAATATATTTAATTGTTGGGCATCTAGTCAGTCAATAGAACATGTGCAAGACATGGGATTACAATGTTTTTGATCCGGCACTTCAACATTGCATTCCAAAACATTATTGTCTTGATCCACCATGCAGTACTGGTGCTATCTCTGATGCTATAGGCCAAATTTTGAGCTTTATTGTTAAACGTTACATAATGTGTTGTAAGAAAACGAAATTTGGATGATGTATATGTTTGTCACATCCCAATATCTTCAAAGCTTAGAAAATTTATAGTATCTTTTGTTAATTGTATTCCTAATTATATTTGAAAAATAATTTTGCAATTTGCTCAAAATTAAAAAATTTACATTTTAATTTACAAAAAAAATTGTATAATCAACATTTGATTAAAACTTGAATCCAATAAGTCATCTCAATTTTAAACATGAAATTTATATTGCACAAAAAATGTGAGTAATAAAGCAAGAGGGCAAGACACCTCGAGCACAGACAATTAAATCTCGTGCAGTGAGTTGCTAATTAAAAACACTACAGCCATCTCAAACTGGTGTGCAAGACATTATAGCAACATAAGGCACACAAAATAAACATTCAAGAAGTTCAAGGCAAACTAAACTAACTATTTATGTATCATTATGAATTCGATTTTGCCAGCCAAAATTTAACTATAACTTGCGAACAAAACATCATACATTATTCACCATTCAAGTTTGATTTTCTACCCCCTTCCTTTAAGAAACATAATAGACATTACTAGATTCTACATTGCTAGAAAGAGAGCCTATTTTCATTAATCGCAAAAATATAGCACATCTACATTTAAAAGACAGACTAAAAAACAATAAATGCATGTTAATTCAATAGCTAAAATTAGGGCATATAACCTACTACAAGCAGATCATATGGACAAGCTCGAAAAAGAAGCCATAAAAACATGAATTCATAGATAAGAAGAAAAAATTAGTTCCATCAAACACCATGAAAGAAGGAATAATATGCTCCATCAAACACCACGCCAACAACCTTGCATGGTCGATAGAAAATTTCACAGAAAAGAGAATAACTTGAAGCAAGCAACAAAAATGGTGCAAAATCTATTGCATGATCACAAAAATTTCCCTTCATATGATGGCCAAGCCAACAAAATAGGAGAAAAAGAGAGTCGGAGAGGACTTAAAATTAGATGATTACTGCTTAAAGGGAGGCGACCTTGTGTAGAAAATTGTGTTAAAGCTTATTTTAGGTTAAGCGGCATTTAATCTAAGTAAACTTAGCATTAATCAGTCAGTGCCTAAATAATTCCATATTGAGCATCCCAAGTTTTCTCATTTTTTTTCATCTAGAAAAACTTATTTTGAATAGGAACAGCTTAAACTTTGTTTCATTGAATTTTATAATATCTAAATAAATATTATAACCCAACACATTGTGTGGCCTTTGTACACTATAATTTTAGCATTAATTTTTCTTCTTTATCTTTACAACTTATTGTGATGATTTTATACATTTATTTATAGATGTCCAATACAACTAAATATTGTTTTAGATGTTGAAGGTGCAATAACTTACTACTATATTATTTGAACAAGCAAAGTTGCAATGGGCATGACATTCAATATGTACGTTTAAGGGCACTTGAAGAGATTTTAAACCTATGAATAGTATCACTTATAATAGAAAACAATATTTAACCCTTGATAAAAAATTAGGTAGCAATTAATCAAACAATTAGAAAAATTATATACTAAAACTTAAAACAAAAAGTGGTAACTACATATAGACGAAATGGCAATTAAAAGATGAAAAAAGTAGTGGGCGAATTACATAATAAGTTAATAATATTGAGAACTAAAATATTATCATTGAAAATTCTAATAAATTTAATTCAAAACAATTTTCTTGCATAAACACTTACATAGAGGCATTATTATCACAATTAGAAAAAAACACCCACTGCTAATGTTGATTTCAAACAATTAGGCCTCAACTTAAAATCAAAAATTACAATTTTGGCTAGAGCTATGTTCGAGTCAAGTGTGTTCAATTCCAAGCTGAGTTTTAAATTGAATCAAATTATTAATTATGTAAATTAATTGAATTGCTTAAAATGAGAACAATGTATATAAAAATACCTGTAATGTATTTTAAAAATTTGATAATACCATTAACGGGTCCCACATCATAGATAAGAAATGTGGAAGGTATTAGATAATTGAGAGCTAGAATAAAACTTAATGAATAATCATTACATGATCAGTTAAAATAAGGCTTTGTATAACCTAAATGCAGTGAATTTGTGCCAAGGACACTATCATGTGTAGAGTTAAGTGAGTAATAATTTCCATACTATAAACAAAGCTGTAAATAAAGAAGCTAATGAAAAGCAACACGAAGCAATAATAACTTAAAATAATACTACTCTACTAAGTTTAAAGGAAAAGGATATTTAGCAAAAGCCTAAATAGGCAAATTGTAATACTAGTAGAAAAATACAAACGTATTTACAATGGTATTGATTTTAGTTAGACTACTAAAGAATGAACGTTTATCTTTAAGTTTTGTTTAGCATATGCTTTTATAACTGCCAACAAATTGTTTAGAAAAAAAAATATTATCATCAGTTATAAAAATGAAATTATGGAACTCAGTTTGATTATTTTTATAAAGAAATGAGATCGATTATATTGCATAAATTGCAAAGTTGTTCTAAGAAAAAGTTTAAAAATTCATTTAATGGTTCTATATTTAGATATGAGTTAAAAAAGAGCAATAAATTTTAAGTATACTCACAATGAAACAACCTTATGAGAATAACAAAAAAGAAATAAATTTAATCATAATCATGAAACAAGGTTGTTCCAAGAATAGCAAAATTATAATTGTATTCACAATGACATTGGCTTTGGTGAGACTAATGAAGACAAAAATAATATGGAAATTTGCTTACATGGTATAATTGCCAATAATTTGTTCAAGAAATGAAAAGGCATTATTATCATTTAAAAGAATGAAATTCTAAAATTCAAATCAATTATTTTCTTATAAAAAAGATCAATTGTATTCCAAATCACAAGGTTGTCCCAAGAGAAAGTTTGACAACCCATAAATTATTGGTTCTAGATTTAAGCACAATAAGTTGGAAAAATAAAAAATTTAAAATTATGTGCTAAGATCAAATGATAGAATTGTAAGATATAAATAGACATCGATTCAAAAGAGTGGTTTTAAAGCTTGAAGAAAATAATCTTATGTAGCAAATGATTGCAATTGTATCCATAGACGCCAATATATTTTTGGAAAATCTAAGTAAAAACACCTCACAATAAAGATGTTTGATGTTAGTGAAAAAATATTCAAAAAACATAATTGAAGAAACGAAATTTTGTTATACAGATTTATTTTTTCATTGAAAATTAGAAAAGATACAAAATGGCTTGTCATGAATCCAAAAACACAAATACTAATGCTAAAAAAGTGACTTTTGAACGTTTACATCAAAAATTAAACATTGTTGAGAGTTAAATACCTATAGAAATCAGCATATTAAGAAATAAAGAACTAAAGAATTGACCCAAGTAATATATATTATTAAGATTACTAATCAAAAAAATTCTTAAAGATTGAAGACATTCCAAAAAGATGGTTAAATTAATTTCATAAGATTTCAAATAATAGTTGGAATAATGTTATTAATATGAGCAGACTTGGTAACCCTAAGAGAATATTAATTGCGCTTTTCTTTGATAGGTGAGAAATATCATATTAAATGGTTTGAGAAATACAAATAGTAAAAAGGTTGTATGATCGGGTGATAACCCTGTTGATGTGTAATAAAATTCAGGTGAGAAAAAAGTTTATTAGTACAAAAAGTTAGTTAATATGATTTTGAATACTAAGAAGATGACAAATGAGTAGAGGAATCTTGAGATATCTACTTGCAAAAGCAAAGGCAACGTGAAAGCTTATACAAATTATAAAAAAAATTAAGTAATTGGGCCATGATTTGAAACTTTGGAAGAGTGATCAAATGCAAATTACAATGAAATACAAGAGTTTCATAGAATAAATTTGGATTTGCGACAAGTAGATGGACTATAAAGGCAATAAATTTGATGAGAGGTTTGATTCAAAATTTGAGGGAGAAGAGATCTTTATTTGACCTTCATCGATTTTTTTTTTTATTAAGAACCAATAGCAATCCTTTTAAGAGTATTGGAAATAGAGGTTTCCCTTGCATATATTAAAACTATTAAGGGCATATATAATGAAGCATTTGCATGTACTTGGGTGCCATGCAATTTATTAAATGAATTTCCTATTTCGATCAAACTACATCAAGGATTTGATTTAAGTTTGCACCTCTTTGTGTTCAGTATGGTTGTTCTACAAAAAACAATCAAGAAGGAGATTTGGTACATGTTGTTTGCATATGATATTTTTTTATCCATAAACCCAGAGATGGATTTAAAAAAATACTTTAGATGTTGAGAACTACCTTATAATCTAAAGGTTTCAGATTAGTAGACCCAAAAAAAAATACAGTGTCAATTTTATAGTATAAAAGTTATGGTACTGATATAAGGAAATTTATTTATCTTGTCCTATCATTCAAACAATGGTAAAATAGAGAGCAGTGTGATTAATAGGATCTAAATAAGCATGATGAAGCAGTAGGGCCCTTTGAGGGTAAAAAATTCATTTAAATTTAAATAAAAGCAAAGAGAATAGAACTAGCAATGTCATGTGGGGTAAAATGTTGCTCCACTAAGCCAAAGCATGACAATATAATAAAGTATTGCAAAAGTGAAATTGTCAAGATGGGTAAATGAGTATATGAAAAAATATAATGAAAATAAATACATTTGTAGCAAAGTTAAAGTAGCTCCAATTAAGATTAAGATTGGAGAAAATCATATTAGATAGTTAAAACATAATAAGCATAAATAATGTAATACCTCAATTAAAAATATTGAGATAATAAATTATACCCATATCAAAGAGAGAGGAAGACAAAAAGGCATGAAAAGAAACTATTAGAAATGATTTTTCATTACCATACCTAGTTTTGAGAAGAGATTGTTCGATCAAATACAGTTGCAACAAAGAATTTATGTAGCCAACCCCACTTAGTAGAAATAATGTCTCTGCGCACAGGCATTATTTATTTTTTCACAATGCAAGAAAATAATTCATGTAGCCAACCTAATTAAGTGACCCCACTTAGTAGAAATAATGTCTCTGTGTAGGCACTATTTATTTTTTTACAATGCAAAAAAATAATTCATGTAGCCGACCTAATTAAGTGGTAGTAAGTTTATATGTTGTTGTTGTACATTTATAAAAACAATTTAATTAAATTTATCAGATGTAAAGGTTCATTACATAGCACTAAAATATTTATAAAATGAATATCAAGAACCCAATTTTTCATAATTGCAAATAGAGGACTATTTTTCACCATTTTAAAAGCCTTCTTAATTATAAATAGATATGATATTCAACCACACATCTTAGAATATATGAAATAAAAACATTTTTTGTGAAACTATCAAAGATTTATGTTGTATACATAAGTTGAAAAGATTCAAGTGCTATGTACTTAAAATTCTCTAATTATAAATACATAAATGTGCAAACATATATTTATTTATGTTTTATATATATTTAAATATATACATATCTATATATAATAACGTTTAACGTTCAAATGCCAGTACAAGGCACAAGTGGTAATATAACAAAGTTCATAATCAGACATAAAACAGAGTGTGAAGAGAAATAAAGTAAGCATAGAATAAATAGGCACAAGTAGATGTAAAAATAGACGAGTTTTTGGTGATGTACTAATGCATTGTGTGTTAGATGATGCAGAGTGAAAGGAATACAAATAAAGTAAGATATCAACGATATAAAGCCAAACATGTGAGAAGACAAGAAATAAAAGTTATTTGATGTTGTTCTAACACCAATATGTGATTGAGTACTGAAAAAATAAATTAAATATCAAAATTAAATTGGAAGCGGCAATTCGATTGAAGTATAGGGCTAGAAAAGTATACCAGCCATATAAAAATATCGGTTCCATGGTCAAGCACAAGTGCAGCATTTGATTGCATTGAAAGATCATATGCTGGCAGCTCTTCAAAAGTGCCTCCTTCACGATGCATCAAGCAGCGGGGTGCCAGCATTCGTAATGACAATTCATATGATGCATGCAAGAATATATTTCTCAAAACAGATCTTTCATCTTCATGGCAAACAATACTACCCAGAAGTGGTCCTCTTCTTAAATGAAATAACATCTCAGGCAATTTCGATAACTCCTTCGGGAACCGAAGAAGCTTTGATCTTTGTTGCACTAAACCAAATCGAGAAGCAATATCTTTAATTCTCTCATCAACTGTCATCCTCATATCAATTGCATTAGCCGCAGTTTTGGCATGTAGAAGAGTCCTCTTAGCAATAAGCACTGAAACCACATCTTCCTGAATGCTTTCAAGATATTGCGACACACTATCAACAGTAGGCAATCTGACTGTGATCACTCTAGAAATGTCTGCTTGATAAGCATTCCAATAGCGAAGAGCAAATTGGAAATAAACACAATCATGTTGAATGTCACCTTTAGTTTCCATAGATAAAGAAAAACTCTGTGTTTCCTCAACACTATGCATCTGAATACAATAAGATGAATCATTCTTGAATGACTCGTGATTATCTGCATGGGCCTCCTCTCCTGGTCCAATTACTTGGGTCACTAGAATATCATCGGAACAACGAATCTCAAATAGTCCATGGGAACCAGCTGCACGCAATGCTGCTCTCTGCAAATTAACACCATAAGCCTCCCCAAAATCGTCATGAAGCAAAAGCACACCACCGGAGCTCCTTGACAGAGGCTGCAAAACAGGAACTCTTACAGGGCAAGTTCCAGCACACAGAATGTCAACTATGATGTTGTTACGATGCGCCATTTGTCCAAGATGCTCCATCCACTTCAACGCTCTTTTTTCCATGTACGGGTAATTAGGGTGGTTCAATGAGCTAGGAACTGACCCAGGACCATAAGTGTTTGGACCACCTGTGCATACAAATATTCTACAATTTCCCCCAGGTTTTTTAATGATCCCACGAGACATGTCTGCAGATGGCCCTTGAATGACAGCCATTGCTACCTCAACAGCAGCACCAAGACATCGATCCCTGGCCACTTCTGGCAATTTAAGTCTGTATGGACTTAGAGAGGAAAAAATAGTGTGTGCTACGGAAAGTGATGCATGCATTGGTGATAAATAAATGCCAGTCCCATAAATCAACGTTTTCAATGATTCTTCAGATGGTGAATTGCCACCTGGAAGCACATCAGCTGATGCCACTGAACCTTCTGAAAAATCATAAATGGAAATTGTCCGGCCAAAAGTAATAATACCAATTCGCATATTCTGCGGAAGAGAATCAACAAATGCATGCAAAGAGCCCTGCAAATGTTGGATATGGGTTTCATCTAAGCACTCATCAATGACAAGAAATACTGGAGCAGACATCCTGGAGTCTGAAACTGGAACATATCCTGGTCTCCTATTTCCAGAGTGAACATAATCAATTGTAGAGAAGGAGAGTTCTGGCCAGTGATGCAGGTCTTCCTTTCTAGCAGCAACAAATTCCCCATCACTGCTATTTAATTTCTTGCAGATTACGCATTGCCACTTACCAGAATCAATTGCAACATCTGAATAAGAACTTGCATAAGCACCACAATTCTGGCAACGATGAGCATCACGTTGAACAACAAGAGGTCCAGGAGTTAATTCCCTCCCAAGGGATACCAAAGCTCCAAATCCCAAGCTAGATGCATTTGCCTGCTTTTTACGCTTCAACACCTAATAAAATTAAAATAAGCCTAGCATTAGTAAATATAAGGCAAACAATTTCCAACTTTCATGATCCTCATAACTAGCTCTTGGAAAAAATATAAATGCATCCTTAATAAGCAACATTACAATACAAAAAAAAAATTAAGGGAAAAAAATTACCTTGAGTGAGGAGAAGAGTACATAAGGTGCTTCAACAGCCTCTACGACATCAGTTGTATCAGGTAGCGGAATTGGAGCAGTTCCGTTTGTGAAATTTGACGGTGAAGATGTTGGTATGGTCGAACTAGTTGAAAAGGCAAGTGGCTGTGGACTCGTAGGAGAAGTCCGGAAAGGAACAGCTGCTGGCTGCAAAGGCGAAGAGAAAATAGGAGGGCCCGGAGGAGTGCTAAATTGGATAGGTGAACTGCTGCTTGAGACGCCACTGCGCGTATCCAGTGATCCAGTTGATCTAGACAAGGGCAAGGGAAGCTGATTCAGTGGGGACATCTGAGGTGAAAATCTTGCAGCCAGCGGAGAGGAGAATGAAGCCTGGTTTAATCTATTATCAGGGCGAGTAGTAGTCATGCTTGGGGGAGACAAAGAGGTGGGGTAACGAACAGGAGGAGGTGGTGGGGGTGTATCCATTTAGCACTATCAGTTACTGCAACAATCATAGACTTCAAAATCAGAATTTCATAACAATACTTTCATAATTTTACAAAAACGGCTAGAATAAATTTTAGCAATCATTGAGACCTGAAGAAAACAGCGTTTCACCCAAAACGATGGTTTAGCTTCAGAAACAAGGAATAATTGCATAATTAGGCGCCACATTCACATATCAGGTTCAAAGGAACCTCAAATTTCGTATGAAAAATTATATTTGTCTGGACTGATTCAGTGACAATGTTCTTATAAACGATAGTGCTCGTTGAATTATTTCTATTTGGTTGTGCTATTTAGTGATCCAATGCAATTGAAGTGAGAATACCTCAGAAACAGTTAAATAACCATTTCATAGAAATAACATAAACAAGAAAATGTTGTACTAAAAAGAATCTGCTAAGATCTGTATCACCGATCTATGGAAAAATAAAATAAAATCACAAAAAAAAACAATCGGCAAGCTCCCACCGCCGGTAAAACCGACCTTACAGCTCATCCGACCTCTCCTCTTCCCTCCGATCACCCAAAAAAACCAAAAACAAAATACAATGAGCCAATACAAAAAGGAGTTACCCAAAACCTCCCGCTCTTCGCTGGATCAGAAATCACTCCCACAGCAGTTCCTGTCTTATCTGGACGCTGAAGAAAGATCGCCGACGTTCGTGATCTCCTCTCCCTCGCTCGCGTGGTGAGAGAGGCGAGCACGCAACCCTAGCGTGCTTAGCAATGGAATGTAGCTCGAATTTGGGACAATGGAATGGCAATCTCGTAAATATTTTGAAATTCCAAATTAGCATTACGCGAGAGAAATAATTTATTTCGTTCTAAAATGCTCTTTGGCTTGCCTGTTTGGAGCTTCTCTTAGCTTATTAGTCGAACAATTATCTTAATTTGCTATTTTTTTTTATTTAAATCATTTCTTAAATCAAGATTATTCATGCTAAATGCATAAAATTATATCAATTTTTATTTTATTTTATTTTATTTAAAACTATATATATAGCTAGCATTAATTCAATTTGTATTAATTAATTATATCATTAGTATAGCATAATAATTTGTATTAATTAATTATATTAATAAATAATTATGTATTTGTTTGTGTTAGTGATTATGTGTATATTTATAATATTAATGTTTATTAATAATTTGCATTAGTTAATAATTTTGTTTCAATTAGTATAGAATTAAATTTTGATAATCATATATTAACTAGTACTGCTTGATTAGTATTAATTGGTAATCAGATGTTAAGAACTTATAATGTATTAATAAATACTTGCATATTATTATTTAGTTTGTACAAATTTCAATTCTTCACGTAATTTATCAAATTTTAAAAAGTTTTCAAGATTGGTAAAAAAATTGAAAACTATTAAAGCATAGCTTTATGGACTAAAGTGTTTTCTATGGTTAAAAATAATTGATTAAATCTTATATTAATATATTTTATTAATCTTAAGTCTTAAGAAAGCTATAAATATTTAAATATGAATCTCTTAAAATCCTAAATTTTGTATTATATATAGACTAGTCTAATTATCTTGCATACACATAAACATGATCTTTAAATGATTTGTAAGAAATTTGAATTACATTAATTTAATAGGTTGTGCTATAGAACATTATTATGTAGGAATTTAACATATTTGTCGGTATTTTTAAGGTATAGTGCTCAGCCTTCATCAAATATACCTTTGAGTATGCCAAGTTAATTATAGCTATATAATTACAAAGACTTGTTTATCCAAACGTATTTAATATCATTTTCCTACAAAATTAGATATCAATGTATATATATACTTAGTTGATGCTTTTTAGCTTCCTAATATGAGTTAATAATCGATTAAATATATTGAAGCATTGATCCTAAAACGCACATAAACTAATATTTGAATACATATCATAAATAAATTATGGATAATTTATATTTTAATAGCTTATTATGGGGTTACTTAATTAAATATGAGCGCTAATGACATAGAAGAGTATTAATCATAAACTAATGGATTATTGACTTAGCTTATTGTGAAAATAATCTAAGTGCTTACAATAATTTAGTATTAGATCATATACTAGTTAGCGTTGACATGAATATTAATACCATTAATTATACTTCAATTTATTGTGTGAGATATTGTGGAATAGATCAATGAATAGTTGAATATAATAAATTTTCCTTTTGCATTAGAATTGATTCAAGAGTATATATCATCATGGTTCACTTTAACTTAAGATATGAATTACTAGGTCTTTAATTAGTTTAATATTATTCCAAAATCATTATAACCATATTAACCTAAAATAGAAAATAGTATAAGTTAATGCCTCAAAAATCACATCAAAATCACAGAATGTCCATTCCTTAGTAATCAAACTGTAAAATCAAGCCTTTAAAATAATGAAGATGGAAGCTTTTACATTTGAGGATTTGGATCCAAATGAAGTTCTGGTGGTCATGAATTGTGGCTAAGCAAGTGCTTGGATCAGATGCATGGAGTTGTATTTATGTTTACTTAACAAAACTGTTACTTTTTTCTTCTATATTGTATTTATAGAGAGATGTAATTTCCTATTTCATATTTGCAAAATAATATTGCAACCACTTTAAAATAACAATTGCACACTGCCCCAATAAACTCTTACATATTTTCGATCTAAATTCGCAAGCACCAAATTTAAGTCTAAAATTTGCACTCGGGTTAAGAGCTCTAACTTTAATCTCCTTAGTTTTGAGGATTTATAGGTTATTTAAGAACCTTAGGGGATCTTTGATGGTGATTACAGATGTTTAAGATAGGCTTTAAATAGTAAAAATTATTTTAAAAAAAAGATATGAAAATGAGATAAAATTGATCACATACACCTTCAGTGAATAATGAACAGTGAAATAAGCTAAGTCGGAGGCCTGGCAATATACAAAGCATTGGATTGACCTACAGTTGGATTCAAGCGATCAAACTCCGGCACTGATGATTAAGGGGTGCAAGGACAACTCGATTAGCCATATATCGAGTTGTGGCACATTCTAACACTCGTAAGAATCGCATAGATAGGTTTAAAGTTTCAAATCGTGATCTATAAGTGATTCAAATGTGTTAATGAGTCAAGGTTAAAATTTTGATAAAATAGTCATTGAATTCTCCCTAGTTTTCGTAATTTCATCACAAGTTTAGAACCTTATTTAGCATAAATAAAGTGAGTTGATGTATGGACTTATTTCTAAATTATTCCATTGGGACTGATTAAAGCTCATGAATCAAATTGGGTTCAATTCATTACACCATCACAAAATCTCCAAATCTGGTTTTAGGGTTTCAACAGCTCAGATAATTAAAATACTGATCTATATATATCATTATATTTTAAACTACTAATTATAACTATATATTTTATATTTATTAAATTATTTTTGTTGTAGTCTGCAAATTATGGATTGCTTCCGAATGTAAGCAGCCAAAACTTTCTTTTTTTTTTTGCTGTTAAATCTGTTCGGTTTATAAAATAAAGGAAAAGCTCCAAAAAAAAAGCCAAAAAATAGGCAACGAATAATTAATTAGAAGAAAGGTTCAAAGTCAGAAAATTTGATCGGCCAAACTGGATCTGAACAGTTGACTTATAATGGCTCAACTCAGTGCCCAAAATTTGAACAATCACTGAAGAGCCAAAAGGAAAATCATATGAAAAGCACAGAGTCTCCTATGGAGAACCTTCTTACTCATCGTCCCCGTTTGCAGTTCGCCTTACTGAGCAGGAAGGAGCTTAGGCGGTAACGATAAACCGATTATGAACTATCGAGATTTAACCGGACAACTCATAACTCTCCTTGCGTTGAACCGATCGCTTCGTTATTCTTCCGCTCTTTTTTTTTTTTTTTTTCCCTGGTTTTTCTCTTAAGAAACCCTTTACTAACCTTTGACTCAAGCTTTTTATCATTTATATATTTTAATAACATAGATTTAATATTATTTTATATATTTAATATATTTATTTAAATATTAATCAAAAAAAAAATAATAGGATTAAATAATATGATTTTTGTGATTTTTTTAAATGTTTATAATCTTTCTAAATATTTAAATAAATTATGTTTAATATTATTTCTGATTTGTTCTCATTATTAATTTATTTTTTCTTAGAGTATTGTTAAAGTTATGTATTAATATATACCAAAATATTTAAATGATATGATTATTGATTGAATATATTTTTACAGAAAAATTAAAAAAATAAAAATTCTTACCTACTTTAATATTAATATTATTGTGTAAGTATACTATTTTTTTCTTAAGTTAAATCCGATCGGTTTAAAAATAAATTGTCATATGAATCTTTGGACACGTGGATTACTTAACGGCCGGCCGGCCGTCGTCGGCAGAGACTTGGGTTGTGCCGCCGGAGTTCAATTTACATCAATGCCATTAAGGTTCACGTATCCACAGAAAGGTTACGGATTAATTAAATTTGCTTATAATAAGAAAACTATAAGAAACCATTAATGATATCCATTAATTAGGAAACCCTCTGAGAGCGAGAGTTGAATTTAAGAAAAACAATGCCATTTTGAGATCTTCAAAAGAGTTCAGACTTCCGCTTATATATTCAAAATGGTATTTTTAGTGTGAAAAGTCAAATAAGAGACTCAGAAAAAATTATATTTTGATGATCGATTGAGTCATTAAGTAAAGTGTAACAGCAACACAATGCTGTTATTAGACTAATTAGATCTTAATTTAATTTAATTAAATTACTCATATCATAATCTAATACTTTAAAGTATCCCAAATACTGATATTATGCTCGGAATAAATAATGAAAATTACAAAATATTCCCAAAGGGATAACAAATTTTATGGAGTTTTTAAGAGAAATAATAAGAATTTAAAAAATCTAATAGTTAAGCCTAAGAAATAATTGTATAATTGATTTTTTATGTTAAAATACACAATTTAAGAAAAATTCATAATTTTATAAGTTAAAATTATATAAGGCGAGCTGCAACAATACCCAAAATATATCTTCTTCAGTGCTCAATCATCATTAAAGCACTTAAAGTTAGTGTTTAACTCATAATAAATAAGATTCACTGATCTAAATTGTGATTAAAAATTATTAAAGATTAATAATTAACTAGAGAAAAAATTGACATTTATTAGAGTATTGAAATATTTTGCTTATCAAAATATATACGAATTATATTTTGAATTTAAGTAATTAAAATCATATGATTTAAAAATCATTAAACAGATTAATATCATTTATATATATAAACAGCAAGAATGATTCGGGCCACCGGATCCGGACTCTAATCCAACGGTCAATGATTAAAAGAATGACAACATGACAGTTGTGGTAATATGTGATGATAGAGTCTAATAGCCAATATTTAAATAAATGAAAGTTAGATCTAAGTCGTTGGAATAGATCCAACGGCTAATTGTCGTATTTAAGACACGGAAAAGATCTGCATCGTATAATTTTATATAAATCGATACAACGACTCATATAAAACCAGAACCACGTGCTCTCTATCGATGTTGGAACAAATAGCCATTTCGATCCAATGTTCTCTTATTTGAGAGTAAGAAAATCTAAATGGTACATTTGCATTTGCTTACACTTGCTTGTGGTACTGGTTAGCCTAATCCTTATCAGTTGTGGATGGTTTCATATATGATTCTTTTTTGTATACACATCTAAATGTTATTTTATTGCTAAACATTTTTCATTTGTTATTTTAAAAATTCAAACCCAATCCATCAAATAGTGCCAGACTTGTTTATGAAGTGCATTTGAACACATTTACATTCCTATTATGATATATTTTGTGTCATGCATGTCAAGCTATAATACCACTTGGTAGCTAGAGAGGTAATGTCACAACACAATAATGTGCGAATTGTGTTATAATTTCATAGAACTTGCACACAAGAAAACTAACGGCATAGAAGAAAATATTTGATCGATCAAAGATATGACATCAAGGAAAAAAGATATGATAGAAAATTACAAGTAAATTAGCACATACAAATTCATTTATAGAAGTTAGGTCCTCCTAATCCAAATCTAATTTTCAATGATGTGATCAATGAAACTGTCATTCAATCATTTTGAGTAAAATCTTCATCGCAAACTATGGGTAGAGAAGCCTTTAGTAAAATCCTTCTTTAGCAAACCTCAATAGTTGAGCTACTAAAAACACTCGCGAATAACATTTAAGAACAAGAGATTTGAAGAATAGAAGAATAAATGAGAGCATTACCTAATTTAGATTTCGATGCATTTTAATTACCTTATAGAGTTGAGATCGAAGCTTTTGTATGATAGTAAAAGTGATGGAAACCTTTCTTTTGATGGATATTTATAAAAACTATCATGAATTTGAATTTTATGTGAAGTATATATGTATTGAAATTAAGGCTTGTATTTATGATGATACATAATTAGATAACTAAAATAGTTTATAGAGTTACTTGACTATTATGGCTTGCTTGTGTCCTATTATGCTTTGTTTGTTCGTTTGCTGGTCTGTTGTTGTTTATTGTTTGGTTTGGTTGGATCGTTGGCTAATCTGTTGTTGGTTGGCTATGTGGTGGCCCTCCGTGCCGAGTTGATAACAGGGGATCAACCCCGCATGAGGCTCCCCGTCGAGGAATCCGATTGAGCAGTTTAAGTAGTACAGCAAATAAGCAGAAATAAAATCTTCCATTCATTTAAGATAAAATTTACATCACATAGTTTAATTTATTACAACAGCATAATATAAATGAAAAATAAGAGAGATATGCTAAGCCGATCCTTCTCACTTCTCAGCTACCTCGACCTCCACTAGCTTTTGACCTGGCACATAAAAGTGCGGGCGTTGGAATGACGGTTAGTCCATAGACTAAGTATAAGATATCAGCATACATTTATAAAAGTGTTAGCGGTAAGCAATAAAGGGATAAAGACAGGAAAATATGCGAAAACTTATCCTGCAAAGCAAATCGTTAGGTTCATAAGAAAATTCACAGAAAAGTATTGAATTTTATCAAAATATGTCACATGAATCAGTATATATGTCCTGCATCAGTAAGCATAATAGTAAATAATTTATCATACTAGGCAAACACAGAACCTTATGGTCAGACAGAATATGGGTTCATATCACAATATAATACTGTACTGTGCCCCCCGTAGGCTACAACATGCTCCCTTATCTCCCATCTTGGCTAGCCACGCCATATATCCCACCCAAGCCACTGTTTCAAGAACCCAAAAATAATGCATATATTATCAAGACATTTCCGCTCAAAACAACGTTAAATCATTTAAAAGAAACTAAGTAAAGAAATAAATATAAGAAAATATGTGGTACTTTTCTTGTGCGATCCTCAAGCTACCTGCATGATATAGTATCAGTCTAGTTAGTGATTAGTTGATTAATCCTCCTGATGATGCTACTTGGCTTGATTTAAATTTTGGCCACTTTACAATTCACAAAAATGGGTGTGCAAGTTTTATTTCTTAATTATTATTTATTTAAGTTATTCAGGTGATTACGGGCACAATAGTAATAATTTTGTCAAAATCTGAAAATGACATACTTTACGAGGTAAAATAACTTTTTAAAATTCAGATACCAAATCAAAATTCTGATTACATTGTTAGAATTCTTGAATTTTTCTTATCATTTTGATAGATAATTTCACTATATTTGAACTCTTATTTTGAAAGATATGAATTTTTGAAGTTTTGAGAAATTCATGAGTTTTTTAGTATTTTTGGGGTTGACAGAATATTTTGTTACTGTTAACGGTTTCCGTTAAGTCAAAGTTACCGTTGACGGTAACGGTACTATAGATGACGGAAAGGGAATATTCCAACAATATTCTCTTTCCGTTAACAGGGATAGCGAGTGCCACGTAGCAACCATGTGGCTGACACGTGGCTGCGGACACACAGAAATTTGCTACATGGCAGCTGGCGACCGCATGTACAAAAGGAGGGCTTTTGGTTGCCACGTGTCTACCACGTGTCACTGTGGACCTCTGGGGTTGCCACGTGGCAGTCATCCTTTTCTTCTCCGGCGATGAACAGTAACTCCGACAAACTACTGTTCATCGCCAGCGATTTCTTTATCTTTTTGGAAAATTTTTCGTTCGATCATACTATACTCCTCGTGAAATAGCATTTCAAAAAAGAAAATAGGAGAAAAGAAAAGAAGTTGAGGCGGTACCTTGTCGGGAACGTCCTCCTCCGGCGAACTTCGGGAGCAGATTCCGACGAGCTCCGGCGGTCTTCCGGTGATCTAATGGTGCCCTCCCCTCGGCCTCGCTAAGGCGTTTAAATAGGCAGGGGCGCCCCCCCGCGTGGGCTCCGTCGTCGCCCCATTGTCGCCGCTGTCAAATCCCGGCGTGACACGTGGCAATTACCTGTGCGTTGACGTTGCGGTGCTGCCACGTGCGCCACGTGGATCAGATGCGATGCTGCCACGCGTCTACAACGTGGCACCCACTGCTTTGCGGCACAATCAAAGGCTGGCACGTGGCACCTCGGGTTCAACGAAGCTGCCACGTGTCTACCACACACGGCATCCGCGGCGCAACTGGGTGCTGCCGCGTGGCACTCGGGGACGCGGCGCAACACGGTGCTGCCCCATGTCTGCCACGAGGCACTCGGTGACGCGAAGCAACGAGGTGCTTCCACGCAGCATACGCGGTTGCGCGGTGCATCAGGGGGTGCTGTCACGTGGCATACGCAGTTACGCGGCGCAACGAGGTGCTGGTACGTGTCAATCAGAAGCTCCGAAGCTCCTGCGCGCTGGCACGTGGCAATCCGAAGCTCCGCGCGCTGCCATGTGGCGCCCGAAGCTACGCGTGTTGCCCCGTGTCACCATGCGGCACTCGATTTCTTGAATTTTGCCACGTGGCACACTGTGTTCCGTGTTTTGCCACGTGGCGAGATCTTAATGGTCCCGCGCGATCTGACGACACGAATTGGTCGGATTCGATGTCCGCTGTACGAACCCGGACAACGGATTTCCCGTTGTTTTTAATTAAGTAATTTTAATTTCAGAAAAATACAAATTTAATTAAAAATCTTAGGAATAATTTAATTCCAAACATATTATGCACATTTTTCGTTCGTTTGGGTTCCAAAAAAATATGAAAATTTCCATCTTAGCTAATTTCGATGTTTCGGACATAAAGTTTTAGCTAAAATTTGAATCTAAGAAATAAAAATAATTTTAAATTTTTCGGGGATGAAAATATTATAATTATTTCATTTACTTATTTATTTATTTTAAAATTTTAAAATTTGAAATTTAAAATTTTAGGATATCATAACTTTAGATTTAATGATCCAAACATATTAAATATATATCTCATTTTACTCAAAAGAAAAAAAGAAATCAAATAGCGTAAATCAGAATTTTCATCCAGAAAGTATTTAACATACGACATTTTATGACATACACATTTACCCATAACTTTTTACCTAATTAATCAAACATAGTCAATATATGTTTTAAAATAATCAGAAAAATAGCTCCATCACTGTGGTAATATTAGTTTTTTCATTTAGTGATTAGTTTGCAAAGTCACATTTATGACTCCCTCCCAAAATGAACAAAATGCTATTGATCTTCAATTGATCATAATTTGGTCAATCAAACTCCAAATTAAGAAATGCAAAATTCTACCTAGCTTAGAATTTCGATGCTAATTGTAAATTATAATAAAATTTAAGTTTTGAATTCTAGAAACCCTAGGTTAACTAAAATACTTAAAGTACTCAGTGTGATATACTGAAGCTATAGTCGCTAAATTTACTAGATTTGGATATCAAATAGAAAAGTTAAGTTTTTGATCCCTCTTAATCTCAAAAAATTTTATAAATGCCCTTAGACTTGAAATTTTCAAAACTAATCCAATAGATATCAGAATTTAGTGTTCTTTAGCTCTATAGAATCATTGAATAGCCTCTATAGAATCATTGAACAGCCACCAATAATAAACTGCATAAAAATTTAGACTTCATCTAGGTAAAATTACTAAATTGCCCCTTAGGTCAAAAAGCTTATTTTTTTTTTTAGTGATCCAATTTTTTTTTCGAATAATACCATTTAGTGACGACACGGGCCATCACAGGTTGGTTGAGTTTTGGTTGGTTTGTTGGCTTGTTATTGGTTCTTTTCTTTTGTGCTTCTTATGTGTTGCTATAGCAGCTTACTCCTGGTTTATTAGTTGACGGTGGCTTGTTATTGGTTCATTGACTGTTAGTTCATTGGTTGTTGGTTCATTTGGATCATTGGTTGCTGTTGTGCTTCTTAAGTGCTTCTTCAGCGACTTGCTATTGCGGTTTGGAGGCTTGTAATATTGCTGGGTTGATTAATTTTCTATTGGTGGATATAATATATTATATATATATATATATTTATTTATTTATATGATATTGGTTTGCCTGGATTGGTTCGCCTGTTTTATTCGTGCTGTAGTGTTGTTGTTATTTGACTAGATGTTGAAAGTTATAATGTTGAGTAACTTTAATTCTATTTGTGTTTACTTTTTTCATTCTTTAATCTCTATTTGTGTTTAATTAGTATTTGAACTTTTAGCTGTTTTCCTTTTTGTTGAATTATTTTAGGTTAAACTCTGGGATTCAATTTTTGGGGCTATCTTTAGGCTTTTTAGAATTTTTGGCTTTTTGTAACCTCACAGGTCTATGTTGTATAATTTTGACTTATATATAAAATTGATGCCGATATGGCTTTAAAAAAAAACAAACAAATATATATATATATATATTCATATAGTAGAGAGAGAGAGGCGCGGATTCATGGTTTGCGCGGTTTATATAACCGCGACAGAAGTAAAATCAGAAATGAGAAAAATTGGAGAACAAATTTTTTATTTCTTTTCGACTTCCACCCAATAATCTTTTTGCTTTATAGCCCAGGTTGCTGACTTGATGTTGTCGATTCTCTCATCACAAGCCTACAACACCAATCTCACTCCCGCTCTCTACGACGAGGACCTCAAACTAGGCCCAACCTCCAAGCCCTCCTTCTGCCTTTTCACCACCAATCTCACCCCCATTTATAACGCTGAACTTAGCAAGCCCCCGTCCCCGCCGCTACCTCCGCCGCCGCTAGCTGCATCGAACAAAAGAAGAATGATTCGAAGACGGGGGAGCTTCGTCGGCCCTATTGTAATGGAGTTCAAGCACAATTTCCAGTCAGAATTCATCACAACGTGCGTCTTTTCATCTTCTGCAGCCTAAACACAAACAATGTGAGGTTCAAGCAGTTTTTGTTACATTTTCTTCCACACCAATCTTCTCTTTTCATACCTAAAGTCATGGGGGGTTTGATTCTTTCCCTATATTTTGTGTTCCTTCATCTTCCTTTTGGCTTATATTTTAGGAAGAGACCTACATTTTTATTTGCCGTTTGAGCGTCTCTTTGCCTAAAGCTGGAAGAGAATTCATATAACAGAGAAAAAAAGAAGTTAGATTTATGGATTGTCCTTAAAGATTAACTATTACTTAAATCTCTATTAATATATGAATGTGCTAATTAAGCTTAGAGCACTTTGATTATAGTGAATTAAGAGCTTTGCATCTATTATTTGTATATATTATTGCATATCTAATGCTCTCCCTTATATCTATTATTGATGAGTTGTTTTAATATTTTAACTATACTAAATGTTTTTTTTTCTCAATATTGTACAGTGGGTAGTTTAGGGTACTATACAGGTTAATACTAACTCAAACTCTTTTGTTGAAGGTATTGATGAAGATAAGGGAATATATTATCAAGCTATTAAGCTTGTCAATATTGTTTATATCTTCCGTTTGTAGGTTTGTTTTCTGCAATTTAAAGAAAACATATTTGTTTATGCAAGTAAATATTATAAAGCTAAATAAGAAGCCTAGTTTATGTCAATAGGAGCAATTCTCTTTTGATAAACTATTTGTGGCATTTATGAAACTCTATATCATATTTTTAACCTCCAAATTAGATGAAGAGAAGCAAGATTTATTCAAGAAACATAACAAGACCGTCACCAAGTTTCTGCTTTCAAGGCTCGGCGACTTACAATTGTAAGTATGCATGCTTGAATTCATCGGTTGATTCTTCTTCAAATTTTTCTGTCATCATTTTTGTTTTGTTCGCAATTGCACAATACAACACAAAACCTTAAAGTTGTCAATAGGGATGGTTATATAAATCATATGATGTCTAAATTACAAATATAAATATCTTAACTGATATTAAGATTTGATTGAGCAATTTTGTGGGTGAAAGCATGTATAATAATAGTGGTATGGTGTTTGCTTAATAAAAGGAAGGTGCTATATTAAATTAATTTATCTCTATACTCTTACTTATAATTAATGGTTGTCTATATATATTAGAGTATCCCAAAACTCTAATCTATGTGTGCTTAAACTCTATAAATTTTAACATGGAAATATAACATAATTTTATTTATTTATTTCCATATTTGATATAGCGAAGTTCATTGTTCAATTTACTTACTAATTTAATGAGATTACATTCTATAAATATGCAAGTACTTATATGTCAATTTAAACACAGCATCCTTTTACTTAATATCTTACAATATGTTTAATCTTATTAGGCAACAACTTCAGCGATTGAATATTATATAGTTCAAGATTGTAGTTGCTCTTATATTTGTTTGTTTTATCGAGTCATTATCAAGGGCTTGATCTATTCAAGCAACCAATGAATAACAATTTTTTTAACTTTGAGAAGAGTTTTGGAAAAGCCTCAATTTTTTCTTGGTTAACTTGCATAAATGTTAGAAGCAAATTAGATTGATAGTTTTGTTGTGTAGCGGAGAAGAATGTTTTTGTTTTAAACATGCAAGAAAGTTCGTTTTGTTCGAAACATTGAATCGTTTTGTTAATTTTTAGTTAGTGGTTGTTAGATTAGTTTGCTTATCCAACAATCTAAATTCTTAATCAAAGATAATAAATTTAAAAAATTATTTCATGTGGTTGCTATTAAATCTAATTTAATGATATTTAATTATGATTAATTAGTTATTTAACACAAATTCTGCATATGAATAATAAGCTTTCAACACTTTATTCTAACTTTTTTCTTTAGATCTTTATTTTTAATATAGATGTTTCTTAAAAAAAAGATTTCTCAATTTAAATGTTATTATTTATTTATTCTTAAATAAATAATTAAAACTATATTAATTTAAAATTCTCTTTTTTTAAAAAAAATAAATAGTTAGAACTAAATAGTTAAAAAATAAAATTTTAAATTAATATAGTTTTAATTATATTTCTCTAACTATTCGGTGTCTTGCGTACAATTAAATATTTAGGAGTGCAGATTTATACGGTTCTACATAATTTTTACTTAAATTTTGTCTTATTTAAATAGAGTAAATATGAATAATTTCAGAACAATAACTTAGCAAAAATATATTCTAAATTTATTCTCAAATCTAATATAAACTTTGAAGCAATTTTTGGGGCATTTAACTTTATTAAAAAGTGTGTTTGATTAAAGTGTAGTATTTTGTCTTTTCTATATATTGCCGCATCCACACATTGTGCAAATTTATCTATAAATTTATGGGTTTAGCTTTCTCTTTTCAGTGTGTTGTCGTCTTCACACATTTGAGCAGAATAGCTATTGATCGTCTTTGAAATTTTTTTCCGTGCAATTAAGAAAAAATTGGAGGAGGAGACCCAGCTAGATGATTAATTCACATGTTGCATATGGTTCTATCCCTCCCTCTTTGCTTGCTCTAGTGTTTCATTTTATTCTCTTGAGTTATTTAAGGTGTTAGATTAACTACATTGATTGATTCTATTTTTATTTCATTCTTTTTTTTTATTTCGCTTTTGTTGTTTTGTAGAACTTTGTTTAGTTCATTAAGCCTAAAAAATTGATAAAATGGTGATTTCTGTTTGGAGAATCTATGGGAGGAGTAGAGTTAATTCTTCTTCACAGGAAAGCATTGATGTACTATAAATGTGCTTAGATTTTTTTGTTCTTCCAACGGGAGGATATGCATATATATATTATCTTTGTTCTTCGCCTTCTCTAACATTTTAAATGTATACAAAATCTTCCAAAATCTTAAATGTGTGTAAAGTTAGAAATTACAGTAATTGCCAAGAATTTTATTGAAAAATTAGAAATCATATATATATTTTCTTGGTTTTCTGTGAGGCTAAGAATTAGTTTGGAAATATGTTTGTTCATGTTTTTTGGGTTTCAATAGTAATAAATTATGCAGCCTTACTGTGGCGGCCGCCCCCAAATCATCCGGATTAGGAGGTGATCGTCACTTAGCAAACTCTCATTTAGCATTCAAATTAAGGAATGTACCTTCTTAATTAAATACCAAAGGAGGATGTGTTTTAATAAGCAAAGAACATCAATAGCAATAATCACTTAAATGAGTATACTATAATTTATCAGAGTTCGGAAGAAAAATAAATGTAACATCCATACAATCTAGATAAAAACTGTACAACTCAGAATACATAAGCATGAAAAGTAAAGCAATTAAATTCTGTATTATTACAAAATGATATTAAAGTTTATGTAGTAATGAAAGTAAAGTCTCTCATATCCTCACAATATCTGGTAGCGATCAATAATCTTCTCCTATATGCTCATTCTCCTGATCTGGATCTCCAGAAGGTCCCATAACCTCGAACAGCTCAGAATCTACCATTGTCAGTTTCATAATGGTAGGACCCCAGCCAACAAAAGAAAAATCTTGTTAGACAAAACGTCTAAGTACATTTTAGGCTGTAAATTGTTAAGTTTTTAATGATATCATAATACTAAGCAACATAGGAGCAGTAAGCATTAAAGAAAGGTAACAAAGTTATAATTAACATAATTGTAACTTAACAAGATGTGAGGTAAGCACTTACCTAAACTCAAGCTGCAGAAAAATGTCAAATAATGCATAAAAAAATCTACTAAACACAAGTGAAACTTCTAAGTATATGATTAATATAAAACATGCTGCTTTATAACTAATCTGAAAGTACGGAGCTGAAAATAATGATATAATATCCTAACATGCCAAAAGTAAAAGTGAACTGCTGAAAGGTAAAACTAAATATTCAAAGCTGTGAGTACAAAGGAATTGTAGAAAATAAAAATATAGCAGAAGGCATACTAAACTATAAGTCAAAATAAGAACTACAGAAAATAAAAATATAACAAGAAGTGAACTGAACTGTAAGGTAACAATGAGCCAAAAATGTAAAGTAAACAAAAGACAACTGCAAAGTAACTGTAATACAAATGAGGTAACTAAGAAGTAACTATCAGAAATGAGATATTCCCACTTAGTCCTGCCACCAGTAAAGTCCATCTACTCATATGGAAAAGTAGTCTCATATTCCATCTGAAAAGTAATTGCTAAACATTGGAAAAATAGTCTTAGATTAAAATTAATTCCATCAAAAAGTACTGCAAACCATTTGGAAAAGTAGTCCCAGATTTACTAGGAAAGTAGTCCTAGTCAGAAACAACAAGTATCTGAAAAAGTAGTCCCAGATACACTAGAAAAGTAGTCATAGTCAGAAATAGCAGGCACTAGGAAAGTAGTCCTAGTCCAGAACACAGGCACTAGGAAAGTAGTCCTAGCCCCAAAAGCTATCCTACAGGCACTAGGAAAGTAGTCCTAGCCCCTAAAGCTATCTTATAGGCACTAGGAAAGTAATCCTAGCCCAAAACCATTCTCAAGTAAAGTTATACTACATAGCAAACTAAAAAGACATCTCCTCAAGTTTAATATATTTTCCATCAAATTTCTTTCTAACAATATGAAATACCATATGAATATAATCAAAATCAACATAGAAATAATCATCCAATGCAATGTATCCAAATGTAAAGAAGTCCAAAGCAAAGGAAAGCATATCATACAATTTTCAATAAATATAGAATAGCACTAATCAACATTTGTGATATCACTTTATTTTCTATTTAAGATATTCTAACTAATCTGAACTTATATAAGTTTAGGATCTCTAATATCCAGCTATCGAGTATAAATCCAGAATATCGAGCCTACAAGTCAAAAGAATGTTAGAACTAATAAAGTTCTAACACTTATAAATCACATGTCGCTTAATTAAGTTAAAGAATAAATCAAACATCATAATTAATGATTTTACGAATTTCAAACTAATCTTGATTAGTATGAATCAAAATTGGGGGATTAAGATGTTAAAATCCAAGTATTGAATTTTAACTTCTTAATCCAATAGGTTCTAGTCATAATAATAAAAAGTTAAACCCAAATCTCACGAACTATAATTAAGGCTATCTTATTAAGTAAAATCAAGCCTAATAAGATTGATCTCTAATCTTAAATCTAAAGTTTAAATATAAAATAATTATAAATAAAGGATGAAATCTAGAAAACTATAAAACCAATATTTCATCTATTAAGTACCCAATTACTTAATAGATGAACTATAACTTAATTTCTAAGCTAGATCCTAAGGAATTAAGGTCCTAAAGAATTGAAAGAAAATCCTAAGAGAATAATTAAACAGTATGTTTGATACTATTTAACCATTAAAATGATAAATATAACTTGAAGGAGGTATAAGGTGAATCAAATTCATCTTATGAGAATTTATTTAGGACTTAGGAAAATTTAGGCCATTTTTAGGGTTTCTTTTATATTATTACTTAAATAAGTTTGAATGTTTTAGAATGAATTCAGATAAGTTATTTTACTGATTTTAGGAGTTTAGGAAATGTATTTAAGGTTTTAAGATGATTAAACCTAAATTTGGGCAAAATGACTATTTTGCCCTTTACTCAAGGGTCTAAATTTTCATCTTTATGAATTAGGGCTCAAATCTGAAATTTCTTAAAGTGGAATGATTACTTACTATCTAATATAAATTTAGATAGTAAGTTCATTAATTTTGGTTAAGGATTAAGCCTTATAAGGTCAAATTAAGGAATTTAACCTATAAAGGTAAATTGGTAATTTTACCTAATAAAATCTAAATTTTATATTTGTTTATTAAAGGTTAAGTCCTAAGCTTTCCATAGAACCTAAAATTATTGAATTCGGATATGTATTGGCTAAGTTATAGCCAATACAAGTTTTAGGGTTAATAATTAGGGTTTAATGTAATTAGTGAGTGATTAGTGAAATTAATCACAAGATTACTAAACCAATCATATAGCTAGATTTTAATTTACTCTAGGAGTTCTCTGAAACTTGAATTATTCAATTTGGATCATTAATCTTGCTAATCTTCACTAATTAAGATTTTGAGTAATTAGAGGTGATTAGCAAATCTAACTATTATATTCTAAATATTTTTATGTATCATTGTAAATTAGGTTTTTTTGAACTAAATGGACATTTGAATTACCTAATTTGGAGCTCAATTTACCAACTTATGGTCAATTGAAGTTCTAGGATTTATTTGACCTAATTAGGGTTAGGTCCTAAATATGATTAGTCTAAATCTAATCCAAACAGCAAATTAAATACTACTAATTTAATCTTTAGGGTTTTCTAAGTATTTTGAGACCCATATTGGGTATGTTTGGGTTAAGGTGTGCAAAGTTATGGTGATTTGAAGTGTTGTGATATTTTGTGAATATTCAAATATCCTAAAATATCACTAAGTGAAATATTAATCCAAATAGAAAATTGATAGCACTAATAAATTTTTTGAATTTTTTTGATTAATTTAGTATATTTATTTGTATAATTTGAACTCATATTTATTAAGATATGGTTATTTAAAGTATTATTATTTATTTAATTAACTTAAATATGTTTTTACTAATATAATTTAGTTTAATTATATCTTAGTATATATATAAGTGTTTAATTTGAATTTTCTGCAGATAGTGGGCCCCACTCCATATGCAACGGCGCACATCAGCATCAGATGAAATCGGTGGGTCCCGCCGTGTGACACATGCTAGCACTTGATTGGCTGAGGGGAAGAAGGCGGGTCCCACAGCATTCACTCTGATGGGCCTGCGACGGCAGAAGCGCTCGCGGACAGAGGCGCGGGTCGGGTCGACCCGACCCAACCCAGGAAGAAACGTCGTCTTCTCCACTCGGAAGAACACGCCTAGGGTTTCCATAATTTCGCAGCCTCAAGCTCCAATTAATAAGGTTAATATATCAAAAGGAAGGTCTCATTGAGATCTTTCAGTAGATACCCGAATCCACAAGGTTGAACTATCCTAACATAGGAAAACTTGATGTCCTAAAATCTGTCTTTTGAGAGCTTATAATCTTACGCTCGAAAAATCGATACTACTCGACGCCTTAAAATTCAATAACTCGATTTAATCGACAATAATTGGTCACAGTTAGGTAAACTGAATCAAGAAATCATAATAATAGAATTTTGATTGAGGGTATTAGGATCGATCGGTACCTGTCTGATAGCTGCGATCGTTTCAAATTAATCGAGTCGATTCTTCTTTAGGCTTTCAGTTTTCCATCGATTTTCCAGGACACCCCAGAGGATGGAAGCTTAGCGAAGCTAAATCACTGACCTGAAGAGCTCTAAAGCAGCAGGGCATCCATCTGGCGGGTCGATCTTCATGCGCCACGCGTGAGCACGACGGAGACGATGCACACGGACCGTTTGATCGCCAATCGACGGTCCGATTTCGCTGTTTGATCTAACAGCGGAGAGGGTAACGACGTGTGAAGAAGCAGACGACCGTTACTTTAATTTAAATAACACTAATAATGAATTAATATATATGAATTTTTTATTATTTGAAATTATTTAATTAATTTTATTTTAAAAATTCCCAGTAAATCACCCTTAGCTAATTGAAGGGTGAGGGATGCATCGGCACACTCAGAATTTTGAGTTAACGAGTATTTATTTATTTGATTTTTTTGAGTATTTAAAGAATATTAAAATATTCGATGAAAATCCAACGACTTCCAAATGCATCCAAAACTTCACCCATATCTAATTTGGGAGTGGTGAATGCAACGACGAAGTCAAATTTTCAATTCGAGGTCAAAATAAAAAGTCAATTTCTAAGGTTTTGGGATTTTCTAGAAATCCAAATTTGATTCGATTGATCCTTGATTTGACATAGAACTTAAAGGTATGTTCTAAATGACTTAATTAAGCTACTAGAACCATAATTAAGACTTGAATTAACTTTAATAAACCTAAGTAATAACCTGAGTTGTTACACTTATTTTGTTCGTGTGAGATAATTACTTGCATTGCACTCAAATTGCAAGCAAAATTTGATATATACAAAATAATCATCTTATCTTTTCTTTGTTATGATCAATGTGACATGTTTCTTCAATTATATGAGATTGAATTATTAGATTCTCTAAGTGTCCTTTATAAAATGAAAGGAAATATTTCTATTTATTTAAATATCTATGATCCACATATAACACATAAACACACACAGATTTCTTACTTTATCTTTGACATTGAAGCTCTTTACTTCGGATGCTGCCCTCCTTCCCTTTTCTCTCTTAAGCATGTGATTTTTTTTCCTCCGCTTCTTCCACGGGTTTGCATTCTTAAATGCAAGCAGGAGAGAAAATGCTGGCGATAAAGGCAAATAAGAATCATTTTCGGTGGAGTGAGATCAAAGAATCAGATGAATGACTTATGGAGTTTATTTGCTTTATTTTTTGCATTAAGTTGTTGAATATCAGCATCAACATGTAATTTTATATAATGAGATCATTGGCTGACATATGAGAATTCTTTATGAGTCAGTTGGGCTTGAATGTGTTGTTGTATGACAAGAAATTGCAAATTCATTATGACAATAAATGATAATTTAACTTTTGAATGTCCAATTTGTTGTTTATTTTTTTTTAATTGAATTTTTTTGGGTGATATATTTATAGTATCATTTTCTCCTTTGGTGCAGTTCTTTATCATATTTTCGTCATTTATCTCTCGTTCAATTCATTCATTTGTTTGATTTTTCATTTGATTTAATGAGGGAGAAGTTTATGTAAATTAATTTTGCAAGTTAATAACGTGCCATGTTGTGACGCCTCTGCGCATTGTGTGGGCTCAGAGCCTGTGTTGTTTTTTTATTTCTTAATTTTTTTGTTGCCGCCTTTGTATTGTGAATAGTTTGTTGGCATGCATGAATTATAAGAAAATTATATTTGTTTTGATTCTTAGGTTAATTAAATAAGAAAGTAGCAGCTTAAGTCATAATACATATTTTTGATAATTAATTTCAAATTTGGTATTGCTACTATAATTTTATGGAATAATATGTTACGGTATGTTTGACAATCCTACGATTAAATTTTCAATGTTGCTTTTTTCTCTATACTCGAATATATACACACTTTTTATTATTTATGCAAAATATATATGATATAAAGATCATAATCATATTTATGTAATTTGCAACAAAATCATATAAATGCTACATTTATAATAACATATCTAACTTATATCCAAAATTTTCAAATGCATTATTTGAGCATATCTTCTTAATATATGTTGATAAAAAAATATTTTGAATAAAGTGTCTGAAAAAAATATAATAAAATTAGAATAATTCTAATCATAAACAATTTTATTTTCTCTTTCAATTTTTTTATTTTCTATATATTTTCATAACATATATCAAAAATTTAATAACGATTTTATATAACCACAATTTTCATATTGTAAAATGCAAAATTCCAAAACATAGTTGAAAAGTAAGCTTAATAAAAAGCTACCAAATATAAATAGATTTTGATACATAAATATCCCCAAAATTACTTTACAAAAATACAAAATTATTTTCTTTTGTTAAAAAAATTAAATATTAACTTATTTTCTATTCTGTGTGGCCCCAAAATACATATTTAAATATAAATCATAGTTATCATATAAATATTTTTCATATACGACACTTCCTTTAATATTATTAATTAATGATAAACAATTATTTTTAACATTTAAATTAAAATATTTAGAACATATTACTCATTTTACATTAAAACTAATGCATAATTAAATTAGTATTATCACACTAATATATTAATATATATCAAAATATATAAATAATATTTCAATCTAATATGTAAGTAGATTATTGATTCAATATATTTTTTTTTATAAATTTATATAAAAAAATAAAAAATAAAAAAAATTCTATTAATTCTAAATATATCTTAATGTATATTTTTGTGTATTATAGAATTTTTCTTAAAAATATATGATTGATAAATAATATTTTATAAGGTGGTTTACATCGTCAATAACCGTTAATAATTATTTTAGTTTTAAATAAAAAATACAAATAAATAAATAAATAAAATATATTATTATAAATATAAGCACCATATTATTCTAATTCACAAATAAAATTACATCCGGCAAATTTAATTTCATATTTTATATTATAATGTTTCAAAATTATTTATATTTTAAATGCGTTCCTAGAAAAAGAAAAAAGAAAAATATTATGTATTTTAAATATTAAAAATTAAAAATACTATGTTAAATAAAAATATATATTAAAAAATATTTAGAATTAATAGTAATAATTTTTTTTTTAATTTTTGTATGTAGACTCATAACAAAATTTATTCAACGAATAGCTTATTTATATATTGGTTTATACATCATTTATCTATTTTAATGTATATTAATTTATAAGTATAGTAATACTAAAAAAAAAAAATATTATGCAAGGTGCACCAATTAAATTCTAAATTTATAAAAATAAAGTTATTTTTTGGATGGAACAGCACAACTAAAAAATGGATACCACAACCTTCAAATTCTTTACCTCTGACACTCCGCCACCCCGAAGTCTGGAGGGGCTCTCTAACTCCCTCTCGCTCTCTTTCTATTGTGCCAATTACCCAACTGCTTCACCTGTAACATGACCGCCATTACCGCCGGCTTCGTCCTCCAACGAGCGACTGCCTTCCTCGATGACACTCTCTCCAACCTCGACGTTCGCCGGCGGGCTCTCTCCGCCTCCCAGCACCGCCTCCCATCGGCCGCCGATCCGTCGACACTCCACGCCCTCTCCCTCCTTTCAGAAACCCTAGAACCCTCTTCATCAGCCGCTATTTCGGCTGCATATGCCGCCGCAGCCGCTGACAAGCAGACCGCACTATCCGCGCTTCTCCTCGCCATCTCCCTCGCCCTCCGCCGTCGCCACGCTGACGCCGCGCGCGCGCTTATCGACATCTTCGCCCTAGATCCTGCCGGAGCTCGGGCCGATATTGCGCCGGAGCTCTTCGAGGAGCTCTTCCTTCCGCACTTGTTCCCTGCAGTGCGATGGTTTGCGGAGCGGCGGTCAAAGGTTCTCTCGTCTTTGGAAAAAGGGAGGCCGGCGGCCTCCTCTATGACAATCCTGTCGAAGATGAGCGGAGGGCAGGCTGCGGGGTTGAGGGACCTCGAGATGACCTATGAGGAAGTGATGGATAACAATTCCAGGGCTTATGCCGGCTTCTTGAAGGACCTTTTGAAATCCGGAGATGGCATTAGTCCACCGGAGTTGCAGCTTCCGGCTGTAAGTGCTGTGGAAGAGGAGATAGTAGAGACGAAGAATCTGGAGATTGGTAGGCAGGAGATGGCTTCCACTAATAGACGGTTTAATGTAAATTTTTTTATCGAATTTTTCAAAAAAAATTTCTTATTAAAGATTGATTGAGCTGGGCTCTGATCAGGATTCTTTTTTTAGTTGTTTTCATTGGTGATCTGATTTGATTTGATTATATTTGAATTCCTTTTTTCTCTATGTTAATATCTGCTTCGTTGTTCACATCTTTGTTCTCTGCTTTAGAGTTTTTAATTTGATGATGAAGATGTTAAATTCTTTAGTTTTTGCTTTTATGCCAGTCTCTCTTATACAATGAAATATATTGCAAATGTATTCTTAGCGCATCCATTGCTCTGATTAAAAATGGAATGTGTGGAATCATATTGTTTTGTATTTTAGAAGAGGATTTGATCTCTATTTTTTTTTCCTTGTTATAGTTTATGAGATGATGCAAATATATATTGATTCTCTTCTTCCAATTTAAAGGTCTTTAATTTTGTTGTGGCAGCCGATATGGGCAGAAGTTGATCAGTCTATAGAATTTTCGGCTGAACAATTCAATAAAGGGCAGTGCAGCTATTCAAGGAATCTATCGTTGTATCCGCAAAGAGTCTCTCCACATCTTTTTGGGCAATCTTTGATTGAAAGTATGGATAGCAGAAGAGATGTGGCTTCTGTTTCTTTCCAAGCATCTTCATCTACTCAAAACTCTGATGAATCTTTTTCAGATAATGAACCTAAAATGGAGGTCAAAATTTATACATCGGATGTGGATGTTATGAGAATGATTTTTTTTATTACTTTCTAAATCTCATGTTTCTAGCAATTAAATTTTATTTCGTTGTTTTTATATAGGAGGAAGATACAATAAAAGAATCTTTGCAGCCGAAAAACCAACACCAGAGGCAGCAAAATACATCTATGGACTCAACTTGGTATGTCTGATTATTTACCCAAGCTACCCTAAAATCTATGCATCTGTATTGGAGTTTATTGTAAAAATTGTTTACTAACTCTTTAAATCATATAATGCTGCAGATCAGTGTATTCTTTCAAAAGAAGAAAAGTTTTATTCATTCTGACCTTCATCTTATCTGGTTTCAGCTCTACAGAACTGTCACTGGTCGATGATGGTAAGCTTCTCGCATCTTGCAAACCAATTCCACCAAAGGATTTTGTATGCCCCATTACCAGTAACCTTTTTAATGACCCGGTGACACTGGAGACTGGGCAGACATATGAGCGCAGAGCTATCCAGGAGTGGCTAGATCGTGGGAATTTGACCTGCCCAATCACTCGGCAAAAACTTCATAGTGCCAAGTTGCCAAAAACAAATTATGTTCTCAAAAGACTGATTGCTAGCTGGAGAGAAGAAAATGCTTATTCAATTACAACACCTTCCTTGAGGAGCCCTTCTCCGGATACTGTTCAGATTAATCCTCTAAAGTGCCCACCTTCTCCAAGTAGTGTCATTACCCAAGCATGTGTTGATGGAACTTCTGCTGATCTGGGACTTGCTATTGAGACCCTTTGCACATCCGATATTTTGAGTGAAGCCGAGATGGCTGTCCTTCAGATTGAGTGCCTCTGGAAAGAAAGCAGTACAGATCCCAAAATCTTATCAGCGCTTTCAAAATCTGTTGTGGTTAATGGGTTTGTTGAGATATTGTTTAACTCCATTGATCTGCAAGTGCTGAGAACATCAGTGTTCCTACTATCTGAGCTAGCATCAATGGACAAACTTGTTGTTCAGACACTGGCAAGTACTGATTCAGATGTGGATTGCATGGTTGCGTTATTTAAGAAAGGTTTGGCAGAGGCCGTTGTGTTGATCTATTTGTTACGCCCTTCGTGGGAAAAACTTCTTGAAATGGACATTGTTGATGCGTTGCTAACAGTTATGAAGAGCGGTGAAGATGATTCCTCAGATTTACGGTTAAAGCCTAAGACTGCTTCCATTCTTCTTTTGCAGCAGATTCTGGCAAGTGATAATAAAATTCCAACAGAAGTTGTTCAGGTTCTAGTTTCTGAAGGAATTGTTGAAAGTATTATTCGGAATTTGGCTGCTGAATTAGAGGAGGTGAGGATGGCTGCAATTAGGATCATTGTGAGGTGCATGGAGGTGGATGGAAGTTGCCGGCACATGATTGCTGGTAAAATTGAATTGGAAACCATCCTTGAAAACTTTGCCACAGCAGGAGACGTTGAACGGTTTGAGACAGTTCGCTTCCTTTTCGAGTTGGTTAAGCTAGAGAGGTGACAAATTATTTTCTAACCATACTTTTTTGAAGTAAATATCTTTCGACTAACTAGCAGCTTTGCTTCATCACATTAAGCTGTTTAAAATTGCTATTGTTTTGCCTTTGAAAGCTTTTTTTTCCTATAATAGATGATATAAATGCTGATACAACTGCTTGGCTTTTTCAAGGAGGACCTATAATGAGCGGCTTCTACACATTGTAAAAGATGGTGGAAATTTTAGCACAATGCATGCGCTCGTTGTTTACTTGCAGACTGCTGTACAGGATCAGTCTCCAATCATTGCTGGCCTTCTTCTTCAGCTTGACATTCTGGTATTAGTCTTTTTATCAACGTCATCATCTTCCATCTCCTATTATCATCCTCATTATCATCATCATCATCTGTATCATCTTTGCTTCTTATAGCAGGCCTATGTAAAGCTTATATTTTGTCACTGGAAAATGAAATATCCTTAATTCACCGTACTTTCTATTGATTGTTCTATTCACTAGTCAACTGTAATCCTAACAGTTGATGGAAATATCCATTGTTCATACTTTTATGCTCTGTAAATGAACTTTAAATTCATTATGTCCTCCATTATTTGAGGGCTCATGGGAATAAAATAAGAAAAAGATGCTATTGCATTATATTAGTATCATGCATATGTTTAATTGATCTTCTGTGTGTAGATATTTAACAAAAGCTGACAGCTTGATTCATGTAGGTGGAACCAAGAAAGGCTAGTGTTTTCCGTGAAGAGGCCATAGATTCCCTCATCTCATGCCTCAAAAATCCAGACTTCCATAATAGCCAACTTTTAGCAGCTGAGATAATCGTGTCACTTCAGGGAAGGTTTTCTTCCTCAGGAATGCCCGCCGCTCGAGTGTCTCTTTTAAAACGAGCAGGAGTCAAAAAGCGGAACAGGTCAGCAATGGAATCAGGCCAGGTTGACTATGCTCATGATAATTCTGAAGAAAATATGGTTAGCCTTCGCTGTTTTGCTAATTAATTTGATGACCATCTCTTATCTATAACTTCAAATGCTAATTTTGAAAGCACTATGAAATGCGATTTTTTCTCTACTTTCGCTTTTTGTTGAGATAATTATGAAATTTTGCACTTCACAAACGTATTAAGATCTCACGGAGTAGTGTTTTTGAAACAAAAAAATTTCATAATGATATTTTAAAGAGTTTCTTTTGTTCGAAGCTCTAATCAACCTACAAATCTCTCTCTCTCTATGTGTGTGTCTAATTTGAGAAGATGATAAGTATATTTGAGAAAAAGAGAGGCTCTATGACAGCCTTGGTAATTATAAGCCTTGGTAAAATAATATCAAAGAAACAGTAAAAGAGTTCATTAAAATTCGACATGTCTCAGTAATGATGAATATGAACTTTTAGTGATTGAAGACATTTTCATCACTTGATTTTGGCAGAATAACAAAAATAACACAACTCCTGGAGATCGTCTTGTGCAAATTGAAATAGATATGCTTATTGTGAACTAGTAGCAAAGTGGGAAATTATAATTAAAAGATATCATATTGTCTAATGTGGGGTTTTCAGGGATTATAGTTGAGAAAAGATGAGGGAAGAATTAAAATATAAAATTAAATTCAAATTCACATCTAACCACAACAAAAATTTTCATTTCATCCAAAACTCACAACAACAATACACACAGACCCTATTCAAATAATATCACAATAAAAGTTCAAACAATATATATAATCTATACAACCAAAATATTGTTCTACTCATTAAGAAAACAACAATCCTAATAAAGTATACCTTCACGAGTAACCTAATAAAATATACCTTCTATTTGATCATGCACAATGGAAACAAATGATCCACGTAGAGTGGGATTAATGCTTGTTGTTGTTGTAAATATTTTATTTTATAAGCCTCTTAATAACTGTGGAAATAATGTGAATGATAAGTGTAAATTTAGTGGTTCTATGAATATCATTAATTGTTCTTTTATTGGATGAATGAAATTAAGGTTTGGAATGCCTTAAAGAGAATAAAGAATAGAAAAATTGTAAATTGGGTGATATCCCTTTAATGTAAAATTGTTATAATGTTAGAGTTTCTTGACTTGCTAAGGAAGGAATGCAATATAATCTTCAAGATTATAAAGATGCCATATAAATTGAGGAGTGTTATGATGTCTATATTTACAAGACATTATTGTGTAAATCAAGGAATTAATTTAATGATTAAAATTTTGAGAGAGTGACCAAACATATATTACAACAAGATATAATGATTTTACAAAATTCATTTGTTTTTATGCTAGGTAGATAAAATGTAGAGGTTTGCATTTATTGAGAGATTTGATGTAGAAATTTAAAAAGAGAAAAAAGAGTTTTATTTGATGTTTATCAATTAATTAACGACGTGTAAGATAGTACCTAGAGAAGTTATGGAGGGCGCCAAAAATAAAAAAGGTTTTCTTTTGTTTATATTGGAATTATTTAAATATGTATAATGGAGCAATTGCATTAGCACATGTTGTTTGTAGATAATATTCTTCTTTGTGATAAGATTAGAGATGGGATTAAAGTTAAACTTAAGTTAGGAGAACAACTCTTGAATTTAAAGTGTTTTGTTTTAGTAGATCCAAAGGCAAATATATGAAATACATGATTAAACATAATAGGATTTATAATGCTGAGGATATAATAAGGTGTGGTGACCCAATGTTAGGTTTGGTAACAACCAAACTACCATTAGGTATATCTCCGCAGGATCATATCAGCGATTACGAAAAATAACATTCAGACAATATTCAAACTTTCCAGAGCCATACAATATATAAGAATGTCATTCATTCAATTTAAAAAATGTATTATCCAGATTATTACAAGTTAATAGCATACAAAAATAAAAATTTGTTTCTTAAAAGAGTAAAAGCTAAAGTTTAATGCGTCAATTCTGCACCATGATTCCTTAGATGTCTTTAGGCTATATCAACCCCTTCCAACTGTATCTGATTTGGTATTATAAGAATAATGTCTTCGTGCACATCCTAAGTATAAGAGATACTTAATATTATATTTAGGAAAAGCCGAAAGTGGAAGCAGATAATATTGCAGGAGGTCAATGATTTAGAGCAAAAATAAATTTGAATTTTTCTTACAAATAAAATGTTTCTCTTGCCATAATTATGTCACTTGCCATTTCATTAACATGTTGTTAATTGCTTTTCGGGGACCATTTTCCTTTTGTTATAAGAACTTTCATAAATATATATGTATGTCTTTATTTCATGAAGCAACGCTAGCAGTATGTTGGGCAAATTCAAAATTTTGAGGTTGAGTCCAATAAAGCATGTTCATCACCTGATCCCTTCAAAGGCTCCATATGACACTCTTATACTTCCTGATGGACTAGCCTCGCCCCTAACATAAAATCAACCACTATTTCAGAACTCTTATAAATATCCACAAGACATAATAAATACATTTTCGTTATGTGACATTATTTTGGCAAAAATTTGGCATTTCATTCAATATTGACAAGAATAAAGCTCAAAACGAAGCTTACGCGACAATAACAACAAATTAAGTGCAAGAAAGTAGTTTCTACGTACCTTTATTTCGACAGTGATTGAGAAGTACTCACAAAACTGATGTGTCTGCAAAAATTCATTTTTGAAATCTTGTTAATCTTTGGAAGCGATGTTTGCATTATAAAACATCTCTACCATTCTCTAAGCCTAAATATATTATTATTTATTGATCTAACTTTTAATACTTACACTATTCACAAATGATAAGAGAAAAGGCTTCACTTATACTCTTGAATCCTATTACTATAGTTTTATTAGAATTAATGATCATTTTTTCTATTTGATCAATTAGGTTGTCCTGTCTCTAGCAAGTTACGTTCTAAATCAACCATCAATAACTCTCTCATGAGCATATATTTATCAATACATATGTTAAAAGAGGTTTATACCCAGAAATGATCCATAAATTTGCTCAAACTAGAGGGTATTTTCAGCACGAAGTCAGCCTCTAAATAGCGACCAATTTGGGAGTCAAATTGTTTTTATGTTTTCCCCAAATGGCTGCTGAGAACCGCCCTTGATAAAAGGTTAATTACACTAGAGAGCATGTATTACACCTTAACACATAAATGAACAGCTTCGTATAGCAGCCACCAAAACAATCCTGACATGCTTCTTAGGTATTCCACACAGCCCGATTGCTCCTAAAAATTTGCAAGTTCACATCGAATTTCAACAACTTGACTTAATATCGACAATGAATATAGCTCATAGGTTTCCTCTTTTGCTAATCTATTCAAACCAACCTATGTTATTTTAACAAAGGTATATCTCCTTGTATTTTTGTCTTTCCACAAGTTCCCATAACAACTCTCATAGATTTAGATACTATATGTGAGGACCTGGTGCCGGGTCAGCGGGAGCTAATCCAGCACTAGTTTCTTGGGGGATAACAAGTCATCTAGCCGCAGGATCATATTGAGTGATTTAAAAGACAAATATATAGACATCAAACATAACTCATTTATTCATTAATTCACAAGTCTTGGATACAAAGATTAAAATAAAATAAAAGTTACAAGCTTTTAAAAATAGAGTAAAAAAGAAAGCGATGAATTAGTAGGTAGTAGTATCAGCACTGCTTAGTTCTTAGCACTTTTCTTCAATGATGAACTCCTGATCTGGGCACGTTTCAAAAGTGCGGGTATTCGAATATCAGTTAGTTGTGAAATTAAGTATAGATAGATGTTATCTTTACAAATGTTAAATAATAAGCAAAATAATCAATAATTTGACAGGAAATAAAAGCTGTACGGACTTATTCCTGTAAACCTGTTTCAATTGTACTTGAAACTTAGCATAAAAATAATTGCAGTCACAAACATAAATACAAAATTTTAGCATTTGATATCTGAGGCAAAATATAATTTTGTTGGATAAGTACAAAATCGAGAAAAGGGGGGTTCATTTTTGTGTTACATATCCCAACTTTCTTCTATACCTGCTCCCTCAAAAGCTTATCAGTATAAGCTCTTTATGACTCCCGATGTCGGACAGCCCCGTCCTAGCAGTTGTCTGATCAGACTAAAAATATATCAACATGGAACCTTTGTTACTCACTAATCTAAACTTGTTCATATATCATTTTGTGTGACTTTTAAAGGCAATTTTATCAAATTTGTGCGATGCTGAGCAAAAAAATATATTTAAACAAGAGTAATAAAAGACATATGATATCTTGTTCTTTAAGTTTGGATGAGTGATAGTTCACTTAATCTATATTTAGGTTTTTGATATTTTAAATTAAAATGAGAGTGATATGATATTTTTATGGAATTTTAGTTTCTTATTTTTCATTTTGCCTTTCTTTCATTCTTTTATCTTGATAGAAGATAATATTTTAAGTCTCTGAGGGTAATAATTATAGTTAATATAATATTATTATTATCGTTATGTAATAATAATAATAATAATAATTATGAAAGAAAGGACCAAAATGGAAATAACTGTAAAAATTTGCATAAAGTAATAATAATAAAGAAAGAAAAATGACAAAATAAAAAAAATGCTTGAATTGAAATAATAGCCAATTTATAATATTTGTATAGTTTTCATTATTAATTAATGAGAACTATAATAATGTGAATGATGTAATTTTATCATTATTATCTTCACAATAATGATTATTAAGTATATATAAGAATGAAGAAATAGTAAAATCTCTTATCATTTTCCCTCCTTAATTTTCCTTATTCTCTTACTTCGGTTAGAGTTGCCAGAAATATGGAGGGAGGCCGAATGTGTGGGTGAAGGGAGCCGGCAAGAGGTTGTCGGGGCAGCGGGGGCTGGCTGGAGGAGGGAGCTGACCGGCAGGGTGACTGGCTATTGGCCGACCGAGGGAGGGCTGCAGCAGGAGGGGTTGTTGTCTGCTGGTAGGGGAAGGGAGAGCTGCTAGTTGCTTGCTGTTGGTAGGGGAAGGGAGGGTTGCTAGTTGCTGGTAGGGAAAGGGAGGGCTGCTGTGAGGGAAGAGAAGGAGGGGAGGGGAGGGGTATAAGTAGAGGGAGAGATCGGGAGGGGGGAGAGGGAGAGCTGGTTGGCCAATTTGGCCGACCATTCCTGCGCCAAAACGGCGCAGGAAAGGTTCCTAGCGCGGAACCTTCCGCGCGTGCAGGCAGGGAGCGGAGTGATTCCTCACGGAATCGGGGGAGAAGGAAATGAAAATTTAAGGAAAATTCAAATAAATACTTAAACTTAAATTATTCGCATTTTTCGTCGTTTGATGTCAAAAATAATGAAACTTGACATTGAGGTGTGTTATGACATAGCGAACATCCTCGCGTCAAAAATTTTCGATTGGAACAGATATTTTATTCTTAATTAATTTTTGAAGTTTGAAACTTCAAAAATTAATTGAGGCTGAACCAACGCTCAAAAATCGATGAATTTTTTAGAGCAACTTTTAAATAATATACTTAACATAATGACATGAAAAATGATAAATTTGGACACATATTTAATTTTCTCAATTTATTGGATTTAAATAATTTAGAAAAATAAAACGGAAGTTTTCGTTATCTGAATTCTTTTAAACTAGGACACTTTGATCTAAAATTATTTCTATCTAATGAAAATTTTGTTTGCCCTAATTTGAAATTCCCCGAGGTTCTGATGTCTGAGGCGGGTTTTGACCTAATCTGATAAGTAACGATATTGGGTCGTTACACTATAAATGAATACTTTCTAAGACATTTAATCAAATTAGTTCATTCTCAGGTCACTATTACCTTTTATTATGTACTACTGAATTCAAGAAGTACTCATAAAATCAGCTTCACCTTCTAACCTGAGAATTTAACAATTTATGCTAGCAATTGAAAGTACCTCCCTTTTTCAATGTTCTATTCTGAAACGAGAGAGGCTCTTCATCCCAATTTTTTTTACATTATCTGGTTAAGTCCTCAATGGAGTGAGCAAAATACGTATTAAGTTATTGAGGCATTCAATGCTTTCTTATTACTTAAGTCTAGATTTTCTAAACAAAATTTGATATTCAATTTGATTCATTGATGTCTTAGATCTCAACAACTAAATTAGAACTACAAATTTTATACTATCTACCAGGACTCAAATTATAAATCTTTCATTATGATTCAATCAGAAAAAAAATTCAAAGAATGAACATTGTATCTATGTAATCGATCGTCTCTAAAAATTGGCAGAAGAAGGAGAAGATGGCTCAGAGATGCAGAACAGGGATTGAACGAAGGGAATTGGGCTGATGGATCTACTCAAGAGCTTCAATCCCGTCTTCCGTATCCACAGTTGTCGGAGGGAGTCGGGAGGAAAGCTGGAGTGCATATCACGGTTCTTGTCGTCGAGGCTGTTGGATGACGGAAGAGTCGACGAAGGATCGAATAGCGTTGGAAGGGTCCAGACTTGTCCTCACCTTTGTCGTGGATTTCTGAGGGCTGCGGTTAGCTTTGTCGGTTAGGAAGGAAGATTACGGGAATGGCAGGAGTGCTGCAGAATACGATAGGTTACGATCGGCTGTAGCTTAGGTCGTAAGGTTTGATTGTTTTAATACACTCCATCGGGTTTGGTTGGAACATCGCACCTCCCCTGCGATTGGCGTTGTTTTTGATGGATGCGTCGCTCTCAGGTTGAGGCGGCAGGGAATGAATAGTGCATCGGATCCTCCTCATGCTAACATATTATTGTTATACTTTTTTTTTGAATTAGAATAAATAAAATTAGCTATAGTGTAAAACAAGATTGCAGAAATGTCAACCTAAAATAAAATTTGGTGGGGAAATCAACATAAAAATAAAAATTCGCCGGTAATAATGCAAAACAAATTATAGTGGGTATTTAACAAACATTCGAATTGGGCGGGGATGTTAACGCAATCGAGGGTCGTTACATAAGGGAAACTCATATTATCAAGAAAAGTGTAACATTTAATTAACTTCGTTCAAACATGCAAAATAAAAGTAAACTAGAGGAATTTGTGATTAACAAGATCCAGTAAGTTTGATGAAATAGAGGACGTCTTAGGTGTGGTGCAAGCAAAAACTGTACCCAAAAAAGGAAATCTTATAAAAGCAAAAGCCACATATTAAGACTGGCAATGTTATTTGAAGCAGAATATTAGCCTGCAAAGCAAAAGCATGCTTAAATAAGCAAGTGTTGCAAAAATAAGGACATTAAGGTGGATAAGCGGGCATGCATAAAGGATGTGATCAAACTGAGTACATTTGTAACAAGATTTGAGTAGCTCTAGCTGTGGATAAGCTCAAAAAAATTCATAAATATTATTTGTGCATATTGCGTATAGACTATATTTGCCCTTAATATGGAAGAGGAAGATTACAAAAGGACAAGGCAAATATAACTATTAGGATTGATCTCACATACTAGGAAGTTATGGATAGGCTATTTTTAGTTGGAGCACAGATTGATACAAAGGATTAGTGCAGCCGACCACATTTGTTGGTATTAAAGTTTTGTTTGTTGTTTTCATGCTTTCCTCATCCTCAAAACTAAATCTTATTCAATACCTAAACATCTTGTATAATTTTTTTGAAGATATAGCGTGCTTGAACTGCTGATCCCCTTTTTCTTGCCATAGAAAAAGGTACATCAAATTGATGTAGTTAGTATTTGATGTATACCTTAATGTGTTTGCCTTTTTTTTTTCGTTCAGCAAACCTTGCCAAGTCATTTTCATTTGGCCTTTTGCTTTTTTTTTTTTTTTTTTTTTTTTTTTTTTTTTTTTTTCATTTGGGTTACTTTTTCTATTCCATTTTGTAGGAAGAAGATAAAGCTGCTGATGATTGGGAAAGAAAAATGGCATACGCATTAGTGAGCCATGAATTTGGGTTGTTGTTTGAGGCTCTGGCGGAAGGGCTTAAGAGCGAACGAAGAGAATTCTTCTCAGCCTGTCTTATCTCTGCAAGTTGGCTCACTTACATGCTTTCTATTCTTCCTGATACTGGGCTGCGTGGCGCTGCTCGGGTTTGCTTGCTCAAGCATTTTGTTTCCGTTCTCAAGTCTTCAAAGGATGCTGATGACAAAGCTCTTGCTATGCTTGCCCTTAACAGCTTCATGCAGGACTCTGGTATGTTCTTTTTAATGGTCAGAAAAACAAGTATCTATAATGTTTAACATAACCATTGTGGGGAATGGGAATATAACAAGTTGGCTTTATTTTTCTGTGCTATTTTCAACATCATGCTATGCTGAAGCATCTCTACTGCTTCAATATTTGTTTATACTTGAGTCAAAAACTTACTGTAACCAACGATGGACTCTGGTCTGGCTATATTTTGCTAAATTTTCAGAGGGCCTTCATGATCTTACTATACATATCAAGGATATAATAAGAACACTCAGAGATATGAAAAAATTTTGTGTTTTGGCCAATGAAATGCTCAAAAATCTTTGCCGTGGCCAGGACTCATGTATGGTGAGTTTGATGTGTTCCTATCAATCATTTTTAATGATGATTTAGAATGTTTCAGATGTAGCGATTTAATATATTATTTTCACCTCATTCAGCTGGATATGTGGAACCATCAAGTATTGTCTCAGGTAGATTGTAGCACGCATGGGGAAGTTCTATCATTAACTTTTTTCAAGAACAGAATAATTTCAGGTCACGCAGATGGAAGTATTAAGGTAATGTTCGTGGCATTCATTGTCTTTTAGTTCATCAAACGATTATTCAATTTCATATAATTTTATTGATGATTATTTCTTAAATCAATGAAATTATAAGATATTTAAATTATAAATAACATGGATGATACAAAATGTTTCCTAAAGTTTATACATGCTTATTTAATTCCATGAAAAGAAGCCTGACCATTTTTTCCACTTGTTTTCTATGTAGTCACCACATCAACAACAATTTAAGTTCTAATTAGCTGCTTATATGGCCTTATTTTGATTATTTACTTGTTATTTTGTCAATAGATGGCAGTGATTTACGCAATCTTTATGTTTTCTGATACGTGCTTTGCTCAAGTTCTTAAGTTAAAATCTACGATGTTGAAACTGAGTGAAATATTTTTCTCCAAAAACGTGGTGCCGTTTCTCTCAAAGAATAAAAAGCAGGGAACCCTGCAAGGAACTTTTTTCTTTCTTTCATGATCACGCACGACCAGAAAATCTATATATTATATGTATACACTACAAAACAGTATATATATGTATATTTAATTTCATGAATTTTAAATAAAATGTTAATTTAGGAAACATGTTGTAGATCCTTACAATATCAAGTTATAAAGTTGAAAATGAGTTCTATCGCTTGTTCATTTTGGCCCTCCTCAATCCCTCTTTGGTTCATCTCCATTAACTACAATGAGGCATCAAGTTTGGGTTTTTTATCAGTTCATTTCTTTTTCCAAGCAAATGTGAATTGTAAAGTTTGTAGTTTTATGCCTAGTCTAGTTGCTATTTCAAGAATATTGTTTGCATAAAAAAAGAGAAGCGGATGACTGTAGATGAAGGACTCGCCTGCAGTCATTAATGCTTCCACCTGGTGTCTCGTCATCTACAGCCATCGACACCTATGCCTCGTGCATCGTTCTCACGTGGGCGTCCTCTTCCGACACTATCTATGGGAAACACAACAAAAAAAAGGGAATCAACGGGTAAAAATAGAAGGTATTTTTTATCTGTATAACACAAAAAATTTCAATATTTACCCCTAAAACGGCTGATTTTTAAATATTAGTCTCATAATACTCAAATCATTAAGGGGTTGTTTGGTTTAAGTTAAACCGGTGTAAAATAAAAAAAATTTCTGATAAAATGAGATTTTTTGCATTTGGTTACTCTCAAATCTTTAAGGGATTGTTTGGTTTAAATAAAACTGGTGTAAAATAAAATTTTTTCTGAGTAAAATGAGATTTTTTGCGTTAGAAATTGAATAAAATTATATGAAATAATCATCAATAAAATTATATGAAATTTCAGCTGGATATGTGGACGTAAGTGATGTGATGGAGGTCTGTGAGGTTGTACTTTTCTTCTGCGAGGTACTTTGTCTTTGAGAGCCTCACTTCATAGACATTCAACACCTTCCCGAGCTTCTCTACCTCCGCTGCCACCGCCATCTCATCGGTCGTTCCTCCGTAGAGGATCGACAAGAAGAGGCTTTGGAAGGTGATGGTGAATGCGGACCCATTGAAGTACCGTGCCTCCACCTCCATCCACTGATCCACCGCTGCCGCCTCTATCAGGCTCTCTTCTTTCAGGAGATTGCTATATTGCCGGGCCAGGCAGCGAGTCGGGGAATCAGAACACGAATAATAATATTATAATTAATAATGACAGTCAATTGCCCACCCCCTCAATCCGATTTGACATCTCAAAGAAAGAATATTATTACATACATTTTTGTCGGTATGAGATGTCCTCTTGTGCTCGTCGGTGGCCAAGTCGTCGGGGACGAGCTCGTATTCTAGATCCAACTCCTCGATGCAAGCTACAGCACACCCTGTGCATGTCGATACAGGAGATCCGTACACCCGAATTGCCATCTCCGTCTACCCTTTCCTCCATTTTATTCTTCGCTATGCTTCTGCATCCTCCATTGTCTATCAGTATTACTATTTTGTATTAGTCGGGAGGCGATGACTCGAAAAATAAAGAAGGTTTGGTTAGTAAGAGATTAAAACGGTGCTCTAACTGAGAGTGGTGCGTTTGATTAATTTTAAAGATTTGAGTATATTATGTGGTTAATATTTAAAAATGAGGTGTTTTAGGAGTCAATATTAATAATTTAAGTGTTATATAGGTAAAAATCCCAAAATAAAAATAGAGGAAGTAAAAATTTAAGATTAGAGATAGGCCTTAGGGTGCGCATATAGGTATAAGTACATGTATAAGTGCAGGTATATGAGATCCCTCGTTTGGTTGCCTTTTAGAGTCGGTTGGGTGAAGAAGACATTGAAGATCATGCATTCCGTAGCCTCTTAAAGCCGGCTTGGTTGATTATAAACTTCTCTTTTAATCTTTGGGTTCAAGAATTTTTTTTTTCAACATTATTTCGAGGCATTATATTGTCGAGATTTTATCATAAATACTCATAAAATTAAAAGTTCATGTTATATTTGCCAAAATTTCATAAAAATATTCCTCTTTAAATAATAATAATAATAATAATAATAATAATAATAATAGTAAAAAATTAAAAAATTAGTTAATTATATTATTTAATATTAATGTTATTTAATTAAATTTATTGTTTTAATTATTAATTAATAATATTAATTAATTATTTGGTTAACTTAATTTTAATTGGGAGGATTTTTTCAACCGCAAAGATTGTCTTAAACATGGTTTTCATATGAAGCATCAAATAAATGTAAGCAGAATACTATTTTGAGTCTAATCGTCACATTGAAATAAGTGATGAATGATAAAGTGTTGGCAAATGTTTTCACTGTCACAACACCAAATAAAAAAAAAAAAAGAAAGAAAGAAAAAAATGGTCATATTATTTTGTATTTTATATATGAACCTGATCATCATATTAGAATAAAAATGACATCTCAAAATCCAGACATTTTAAACACAAGATGTTATCCTCAAATATCTACTACACCCACCAACTCCCAAACCCTCGACAACTCTCTTTGAGCAGTTTTGTACCACTTTCAGCATCGTGACTCTCGAGTCTACCAAGCATTTGCTACCATTTACATGTTAACTAATGTACTAAACATCTGATCAAATTGATTAGACCATGTATAAAGACACTTTCTTGTCTATCTAAATGGTCTTAGTTGAGTCGTGTCTAACTAAATTAATTGATTCATAGTAGATCTAATAGATCCTAGTCGAAGCATCTAACACATTCGAATTATATAAAAATCTAAAGATCTAAAACAAACATATGTATCCACCTTGTTTAAATGATCATGCCATGAGATCCACTATCTTGAACATTTTAAATAAATGTAAACTCCATCTTAAAGTTAAACACGTATATTTTAAATAGATATAAGCTTTATTCTAAAGGCAGACTCGAGCATATCAACAGATGTAAGCCCCGTCCTAAACCAAACGCAGCATTTCAACGAATGGGAGTCCCATTCTAAAACTAAATAAGCATTCTAGTGGGATATAAGCCCTATCCCAAATTAAACCCAGGCATTTTGATGGATATAAGCCCATCCTAAATCAAAGTTGGGATGTTTAATGGATGAAACCCCAAACATAAAAGCACTTAAACCTAAATGTGAGTCATGAACAAACACCACCTAGTCTTCTCGAGATCTCTAAGAGGAAATAACTCATTGTTTCTAATCATAATCTTTAGGCATTATAGATAACATTCCCTCTAAAACTGGTAGATTGGACTATAAGTCAATCTGGGATGACGGAACCATGAGTTGATCAGTTCTACACTTTCAATTACTCCCCATTTTGTTGCTTGCTAAAAGATAATATTACTCTTTAATCGAGACTTCTCTCTTAAAAGACTAGGTGAGATGCTTAACTATAGGGACTTGTGCTTATAGAAATTTTTTACTCCAGATCTAATTAAATTCTGAATCATTTATCAGGAGAAAGTCAAGTTAAAATTCAAATCTATCTCACAAAAATTATACTCTTAAAGCCTAATTTAAAAGTGGAGATCATTGCACTGATCAGAGCGATCAAATATTTTTAATTGAATTTGCACCAATGTGGCATCTTTTGATGCAAGTATGGTTTTTTTGCTAATTTTTTGTAACTATTCTGCCTATGGGCATTACATAGAAACCAAATATGCCATGTTGGCACCTAAGAATAGAACTTCGAGCCCGAATTGTTATTGAAGAAATATACAATACTCTTTTAAACCCTATATTAGAGTGGTTTCTCCTTTAGTCTCTACTCTCTGGCAAACAAGTTCTTATAGTTTACAATTTGATCCTAAACAATTTGGGCGCTTTATTGGAACAAAATATAAATATAGTAGTTTTTTGGTTATTTTTGAAAGTCTATGACCAAATTGAATTTAGTGTAAATTATAGGGATTAAAATGAAATTTTTCTCTATTCTCTTATTGCATTCTTGAAGCTCTTAACTAATCCCTTAGCAAAATATTTCCTCATTGTCTGAGCGCTTTTGTATCTAATGAACGATCATGAAATTTTTATTTATAGCTATAATTCACACTGACAAGTCAAAGATTAACAGGTGTGGGGCTTTACCGAAAAATTACTTCACCAAATCCAGGAAACCCGGGAGCATACAAAGGCTGTCACTAGCCTTGCAGTTTTACAATCTGGAAAGAAATTGTTTAGTGGCTCAGTTGATAAATCCATCAGAGTATGCTCTAAATATTTTGTTTCAAAAGTTTCTTTTAAGAATGTAAAGCATTGTTTTTTATTGAAGTCACATTTGTTCAAGTCAGGTTTGGTCTCTGCATGATGGGCAAATAAATTGCATGGAGTTTCATGATACTAAGGATCATGTTCACTGTCTAAATATTGCAAACAATCTGGCATGCTTTATTCCACAGGGTGCTGGTGTCAAGGTTTATTAAATTTCTTTTTTTTTTTAATAAAGTTGTCTTAACATTTAAAGGGTTTTTATAATGCTATTTTTAGCTTTATTAAATGATTGCTTCCTTCTAACATAGAAATTGATATGACAGTTACCCAACCATGGTGAATGTAATTTTGCAATGGGGAAATTTGTTAAGATTGTCTTTTAACTATTTTATGATGATCAGTTTAGCTCCAAACTATATATGATTAAATATAATATCTAACCGTTTAATTTGATCCAAATTTAATCCCGATTTCAAATTAAATTGAACCGTTTGGAGCTAAATTGACTTCAAATTAAGTAGTTGGAACTATGAATGTAATTGAGTTGAGTTGAGCTCATGCTAGCTCAAGCTTGAGCTTTCCTCGTAAAAAGCTTGAGCGTTTTGACAGGCTCGCAATTTTGCTCGATAAGCCAAGAAAATCAGCGTTGTGTGATGGTTTTAGATTAAGTATAATCAGATTAAAGAATTAATTAAGTTAAATTAATTTTATTATAAATGATTTCATATTTATTATAATATTCATATAAACAGGTTGGCTCGACGGTTGAGCTAACCTGAGATTGAGATCAAGAGCTCATTTAGGACTAAAGGCACTTGCTTGTCTCATGAGCTAGAGAAGCTCAGCTTGTGAGCCCTTTTACGACTAAGCTTGTGCCGTCTTGGCTTATTGACACCTTTAGTTTAGTCTAATTTGGTCAACCGGGAATTGCTGCTGCACTATTTTGCCATAGTTCTCTTTTGCATTTAGAGCGATTAAAACTTTCACTATTTTGTTTTAAGCTGGCTAAGATCATAAATTAGAAAATAAAAACGTGACAAAATTCTTAGTTCTTGTCTTGGTAATTAGGTACTTCATTGGAATGGTTCTTCCAAGATGCTCATTCCAAACAAGTCCGTAAAATGCGTGTCTCTTGTCCAGGGAAAAGTATTTTGTGGTTGCAACGATAATAGTATCCAGGTATTGCATTCCAAAATTTGGTTTTACCATTTCCTTTTTTGTCAATTTCATATGAATTTTTTTTACCATATTCAGTAGCAATATCAGATGTTGTAGTTTCTGAATAATATATATATATATATATATATATATATATATATATATATATATATATATATATATATATATTAATTTAGTCCTTAACTGTTTACCAGTTTTTGCGATTTATTATTTACGAATTTTGAATTTTCAGGAAATTGATTTAGCCACAGGAACTTCTGCTACAATACAAGCTGGTAGCAAGAAATTGTTGGCGAAAGCTAATCCAGTCAATGCATTACAAGTTCAAGATGGTTTTCTCTATACTGCAAGCAGCCCTTTGGATGGAACAGCGGTTAAGGTAGCGTTCTATTTTAAAATTTAACCTCCTAGAAACATGCATATGTATATATATATATATATATATATATATATATATGTCGCCAAATTTGAATGCTAATTAAAATGCTGGAAGGTTGGATATGTAATTTGCAGCATCAAACCAAATCTTAATCTTACAAGTAACTGTTCTCTATGAATTAGTGTAGCCTGTTCCTAAGCTCCAACCATGCAAGATAATATTTCTCAAATTCCATTTGAGCTTTCTATATAGAAAAAATTATTATTTTTTGAAATAAAAATACAAATAATTGCAACACGAAAGTTATTGCAGATATGGAATGCTTCAAGTTACAGTCTAGTCGGTTCTTTGCCATCCACCCTTGAAGTAAGATGCATGACCATAAGCTCAGAGTTGATATATTTGGGTTCGAAGACCGGAGTCGTGGAGATATGGTCGAAGGATAAGCATGTGAGAGTTGGATGTCTGCAGACTGGATTCAATTGCAAGGTACTGTGCATGGCCATTGTCGGCGATGAGCTTTTGGTGGTTGGAACATCCGATGGCAGGATCCAGGCGAGTTACTTTATAAAAATATTATCATACTTACATATACATACATACACATGTAGGTATGCATATAACGGTCGTTGGAATTATACATCCTGTTTATTGTTCTGATTTGTATTGTTGTTGCAATATTTGTAGGCTTGGGGATTAACCTAAAAGAAGCAGGATCACAGTTCCTTTATACAGAAAAATTAAAGCAAAATAATTCTTTATTCATTAATTAATTTTTGTTATAAGTTTTCGTTTTCTTTTTAGTTTAATTTGAATGTATGCTTATGTTGTAATTATTTTCTATTGATTGGAAAATAAGCATTTGTGCCGTGGTTTGATTGTGTAGTTAATGTTTTATGTTTGTAGTATTAGTTGACTAACTTGTGGAGCTATTTGTATTATGTAAAAAACATTTGATTGGTGAAACATCAGGGCATTCTCTTTCTTAATTTGAGGTTTGAAATCCAAATTGATAACCAAAATTGTTTGGACGAATTCTAATAGTTAAAGCTTTTCACAGAAAAACATACAAATGACAATATAATACTATCTTGCATGGGGCATTTGGATCCTTTTTTTAGTTCAGCGGTTTATTTTTTGAACAACTTTAGCAATTTAATTTGGATTAGTTTGTTCAGCTTAGAAAGAAACTTTATATTTTAACCATTATCTCTTGCTTTTATAATGCATAAAATTATGTGTAATTTGAATAGATTCTCGCCTATTAATTGAAGTGAGACAAGTGATTGAGAGAAATTGAGGTCGGGACATGGATCAACCGGAGGCGCCAAATGAGTGAAATAGTGGCAGTGATTGGGTGGGTGAACCCAAACGTGTCAAGAGGCGCGCCTAGGTGCACTCAGTTGTTCTAGCCAAGGTCATTTTAAGAATGCAAAGGCATTTCTCCAAGATTTTAAGTATGTGCCCATGCACACCACCAATGAGCGCCTAGATGTCCTGAAACTTCCAAAGTTCTCGAAACACCTAGTTGCATTTAAGATGGATGTTTGAAACTTGTGAAAATAGTCAATCGCTTTCATAGCCCATACCTATAAATAGTTATAATTAGCATGGGGTTGGATATGATGATGCTATGTGCTGAGGGTGCTCGTATTCTTTTTCCATATCGTAGTCAAATCTTTATGTTATGTTGTGGTTTTTACTTGGATTTAGTTTTCTACATAGAAAAACCTTTGATTTTTTTCTATATAATTGTGTTATGATTGTTTGTGCATATTTGATCTTTTGTCATTTAGCCTTGCTTGCCTTTGCTCCTGTGTGAAAAGAATTCCACTACAACTTTTAACATTCTTTCACAACAACTGGTATCAGAGTGTAGATGCTTTATGTTCAAGTGACATTGATGATGGACAAATATGGGTACAATATTAAGAGGTTCAATGGCACGCACTTCACACTCTAGAAGTTGCAAATTGAAGATATATTGTGTCAAAAGAAGCTTACTTGCCACTAGACAGCATGTAGAAGAAGCCACAAGATGAGAGCGACAAAGAATGGAAGGTTCTCAATAGAAATGACTTGGGGTTGATCTTTCTTTAGTCTCATTTGTCACTTTCAATATTGCAATCGATAAGTTTTAATTATAAGAAATAATACATTTTATTTTTTCTCTTTACATCAGAAAAATAGATCTACTTAAGCATGTAATTGCTTATGTAAGATGACTTTCTATGAGTGTTTACTTGATAGTAGTTACTCAAATTTGATGTACTCATTTATGATATTATCCTATCATTGGGACTAACCGGTATTCAAAAGCCCGTACTTTTGAAACTTGTTAGGTCATGAGCTAGTGAAGGTTCAAGAAGAAGCACCGTGAGGAGCTTAGTACTTATTGAGTTGTCGTTTCTCAACTGCAGTTGTACGACCCCAATATCGGATAGGAACTTAATCTAACATTAGAGTGTTACATTAGCATTTAATATCAGATTAGATGAAAGCAAACCAAAAATTAGATGCTAAATTATCCAAGTATCTTTGTGAGTAGTGCTAAGTTAAAAGAAAATTTGTAATAAAAGCATGTAGGAAATGTATGAAGACAAGTACAAGTATAAGTAAAATATGTAGTATTTATCCACTCATTCAATCCACACAGTTACAAAATAAATAAACTCAACACAGATTAAGTAATAATATTACAAACAGTTTAAGTTATTACAAGTCATTTAAATGAAAGAGTAAGAAAATAACTTACTTTTTCTCACATAAATAAATACAAGTAAAATAAGCAGAAGCAAATTTGTAAGATCATCAAATGCTAAATTTAGCTCCACTTAAATTATATTAGTCACAATCTATTATATTTTGATATTTAAATATGATAGGGCAAAGAAAAAAAAAAATAGTTAGACTAAATATTCTAAGCATATTTTAAAATTGGCTAAGCATTTATAAATTTATTTGGATATCAAAAGCTAATTTACTATTTAATATAAATAGATGAACATTTGAAAGCATTCAAGTAGGAAAGGAAAATAAACATAACTATAAGGAAGAATAATTAAAAGTAAGATGAGTAAAAATACTCATATGTATAATCGTTCTAGCCTGCAACTAAAAAGAGAGGGAAAAATATCCTAAATAAGGTTAGATATTACTAAAGTACATTTAAAAGTAAATAAAATGAAAATATGTATATGTTCAATATAAATTATGCTAAGTAAGGAAAAGAAAATCAGTGAAATATTTAAATGAAATTAAAGTACCATACACTGCATTTTATATGAACTGTAAGTAAATAAAGTACAGTACTGAAAATAGAAAATGCAAAGCATAGTAAGTAAAGAAGAATCTTAGTCTCGTGGACTAAGAATGTAAAGTTTATAACTATACAATGAAAACATAGCTAAAAAGCTATGATGAGATCTTACAATCAATAAGATTGTAAAAGAGTCATATATTATTAATTAAAGTTGTTTTATGAAAAATCTCATTCCGTGGGCAAACATTATAGAATGAGATGAGGAGTTAAGCTCGACTGCCTAACATGATAAGCGACACATTGTTTCAAAATTACAAACATTCACATTCACATTCTCTAGAATGTGATGTTTTCTAGTACGCGCTATTAAACTTGCCCTTTATTTTGTCATTAGGCATGCCTATATAATTTTATGAAACTTTTATTTATGCACAAAATATTGTATGTATGTTCAAAAGAATAGGCTTAAAGCTAAGCAAGCATTCAAGGAAATTCAAATAATTATAAACTATGTAATATCCGAAGTTATCTAATTTTTAATGACTTATTTAATGATTAGATCTATTTGAGCTCCGAATTGACTTATATATATTGATATTTTCAATTGTAAGTAATAGTAGAAATAAAAGAAGTTTGGAAAAAAGTATTTTGATTTAATTTATGAAGCGATAAAATAATTTATAAGTATATTGATGCAAATGAAAATTTTTTTATACTAGTCATAAACTAATCAAATCAATTAGATTACTGATTATAGTTTAGGAAACTATTCGGGAAGAGTAAAACTAGGTTTACTAAACTAAAGGAAGTGGAAGCTAATGTACAATCTACTAGCTTCATCAATTTAGCTTATAAATCGAAGGTTACTAACCAATTCATAATCTAGTTAGGATCAATTGGTAGGAAATGTCTAAGTGTAAGGAAAGAGATATACTATCATCTACAAGCAATAGTTCAATCTAAGCTGTAGATTAAATGAAGTCTATAAGCTTATCATAAGCATATTATGAAACTAAGATTTTTTTAATTTAATCATTAGAAAACTAAAAATAGAAGATTAAGAACTAAAGGAAATGGGTGTTAATAATCCAATTGAATAGTTGGGCACTAGTCTTATTAAGATTACTTAGTATAATTAAGTATACTACTAGTAAGATAATGGTCAACTTGCTAGAGAACTTAAGGTAAGAACTAGAGGTTGAGACTATCACTAAATCTCATTCTTATAGTAATACACTAGTCTTAATAAGTTCTCTTAAGGAACTAAGGCTTACAATTAGTAAGGGATAGGTTAATTACGTCTTATAGGAAATTAAAGAGTTCTCAAGTCAATCAATTGTGAACTTAAAAGAGAATAAAAACTAATATGAAAGTGTAATGAAATTCATTCTAATTACTTGAAACTAATCCTTGTAGTTTCATAACATTACAATTACATATATGTAAATATTATCAACACTAATTGGAATTGATATATAGATTTAAAGATCATAAGTAATTCATACTTTCAAATCAAATCCTATAGCAATTCTACTAATAATAAAGTTAATTCAAGTACTTAGCTAAGTGTTTTAAATATTAAATTATGAAATTCATGTCTCAAATATACAAATATAATGAAAATTGTGAAATTAGAAAATTACTCAATTTGAGGAGTCAAATACATAAAATCTCAATTTTTTGTCCAAATGAAATGATATACATAAATATAGAATTCTTATAATATAAGGAGAAGAATGACACTAACTAAATTAAATTTGGACAACTTTGGGATTTTAGGATTTGGAGGCTCCTAATTATGATTAAAAAGTCATTATGAGATATAGGGTTAGAAACCTAAATTTGACTTAATATTATTGTTTTACACATTTTTATGATTAATATGGACTATTGGTTTGTCAAATTTGAATAACTATTGATCAAATTATGCTACATATATGAGTTAGATTAAATTGGAATAAATTAATTAACCTAAAAGAGTAATTAAATAAAATTATCATCAAAATAGAAATTTAATGGTGTATTAGTGATCTACGCATTTTTCTGGTCACAACGGTATATAACATTTCATAATTTGGATAATTATTTTGTAAATTATAAGGAAATGAAATTTCATTAATTAACAGTGCTAATTAAATCCATTAATGTTCTCAAATTAATGTCAACTGTATACTTAGCATGAAAAATGGCATATAGCACATAAATTTAGGCATTGATGAGAGCGCGGATTTCTGACGGTGGCTGGCAGCGGGACATTAATTCGGGTGCTGATTAGGACACTTGTCTACCCATTACGGGAGCCACACATCACTGCTGGTCCCTCATCGTATGCAGACTGACCCGTATTGCACCCATCAATTCAACAAAACAAATCTGTCAGTTCATTTCAGAATGGTTCATCGAACCATCTCCTTCCCCGACACCATCGCACGCGAGGATCTAGGGCATCAATGCGTTTGCACTCCGAGCCATTTCAGGAAGCAATCACCCCCTAGATATGAAGTTCCTTCCAAGATCTACTATTGTGATAAGTAAGCTCCGATCGAAGATGCTCCCAAGGTCCTCAAAGCAGAAGCCCTAGATTATGCCCTGCGACGCTCTGAGAGCTAGATTGAGAGGTGAGATCAAGCTTAATCAGCTTTGATCGAGCTCGACTCGCCAATGATTGCTTATGCAAATATAAATATAAGCATGGATTTTAGGTAAACATTATAGATTTACAAACATTAAAGAAGAACAAATTGAGAATATGAAAAAATTAAAAATCATTGCACAAGGTTGGCGGGACGAAGCCCAATTGATTGCCTTTGACAAGAAACTACTGAATGGGAAACATTCAGGAAATCGTAGTGAATAATCAGAACCATTTAAGCTCAGAAGAAAGAAATATTGCAACGGAGATTTATAATCGGGAGGAGTACCTTACACATGGAATCCTGCAAATGGAGCTAAGGTTTCAGCAAGTAACCGTTTCAAACACTTCAGCGGGAGCTTCGCAGGACCTAGGCAGTGATCATTCTTCTCACCAGCTAGGTTCAAGGATATCTGTAGTGATTTCCTTTTGCAGCTCCAACGCCCCTCTAAGCTTCTAGGAACAAAACCAGAAGAGGATTGAAAAGTTATTGCCTCAATAGAGACATCTGGAGGCGAGGACCGTCGTACACATGCATTTCATACCATGATCGACTGAAGGGCATGGAAGGCGTACAATAGACGATCTGGGCCATTCGTTCTATCTGGCGATCAAATAGCCAGATCAACTGGTGCGAATCAGGTGAAATATGGACCGTCCGATCCACCTTAGAAAAGGCGGAACAGTCCAGATTCAATCATATGGCTGTTTCGTGTACAAGAAGAAATAGCAGATTTTCGCAGTTTGTAAATATGGCCGTTTGGATGTATTAACTATATATATATATATATATATATATATATATATATATATATATATATATATATAAATTTAAATAGAATATTAAATTATTTAATTATTCTAATTAATTTCTTAAATTTAAATACTCAAATGAACTCCAAAAAATCTCAAATTTTTACCCTTACCTAATTGAGGGGTGAGGAACTCAAAAATAAAATTAGATTTTTGATCAGAAGTCAAACTAATTATAGTAATTTTCTGGGTATTTAAATAATATTAAAATATTCACAAAAAATTTGACGACTCCCAAACACTTCCAAAATACTACCCTTTATTAATTTGGGGGTGATGAGTCCAACAGTGGACTCCATTTTTTATTTCGAGGCTGAAATAAATTAGGTATTCTCATAATTATCAAGAAATCAAGAAATATTAGAAAGTGTCAAATGGTCTTCAAATTGCACGAAATTTGAGGTGGAGGCTCTTGACATTATTATAAGTGTAATGGAAAAGGACTAGAATCAATTTAGCTACTAATTAATGGGTAACAATATTAGGATTATTACATCAGCATCTTTATTTTACATTATCTTCTCTTATTAAAATATTAAATAATGTTATGAACTTTATGGATGTAAGAACATGTGAACATATCTTGTAATATTAAGTCAATATGAATGAATGAATGTTAAAATTATTGAAAAAATTATTTTTATATATTTTCATTTAAATTGCTCAATATAATCTTATGACTTAGAAAACCTATTAGTTTATACTAATCCAACAACAGATCCTCACATATTCTTTCCATCATGGCCACAATAACACCAATGGTTTATGAAAATATGGACAGTGTTTCAAGAATGATCAAAATAAGAATATCATAAGAACCAAATATATAATATTTATTAATAAAACTATAATGAACAAAGATAAGTATTTCCAAGGATTAAAGTATAAAAAATTTGAGAAAAAGTAAAGGAGTTTACTTAAAAACTTTAACATTGTAGATGATAATTAGAGAGTTCATGTAAACTTAAACATTGTTGTAGAAACTTGATAACCAAATAATCTAGTATAAGATGCTCTAAAGCCAAACACTTTGCAGCACTTAGAGATAATTTAAACATTCTAGACATACAACCATCCATCATTATGCTATCTTTTATATATAGATAAAAAAAAGCTTATGTGATATTTGAAATTGGTGCAAGTGTAGATTTTAATCAAGTGGGAAAAATGCAATATAAAAAGAACTGAGAATTTCTTAAGAATAATAAAATATGGTGGTGGTTTCAAATCTGCATAGTACAAAGGCTACGTAACATAATGTAACAACCATAATATTATTACCCATCAATTAATGACCTAATTAACTATATTCTTCTTCCACTAGTCTTATAATAGTATTAAAAATCTCCATTTCAATTTTCATGTGAATTGGAGATCATTTATCGATTTTCAACATTTCCTAGTTTTCTAATAATTTTGAGGATGCATAATTTATTTAGACCTTAGAATAAAAAACAGAGTTCACCATTGGACTCACCACACCCAAATTAGCTATGGGTGGAGTTGTAGAAGTATTTGGGAGTCATCAAATTTTTTTCGATTATTTTAATAATATTTAAATACTTAAAAAATTAAGATAATTAAATTGACCTCCGATCGAAAATCCGATTGCATTTTTAAGTTCCTCAACCCTCAATTAGGTAAGGGTGAATTTTTGAGATTTTTCAGAGTGCATTTGTTTAATTTATTTGAGTGATAAATTGTGTTTAAATAATTATTAAATTAAATTAATATAATTAAATTATTATACTATATTAATTAAATTAAAATCCAATGGCTTATTTCAAACGGCGCCGTCAACTATTAATAATTAAATATTATTATTATTATTATTATTATTTTTAACAAAATTCATAAATTTTCGAATATGTTTCCCTAGCTATTTGAGGAGTGAAGAATGCAATGGCGGGGTTGGATTTTTGGTCCGACGAGTATTTTGATTCTTCGATTTGCGGGGTATTTAAATATTATTAAAATATTCGTCAAAATTTTGACGTCTCCCGATTGACATGAAAACTTCACCCATAGCTAATTTGGGGGCAATGAGCGCAATGGCGAGGCCCGTTTTTCATCGGAGGTCAATTTAGATAGGTCAATTCTGGATTTTCTAGAAATCAGGATTTAATCTATTTGACTCTTGATTTGGACTAGGTCTTAGAGGTTGACTCTAATTGACCTAATTAGTACTTATGATTAGTTTTAAAACTAAGATTAGTCATAATTGACTAAGGTAACAACCTGAGTTGTTACAGGAGGAGCTGGCCGGCAGCTGGAAGGAGGGGAAGCTACTGGCTGGTGCTGGGTATGAGGAGGAGATGGGGAGGGGAGGGCCTCTATTTATAGAGGAGAGGGTTGGCTGGGGTTTGGCTGAGGGGGGTCGATCGCACCCTGCTCCAAAATCAACGCAGGTGGGCCCTCTGGGCAGGTGGAAGGTGGTCGGGGTCGGCCCATAAGGCTGACAGCCTGCGCCAAAAATAGCGCAGGCAGGCGCAGAAACTTCTTCCGTTGTAGGCTCTGTCTCGCGACAGAGCCTGCGATCGCATCGCAGGATGCGATTGGGAAAAATAAGGGAAGTAGAGAAGGAGCAGGGGAAATAGAAAAAAAATTCTTAAACTTTAAATTAATCGCATTTTTCTGCTGTTTGGCGTCCAAATTCAACGAAACTTGGCGCTAAGGTGTGTCACGACGTGATGAACACCCTCATGCCGAAAATTTTCGATTCGGAGCATAATTTTATTTTATTTTAATTTTTAAGATTTAAAACTTCGAAAATTTACCACGATCAAATCGGCGCTCAGAATTAGATGAAACTTCTCGAGCAGCTCTTAAATAATCTACTTAACACCAAGACATTGAAAACTATAAATTCTGACACATATTTCAATGTTTTTGATTTTTAAAATTGAAATAATTCCTAGAATAAGGCGGGAGCTTCCGTCTTTTGGATTTTTCTCAAACTATGGCACTTTGATCTTTAAAATTGCCTCTATCTATTAGTAATTTTGTTTGCCCTAAAATGAAATTCCCCGTGGTTCTAATGTCAGTGTTAAAATTTGACCTAATTTGTAAAATAACGACTTTGGGTTGTTACACATAAGTTTAAGATTAAGATAAGAATCATATTGATCAACTTATTATCTCTATCCTTCAAGGATCTTCTAAAACTTTAAATTTTATTATGTCTATAATATACAGGTTACTAAGATTGAAGTAGTAAACCATAATATTTTAAATTTCATATAAGGTTACATGCTTAATCAAGGTTACTTATGAAAATTAAATGTTATAGTCAAGAGTGCAAACATTTTCTTATATTATTTATAAGGGATAATAATCAAGTCATAAGATAAATCAATAAACTTTAAAGTCGGTGGCTGAATCAATCAACATCTTTTATAAACTTATTAAGTTATATTAAGCATGTTGATTCTCTAATTTAAGAGAAAATTAATGAAATGGAAGGCTTAGAAATTAGGTCTTAAACACAATGATTCTCTTAGAGATCTAATATTCTAATTTACAGAATTTACTTCAAGAATAAATCAGATGCTATTAATTCATTTCTTACTAATAAACACAAGTTTGAAAAAATAATCAAAGTAAATTCATCTAAACTCTCACATTTTAGTAGGGTGAAATATTTAACATGCAATCTTATAATATTTTTGCCAAACATTTTACAAAATAGAGCTTACGTTCTAACCTAATATTAAAAGAGATAAAAATACATTAGCAGCAATAAGCTCTATACAGGTAATGTATGCACTTTACCTAAAACTCAAGTAAAATGATTTAATCTCTTAGAACTCGATACAGGTTCTAAGTACTTAACATACTTGATTCATTTGTTCACTTTGTAAAACTTTCATTAGAGAAATCTTGAAGCAAAGAAATTATGATAAAGCATAAATCTTCTCCTTGCCGCAGAAAGAATGAGATAATGCAGCATAGATCTCCTTCTTTAGGTGATTTAGAGCTTCCAAGATCTTCTTCTTACCGTTGGATTTTGCTTAGGGATGAAGTCCTTAGGGTTTGGAAATAAGGAGAAAAAGAAGAGAATTGAAGTTTGACAAATGCTTCCAAATGAAGGTAAGAAAAAAATAAATGCATAATTTTAAGTTTCTAATTAGGGTTAGAATGTCTAGGAGTGCCTTTAAGGCTCGATCAAAGATCCAATGGTGTATGTTTGATCAAAGTGGAATTTGAATAGTTCAAAGTAATTTGTCTAATATTTATTCTTAATTAAGAATAATTTCTGTGGAATAATAATTAGTGCCTTTAATTAGGTGATTTATATGTAAAACTCCCAACAATTATGACGTAATATTGTTTAATTTGACTAAAAATGAAATTTTAATATTTCTCAAAATTAATAAAAAATATACCTCCAAAATTTAAATTTAAGATTTCAAAATATAAATCTCATTGAGAGGAATCCATAAACATCAAAATTGTCTAATTTGGCCAAGTGGTTGTCCCGGGATCTAAGTTTGAAGTTGGCTAAAATCATATTGCCGAAAGCGTAACAGTCGATTTTTTTTTAAATTTCAAATGTATTTTTATCATAACTCATTCATTTTAGCTCCAAAAATTATGAAATTTTTATTAATAGTTAATTTGGTGATGAATAATTCAAATTTTCAAAAATATTTTAATTTTTACCCCAAAAATTTTCCATAATTATTTTTGATTTAAAATTATCATAAAATAATCAGGGAAATTTTTCTCATTGAAAAATCTAAAATATTCATCCCAAGCTAATTTGGGGGCAAGGAGGTCAACGATAGAGTGAGATTTTTAATATGAGTTCAATTTATTTTAGCTAATTTTTGAGTTCTAAAATTGGCAAAATAGTTAATTCAACATAATGAGGCCCGATTGACCCCAAAACTTGAAGGTTAGGTTCTAATGACTGGATGAAAATAATGTAATGAAAATTAAGAGATGATTACGCTCATGTTACCTAGTTTTCCAAATCTTTACAAATTTTGTAATCTGCACACTCCAAAATTGAAATAACATAAAAATATACTAAAACATAGATTCATTACTTATGATGATTGAATCTTTTGAATATGAGCACTGTATGGCAAGTTAGCATTTGCAACATTCTCTTATAAACTAATGAAAATCATACATATTAAATCAATGTATTATTCACCTCCTAAAAAACTAGAATAACAGTTTAATTTTAATTGATAGTTGACAAACCAAATCAAGTGAATTATTATATTTTATCCAATTAGTTAGATACGTAGATCTATTTGTAAGTTTTACTTTAATGTTTTTATTTTGAGCTTATTTCTATTTGAATCGTGCTTTTGATATGCTTACCACTTAATGAATTGCAAAAATATTACATAAGACATGACAAAAAGATGAAATGTATCATTATATGTGATGTTTATCTTTGAAAGAAGAAAAACAACACTAATAATCTGTACAGATTTGACCGGCTGATAGTCCCTGGGAGATATAAGGAGGGATTTAGCTCTTTTAAAAAGTGGGCAAATCTAGATGAAAAATACACAAAAATTTGTGAAAATGCTAATAAACTACTTACGGGTAGTCATAAAACTTCTTAAAGACTGCATATGAGTTTACCTATTTGGGCTCAGGGGTCTTGAACTCGACTTTATGTCACACAATGCTTTTAATGAGATTTATTCTATGCTCAAGTCTAACATGCAGGCAAACCTGGCTACTTTTGGCAATTATTTATAATTCATTACTTTTAATACAAAGCTAGTTCTATAACTTTTATATTGATTTATATCTGATATCGGATGCTAGAAAGTAACTCTTATAATCATAGTCTACGTACCCCTACCTGATTGGTAATTATTGATAAAATTTTATATTTTGATAATTGAACATAAGAAGATCAACTTAAGTAAAGAATGAACTTAAGTTTTAAGAAGTGAGATGGAGATGAACATTTTACTTTAACATTTATTATAATATCAAATAATTTATGAAATATATTGTATATGACTCTATATGATAATTATAGACTCAATATTTTTTACTTTCATTAATAATGTTTTAATTATGAATTATTTCTTGGAAACTCGAACTTGATTTCTTAGCCGCCTCACTTTTACTCCAAATCAATTAACGGCTAATACTCTTTATCAATTCCCATATCATTAAAAAAATTAGATTAATAATATTAAATATTTTTTTTGGAAAGAAAGCAAGCTTCAAATAAGAAGTATACTACCGGTGGGAATTGAATATCTGACATGTGGTAATATTATTAATGTTAACCTGAATTTTTAATCCTTATTGTATGAGAACTTTCAAGGCCACCATAAAACTAACAATTTCCATATCATTCATATAAATGATATAAGAATATTCTTAGACTAGTTTCTATGTAAATCTTACTTTTATTTTTTATGAACTATTTTAAATAATTTTTACATATATTTTATATTTTTCGGTGATTTTACTTTATATTTTGTCAAATTTATAATATATTAAGTTGTTTGATATATCTATCATGTTTGTTTATATAGATTTTAGATTTTTTTGAAAATGTCTTATAAGATAAATATGTGACCGATGTGATTTGAATTCTTGATATATTAAGAGTTCGAACCTAATAACTTAATCATTGAGTCACAATACTATTCATATTTCTGATATTGAAAATGCATACAATAAAGTAGCAATAGTAGGTTCTTCAGTGAGTTTTGAAAAAAAAAACTCAGTGACTTATATTGATGATATTAAAGATATATACGACGTGGCATAATCGTAAGATGCTTGTCTTATAATTGTTTTGTTATTATTGAATTGAACCAAGGCTCTTCCTTAATTCATATCTTTTTTTGTTTTAATTACAAATGTTCCTATTGAACCCATATAACTTGCATTGTTAGAAGTAGAATACTTTGTTGCCCCAAGTTAAACATTAGTGTTGTTGGATTAAAAAAAAACTCATACCCCCCCCTCTTCATCCAATACTATCAATTTTGACACAAACTTCTTTTGTTATGAAAAGTTTGGATTAGAATGCGCCATTTAAATATCGCAAACAAATAATTGAAGAAAACCTGCTCCCGTCTAAAGAGCTGCGCCTACTTCCCAAAAAAAGAAAAAGCTGCGCCTGGCATCGTATGGTTCGAGGAGCGATGAACAGACTCGGAAGAATGCGTTCGCGCGAGACGGAGCTCGAAGCTCGGCCGGAATCGGAGTCAGAGGAGCAATCTCTTTCGCCGTCTCCGGCGCCGCGCATCGGCGTCAATCTCAGCAGCATGGTCGTCAAGCCTGCGGCGAGCAGCGGCGGAGGGAGCGACATCGACATCCGATATACAGCCGGCGATCGCGCGAGCGATTCCCCTCCGCTTCACCTCCTGAGGCGTAATTCTTCTCAAGATCCTCACCCCCGCGTTTCTCCTGCGCCCGTCCGACGCCATCGCCTGAGATCGCCTGATGGATTCCTCCGGCGTGTTTCGCAGCCCGGCCTAAACCGTCGCGGCTCTCCGCTCGATTCTCATCGAAGGATGTCCCCCCCTCATGTGTTCCATCCGCGGTCTCAGAGATTCCAGAACGATTCAGGTCTGTGTCTGCTTTGTTTGTTCACGAAATCGTAGATTCGTGTGTAGTGCTGTAGTTCGCTTGTTGAATTTATTGTTATTTTGGTTTCTGAAGTGTTCGTGTGAAGTTTGACCTCGCTACCTTGAGACCGGGGGTTTTGGTTTAGTGATAGTAATAAGACAGCAGGTTAGAAGTGATGATTCGCTCTTGCTATGATATTGCAGCCCCAAAAGTTTCTTACTTAAGGTAATTGTTCAAATATGTGACCTTTGATTTGCACCACGCTTCCTTGTAACTTTTGTTGAAGTTGTGAGGATATGTTGGGCTGTTTGGTTGACGAACGTCTTGATATTATCTAATATCTTAGGAGGTTAAACATGCTTGGTTCATTGTAATGTTACTTTAGGGTTTAAGAAATTCAAAGTTGGAGTCTTTTCATACATAACACCTAAATCTCTTAAAAATGCATATTCAGCACCCAGACATTATCATTTTACCAATCTTAATCTTAAGTGGCTCGTTTGGTGCATACATCTTGGTGCTATGCTATGTTATCTCCTAATAACAATTTACAGGGTTACACGGCTGTTTGCTTAAGTGATGTATTAAGTAAGCTTTAAAATATTTGTGAAATTGTAACTGCCTAATGTCTTTGAGATAGCATGCTAAATTGGACAACATCTCAATAACACCATGTTATCTTCTTCATTGTGATATTTGTGAGATTAGTAGAGGATGCTAATGTTCGTATTCTTCCTCTTCGTGTGATTTTGTCCCCCGTGCAGTCGTGTCTTCTTCCTATTAGTTCTTCGTCTTTTTTTCCTCTTTCAGCAAGTTGAAGTTATCTAGCACAAAATCTATTTAAAAATGTATTATTAGGAGATGTGTCACTGTAAAAATATTGTATTGATGCTCCTAACACAAATTACATTAAACCAAGCACACAGTGCTATCTAAATAACAATGCTATTGAAATAACACGTTATCTTAATAACTTGTTATTATGATAAATTTGCTCGTGGCATGCACAACATATAACCTCTAAAATTCTTCTAAATGTGGAGATGATACTGCTTTTTTTTTTAAAATTAAACTTTAGAAATGTAGAGATGATACTACTTTTTAAAAAAAAATTAAACTCTTAGTGCATGATATATAGTATTTTAAGCAGTGGGTGCTTAATACATAAAAATATTAAATAAGAACTTTTTTAATCAATTTGGCGACATTAGATTTAGCCAAAATTGAGTGATATCCTAGATGTTCTGTGTTTTTTTCATGTAGTATTGTTTCTCCTCTCTTATTAGTTGAGGTTTGTTTGTTTCATTCCAACTTTTGCATCTCATGAAGTTGACTATGCTTGAATATTTGCAAAAAAATAGATATCAAGATTTCAATAATATTGAACTAAATAGACACTGACATTTTTACTATTACTAACATCTAAAATATTGCTTCCTTAAGGCCGTTTGATAGCAGCTTAGCTTAGCTACTTATTTCTGAACAATTTTTGCAGCTTATCTTATTAACATATCTAGCTTAGAGTTAAAAGAACAACTAAATGTCAAAAATTAAAAGTTACTTTCAAACTGATTTACAACTTTTAGTCGTATAATTTCAAAAGTTAAGCCACTACCAAATGGCTTAATAATAACATTGGCATCTTATAAATTTGAAGTTAACAGAACTAAACTGTGTTTATATTTTTGAGACCTTTTGCTTCATTGCTTAAGAGATGAAATGTCAAAGGCTTTGACGCCATGAATTTGTTTCATTTTTTTTTTTTGCTTCTTGAATGGTTTCACAGCTTTAACTTTTGAGGAATTTTCAAATAGATAGTTAACTTCATGAAGATCTTAGCCCCAATATTATGCATGGCATCATGGGAATCCAAACTATGATAAAATGTCATTTTGATTTCTTATTTTATTTTTTGTCTTTGATTTTTTAAGTAGGAGTTTTCTATCTCTTAGATTTGCCTAGGCATGCTGATTCTTTGGGAACCAGATTGATGCTGTTAATTCATTTTCCTGTACTTTTGGTAACCTTCATTTTTTAGTGCGAACTCATTGACAGCATCCCAAGGATTCATGAAAGCAAGAAATATTCTAGCTTATACTATCTCAATAGTGAGGCAAGATTGCCATTATGCTGGGATATATAGGCATTATTACAAGTAATGAGAAGGAAGTTTATATTTTGGATCCGTCTTTCAGGCTTGCTTCATCTACCCTAAAAATCTGTTGTTTGGTGATCAATAATTATCTTAATAAGATTTTTAATTTGAAGATGTGTGATAAATTATAATTGCATAATAATATTTTGTCCATTGGTCAAATTCCCCGAACAATCTTGGCCAAGTTATTTGCTTATAAAAGCTGCATTCTCTTTCTGTTTAATGAAATTTCAACCCCTAATTTGATTTTTTTCCCCTTTCAAGGGTCGGAAGCTTGGATGTTTGTAAGTAAACATAATTCAATTTTATATGTGTATTTTATGCTCTGTACTAGAACAAGAATGCAAGTTCTTTCAAATCAACCGGTCTATTTAATCTGAATTCTTAATGAAACTTACAAAAGCTTAGGAAGGCTGAATTTTTTTTCAGGTATATTATTGTGGAGTGCATGTTGATTAAAAATTGTAATCAATCAGAATTCTTCTTGAAGAACATTTATGTTATTTAAGATAATAATTCATAGGCATGGTTAATGACATTTCACCCTATGTTTTCGCTGCCGTTCTTTACTTGTACTAGTATTTGCCATCAAATATTTAATTAAGATTGTAAGTGTACCTAATGATTTGAGTGCATTGATTCTTTTTTATTATGTAAACAATTGTTGGATATCACTTTGTAGTAATTCAGAGCGAGATTATTTTTAGGTCTATTTTTATATAAAAGAAGATTGCAATTTTGCTATCTTTTTGTGATTAAAGCTTCTAGCAACTTTATAGGAATCATGAAGTGGATTGATTGCAACAGTTTGTCTGCATCTAAGTTGATTGGGAGGTTATAATTTTGAACCAAGCAAGAAAGAACTTCCTTGTTATGGAAGTTGTATGACTACATACATTGAACTCCTATTAGGCTTCTGTTTGTTGGATCTTATGTATTGGCTTAATGTTCCATAAATGTAACCAAAATTTAACTATTTTTTGTGAATTTTAATATTATTAATTCATATTCATTAACCAATTAGGTTGTCTTTTAGTTTTTTGCAAATTCTTATTCATGTTTAGTTGTTCTCAAATTACTCTTTTTGCTATCAAACTAAGCCCAAATTTCATAAACTTGAACCAAATTAACATTTGGCTTATTTTCTGCTTTATTCCTTAATCAACATAGCAATTTTTTTGTTGGTAGGAATACAACATTTAAACACATTTGAATTGTGTGAAAGCCGAAAGCAAATTTTATTTGAACGCATTCTAATTGTGTGAACAGCTCATGAATCCATTGTTTTCATGCACAATCAAATGCCTCTCCATAAGTTCCAAATAAATAATATCATTTCCAATAGTTTTTTCCTCTATCTTTTTTGGTCTTCCTCTTCCTCTTTTAACATGGGAAAATTCATTTACCCAATTTTTCTAATAAGCGCATCAAATGGTCTATGCTGAATATACCTAAAATATTTATATGATAACTTTCTCTAATTTTATCTACTATTAGAGTCACTCCATCATTATTGCGAATGAACTCATTTCTCATTCTATCCTTTGATCATACTCACTCATCTAACTTAGCATTCCTGTCTTTGTAACATTTATTTTATCGATAAATTTCTTCTTTATTTGCCAATATTTCCTCCCATATAATATAACAATTCGTATAGTTGCTCTAAAAAAAATTTCTTTAATTTTGGATGGGATTTTTTGATCACATAACACTCTTAAAGCACCCCTCTATTTCATCGAGCCATTTTTGATGCCATTAATCACATCACTTTGTTTCACTATTATTAATCTCACAATTTTTAATAACATGGTCAATATTTATGCCATCAAGATTATGACCTCTATTACAATTAAACTTGCGCTCATTTATTTTTTTAAAACTTTTAAGATGAAAACCTTAGATTCTAAAGTAGTTATCAATTACTTGAGTTTGTTTTATTGCCATCCTTAGTCTTATCAATAAACCGAATACCATATGCAAATAATTTACACCAAGGAACCTTCTCTTGAATGTGTTTTGTAAGAACATTCATAGTTAAAGTAAACAAATATGAATTGAGAGCAGAATCTTGATGTAATATAATCATAACATAAAAATCATCAGATAAGTCACTTTGTGATTGAACATATTACAATCCCATTATATATATATATATATATCTTTATTAAAATCAATACATGCCTTACTAATTTTTTTTATTTTCAAAACTTTCCAAAGAATCTCTCTTAGCACTCTATTATAAGCCTTTTCATGATCAATAATATTAAATGAAGATCTTTTTTTCATCTAAATTTCTTCATTAAACCTCAATATATATATATATATATATATTTATATTATTAATAACATCAATATGTGCCACACAAATTATTTTTCTTTTCAAAATTTTTCAAATATCATAAGTTTTTTCATGATCAATATATATTTATATCCTTAGTAATATCAATATATGCTGCACAAACTATTTTTCTCTTCAAAACTCTTCAAAAAAATTCTCTTAGTACTCTATCATAAACCTTTTTATGATCAATAAAGATTAAATGAAGATCAATTTTTCATTTAAATTTTATCATTAAATAGTAAATAAATGGCTTCCATGGTTGATCTACTTGGCATAAAACTAAAATTAATTTTGTAAAATATGAAACTTTATTATAGTATGTATTTAATCACTCTCTCTCATATTTTTTTTAATGTATGACTCATCAACTTTACTCTCCTATAATTTGCACATAAGCATAGTTTTTATTCTTGTAAGTAGGTACAATAATACTCTTTCACTCATTTAGCATCTGTTTAGTCTTTAATATAACATTAAATAATTTCGCAAACTAAGAAATTCCTTATTCACCCAAAAACTTCGGCACATTGATAAAGATGTCATCCAATCCTACCACTTTTCTCTTCTTTATATTCTTAAAGTAATTAAAATCCTCGTTTTATTAGCTTGTTGATTAAAAGTGTAATTGATATAATTTTTATAATCATTAAATTCACTCATATTATGTGTTGGTACAATTTTCATAAGAGAATCAAGTTCTTGGTTCTATTATTTCTTAATTTTGTCTGTTGTTCTCAACGTTTTCTAAATGATCATTTAAAACCTTGAATGCAACTATTTTAGCATAATGAACAGCTATATTGGATTCATGATAAGGTATCTAAGCATTTCTTCACTGTTAAAATTGATAATTTTCCTATATAATAATATATTTAAAATATAAAATTTATAATAATATACAGCACATATATTTCAACTAAAATGGATGCAAGGGTGAAGAGGCAATTCTTAGAAAATATTTTAGTGGATTAATGCGAATTTTTGGTAAAGGTAGAGAAAAACTGTATAAGACATAGCCCGGCTTATTGTTGATAGTTATTTTTGTAAGTGCTATTCTTTGTTGGAACTACAATGAATTTAAATATATATACATTTCTTAAAGAGATATTAGATGCTTAAATGAAAGGAATTTTATCCTTACAAGTTGTGCAGGCCTTTCGCTTATTCCAGTAATGATACGGAACTTTTTATTGCAAGCCATGTTCATTGTACCGGATGTGATAATTTCTATTTAAATTTGTGTAAAATGTTGTAACTGATAGATAATTTATTAGCCAATGTCCCAGTTTCCTATTGACTTCAAATCATTACCAATCTTGGACTACTTGAAGTATAAAGGTTGCATTTTCTTTCTATTTATGAATTTTAGTTTACTTAAATTTCTTTCTTTCATTTCAGGTTCAGAAACTTGGTGTTTGAAAGTTCTTTTAATTCAGTTTTTTATCTTGTCTTTTATGCACACAAAATTGAATGCAGTTTCTTGCAAACTATCAAGTGTATATAACTTGGATCAATTTACAAAATGTTGAAAAGTTACAATTATTTAGTAGATTGCGTATTGATTGAAAATTTATTGAACCTTTATCTTAGTTGAGAAAACACTTGTTAGGTTAGGCTTTAATGTAGTTCATCTAAAGTTTTGATTGCTGCTTATGTTATTTTCCATTAAATCTTTAAGGGAAAAGTTTTTTTAGTCTCTACACTTCCATGTCTCAATTTGGTACATAAAGTTTTTGCTCATTTATCACTATAAAAATTTATATGACTAAAAAAATTATTATGATAAATTTTAAAAAACAAATCTTTTTATACGAACTTTTTTCATCCAAAGCTTTGTTTTTTTATTTTTACACATACCACTAAAATCTTTATATATTATTACCTATTAAACACTGAAAATTTATATATTACTATCCTAATACTCAAATTTATTAATACACCAAATTTACCACTCCCATTAACCATCGTTATTTGGCATAAAAATTTTCTAGAGAAAGGGACAAGGAAAAACAGAAAGTGGAAAAAAAAATTGTTGGAAAAGAGGAGATGCCTGCAATAAAATTTAAAAAAGGAATATCAAAAGTAATGAATATGGAAAAAAGGCAAATTTTAACAACAATCCAATCTATCAGAAATCCCTATTCGTGAAACACTAGGACATCATCAATAAATGTTAGCTTAAAAAAAGTCTAAATCACAATACAATAACTAATGATTTAAGCAATCTAAAAGCTCAAAAAATGTAAAAATCAACCACTGTTTAAGTTGGCATTATCTTTATAAATACTAATCACTTTGTGAAACTTAAGGAACTTGAAAATCCCAAGATTAATGTCATTCACATAGCAAAGGCTTGAGATCTCAAACTTTTTGACATGATAAAGACCCTAGCCCATTTCATGTTGATATTGACATAACCACGGTTGAGCTTGACCGCAACATTGATGGATCCACCGGCAAAGGCTTGGCATACTCGAACAGCCCCTCAAAGGTAGTCAGTCCTCTCGAACATTGAAGCAAGGGAGTTTTAGTGTCGATGATGATTCAATCAAGTGGATGTTGTTACCATCCTTATCAACACCAGCGCCAAAGGTGGAGGCTCAGGCAACCAGGATTTGTGGGGATGATGGAGACGAGGAAGTACGCAATCCTCATAATGGAAGCATTGGATGTCAAAAGTAGAAGCGAAATGGGGTTGCACACTTCCATGAAACATGAAGATGTTAGTGAACAACGAGATTGTGAGCTATAGGTGAAGGCAATGATGAGCCATTGGAAGCGTATGAATTAGCGGAGGCCAAGCTGTATTATGCTTCCCAGATGCTTAAATTTTAGTAGTATGTGACTAATATTTAAAATTTTCATGTTTTACAAATTTTAGTGGTTTGTGATTAATATATTTTTTTTTGGAAAATTTTTATCTTTATAATTTTTAAGGCAATTAAATTTTATAAAGATTAAAATAAGATAATATTTAAATTTTAGAGACTTGTAATATAAAAAAATTTAAGGACAAATTTGAGAGATAGGTAAGCTCTTAGAGAAAAATTATTTTCCAATTTTTAATTACTGACTGCAAGTGTCTTTTGACGAGTGTATTGATTCATTTTATGCATGAAAGTGATTCATGGATATCATTTAATGACAATTCAGAGAGGGATTATATTTAGATCTAATTTTTATACCAAATTTTTTGCATTTCTACTTTTTAACATTTGATATTTTAACAAATTTATAAGTGTTAAGGTGGATTGATTGCAAATGTTTGATTGTTTCTATGCTATTTAGGATGCTATATGTTTGAATCAATCAAGAAAGAACCTTTCTGTCACGGAATTATTTTGGGGGTTATTTTTTGGAATAATTGAAAAGTTCTCAATTTAGTTTCAAATTATTTAAATGATTAAAATGATCCCCAACTTTTTTATAAAAGTCTAAATTAGTCCAACTTTATTTTTCAATCCATTTTGGATGAAAAAATTCATGAACGGAATCTTAGTAGTTTGTGAATATTTATCAAAATATTTTAATATTAAAATTAAAAAAATATCTGTTAAAAATAGTTTGCTATACATCTTGATGTTTTATTTGCTATTAGAAAAGAATATGTTGTATCAATCGTTTTTTTGGTAAATTTTTCTTCTATCAAAAGACTCCAACAATCATAGTGCATTTTTTTCAGTTAAATTTATGTGATCAAGATTTATTCAAAAGATGCTTAAGTATTGTTGAATGGAAATCAATAATAAAGGATGTGATAGTTTCTCTTAAAAGATTGCAACTTGTGAACTTATGGAGGCTACCAAAACGATAAGGAAATTGTTGGCTGTAAGTAGGCGTTTGGCCACTGTTGATAGCATAAAAATCTACAACATGAGTCATGTATGGTTCAAACCTATGGTATTTTCTGGAAACTTTTGCCTGTGCAAAAATAATTCTTGTAGATTTTCATTTCTTGTTGGTAAACCCTAGTGACCTGCTACATCAATTAAACAAAAATACACTTTTTTAATTGAAGATTTGGAGGAAGCGTACATAAGCTTCTCATATGGATTTAAGAACACACTGGAATTTGTAATGTTTGCCAACTGAAGAAATTCTTAAATGGTTAACATATTCTCATAAATGCTAACACATTTTCAAAGTGTCTAGTAAGCAGATATGGAAAAATCATAAAGAAATTTGTATTCTGTCAAAGACAAGCATATCCGATCATGTTCTATAAACATTTCTAGGAATTTTATGTCATTATTTTGATAGTATATATGATGAGGGATTAAGATGGTGAGGAGGAATTATGTAAATGAAATGGGAGGAAAAAAATATATGGCAAGAATGAAAATAATTTAAGAAATTAAAGGATGATGATGTAGAAGAAAACTTAGAAAAGATGATGGAGATGAGAAATAATAATAAATAATGAAACTTAAATATTTTTATTTATTCGAAAATTTGAATTATTAATATAAATACAATATATAAATAGTCATCTATTTTAATTTAAATTTTTTATTTTGAAGGAATCTTAAAGAGAAAATACAATTATTTAAATACACTTGAATATATAAATAATTAAAAAGATTTTAGTAAGGGGCAATCAATTCTATATAAATTTAAATTTCAAAAATCCCTTTAATCTCTTTAGTTGCAACATAACTTGCAAACTTGTTTCCTCTTAAAATTCAAAATTTGAATTAAATTTTATGCACCAAAATTGCAATATAATATTATGATAATAGTTTTGTAACTTTTCCAAAATTGCTATTTCGAAATTTGCATTAAGTAAAAATTTTAAATTTATCATCATGATAATATTATTGTGACTTGCAAAAAAATGTTTTCCTCCAAAATCTATTTAGTGCAGATATTAGCTATATGCCCACCTATTGTTAACATGTCAATTCTTGAAAGCATATTTGTACATATTTTGCCGCTATAAAATTTTCTTTGGTCTTGCATCAAACGTGAACATAATTCTCCATAATTCTCTGCCTAAACACCTTATTGATAAATATTTTCCATAAATGTTTATTCTTGAACTCATAAATCAAATTACTAGTCACTTTTCAAATTAAGAAAGCTTTATATAGAATTGTCTAAAAATTGAGTTTTTGAAATTTGGTGTACCTCTTTTTCTTGCATTATTTTTATGCTGTTGATGATTACATCAATGTAAAATTATTACAGAACGTGTTTTCTTTCTGCATCAATATGTAAATGATACATAATTATGTCTGAATAAACTAGTTAAATTTGAATTCAATAACATAGATATACTGAAATATTTCTTTGGAATGGCATTAGCAACATCGAATGAATTTGGTTGTTATATTTATACCTTTGTATTATATTATGAACTTTTTTCTATCATTCATTTGACCTTTGATTCGAACTGAGTTGGTGGGAGTGATGATCCCTGACCCAAATTCTTTTTATTGTGATTTCTGAGAATGGGAGAAAGTGATTCTTTCATATTTTCACCTTTTCTGAGAAGCTTTAAATATATCTATAAATATCACAGGGGTTTAGGGCTAGGCGATAGTTGTGATGCTTCAGCTATTGTAGTCTTTGATTGCCTCCCCTTTTCTTCTTTATCCTTCCTCCTCAAGATGTACTAGTTGTAATACTTTGTTCTTGCATAGTGATGATTTTCTCCTCTGTATCCTATTCTTTGCTTGATTTGAATTTTTCATGTAATTCTTGTGTCCTTGTTGCTATTTTTTGTTGTGTGATTCTATTACTATATTGTTCCAACATTTTTCAACGCATGCAAGCATATCCTTGATTTAGCTAAGGAGACATAGTTACTTGGGTACGAAGAAACAAGGTGATTATTGTTTATGAGCCATAAAATGATCAATGGGAAGGTTAGTATATCCCACAATAAAATCAATTTTGCAATTTTGTAAGCAACTTGATATGGATAACATTTTCTTACCAAGCTCAAGGAAATTGTTGAAAAGCACACAGATTGATACTGCATGGCACATGGTTATTCAGTTTAGAATATTATGTATTTCATTTATTTAAGGGCTGTTTTACCTAAGAAAATTTGAGAAATTTGAGTGTGTAATCAGATTACATTATTGTTGTTTGGTAATTTTTCAGAAAATTTAAGATTTTTTGTTTGAAATGAAGTAATCCAAGAGTGACGTTTTGAGTAGATTATGTGGGTAAGATTATTCCAATTTTTTTTTGAAATTTAGGTTTCTCAAAGGAAATAAATAGGAATGGTTCGATTGTTCGAACGAACGATTTGACGATTCGATAATTGGTCGATCGGGCGATCGTACGAACGAATCGTTTGAATCGTTGTTGGAGAAAGAGGTTTCACGTCGCAGTCGCTCGGTTTGCGGAGGTTTTCTAGCTTTTCACGCCTCGTTCGTTCGGCTTCTCCACCGAAACAATGTAATCGCTAGTTACGCCCTATTTGGGCGAAACTGCATTACGTCATCCCGTATACAAGTGCAAAATTGAATTACACTGTAAAAGTTTTTCACTGTTTTGCTTCAAATCAAACACAAGTAATCTCACTTTATCCCAAAAAATTCTACTTTACCCTTAATGTAAACTACATTTACTCAACATTATTTACTCACGATAAAAATATTCTCCCAAGTTCGTACTTGTCTAACAAATAATAGGTTTAATAATTACATTTTCATGCTGTCTGAGCTCATTTGTCTGTTAGATCAGTGCCAGTGGTCTCTATTTTATTTTTAAATGTTTTTTATCAAATTCTAACCATGCAGAGTAGCGTTTTTCCTTATACTTTCATGCAGATAAGGAAATCCTACGTTCGTCCAAAATTTTAACACATCATGTTTTTTTGTTGCTTTATATCCATGCGCAATGCCAATGATTTATGTTATAGCAGGGATAGGGAATAATAATCATTATAGTATTCTTTAATTCTTCAAAAGAAGAAAATTAAATCCTTAAAATTTTGCACTCTAATTTTAAAGAATCTTTTTATAGCATTGTATATCGTTTGTTAAATATTTGGTTTATTTTAGAGTGATTATCTGTCATGTCAGTCAAAAAATATGTGCATCTTTACATATAACACTTATATTTTTATATAAAACATGTCATTTTATAAAAAAACAAGATGATATGATGGCATATTCAAATGTTGAATTTGCCTGCTAAGATTAGTTGTGAACTTCTGTTGTGCTGTAACAGTGGCCAAGAGGATCATTTTTAAGGAAGAAAGGATTTCATTAATCTCTTGTCCTTTTTTTTGGAAATTGGTTGTGATTAAAACGTTATGATCATCATGAAATAGGACACTGGCTGGGGATGGTCTGATTATGGATCGTATTACTTGATATATACATATGTATCCTCCTCTGTTGCCTGTTGGGCTCACAGGAGAGTTAAACGAGTTTGCTACTGACAGCATGGCTGCAAGTGTTTAAGAATTGGTTCACAAAAAATGGAATGTTTTGGAATATTATGGTGAGCTTGAGTGTTAACCAACTCCTTGAAGAATGTTGTTGATACGAAGGATATGCAAACATGGGATTGATATTTAATTCTTAACGGACTTTATTTCGCATCCCTCTCATAAAGTTGTTCAATATCTTACTCGTACTTCTTTCCAAAGCTTCTTCTTTAGGAAATCTTTAGGAAAATCATCTGCAGGAAAATTTGCGGTGAAAAGCCCATCTTCTTCTGTGTATTTGAAAAGGACAGCCGATGCATTCCATAGTCAAGAACCAAAAAGTTCAGATATTAATCATTTATGGGGATGATTTTAGTTTGAAGCTGACTTTCGATATTTAATGAATGTGGGACTTACGTTTACTAACACTGAACTTCATATATTCCGATGCCTCTTCTGACTAGTAGTTTAAAGGAACTCTTGGGTCAGGCTGGTTGCAGAGAAGCTCTTATTTCTGCAATATTATAATTTGGGGTAGTGTTCTGGCTCTTTTACATGCGGGTGGTCAGCCGTTATTTGCTGGTGAAAGGAACAATGCTTCTTATATGTGTATATATAAACTTGTGCAGGGTGCGAAAATAATGGATCCCGGGATATTATGTGGGGTACGCAGCAGTGTTATTTTTTCATTATTATTGGTAGCAACTCCAACGGTGGGGCGCGATTTCTCTCCTCTGTTTTGAAGAACTGCTGATTCCTTCCCAGCTCAGGAAACTAAATGATTGAAAGTAAACATTTGAATTTGGTTTAGCTAAGAAGACTGAGAACACCATATATTGAACTGCTGATACTGCCTTTTTTCTGGGGCTTATTTTTGATACCCAGTTGCCTTCTGCTCAATAGTGACACTGCAAGGATTATTTATGGTTGAGTCTAGTAGCAGGCTTCTGCAAATAGGACAGAAATGCCTCATAAGGATGTTTAAAAGGGCATTATAAAATTCTGGAGGAATTGCTGATTCCCAGCTTGATATACATAGAAGGATTCTTTGCATGACTGGTGTATATAACATAGTTAAAAATTGAGCTCCGATCACTTACCGGCGGGGCCATTGCAAGGATTCATTCGGCTATTTCTATCACAAGGCAGTCTCTAACTGTTTATCATTCGGCTATTTTTCTCTTTCCTTTCCAGGGTATGTGCTGCGCTCAGACTCCATTTCGCCTCCGCGCAGGCTAAGGGCGGACGAAGGGTACTTCGAACCGGATTTTGGGAACCTTCGTGGCTCGCAGTTTGGTCGCGGACTGCGAGGAAGGGGAGGCAGCCGATTTCGAGGCGCCTCTCCTGCTTTCGGGAGGGGCGGCGGTAGGCCGTTCACTAGAGGATTCAATTCATCTGCGCGGGTGATGCCGTCCTTCGAAGGAGAGTTTGTCCATAGAAACGATCCGAATCTATCGCCTAGGGAAGGCGACTGGATATGCCGGAACCCCTCGTAAGCTCGCATCTTACCTCAACTTTAATAAGGTTGCCATCGTGCTTTGTTTTAATTCAATTTAGTCCAAGCAGATTTTTGAAGTTGCTTTAATTTCAATATAATTTATGTATAGGTTTTTAGCTTTTTTCCACTAAACTCTTCGTACTTTGATATTGAAACCACTTCAATATTTTTTAGCTTGCTTTTTTCGGGTCCCGGCATGGGCCGTTGTTGTGCAGGTGTGGAAATCTGAATTTCGCACGGCGAACTTACTGCAACAATTGCCAGAAGTGCCGATACATGGACGAGCCATATGTATTGGATCGCAGCCCGGTTCGCAAGGGTTATGCCGGCCCTCCTCCGCGCCGCAGTTTTTCGCCTCGGTCGCCGGCTTTGCCGGCCGAGCGCAATCCGAGGAGAGATTTCGACGGATACAGATCCCCACCCACACGAGGCTGGGACGGCGCAGATGCGTTTGATGCTGTGAGCGCGGTTCCTCTTAGACGCGGAGGCAAGTTTATCAACCACCATGCTAGGAGGGATCATAGGATGGACTTTCGCGAGGATGGTTTTAGGGTAAGTGGCAGGAGATCCGATTGGCCTGCCGCCCCCTCCGGCGGCGGCCGGGGGGATGTGTTTGTGTCTGAAGGCAGAGCGAATCGTCACCCCCCGTCTCCCCGCGATCGATGGGATCAGCAGAGTGCAAGGGGGAGGAGTCGGTCTCCTTTGGGCGGCGGCCGATTTCCGAGAGGCGGCGATTCCTTTGTGGGCCCTCGAAGTCGGGATGATCGCCGCCGCTATGATCGGCCATACGCTGAAAACGGACGGGCGGATGGCTTCGATCCAGGCGACGGCCGAGTCTATAGGCGCATGGTTTCCCGAGGGAGGAGCCCTGCCAGCATATTTTAGATGGCCTTGAAAACCTTTTTGTTGAAATGAAACCTGATGTTTTGAGAGAATCTTCTCTCCGTGCTTTTGTTAGGGCTTTTTTTTTATATTTTGCTCGTGTTAGCGAGTTTTTATACTTCTTTGGTGTAAGATAAGTGGTGTTCCTGCTGGGGATTATTATTATAATTATTATTATTATTATGGAATAATCATCTCTATGTGCACCAAACCTACGTAACTATCCTCAAATCTTGCCATTTTGCAAAATTAACAGTCTTTCCTCTCTTGTTTCAGTACTGTTTTCTTAATTTGTATTACTTTTCAAAATCTTTTTAATTTCTCTTAGCTTGCCAATTAAATGTACTACGTTAGGCTTCTAATAACAAGCTTAGTGACGAGTCATTTAGTGGCATGGCACCCAACTTTTTGTATTTGCTAAGCAATGTTAAAATCAAAACTAGCAGCCTAATCCCTTTTTAATCATAAATTAAGAATGATTACAGAATTTGTAAATACAGACCTTTCATGCTACTTTTGTAAATAATAATAATAATAATAAAACAAAGAGTAAATTTATGGTAACTATTAGCATTAACGTAACTAGTCCTTTCCGAAATGTATACATCAGTGTATATATATATATATTCAGAGTGAAACCGTCAAATGGAAAATAGTAACATTAAAAACAATTTTGAGATAAATTTATTTACAAGTGGAATTTCATGTCTCAAATTATTCATGGAATGGAGTTCAGCCCTTCTTTGGCATCGCAGCAAGTCTGGTGTACATCCTAGCCATTGACTGATAGCCCCTAATATCACCGGATCGAAGAAGATTGCCTGCGAAATAATAATTAAATAATAACAATATAAGTAAAAAGGAACAAGGGGTATATATATAATATTATACCAGAATCACAATTGAGAGGGCTATCAGGCTCGGGATGGGCCATCAACGCAATTATTGCTCTACAAACAGATTGTAGAGTCCAAGCAGGACTCCAAGCATTCTTCAAAATATCCAGGCAGATCTCCCCTGTCTGCATCAAATGAAATGAAATTAAATGCAGATTACTTTACAAGGAAATAATATATACATACATAGGATGCAACCCTGAACCCTAGTCTTCAGAGCTCATGCACCCCATTTTCTATCAATCATCAAATCATTTAAGATGGCATTCTGTCGGTTTATCCTTTTGCGTATAACCCACTCATCCACCTTAATATCATCGTCTTTGTGAAAACTACTTTATCAGCAAGTTTCTTCTTTGTTGGCAAATAATATATCCCCATATTACTTTGCTAGCCTAATAACCACTCCATAGAATTTTCCAAGATCATTCAAGGATCGCTCATTTCATCCAGCCACCTTTAACATCAATCACAAAGACACTCGTGTGGAAAGGGAATGCTTTTCCTTGCTTTGTTTTAAAATGTGCCCATAACTGTATTAGAAATGAGGCTAAGCCTTGGGAGTATTATGTGGCACAAAGCTACAGCAACCACTATTTCCATATTCTTATCAAAGTAAGGGTTTCTAAATGTTTTATGCTAATACTTTCGGCTTCAAACCATATTTTAATTTGAATATCAATGCTTTTCTAACGAGTTGGAAACACTCGCAATTATATTACCAGCAGTCACATTAGAGTGAATACCTTAATCCTTATTGTTTAGCATATTTGGGATGAAAGAAATATTAGTTGCGAGCACTTTGTTTTCCTTTAGCTCTACTCTATAACTTGGAAAATTTTAAATTACATTGAGATGGCCGTTAATGCCAAGATCTTTGATTCTCATAATTTCAAGGGAGAATTGTGGGCATAAGAACTATTTTAAAATTCCTTACAACCGAGTGGTATAGATGGCAGAAGCCTGCTCAGGGTGTTTTTTAACTCAATGTGAATGGTTGTTTCAAGAAAAAATTCTAAGATAGCTGTTATTGTTGGCATTATCAGAGATCATAATTATGATAATGTGGTTCTTGGTTTTTTTCAAAACGTGATGGCTACCTCTTCCTTATTTTGCTGAGAATAATGCTCTTTTGTTGGGCCTCACTAAATGATCTGGGTATCCAAAATGTTTGAATAGAAAGTGAAGCTCTTACTCTTACTCATATGATTAATACGGGCTCAAGGGTGATAGTTGTTATTTATTACATAGAATTCATAATTTACTCGCTGGCTTTACTTTTACTATCACCCATATTTGGGGAAAAGGTAATGCGGCTGCAAACTGGTTTGCTAAACAGGGCACAAATATTGAGAATATTACAGTTTTTTATGAAGCTGAGCTTCCCTCTTTTCTAAAACCTATTTGCATTCTAAACCTGATTCAATTAACTTATATCAGGAAATAATCCTCTTATATCTTTTCCAATCTCTTTCTTCCTCTGGCACTTATGATCCTAATTAATTCAGGTTTAACTGGCTTATTCCCTGGGTGGTTTGGCTGAGTAAACTTCCCAGGTTGCAGTAGATGAGTTCAAGTGAGTTTCCCTCTTTTCTAAAACCTATTTGCATGCTAAACCGGATTCAATTATCTTATATCAGGAAATAATCCTCTTCTATCTTTTCCCATCTCTTTCTTCTTCTGGCACTTCTGATCCTAATAAATTCAGGTTTTTTTGGCTTATTCCCTGGGTGGTTTGTTGGCTGAGTAGGAACTTCCCAAGTTGCAGTGCCAAAGCTCAAGTGGCGGAACTGGGGGTCAGTGAATCTGGTTTAGCTCTTACTCCTCCACGCAACCAGTTCAAAGCCTTCATAATCCCTCCCCTTCTCTTTATTTCCTTGCTTTGATTAGAGTTTGGGTTTGGCTTTTATTTTGTTTATTTCAGGGGGCTCTGACATGTTCTAGGAGGGGGGCGGTACCCTTTGCTGTTCTCAGATGGATGATGCTTGTCTCTTTTGCAGGAGTGTTCAAAATCTAGTGCTGTGTAGTCCCTGAAGCAGATGAAGCTGCTGTTGCATACCTCAGACTTTGTTTTTTGGAACTGCAGCCATATGCCTACTGTTTGAGATCTCCTGGATATTGCTGTACCTTATGGGTGTTTGATTGGGAATTTTTCTCCAGGCTGCTGTTCCTTTAGCTTTAAGTCTTATCTAATTTGGAATTTCTTTTAGCTTTAAGTCTTATCTAATTTGGAATTTCTTTTAGCTTTAAGCCATATGCCTACTCTTTTTGATTGACATGGTCCTCAATAATTTTCCTTGAGATAAATGCTTCTATTATGATGAAACTCACACTTAATATATTTTCTATTTTAGATCTATTAATACAAAATCTTTTAGATTCTGAAATAGTTCTCCACAACTCAACTTTTTGCTTTAACCCCATTCCTAATCTAATCAATTAAGAGATTGTTAAATATGAACTAAGAGCATAACCTTGGTTCAATTCAATAATAACAAGAAAAGGATTAGGCAAGTCACCTTGTGATCGAACACATTTTACAACCCATTATTCATATCTAAAATAACATTAATATAAGACATACAAATTCTTTTTTCTTTTTAAACTCTCCAAACCATTTCTCTTAATACTTAATCATAATCCATTTCAAAATGACAAAGGTTAAATGAAGATCTAATCTTTGCCTAACTTTCTCCAGCAATTTTATTCTTAAATGCATGATCTCCACGTTAAATTAACTTGGCATAAAACTAAATTTATTTTGTAAAGTATTTAAATATCTTAACTTTTAATTTTGACTAGTTTATATATCTGTATCTACATCTCTCTCTCTCTCTCTATATATATATCATTTAACAATTCTAATTTTTCATACAAGTCATTGTAAATTGCAAGCATATCATTAAAATATGTTATATTGGATTGAGAAGTTAGTTATATTTCATCCAACAAATTATTATTCTTGTATTTAAACCATTTTATAGCAATTTTTTCTGTAACATTAATCAAGACATCTTGTTCTACCACCAAGCATATTTACTATTATGCGCTCTCTGTAGATTCTTCAAGTCTATTTTAGTTGCTTTGTAAATACAATTAACAACTAAGTTTCATATAAGATTGGTTTCACCCTCAAATTTTCATTCTAAGTTTTAAACTTCACTTCTAAGAATATCAATACAGAACTTCTTAAGATTATCTTATCTAGTCTTCAAACACAACTTAAATTTAGTGATATTTTTACTCCTTTTTATAATCTAAAGCCAATAATTGATGTTGAGTTGTCAAAAAATCACATGTAGCAATCATGAAATTCTTGCAAAATAAACAATCCCTTTACTTTAAAAAACTCATTTAATTTTCTTAAATATCAATCATTAAATTTTAATTAGTAAGCAATAATTTAATCTTTGCATAAATAAAAAATAAGAAAAGTTGCCAAACCTTAAAATGCACGTTCGGATGGAAAATTTTAGTCAAAAATCGAACTTGGGGAGGAAGCAAAGGATATTGCTCGGGAATAGCAAATGCTAGTTGGAAAACCCCACCTTCATATGGAGTTTCTGAAGGTCCCTGCATGCATTAAACAAGTATTTTTTAGTTGCTAAATAATAGTTCCTTACAAAATTTAAGAAAAAATATTACCTTTATGAGAGCAGTCCATTTAAAAATGTTGGAATCATCACAAACTAACTGTATGTCCGGATCAGCTGATTTCTCTCGCTGCACCTCTTTATACTCCTTGAAAAGTCTTGCTCTTGATGCCTATTCAAAACAAAAAGAGAGAGCTACGTGGATTCATGGATATTTTGTACATAAACTTAAGATGCATGCCAGGGTCAAGGATCACTAGTATTATTTTTTAGCTCCCTTCTACTTCACTCGCAAATTTATTTTAAGATTTTGGAAGTGCCTCTATTTAGTGGCTTTGAATAGAAATCCTAATAAGGAATTGTTGTTTGCATTATGATGCATGCTAAATTTTACATGTGGCTGTCAAGGGCTACACAATGTTTAAGCATTGCAGAAAAATGCAAACAAACCATAGCGAGGATGGACGCTGATAAGAATATGATTGCAGTTTTCGTATTCTGCACATGCGCTTATGAACGTTTTATAAGAAAAACATCGGAAGAAAAGAAATTAATGAAAAGAGATTCTGACCTGCATATTTCAGCCTGCTAGATCTTGTAGAACTAAAAGTAATTTTTTAACTGCAAGAAATAGTTTCTTGATTTTCAGTAACAGCATATTTTAATTAAATTCAATCTAAATCAAGAGAATAAACAGAATTCACAGAAAATAATGAAACTAGTAACAGATGCAGTAAGAAGTATTGCAGAATTAAAGGTCTATAACTATATATAAAATAGCATGACATGAGCATCAATATTCCTTCAAAGCTGATGAGTAAAACTGCAACCATAAAAATTTAAAACTATTGCCAGGTAAAAAAAGACAACATTTTTAGTGCGCACGATTAAGGGCTGTTTGATTTTTTTTTTTAAAATAACTTTTTTATAAGGGAATAAATCAGACCAATTACCTTCTCCAATTTTTCTAATTTCCATCAGCATCTCTATATTGAAGTTTAAACAAAATCAACACTTTTTTCCTTGCAAATCTCTTCTTATATTAGCTATCATGCCCTATCCACCTTCATTCCTTTTTTCCTTGTATAAAATCAAGAATTGCAATCTAGCTCATCCCCCTCCTTTCTTTCCTAACATTCACAACAACCTTAGTCAACTACTGATTGAGATTTTTCTGTGTTTTTATAGCAGCCAATGTGCATGTGAACATTCAATGTATTTAACTGACAACATCCCAAATTGCTTGAACAATTTGAGTGATTCGAGTGGCAAAATTATCTTGCTAGTCTTATGTGACAATTTTGAATCATACGGTCTTGTTAAGGAAGCATAATGAGTTGGGGATAAGTAATCTTGTAAAGTTAAGCTCAAGCCAATTAATTTTTAAGAATAAAATGATTTCACATTATATATAAATTTCATATCCGAATAATGCAAATAATTAGAAATTTCAAGAAAATATATTAAATATTATGAGAAGGCAAGAAAATCATAGTTATACTTACTAAATTTATATAGAATCATGTGTTTTCATATTATTTGTGTATTTTATAATAACAATGCTAGAAAAGCTAGCCGAGCTAACGAGTCAAGTTGAGGTTGGCTCAATCATGACTTTTTAACTCACCGAGTTCAATTCAATAGCTAGTCTATCTATTCAAGCTCAAGTAGCTCATAAGTCAGCTTGACTAGTTACACCCCTAATTGGGGCTCCAAACTATTTAAGCAGTAACTCCATGACAGTTAACAATCAGAGAACTTTAAAGACAGATGCTTCTCCAAACAACACCAATTCTTTTGTTAGATTCTGTAGGGAAGTAAAAGAAAAACACAAGGTAAAAGAAAATAAATAGACTAGTGATGCATAGAATTGTTGAAATAATAATTAAAAATAAAAATAATTGAACCCTTTTCTTTTGCTGAAAAAATAATGGTATTTTGAATACAAAACAGTCTTGTTGTAATATCTAGGTCTTTCATAAACACAATTTAAAGTGATGAACGACACAGCAGCACAAGTCATGATAAAGAAAATTCATATAAACATCTAAAAAGATGCTTTGCATAAAATAAAAAAAAGATTCATACTTAGCATATGCAGCAACAGCACATAGCCATAAATATGTGAAATAAAACTTTAGTGAATCAATAGAACCTTAAAGTTTTCAATCATGCAAAACTTTGACATCAACTGACAGAATGAAACATGTATAGTTGCAATGATAGTAGCTAATCTAGGGTTCAACAAAACTTCAAGGAATTAAAAAAAAAAAAAAAAATTAAAACAATGAAATAATATATATTGCATTGTTTGCTACTACAGCACCTATGAACAATTCAACCAGATGTAATCTTCATAATATGAGAAAATTTCACAATGAACGAGTGCACACACGTATAGTTTCTAATTCTAATTATTAAGGTATATAAAGCAAATGCATACGACAAGCAATGATTATGACAAACAAACAAATTTTATAATGCAATATCAATATCACAAGCAGCTTCTTAACATCATAACATCACATAAAAATAATGTCAGTAAAGATAAAAAAATATGAACTTATTTTCAATGATTTGGCGTATGGCGATGTTCATAATCCATCATAAAAAAATTCAATAATTAATCATCTGCATGCTAACTCATCCATAGTGTATCTTCAAGCAGAAATTATTCACCATTCATTTCTCATAATACATCATATACATGATCAGTTTGTCAACATGCTTTGAACAAGAGAAAAGTTTCACCACTTTTTAAGGTTACTTTATGGATCTAAGAACTCTGACTACCTAATTATATTAGCAAAAGGGTATCACCAGCATTTACATCCATCACGCACGAGCATAAATATATAGAAGATATTTCATGAAGGCATCTAGCTAAGTACTATAACAAATATTTTATAAGAAATGTAATCAAAACTTAATTCATCTTAAAATAATTTGCATTGCAAGCATAAAACTAATTCACATCAACTAAAATAATACACAAGATAAATAAGTAATGCAATTATATGAATCTTTTCAGGATTACAAAATAAATACAATAATTAGCATGACAAACTATTAACATATCATATGCCATTATGCATGGTCATAAAGCATCTAGTATGCTCAAAACTTACCATGAAAGGAATAATTAAATTTGTACTACATATTAACAATATACTAAATATTAAGGTTATTATTAACCTTTACAACTAAAAGTATTAACTACAACTTTTTTTATTAAATGGAAAGAGTCAAGCATATAAAAAATAATGATTGAGGTAACTAACTACTTATAGGATTACATAAAGATAATTATTGCTTCAAGCAATTGAATTCACTGTAAAATAAATTAAAATAAAAGAGACAACAAGGCTTGCAACTCAAGAGCTGCAAAATTAGGTTAGAGAAAGCACATGCATAAAAAAGGCAAAACTGCTTGGGTAAGGTGACCAAATGTTGTAATAACAATCAAGACGAGAAGTAATGAACATGTTTTAGCATAGTTAAAATAATTAAGTGGCACAAAGTGAATAAGTGAAAAAGTGAATTGCGAAGATGAAAAAATAATATGGCAAAATTAGCGAACGGGTTGAGGACTCATTTCACAAGAAATTGAATTCATTGTAAAATAAACTAATATAAAAGGGAGAATGAGGCTCGTAACTCAAGAGCTGCAAGCTAATTAGGTCTGAGCAAGCACATGCATGAAGAAGGCAAAATTGCTTGGGTAAGGCAACCAAAGGCATCTCATGTTGTAATAACAATCAAAAAGAGAAAAAACAGGTCTTAGCAAATTAAAATAATTACTAAGTGTCGCAAAGTGAGAAAAAGTGAAATGAGAGGATGAAAAAATAATATGGCAAAGTTAGCAGTTGGGTTAAGGACTCAATTCACAATGGATGAAGGTCACGAGACTAATAGGAAAGTTTGAATCTTCCTTTTTTAAGAGTGCATTTTTAAAATATTGTTCATTGCACTAATCTAATAAATAACATTATTTGTAAAATTTCTAAATAGGTGGTTTTATGTCAATCCAAGCTTTTAAAATGCCAAAATAAAATATTTCTTGGATTTGCTTAAAGATTGTTTTGCTTAGAGTTATTAAGATGCTAAAATTATTCATATATTAATGATACTTGCGGTCATTGTTTATATGTATGATTTAATGTTATTCATATAAATAAGACTATTATTATCAAAATTTTTGTTTAGCACGATATTATCATTAGAATTCAAGACACCTATAATGAAATGGCCACTGTATCAATAACTTGATATCTACAAAATATTGTGTATTTTGGTTCAATAAATGATTTTCCCTCACAATTTCCTGCTTGACATTACCAATGACAAGTAAGGACAGTTATTTTGAATTTAAGGTTCAAGAGCTTCAACAGAAAACTTCAAAATTGAACTCCCTAATGCTCTGGTCCCTGCTAATGGAATGGCATTGGCAATGCAACCATTCATGTAGATTCCATAAAATTTTATGGATTATATCTTTGTTAGTTTGTCCACTACATGTGAGCATCATTTTCAACAACTTTTAAAGTATAATCCATGAAATTTTTATAATTGTTAAGATAACATGTCAACAAACCAAAAAATATGTATTGCCTAATAACATTATGGTGCAGTTTGGTTCCATATTATCCACCACCTATTATGTAATGACATTTTATAATAACATGCAAATAACAAGTAATTAGTTTGCTGCTATATTATTTGTTGTCGGAACAATTATAAAAGCTTATAAAAGCTATCAATGCTCATGAATATTCAGAAAGCACAGGATTTTGCACAACACTCAAATGTCCAAACTTCAGTTTTGTGGCCTCTCACAAGAGAAAATAGAGATTCCCAAGATATTACAATACTTGACTAACAGTGATATATTATGGAACAGTTGGTTTCTCTAATTTTTATCTGTCTAGCAAAATGTGGGGGTGAGATTACAATTTTGAAAAAAACATAACTTAATATAACTAAATTTTAGGAAGTGCAACTTTACCGAGAAAAGCATATCTAAGTACCTAGAATACAACAGCATTGAGGCAAATAAACATAGACATAATAATAACACTAACATCAAAATAGTATGACATCTTAATAAAGCTGATATCATAATAGTATGGTATATTATTAATATTGGCATCCAATAACATGAAGATGTCTATCAACCATAAGCCCACAAATAGAATCAAGATGTCAACTAAACAATCTGCCAGTAAATTATCCCAAAAAGTAAGCATAAATCAAACCAATCTGCGCAATTGGTGATAGATAAAGTTAAACAGATACATTAACCAAACCCCACCCTCAAAACATACAAAAAGTAAGAAGTATTCTGCTTTAACATGAACTAGTGAAGCATGCTTTGCCAAAGTTGAGGGAGATGCAACATAGGAAAAATTCAATCAGATCAACAGTAAAAGAGGTACGATGATGAAACATGAAAACCCTAAGAAAATGGGGGGTGAGGCAAATAGGATTGGAAAGAAAATACAATTCCATGATGTTGCTAAATTTTCAGTTCTTCGAATAAATATGAATTATATTAAAAAGATATTTGTAAATTTTGAATTGAAACAAAAAGTAAGTATATCTGTCGGTTATAGATGTATGCATGCCTTGGAATACTAAGGGATACTTCGTTGCATATCATGAGCAAAATTATTAAGATAACATATTGTTCATATAATATGTTATTTATATAGCAGCGCAATTCAAATAACAATCCCTATTTTCTTTAGTGTTATTAAAATAGCAATTGTCAATGCTATTTTGACTATTTAGGTTTGATCAAGTGTTATTATCAATTATGCTTCATGAGGCGAGATGTTATTGATACGCATTATACATGCACAATCAAATCAAATGACAAATCAAGCACAAAAGACATGCTTTAATATAGTTATAAACCAAATAAATGGCAGTTCTAACCCTAATTATTACACAAAAAAATCATACAAACCACTTACTATTCGAGAATAAACCTTCATAACATTTACATATATATATATATATATATATATATATATATTGAAAAACCATTGAAAAAATGAATTGTTGGCACAAAAATTCTAGCATAATAATTTCTAACATAAAATATATTCACTAAATATGTGTGGTAGATCACGAGATAAGAGAATAGGGTACAAGAATAGAAGAGATGAATCACGCATCGAAAATGGGCGTGAGATGAAGAGCTCGTGGTTCTTTGCGGATAAAATACATGGAAAAAAATCTACAGCTGAAGAGCAAACAAACTTCCTAGTCAAAAACAACATGGAGTTGAATTATTGTGCTCTACCATAATAAACTCTAATGATGAAGAAAATAAAGCAACCTCTCTAAAAGACTTGACGTGATCGAAAATGGTGAGACATTTGCAATTGGAGTCAATTTCATGAACTTTGGGCAGATTATGAAGCTTAACTTTTGTCCATTAATTAGTTTGTGTAGCTAAACTCTATTATGAAATATACATAAACAAATATGATAGATTTCTAAAGAATAATCATTGCATGTCACTCAAATTTGTTTATTAATTATACATGTAAGTTTCATTAAAAAATGTGAGTGACATGCAATGACTATTCTATAAAATCTATCATATTCATTTTTTTAATTAATTATGCATGTATGTTTTATGTAACCAACTCCACTTAGTGGGACTAAGGCCTAGTCTCATTGTATTTATACATGTATGTTTAAACTTTAAAAAATATAAAATTTATATCAAATTATAAGCATAGTTTATAATATTAATAAATCTCCTCATTATTTAATAAGAACTAATGTTTTTAAATTCATAGCAAAAGCTTTTTAAATTTTCATATTCAATGCAAAGTTTTGAATAATGAATATATACCACAAAATTATATTAAATATTTATGTCTCATTTAATCAACTCAATTATATAAGAATTTATAATAAAGATGTAATTTAAAAAGTGTTAAATATGAGAATAAAAATGCTGGTGACATGCTGCATACAAAAATATATATATTTAAATTGATTGTTTAAAATTAAAATAATAACACAAAAATAAAAGTTTGAGTTAATTTTTTAAGAAAATAGTTGGTGTTAAATAGTAATTATGAAAGTCTACTCTTATACATATTAACACTTAAAACAAAATATATATGTCTAGACTTTATGATTATCTATTATATATATAACATTATTTTAAAAAAAAAATTAAATTTTGAAGCATCAATAAACTCTCCAACACAAATAAAAGAAAATCTTAAAACCTCATCAACCATATTCATCTATGCTTAGTACAGAATACTAAGGGGTCATTTTGTATACAAGATTCCTGAGGTAAAGAAATGTAAATCCCATGATTTACAAATTTAGGGTATTTGGCATATAGGATTTTTAGAGTAACGTAAAATAGCAAGGTAAAAGTTTTACAAAACTACAAATAGAAGTTGTGTACGTGGAGCTCCCCACTTCTTCTTTGCCTCGCAGAAGACACTCCGCAGCGGATGCCTTTGTCATCACCAATTCATAGTCACATGTTTGAAGCTTCTTCTTCATCTTCTCCGACATCGATTTCGTCTTCGTCATCGTCAATTTGAAAGATTTTCAATGATTTGTCGTCGTCTTCACCGGTTCGCAAAAGTTGATGCTTCAATGGCTTCAATTTGCAAAGAGTTGTCGTCCTCATGATTCGTAGGAACCGTCATCTTTGTTGATTTGCAGTCAACCCCTTTGCCCCTGAGGCGACCTCGCCGACAAGGATAGGTGACCAACCATTTATTTTTTCTCTTACTAATGAAACCTTGTTCTTCTTCTTCTTCTTCTTCGCTTCTCACTTCTTAACACAACAACTTAACATTGGAGGAAGTACAGATCAAAAGTCAACAACTTCGATTGGAAGGATTTTGATAATTTTCTTTTTTAATTTCTTCTTGCATTCCATTCCCTCTTCTAATGCAGCATTTTAACCAATTTCAGAAAAAATGAAGGCGCTGAGATAAAAATTTGTTCTCCTTTATCGCAGAAAATCAACCACTTCGCCCCTGTAGCGAGCCTTGCCGATAACAACAAGTGAACCACCCTCTCGTATTTCTCTTACTAATCGAACATTCTTATTCTTCTTCACTTCTTACATAGCAGCTTGGTATTTCCTAATTAAGTTCCGGCCAAAAATAATACCACATTTTTATCTCTTTTGTTTACCTATAATCCATCGCTGTGATTCAACTTTCAGATCAGAGGTTAGTAGCCACGATTGGAAGTATTTCATTTTTAGTTCTTCTTGCAAATCATTCCCTTTTTTGATGCAACAGTTTGACCTTTTGATCTTGTTTGGATGTTTGTTGACCGGTATTAAATGGGATTGAATGGCGTAAATTGGGTGATAGGTTTGATTAATTTTAAAAATATGGTATATTAGTAATATTTTAAAATTAAATGCTTTAGGAGTAAATATTTTAGAGATTTTTGTGCCATATAAGTAATATTAAATATTAAAAACATAATTCATGAGGTAAACTCACCATTGAATTACTCAAAGCACCACATTTTATCAATTATTGCATTCCAAACAAACAATCAAATAGTTGCAAAGCAGATTACACCATAATTAGATTACATAAAATTATACTATAAATAGATTACACTGCAAATTCAACATATCAAACAGCTCCTAAATCAAAAATACATAGTCTATATATTTTGGCATATTCTCACTAGAAAGTCCTTTGAGTTGGTATATATTATGATTATTAGAAGAATAAACATTTTATGTTTTTATGAAACAAAATGGGAGGAAGACAACAAAATAAAAAGATAGTATATACTTTAAACTCTGGTACCACTATAAAAGTTATCATAAGGAAATATGAATCATCATAAATAAGAATTTAAAAAATAATAAAATGGACATTTAGAGATTTAAAGTAAATTATATCTTTCAAAATTATAATTAATGAAATAAATTTTAATATTGCAAGTGCGTTTGCATAGAATTAGATGTATAAAAGATAAATTTTGGCATAATTGGAGGAATTAGTTTAAGAAATACTTCAAGATGAGATGTGATTTATAGAAAAAAATTTATATGAACATGTTAGAAGAATGATTAAATTTAATAAAATTTATGATAGTTTTAAATTTGGGCACATTGATGAAGATAGAAAAATAATTTTAAATTTTATTTTATCTAACAATCTTATGATTGATAATGCTTTTAAGAAAAAAATGAAACATAATCACTTATTAAAATGGGACTTCTAAAACACAAACACATTATTTTCTCTTAAAAAATGATTATTTATATTGCAAGAATTCTAAGATTATTCCATGTGGTTATTTAATGACCCAACATCAAATATATGCTTTAAATTTTATATTAAAACGTAAGAAAAAAATACTATTGGATTTTTATTATGCTCTAAAACTAAATAATGGAGTCTTAATAAAAAAATTAGTATTTTTAAGAGTGAAATTTTAAAACTAAAATAATGAAATTTTGAGGGTAAAGCCAACTTTATGTCGAGTTCGATTAATAGTTGTATTCGTAAAAAGGCTAAAAATACATTTGGTGAATCAAAAGTGAAAGGCACATAATAACAAAAATTCTTGGCGGTGGAAACAACATATTCAAATAAAGATTAATAAAAATGATATGTTATAAATATTGTTTAAATGTAAAAATAGTAAGAATTAGAAAAAAATAAAATAACTTATCATGAATCCAAAATAATAATCGTGACATTATGATTGTAGCATTCATTGATTTGTGTAAAAAACAAATCACTAAGATTGAGATACATGCATATAAGTTAACCATATTACAAGATAGAAAAACCAAGATTTGGATTAAAAATCCATAAAATTGATTAAAATTTTCTTTTTAAAAAAGATTTATTTGAAATAAATAAATTGTTTAACTAAGTATTTTAAAGAAGGTTGTACAAATACAATTATTATAAGTGAGTTTAATGATTATAAGAATAATATTAATTGCATTTCATTTCACAATTTATTAACTGAGATTTGGATTCTTTAAAGATGATGAAAATAAAAAGTTGTATTATCGAGTGACATCCCTATGCATGTGTGAAAATGTTTGGCTAATGATGTAATTTCTTGGCTTATCAAATTATTTAATATTATTTTGAAGACAATATGCCAACTGAGTGAAGAAGCATTATTGTGCATATTTACAAGAATAAAGGTGATGCTTAAAATTATAAAAATAGAAAAATTAAGTTAATGACCTATACATTTAAACTTTGGAAAAAAATATCAAATACAATTTACAAAGAGATGGCACATATTTCACAAAACCAATTTGAATTTATGTCAAGAAGATCTACAATGAAAAACATACATTTACTAAAAAGTTTTATGAAAAAATTTAGGAGAAAAGAAACATGGCCATCAAAAAATCTTTGTTGATCTTGAAAATTTATGCTAGAGTACCAAAAGAAGTTTTGGAGAGCTTTTGGAAAAAAAAAATTTGTGTGGCATATAATGATACTATTAAAGGTTAGTAAAATGGAGTTGTAACATGTGCTTATTAGTAAGGTGGATTTTCCAATGATTTGCCCTCAATTCATGATTTTTTCTTTAATTATGGATGTTCTTATTGAACAAATTCAAGAGAAGATTCTTTGATGCATGCTATCTACATATGACATTCTCTTAATAAGACTAGTGGTTGAGTTAAGCACTTAGCTTGTGAAAGACTACTTTAGAATCTAAAGGATTTGGTTATAGCAGATCTAAAAGATAATATATGAAATTTAAATTTAATCATTAAAAAGCCATAGTCTCAAATGCATAACAATTGGAGATAAATTCAATTTAAGCCAAACATGCACAACACACACGAATCCCACAAAGCAAATCCCATAGCAAAGATCAATATATCTATAATTTTCTTTTATTTTCCACACCATAAATTGCCTCTATATACTAGGTTGCCTTGAAGAATTAGGGCAATCAAACAATTACATTTTTCCTCCTCATTTTCCTCCTTAGTACAGTTGCTTCACCTTCTCTCAAATTGTTTTTTCACAAAATTCTTTTGTGTTATGTGGTGCTTACTTGTGTTATTTGCTCACTGTACTATAAGAAAATATACAAGCATTCCATAGACAATACTAGCAAAATGAAGTTCAAAACGCTCACTAAGTTCAAAACTAGCCTAAACAGCATATCTAGCCTAAGCAGCATCTCTAAGATAAGAATTCATATACATCTATAACATCTTTAGAAAAATAAAAAAATCAAAACATTCACTACTTACGGGCTGTTTGGTTCATAAATATCTTGATGCTATGCCATGCTATTCCCTAATAAATTCAAGATGTCATGTGTTTGGTTCATTAACATGTTATCTAATCTTCAATTTATTTACATAAATGCCACTCTAAAATGCTATCTCAATGAGACGCTGGTGATTTTCATGTGAGACAGCTTGCTTGCATTGCTGCGGGCTTGGCCTAGCCTGTGGTTGGTCATCCTCTTCGTCCCCTCTTCATCCAGCTAGCAAGGTTCATCCAGCCTCCATCTCCTCTGAGTTCTCTTTTTTTTCTGGCGTTGCTTGAATAAATAACCGATTTTAAGAAAAAATAAAAGCAGGTTATAAAAGTAAGTAAATGTCATCTTAAATTTTATCCTAATAAAACACAACAGCCAAACAACAGTGCCATTTCGATAGTAAGCTATCAGCATAAAAAACCCTTAAATTTTCCAATTTTTTGTGCTTAGAAACAGAATCAAAATAACCACTAATCACATTTGAAATTGATCTAAAGCAAGATCAAGCTGTATACCCTAAACTCACAAATCAGAACAGCATACACCATCAGCATCAAAAAAGATAAAAAAAAGAGAGCATCAAAACATCATCTACCCTAATCTACCACCGGTAAGTAACGAAGACAAACAAAATTTCATCAAAAACATCAAAATAGCATCGGAAGAAACAGCATAAGAAAACACCTTCGAAATATCATCAAGAAAGTAGTACGAAAACCTTGGTAGGTGTCGTGGCCTCGGAGAAGGTCGCTCGGATTTAGAACGCTGCAGAAGTCGCGCTGAATTAGGGCGCGGGAGAGGCCTGCTGCAGAGAAAGGCGCCCAAGAAGGCGTCCGCGGGGACGACAACGATTCGATTCGCAGGGGGTTCGATCGCACCGCGCAAATAATGTGTAGTAAAATAGTAGGTGGGATGGTAACACGATCCCTTAGTCCCATCAAGTAGGATCAGCAATCTATTTCAATTGTGTTAAATCAATTTAGAAGGCCTCTCCTAAATTCTAAATGAAATGTGCCACAATTTTCAACTCCTATATTAAAAAGCATCTTGAAATTGTGCTCAAGCCTCCTCATATTATTATATCAGGGCACAAATTTTCTATCAGCCAGCATAAACGCGTTGCAGCCGTTTGATTTTTTTTCTTAAATAAAAATTTATTCTAATAATTTCTTCTCATATTTCTGTTAACTTGTACATGCATCTATTTATTGAGGCCACCAATCGATAGTGTTTGGGCAGTTGATAAAAATTCATCTTGTAAAATACAAATTATGAGTTTATATGTTTAGCTATAATAAATTTGGATTGTTTCTCTCCATTGCAGCTTTCTCTATTTATTTTTGCAACATCCATCTTTGATTTGTAACTGAATAATTTTTTTGTTTAATGTTCTTAGGAAAGCATTGACGATGCCACATTCATAACATGTTGCTAGTATTTGTCTGTTTCAATGTTAACCCAATTTAACAAAAAACATGAATAATTCTACATTCTATATTGAATTAATTAGACATAATTATTTCTAAATAATAGCAAACATTAATAATTACTAAATATGCACATATTAATTATCTACTATATAATTTAATGATAATTAAATTAACAACATAAATAACTTGGTTAATCAATCCAAATCATTTAATTGGTTGTTCGATATAAAGATACAGATAAACTATTGTAGATCATAGATAACAATGCATATAAACAAAAGAAACAATTAATTTAGTCTCTTACAAAGAGCTACTTTAGTCCTAACTTCTAAAAGTACAAAGTTTTATTATAAATATTGTTATTTTCTGAGACATTATAATAATTCAAGCCATCAAGTTTTCGTATTTAATATCGATCAAGCGGCTTGATGAGCTGAACAAGGTTGTTGGTGAAAAACAAGCATTTTTAGACAGCACTTGTTGCTCCACCATGGAACACAAAACAAAACATAAAAATGCTACAATGTGTTATTTTGAATAACAAGAAATCTCAAATCACAAACTAATTAAATTCTTTATTTTTCCATCCAAGTGAAGATGTACATCACAAAAATCAGCAGAGAAAACATAATACAAAATAATTCTGAAAGATAAGAATATGCATATAGATATATATGTAATATAGAATCACAAATCAGATGGTAGAAAGAAAAAAAAAAGAGGAAAAAAAAAAAAGGCAAACACTAGACATTTTTAAGGTAAAACCAGAAATGCTGCATATCAGCTAATTTTACAAGCTCCCTACTTTACTGATGGGTTTATTTGTCTTTGATTTGGCTATATTAACAAGATCCCCAAATAGCTTATCCTCAGGCTTCTGTGGCCTGTTGCCGGACAGGGGCAAGTGTGATGATGAAGAATAGGAAGCGTTGGGCATTTGATAAGGGGAGCTATTGGGGTGGTTCATGTACCTATTGTCCTGCATGGACAGCCCATACATTCTCTGAGAAAGATCATTAGGGCTTGAATAAGGGTACCCTGGTCTCACGTGGTCATAATATTGGGGCTGCTGCCCTTGGAAATAACCAGCCACAGGAATTCCTCCATAGATGGCCTGGTGAGGAGGAATAGCAGCAGCAGCAGCAGCAGCAGCAGCAAGAGGAAATGGCTGGGGATGGCCGGGATACATCATGCCTCCAACCTGGCTAGTTTGAATGCCTCCTATTTGAGAGACGGCCCTGGGAGACGGCTGCTGCTGCCCTGTTGGAAAGCCATTCTGCATTGGCAGAGAAGGGCTCATCCCCACAGCCGGAACAGCGGCTTGAGGAGGTTGATGCAGCTGACCGGCAAACTGATTAGTCTGCACCGCTGGCTGAGATTCCCACGGTGGTGGGGGCAGAACTCCGGTTTGGTCATTCCCACCTGTCAAAAAAAAAAGGATTTTGCACTATTACGGCATGAGAATTGTTGTCTAGGAATGATGAGGTGGTGAATAGTGTTACAGCCTAGTGGTTGGCTCTGAATTTATTGTCCCATGTCATGGGTACCAGACACATTTTTCTTATTTGAAGCTTTGCCTTCTTTCCAAAAAAAAAAGAATGATGAGGTGCATTATATATAATCCTATGATATAAATAGGAATGCTGCAATTCTAGTGCCTTGTTTATATAATTCAATTCACTATATAGGAATAATGACTAATCATGCACGCATATTTTTTTCATAAGATGCTATGGGTCCAAATCACACCCTTCCACAGTTATTTTAACTTTATTTCATGCAGCAAATAGGTCATAGGTCATCCCCTAAACCATTTGAATTAGCCCATTCAAGGACTATACATGCTTACACGTAAGGTGAGGAATTGAGTACATCCCAATCGTTCCCACGACATGGTGCTGGGAAAAATAACTAAGTAATGGAAACATTCTCAATTAAGAGTAAAGTTAAAAAAAGAATTTTTAAAAACAAAATTAATGCACTCTAACTCCCTATTTTAACGGTCATTTGTAATTATAGCTTACTTAATACAAAAATTTACAAGCAATAATTATAATTTACTCCATATTTGACAATGAATAGGAGGTGTAGCATAGTTTTTTTCTTCTAATAGCACAGCTGAAGAATAGAGGCTCATACCATAGTCAAGTGATTGATGCTGGCCATTCCAGGTAGGGTTTGCCAGATTGGGTTGTGTTCCTGTGGCATAATTTGCCTGCCCGAACTGAGATTCGGTCACCCTTGCAGCACCTTCATTGGAGTAAACAGAAGCAGGCTGTTGTAGGGGCTGCTGAAACTGAGATAGGGCAGCAGGTGGAGCCAAAAAAATAGCAGTAGAAGACCCAAAAGGGCTGGATGGAATGGCATTATTATTATTATTATTATTATTACTTTGAGGAAACATTTCAACAAGGGCAAGAGTGTTCTGATTAGGAGCAGGAGAGGCCGCCGGTTCACCGACAGAAACAATGGTCAGAGGGTTCACAGAAGCAGGTGAATTGAAATCCTCGCCGCTGAGGAGGTCCATAAATGTGTCGACTTTTTTTGCAGGGGTTGCGGAACTGCTTGCTGCCTGGGGAGCGGGTAATGCTAATTGCTCGAAAGGAGACGGGCTGCTCATGCTCGACAGTGATCTGAAAAATATTAATATTATGTATTGAGAAATTAACAAAAAAGCTCACGATGCAGCTTTTGAATTATCACATGGTTAATACAGTATAAGACTTTCTCATTAGCATCAAAATGATAAGAACAACGCAGAATACTATGTGATACAAATAGAAATAAATGAATGGATCTTTACATATATATAGCACTTGAAGAAACTTGCATATTTATGGGATTGCCGCTCTACCACCTTTAGTTTCAACAAGCTATCTTCATTTAGAAAAGCATATAAAAACCTTAACCCAAATTTTTTGCCAATGAGAAATACACAATGATTTGATCGCAAGAGCATATAAACTGGGTTGTTAGTGTTTTTTTAGAAAGTCGTTAATCCGTATTATATATGTAATTTTCCTATAAATAAATTCCAAATAGTCACTTGCTCTGCACAACACCCAATTTGGTTCCAGATTTTTCATGGTGTTTGAGCATTCCCTTAACCATCAAAAAAGCCAGATTCCACTTTGGTTCTTACTTACTGATACTGATTTGGAGACAGTTTGTGGGATCAATTACGTGCAGTAGAATGATTGAATCTGGGGACAATTTTAAAATTGAACCCCGTGATTTTCATGTTGTTGATTTATGACGTTCAAAGAAGATAACTAACACGAAGTTGGAAGGAAGAAAACATTGGCTTTACTACAGGGAATGTGGTACCTTTGTGGCGGCTGTTTGCTGCTCTCGTTTGTGGTTGCTTTAGAATCTTCAATATCAACAAGCGCCTGAAGTGTCTTGGGTTTCTCTACGCGAACTGCAATTCCAGCTGCAATGGAATCATGTTTGGCCAAAACACGCTGCAGATCATCATTCAAGGCAAGCCCTTGGGAAAGCAGCTCTTCATCCCTAAGAAATCATATCAAAAAGGATCCAGAAGCCATTTTCCTTCAATAGGCAAAAGTTATAACCAAATGCCAAAATGAATCGTAGCATTTTGAAGTTTATGGATGAACTTTTATTAGTGCTGAGGATGTCCCTGAAGAAAAGAAAAAAATAAACTTACGAGGTTGAATTCACAAGCTGCATCACTCTTTGCTTGTAACGCCGACATTGCTCAACAAGGTCGGTGATGACCTCCTGTTTGAGTCCCTACAAATCATCCAAGGCTCGCTTTAGTGAATAAAGTTTCAAATAACACTCAAAATGGCGAACTGAAGCTTGATTTGGAATAAAAAAATTCTTAGCAACCGTAGGTTACAACAAAAAAATAAATCACCATTATAATTCAGATAAAAATGATAAAAATATACAAAACCCAGCCCTTCAGTCATTCCGTATCTATAAAATGGCACGCTTTCTCAATACAAAGAAGTCGTGTGCAATGTGAATATAAAGAACTATTTTGGTAACTTTTTTGATATTAGGTGTTAGGTCATAACTAACTTATTTATAATGAGATTATTTTCTAGAAAATTTGATAAATTGCTTGCTATTTTGTAAATACGAAAAAATAAAGGACAAATTCTTTCAGATCAATAAAGGCATTTTTATTTCATATCTAACACTCTAATCTACTTATTTATATCAAGTCACCAAAATCTTGTCATTGTGTTAGAAACATCACCCACTAAGGTTAACCAAATCATTACAAGGGTCAGATATTTTATAAATGATTAACAATAGGTGCTAGTTTTGTAAATATAAAATTAGGTCTTATGTAAATAGCAACGAATTCTGTGTCATGCCAACAAATCTCCCTTTTTTTTACATATTAACGTTATTAGTACGTTTAATAAATAGTTATATTAATAAATAAAAAAGTTATTTGAATTGGAATTAATTAAAATCACATTTACAATAAATAATAACCACATTTAATTTAATACACTTAATAACTAGTAAGCAATTTTTAATTAAATTTTCTATATTAATTAAAGATAAAAAAGGTTCAACTGTTGATTATTGTTGCTTATAGGAGAATCATACTGGTGTAGTAAAATAGAGTGGTTTTAGTAATTAACCAACTCCTCGCACATATAAATAAATAAAAGAGGTAAAATTGTTTGCATGAAAAACCTTAATGGAGACAATCATGGGGCATGTCGGAGTTAAAATAATTCTACAATAAAGAATAAGTTACAGTATGAGATTCTCCTCTATAAATAAAGAAGATGAGGTTATAAGAATTGAAGCATATTTAGTTACACTGTGAAAAGCACAATTCTAAGTTGAATCTCAATGTCATTCTTGCACTCACGATGGTCTGCCAGAACATGCAACTACTTTGAGTTCTTTTTGGAGAATATCTCACGAACGAAATGAGAGTCGATTTTGACGTGTTTTATTCGTGTGTGAAAAATGGGTTTCGACATGAGGTACACGGAGCTGAGGTTGTCACAGAGGATTGTGGGGGCTGAAGACAGACGAAAATCGAGTTCTGCAATGAGTGACCAAACCCATAAAACATCACTGGTTGCATTGCTTTGTATTCAACCTCGGTGCTGGAGCGTACCACGGTCGACTGTTTCTTGGAAGACCAAAAAATAAGATTAGGACCCAAGAAGATGTAGTATCTTGAAGTAGATTTCCGGTCCTCTTCATTGTCGGCCCAATCTGCATCGCTAAAAACAGTAAGCTTGAAATTTGAAACAGGGAGGACCATAGTTGGATGTGTCGTAATGTTAACGCAGGATGCACTTGATTGCTTGCTAGTGTTCAATGGTAGTATTATGCATGTAGCGGTAGACTTTGTTGACACTAAAGATGGAATCTGGTCGGGTGTGTTGAAGGTATTGTAGGCTCTCGACAACACTTCGGTTGAGAGAAGCATTTGCAAATGGCTGGGGCTCGGAATAGGGCATGCGATGAGACACCGCTGCAGGGGTTGGGGCGGTGGCAGCTTGAAGTATGTTGGTGGACCGCAGAATGTTGTGGATAAAATGCTGCTGCAATAGGTGAATAGCACCTGGGTGAAGGAGCACTTGATATTAAGGAACATGCCAGCTGAACCGAGATCTTTAAGGGAAAAGGAAGCAGCCAAGTACTCAATAAGTTCTTGCATGAGGCGGTTATTCTCGCCAGTTAACAAAACACCATCAACGTAAAGTAGTAAAATCAGGTGTCAAAGTACCTTCGAAGTACAAATAATGAGTCATTGATTGTATTACGGTAGCCTAATGCCTTGAGAGATTCAGATAATTTGTAATACCAGGCATGTGGGGATTATCACAAGCCGTAAAGAGCTTTATGTAGGCGACACGCATAATCGGAATGAGATGCTGAGATAAAACTCGGTGGTTGGGACAAGTAGATCTCTTCGGACAAATCGCTATTGAGAAAGGCATTGTTGAAGTCGTGTTGGTGAACTTGCCATTTGAAAGCAACTTCCTTCCAAGGATAGTATAATGCGAATGGTTGCCAGTTTGACAACAGGGCTGAATGTTTCAGTATAATCCAGACACTCTTCCTGTGTAAAGCCATTCACTACCAATTGGGATTTGTAACGTTGATTGAGGGGTGTTGCTTAACTTTGAACCATTTACAATCAACAATATTGGCATGCAGCGGTTTGGGAACAAGAGTCTAAGTCCTGTTTTTAGGAAGTACACTGATTTCCTTATTCATGGCAACCATCCAATGTACATGCTAGCTTGCTTGGTTGAAATTAATAGGAACAGACTCATCATATGGAACTGGCACAGCTGAGAGGGTTCAGTTGGGCAAGAGGTCTGCTGCTGCACAGTGGTGGAGATGGCCTGCTGCGGCATGTCATTGTTGCAGATGGGCTGAGAATCAGCATAACCTAATGGGTGGCTGTGGCTGTTTGAACAGATACTGAGTTTCGTCAAAGGTGACAGTGCGATACAAATGTCTGAGCGCTATCACTATGATAACATAGGTATGCTTTATGCTGGCCATTGTAACCAATGAACACACATGGAAGGGAGCGGGGTTCCAATTTAATTTTCACATGGGGGCAAAGCCATGTAAACAATAGACAACCAAAGGTCCTAAAAATTTGGTAATCCGATAATTTATTATACAGCATCTCAAATGGTGTTTTGTTGGCAAGCTTTTTCATAGGCATTCGGCTTATTAAATAGTTTGCGGTGAGAAACGCATTCAACCAAAACTAATGGGGAAGAAAAACTTGAAGTAGTAGAACATGTCCCGTTTCAACAATGTGTCTATGTTTTCTTTCAGCTTTCCTATTTTGAGCAGGGGCACGACAATATATGTTGGATGCAAATTTGTTGAAAGGTTTTAGTGAATTTTCTGTATTCTCCCTCGCCATCTGAATGAAACTTCAAATTTTTGGTACTAAACCTATTCTCAACCATTGATTTGAAGGAAGACATCATGAGCATCAGACAGAGCGGATATATCCATGTAAAATTTGAATAAGCATCAATGAAAGTAATTTAGTACTTATTACCGGAAATCGACACAACAGGTGTCAGACCCCAAATGTCGGAAACAATTAACTCAAGTGGTTTCGTATATGTAGTAGTGGAGAAAGGCAAAGTAATTCTCTTCCCAGGCATACTGCTATTAATTCTCTTCCTTTTAATATCAAGGCTTTTGATGTTTTTGGCCTTCTATAAGAAGGCTCTGTTCGTATCTCTGCCCTCCAAACCACAGTTCATTCTAATGTTTCTGTTTGCTCTTAGAAAATAGCTTCGGGCTGCTGTTTGTAGTTTTTATGATCATTGAAACTTTTGTGTTTGGATCATCTATACATTATCATTCTTGGGTCCTAATGACCCAATGCCTATATATATATGCTTCACTATAATAAATTTTGATATTTTACCATAAACATATATATATATATGTATGTATGTATATATATACATGCATGCATACATACTATATATATATATATATAGATATACATATATATAGATACTTAGAAGTCAGAAAATTAAAAATTATTCAAAATCAATAAAACAATGGTTTGAAATGGAAGCATTATAGATTAAATCTTCAACAAACTGACCTCTCTGTTTCCAGGATCTAAAGCATTTAGCATTTCTGAAAGCACATCCAAAATACCACGAGCATTCTGAATTTCTGAAATACTGAAAAATACAGCCTTTAAGAAAAAAAGTAGTGTTTCTTAACGAAAAAAAAGTGATTATTCCGATGTAACATATAACAAATTAGTCCAGAAATAAGTTTGAATTATAGATATCAACTTCACAATATTAAAGTCAACAAATAAGAGGACAATTATATAGATTTGCATTTGCGTAAATTCAAATAATAACCAATACCATCAAAAAAAAAAAAAAATTGTGAATGTTGGTGCAAGTTTAGCTAAGGAGGGGAGCATGCTAAGGTCTTGAATGTAGAAAGAATTTAAGGCGAGGGCATTATTGGAGGTTCACAAGCGAAGGCAAAGGTTATCAACGGGTCGCCGACAGAGGATGACAATATGAATGGGTCAAGTCAAAAGAGCTGGCAAATGGTCAGTGATTGCATAGGATTGCCATTTGTTTAAAGATTAAAACATGGTGGGGGTAGCTTTCTATTGGTAGATAATGGCAAATCGATTTAAGAGCTTGCTTTGGTAAGAAATAAAAACTATGTTGAATGAAAGCTCATTAGTGGATCTCCCTTTCAATTTTTATGATAGTTTTTATTCATCTGACCAAAGGAGTTGTGGAGCTTTGTAATACAAAATTTGTGAATGAGTAGTCGGGGAAGCTCAAGAATGCTGCCATTCACAAATGAAATTGTTCTAGTTGGATCATAATTTATTGATTTATTCAATAACAAACAGAAATATAAATACGTAAATATACTACAAGAGAAAAAAAAAAAAATAATAATAATCCAATAATATAATAGAAATGTGTGTGCCTTATCCATAGATTGAAATAGTGATTCATGATTTCTGCATCCATTGTTTGAGATGGTGATCATTTGCTTTGATCCAAGGATTGAGACGGCAATCCATATGCTTGGATCTTATTTTCTCAAAAGTTAGGCCACAATGTCCTAGCTCACAACAAGAAATAGAGAATCAGAAATGTTTCAAATTTTTGTACAGATTTAATCATTACTCTTCGCTAAAGATGCAAGGTGTGATGATCCTTTATCAAAAATGGACATTTTTGATAAATGGCAATCAAATTCAACATACATTATGCTTTAACAAAAGATTATGCTTGCAATATGATGGATGCTTGATTAAAACACATGAGAAACAGTATGAGTGATAATCTTTGTTAGTAAATTTTTAGTAACGCATGAGGATGAACTTTTAATACTATTGATAAATTTTTTTTGTTCATCGATCGGTGTTCGTATATTATTTCCAAAAGATAGCATGATTGCTTTTGCTCTTAATTCCATTTGTGCTCCGTATAGAAGAGATCATGAAAACTCATTGTTTAGATTGAGCTCTATCTCTGTGATCTATAATCAATTTGGTCATACGAATGGATCATCTATGAGGCTTTTCATGACTTGTCTCATGACAGGCATTCCAAATAGCTGCAAAGTTCCATTGAATTTCTTATGATTTTGTAAATTTAAACCGCATCGATCCTCCATTTATTGGAAGACATTACAATTGGTTGAGTACTAGATATAACAATGCTATACCATAATGAATTGCATTTTACTTTTTTTTTATTATAATATACTCTTCCCTAATAGTGATCAGAAAACTTTATAGTTTTTTTTAAATTAAAGCACAATAATTTTCTATTGCAATCACATTGAGATTATAAGAGAATGTTATATAATTCAAAATTTCTAGTTCCAAGAAAAGCTTTTAGAGATATGATTTTTACATGGAAGAAGAATATATAACAGTTCAAAGTTTAGTCCTGATGATAATGATCTAAAAGATACTTAAAATCTGAGAAAAAACATGCATTATTACAATAAAGGAAAAGAATGCCGTAGCTGAAAAGAAGAGTCAATTTTATGTTGGAGTTGGTCCTGAGCTTTGCCCGGTCAAAACAGCATTCAGTATGAAAGAAAAAGACAATTACATAACACGGAGAAATAAATTAATTTGGCATTCAAAGCTAAAATACTCGGGATTTCTTCAAAGGTATAGTAATATAACATTTTTTCCATCAATCAACCAATGGTGGTAAAAAGAAAATATGTATTCACCAAATAATTTATGAGTGCAAAATTCATTCTGCTAAAAATTATTTTTTTATTCCACAAACTATTAAAAAATATTTTCAAGAGTGATATCAATCAAAATTTGAAACAAACATCTTCATCAGAAATTAAACCTCCCATTCATTTTAAAAATTAGAATAAACAAGCCATGTCTCTTTGAACATCCAAATCCCTAAATGCTCACAGGTTTAGTATTTATTATCTTTCATGAGATGGGGGTTTTAAATAAAAATAGGTATGAAGTTCAAATTGAGCAAGGAGCTTGAGAAAAAAAAATTGCCTTAAAATCTTCAGAAAAATAAACTTATTTTAAGAGAATTTTCCTAAAACTTCATACTATCTTTTCTTAAGTTTCCATGTTATGCTACTTGGAATAGATACCATAATTTAAACTAGGCAGCTCAAAATTGAATAATCTTATCCAATATTTAATGGGCATATTCACATACCTAACCATCAGTCACTTGCCATGGGTTTAATATTAATTACAGAATAGAAAACGACAACAAAAGGAAACCAATGTCCTGATCTGGCATACCATAAGTTCGTTTTTTGGCAGTTGGAGAAGCAATAGTGCTGACAGAATGAATTCGAATATCTTGTTAATGGCATTAGTTAAATTTTGTGGTGTATAAAGGCAATGATAAACCAGGCAATTGATTAAGCCAATGGGCATGAGACATGGAGAGAAGTAAGAAATGACCAAAAGAGAAAATGACAGGAAGGACAATCATTTGCCTATGATTTGATTTGGTGGGAAAAGCAACTGTAGCAAGCATTCTGGTGGTATGAAAATGGAGGAAACGTTCTGTGGAAATGTAAATTAATTAAATGAATTTGGGTGGCATCAGAGGCGTAGCAACAATGGTGAAACGATAGTCACATGATGATGGTGAGATCAAAGTGCTGCATGTTGAATTGGAGTGCTACTACAAAAACCTCAAGGGGAAATGGAAAAACAGTTGGTGCTAGTGAGAGAGGCAAGGATGTGACACTTGTTTCTAATGTGCAACGAAGCAGCAGCATTTTGAAAGTGTGAAACCCTAAAACCTGAAAATCTATCTTGTAGTAGCAAGAATATATTAATTAATGTCTAATTTATCATTCAATCCACAATTATAAAAGCCAAGAAAATCAAATACATGTATTTTAATACTCAATAAAAATTGAAATGCTTTAAGGCTTCAGGTCCTACAATCATGGGCTGGGCAACCATGGAAGTTGATGAGATAGAAGTCGATGAGTTTAGATCTTTTGCTAAATGGACGAGGGGTGGGTACACTGAGTTGGAAGAGGGTATTAATTGTTGAAGTCTCACATCTAATAGAGAATAGATTTTTTGAACTTTTAACTATTTTATGTATCATTTGAGTTGTAACGTAAGGATATTTAATTCTTTATAGTTTTTAAAGTAAGAAAAAGACTACTTAATTTGTTAGTAAGAAAACATTGAAAAAAAAACATATTTTAAAATAAAATTATATGACGTGATGATTTCTATCATGTTCTCTTGTTCCCAAATATAGATAAACTGAAGTATATATTTAATTCATAGACATTGAAAATTCTTACCTTTCTAATCTTCAAGTTAATATTTATTTGTTTTATTAAAAACTATTAAAAATTCAACCATATATTTTATAAAGGTAAGCCTATTGGATGGCATTTTGAAAATCTTTATCAAAGTTTAGCCTAAAAGATTTTAGCATTTTACTCCTTAAGTTGGTAGAAATTTCTAATGGATCATATATTGCATTGTAAGTAGTTCATCATGTAATTAAGAAAACAAATTTCATTTATTTATAAAATTTGACTTTTTAAATAATTTTATTGTTTCAATTAAGATTTCATCTTTAACACTCTCCATCTTTTAGATTGATATCATGGATTAATAGAGACAACGTTCATTCAAATTCTCAGCCTCTAGATAGTGAGAGCTGAGAAAGTAACTTATATGCTACAAAAACCAATAAATAATATCTCTCCATATTATTGTCATCATTTACGAAGTTGCAAATGATGGTAAGATTGAGAGTTGTACTTGAGATATGAATTTTGTTAATGTCAAAAATATTCATTTTGTTGTGACACTAGTGAATTTTCAAAAATCTAGATTGTATATCAGCAATCACGTATCATTTGAGAAGCTTTCTCGGCTCTTAGGACCAACCATTCTAAATTTACTTTTAATTTATCATGGTGATTGCGAGAAGAAAGCTGGTTTACTGTCAAATCATGGAGAAGCATGCAAACAAGAGCCTCTTCTGACAAAATACATGGCCTCTCACTTCCAAGGCACTTCAAAATATCTTTAGATGGCCATAATTGAAAAAGTTCAGTAAAGGTTATCTTCTAGGAAAGTTAAGCTGCTTTTTAAAATAGGTTATATATCATTTACATACGTTCAACCCTTTACTTCTATACCTGTTTAGTTTTTCACCTCATTTAAGATCCCCAAATAAATAATTGAAGTTATTGGCAACAAAAAAGGTAATTTCCATTGGAAGAGTGCTACTGAAGAAAATGGCAACTTGATCAACTGAAAAATTATAATGAGTAAGAACATGAACAATGTCAGAGGATCTTCACATTAATATATTTTTAATCTTTGAATTGTTTTTGATGTGCATCCATCCTGAAAATAAGTCATTGACTTGCCCTATCATCAAGAATCACTAGGCATCTCACGAAGTTTTCCTACTGATTTCTGGAAGAACATCAGTAGAAAATGTCGTCATTCATCATATGTAAGAAAATACATACTCTCTCAAACTTCGTGATGTTGAAGAATGACAAATCTATAAAATTTAAAAAGCCACTTAGCTCATGGTCTTCCTCTTGCCTACTTTTACAATCAATTTCACAGGCTTTCTTGCTCTTAGGATCGCTCAATTCTCTTTCAATATAATAATTTCATTTGAATGAATATAAGAAGGAAAGGTTCCAATCCGCTGCATTTAAAATAAACAGGTTAGCAAGCAGACAGAAAATTAAAGCAATCTCGTCAGTTCTGGACGTGAAATCCCATTTTCAACTCTTGCTGACTGCGGTATCTTTTATGCCCCATCCTTTTCCTTGTCTCTTATTCAAGGTGGTATGCTTACTACATTCACTAAATGGATTCATATGGCATATGTTCCATCGAAGGTAACTAAATATTATTGATTTTTCATAGGGGTAAAATTCCTTAATGTAACTATTGCCTAGAGAATGTCAATCTTCAGCTGTTCCTTTAATGCTAACATTTGAAATAACCCCTTGAGCTTATTCAAAAACCTTATCTAAAGCATCAAATATGACTTTATCATCAAACAGACAACAACAGCAACACCAAGCCTTAGTCCCACTAAATGGGGTCAGCTACATGAATCCTTTGTTTCCATTATGAAAGATCCAATATAAGCCCCTCTTTAAGTTGGAAATAGAGAAAATCCTTTCTAGTGGTTTCATCTTTTTTTTTTTTTGCCTTTCTCTTCCTCTTTTAACATAATAAAAATTCATATACTCAATTTTTTTAACAGGAATCAAACAGCCTACTCTTAATATGCCCAAATCATCAAAGAAAACATTCTCTAATCATCCACTATTGAAGCCACCCCAGCCTTGCTACTCATTAACACATTTCTCATTCTATCCTTTTGAATATACTCACTCATCCACCTTAGTATCCTCATCTCTATAATGTTTATTTTATCAGTAAGTTTCTTCTTTGTTAGCCAACATGCAACTTATATAACATAGCCGGTCATATAACATTTTTCTCAAATTTTAATGCGTTTATTTTATCGGTAAGTTTCTTCTTTGTTAGCCAAGATACAACCATATGTACCATAGCCGGTCATAAAACATTTTTCTCTAATTTTAATGTGATTTTCTAATCGCACAACACTCTTGAGTCACTTTATATTTTCATCCAACCAACTTAGATCCTATAAATTACATCTCCCGATATTAACCATTATTTTTGAATAATTGAACCGAGGTGTAAACCTCTTGCTCTCCTTAATCATACGGATCAACGTATGAGTAATTTTCAAAGGTTTCTTAAAGTAATAAAAGAAGATTAACATTGGTAGTTGTTTGCTTCCCTACAACTCATTCTCCAACAAAAAATAACACATTTTCTAGCATATTCCTAAGCAAATCGTAGGACCCAAATATCAGTAGAATTAACAAATATTTAAGCATAAGATAAGAAAAAGTATATATGATTCATTATTATCCACCTAACCTACTTTTGAGTATACGTGGCATAAGCACTTATTTATTCAAACTTGACAAAAGATTTTTCGCTTCCCATATAACCTTCTGACCTTACCTCCAAACTATTTGGTTCCTTCGCATTTTTTGAAGTAATACTTTGTTTACAAATTTTCTACTTTACTAATAACCATTTTCTAGATCTTCTGTGGATGTTCCTAACTTTACCATATAAGAAATCCAATTAAGAAAATAAAAACCAAATCAGATTGGCAACACCTAATTGCCTTGAAAATGTTCAAACAAAGCTCTCAATATGTATAATCATTCAAAATCATGTCTTTTATGCACTCTTTTAAGTCAGTTCAACATTTTCAACACTCAAAACTTATCTAAAAAAAGGGTAAAAACAAGACACTATCACAATCACTTGTAATATAACCAGTGCACAGATTCCATCTTAATAATACACTTGTGACTAAGAGAAATTTCCTCAAAAATCGCCCCCAAATTCAATAAAGTCATTTAAATAAGAAATGCAATTTTAGATAACTGAAATCAAAAGAATTGTTGTTCTAGATTTCATTTATTATCCAACTAAGAATCATAACAACTATTGTTTTAGATAACTAAAATTAACAAATTATAAATATTAGTTACAATAATATGACATCTTTGAGACTACCTATTTGTTTGACTTTATTTACTAGTACGCCACCTAATACCATCATCAAATTAAGAGCTCGCAAAACAGCAGAGCAAAAATACAGAAATGAGGTATTTTTTATTGAGTCGCTGTTAACCACTTTCTTGCAATAAAAAATGTTTTAAATAAGTTCATAACAAAATCAGTACCTTAGAGCAGGAAAATCAAGTGAAGCAGAAGTCTCAGGTAAATCTTCTCCATAGTTGGAACTTCTAAAATTTGAAGGATAGTTACTCAACGGCTGTGTTTGTGGAGGAGTAAATATAGGTGCAGACTTCTCCGATCTTTGAGGAAACACAGCACCAAGCCGCTAAGAAAAAATATAGTTTACATGAGAAAAAATTAATATTAAAATCCTGACCTTCAAATACAACAAATTTGTAGTATTTCTTGAAAAGTAATTAAAATAATACAAACAACAAACTGTGCCATTGATGTGATATCAAGCATCCATGAACGAATTTATTTTTCACACAACTGTAGGTTTTTAATGAACCTTAAGGTTCATCTAATCTAACTAGAATATGGCATAACAGGTTGTAACTTAGAGCACTTTATCGAACAGTTCAATCAAATCATACCAATAACTCCTGATATGCTACATAATACTGGGGGTATCTAGCCCGTGGGCCACCAAAAGCATCCTGCCATGTGTCTATCAATGCTAATATCTTTTCCTTAACATGAAGATCAAGATTCTGCATACAAAAGAAGTAAGAATTACAACCATTAAATAGACCGTACATTAAAGTAAAGTTTTAATTGACATTTTATAACCTTTTTCTTCACTATTTTCACCATTTCATGAAGGATGTCTTTCTCCGCTACTTGCATGTGGACTATATCCCCACAATTTTTTATAACTGTCTCTAAAAGCTGAAGTAAAATAGACAAATAAATAATGCAATATTAACAAATTAATTCAAGCAAATATCTGTCTATGCATGAAATTTTTGAACCATGATGTGCCAATGTTAGTTGAACATATTTGAAAGAAAGGAGCTTAAAGAAATAAAATATGATTTCAATGAGTGTCAATTAACAATTAGGGGATATATAGACTACCACTAACAAAGATGGCGTAAGAGAGAAGAAATCATTCAGCACAAATATGATGTTCCTAACCTTCAAACTGTATTTTGGCAATCCACCAGAATTCATCAAGAAAATTTAGTATCAGCATTGGAATGAGACAATCTTATGACAAGCTGATACCAGACTCGATATATATTAGGTCCTGTTTGATATATCTGACCTGTCTGATATTACTGCCTGTCTGATATCCTAATGCAAGGGAAATGAAATCAACATTCCTTGTCACTTTCAATAAGTTGTATGATAACACAAGATTTAGAATTTTGGAAAGGATTTAATAGCTTAAATTTTTAATTTCCAACATCAAACATCGCAATCTGATGATGACTTGAATCCCACTAAGCGTTCAGAACTACACAAATCATTAAATCTTTAAATCATAGTAATACTAATATCTAATAAATTAAGATAGATAATTGATGAAGAAAAAAACTCAAGTCTCAAAATCCCAAATAATTTGCCAAGATTAACAAAATTTAACAATTATCTTACTTAAGATTTTTATAATTTAACACCTCAATTTTATATAACTTATTGTATTGTGTACCTCTAATACATATATAATAATAAGTCTCTTAATTATGTGAACTCTCCTTTCTTGAATCTTCTTCCGTCAACTGCACTCTTCAGTCTCTTCTCTTCAGGCATTCTTACATGATATCAGAGCCATCCGATCTCCTCTCCTCCAGTTCCTCTACCCAGCTCTTCAAGAAACCCATTGTTGTCTTCCCCAGGTCTTCAAAATTCTCTCGGCTAACCCCACAACCTCTCTAAGAAACCAACATTTCAACCCAGCTTCTCAATGGCAAACATATCAACCTCAAGATTCACTTCTATGGAATTAGAAAGCAGCCACCAGCAACTCTCCCTCCCAACCTAAAATTCTTGATGATTAACATCAAGAACCTGATCCACTCTACTCTAACCGCTAAAAATTATACCATGTGCAGAGCCCAAATCACACAATTGTTTAAGGCAAATAATCTTCAACATCACCTCACAGCAGCTCCAACCACCAGCTCCAAAAACCGCAGTGCCTCCTAAGTCTGGAAGACTCTTGAACAAAGGCTGCAACCCACAAACCGCTCAAGAACCATCCAACCGAAAAACCATCTACATAACATGATATTGGAAGGTAAATCTATAGTCCAATATATATCAGAAATAAAATCTTTAGTAGATGAAATCACTGTCTCCAACTCTCATATTGACACCAAAGGCATCATCCTCTACATCCTCAACGGCCTACCTCCACTCTACCATGCTTTCAAAACTGTCATCCGCAATCAATTGAATCATATCAGACAAGACAATTCGTACTATCTTTTATTCATCGAAGAAGTCAACATTCTTCAAGACCGCCATCAAGAAATGCGCCTTTGATCCAAGCCGAACCCCAACTGTCCCTGCTTCACCTACAGAGCCGTGATAGAGGCAGATTCCACCGAGGAGGTCGAGGATGCCCCCTTCACGACACCCAGCCAAGAAATACAAGATCCGAAAAGCCCGAATGTCAAATATTCAACAAAAAGGGACACATTGCCATCGAATGCTGGCACTGCATGAATCCAAATTACAACAAGCAACCAAAAACAACCCTCTACACTCACACCGTTGACGACAACAACCTGAGTAGTACTTGGACTCCGGAGCTTCATCACACATTACCAGCGACTTCAACAATCTCGCTCTAGTCGAGCCTTACAAAGGCAACGATTTCGTCACCACTGGCAACAATGAAAGCGGCATTTTACCCACACCCAAACGTAAGTTTGTATAGCAAAACATCCTTCACATTACAAAATCCAAATATAACTTATTTCCATTCAAAAATTCACAATTGGCAATTCTTGCTCTGTCTCCTTCAATCCTTCAGGTTTTGACATTAAGGATCTTCATGCGAACCAGCTTCTCCATCACGACACCAGCAATAATAGACTATATACTCTTCGAGCCAAGCACCCACGTCCCCCACCCATGGCTCTCCACACAAGCATCAACAAATCATCCATATGGCATAGAAAACTTGGCCATCCTAACAATCACTCCATCAAACTACTAGCAAAAGCGAATCAATGTATTCAATTTCAGGTGCACAACTTTTATGGTTCTCCATATGTTATTGTTAAAATTCATAAATAGTCATTCAAAAATTCAAATGATCACAATTATGATCTCATTCACCTCATTCATTCGAACGTATGGGAGAAGGCCCCCACGACCTCAAAAGAAGAACAGATACTGTCTCCTTCATTGTGGAGTATCCCGCTATTGTTGTCTATTTCCATGACAACAAAGTCTGAAGTTCACTTTCAATTTACCTACTTTAAAAAACTCATAGAAACAATTCAATAAGCAATCAAAATTCTAAGAACAAATAATGGCGGCGACAACTCTCACTTCACCTCACACTTGAATTGACATGGAATTCAACATCAATTCACCTGTCCCTACACCCTGGAACATCATAAAAACCACAAGAGTGCTACTTCACACAGCTCTCCCACACTCATTATACGCCGACGTAGTTATCACACATATCATCAACAAGATACCCGCATCCTCAAATCAATACATATCACCCACGAAAAATTATACAAACAACGCTCCCGCTGTGATTACATGAAAGTATTCGGATACCTATGATTCCCTTTGTTTCTTCCCCAACCAACCAAATTTCATCCAAAATCAACACCATGCATTTTTCTAAGATACGCTACTGACCAAAACAGCTATTTGGTTTGCTGCATTTTGAGTGTTAAGTAAAAATTTTTTCTTGCATTATTATTTTACAAGTGTTTGGTTTTCATATTTTGGAAGCAAAATTTTATAAATTTATCTTCCCCAAAATGTCACCATCTTCATATTACTTTTTGCTCAAATTGGATAATTTTATAATGTTGTGCACAGTTATGCACAACATACTAAAAAATAAATTCGTGAATGGGCATTCCCAAGGCCAAATGCAGCCTCTATTGGTCATCCACCGCTTTAGCCAACCATCCTCAAAGTTTGTCAGCCATCATCAGCCCAATAACATTTTTAGGCTTCCACTGATCTTTCCAAGCTACCCGGGGCTGTTCCTTGGCAGTCCTAGATCAAGGCTTGTAGCTAACCACCTTTCTCATGCTACAATTTTTAATAATATTATATTGTTAATTTGCACTTAGCCCAACATCAAAAATCAACTGCAACCAAACATATGTGCAATAAATTATTTTAGTTCATTGTACTTTTTCTTCAAACCAAACAGCCCTTAATTGATGTGCTATGGTCGGGAAAATGAAGGAGGAACTAATTAAGATTAATAGCTCCATCCTTCTTGCTCTACAAGATATCCATTCCACCTACTTGAGAACCTTATGATTGTAGCATCAAGAGAATCAAAGCAACCATAAATTATCCTACATAAAGTAAATTGGCTTGGAATACATTAAAAATATATTTCATGGGATTAATAATGCCAACTCATTGGCTAAAGAGATCTAATACAAAAAGCACAACTAAAAGAACTATGCCTGAAATACAGGATTAATGACATATGATTAGAATTTGAGAAATTTTGACCTAATTTGATTGGCTAGATATCATAAGAGTTGATCCAAATTTAGCTTTATTCAGGGCTAACAACTAAAGTAAGGATTGAGTAATTTTGTTGGGATTATATTAATTAGAATACTTACTTTAATACAGATCAACATTGTAAAAGATTACACCTATAAGAAGGTTGAGTTTATTTGAGTTGGACTTACATCAATACTACATAGGAGTACCTGCAGAGGACTAATCGAAGAAGTATGACTTGAAGAAGCAATATTGAAACACAATGGGTTTAAGAAAGGATTTGAGGAGCTTTTGTTGAATCAATTGGCTAGTTAACATAGAAATTGATCCAACTTTAGTTTGAGTTAAGGCTTGTACCTATATCAAAGCTTAAGTTTTAAGTTAAATTATATTATTAATATACTCAACATAATTTAAATTGAGTGTAGCACAATTGAAAAACCCAAAAGCAAAATTACATCATTTAGAAAGCATAAATAGTGGAACTAATAGCCTTACCTTCTATAGAAAGAAAACCTTGATTAATTTGAGCCAATTTAATCTTAAAGTTTTTAATTGGCTATAATTAGGATATAAAATAATCCAACTACATGTAAAGTAAATTTTACTATTCATTATATAGTAAAACAAAGTAAAACATTAGGAAAGCAATTTCCAAAATTGAGGCCATAAACAATTAAAATTTGTGCAAGTCATGTTGTGGCCTCAACAACGTTTGCTAGCCTCTGGCCCCAGTCGACCATTAGACACCGACCCCTATCTCATGTTCCCCTGTGTGAGGACCCCGACGCCAGTTTAAAAGAAACCGTTCCGACGTCGGGCGTTCACTTGCCGCAGGATCATATCGAGTAACTTGAGAGGAAAAGAGCATACATATACGAAAGCCAAAAGATATTATTTTTTTATTTAAATATTCACATTACAAGGTCTTTTCAGCGTTCGTCGTACAAAAGTAAGAATAAAGAAAAGATAAAAGATAAATAAGCAAAAGCAGCGCCGTCGCAGATCCATTTGTAGATTGAAAATTTCAAGCATTAGGGTTCTTGCTTAAGCTCTTCCAGAAGTACCTGACCTGGTATTGTACAACAAACAATACCAGCATTGGAATTCCCAGTAATTAGAGAATACTCTAAGTACAGCAGTACATAATAACATTTACATTTTTAAATGATGCGATTAGCGGAAGTAAGACGGAAATAAAATGCAGGAGAAAATAAGGTAATAGCGCGAAATAAACAATTTCCTGCAACAAATAATGTTCGTCAAATAAAGATTACTGATGTCATTTTCCAGTAATCTACCCCGAATGTTACCAATGTCATTTTTCAATAATAACCCCGAATGTTGCTGATGTTATTTTTCCAGCAACAACCCCGAATGAAAAGAACTGTTGGTTTCTAACAACCAACCAAGCATTAATGTTACTGATGTCATTTTCCAGTAACCCCCGAACGAAAAGGATGTTAGTTTCTAACAACCAACCAAGCTTCAAATGAATCTGGCTCAAAGCAAAATACGCGAAGCTAAGCAGCAGTAAAAGTGCAAAATGTAATACATGTCATGTACTGGGTACCTTTATTCTTAAGTTCAGAAGTTCAACGGCTCGAATGAGTGATAGTTCGCTCAATCTGCATTTAAGTCCCCGATATTTATAGGTTAACTTTTTTAATCAATGATTTAGGAGTTTAATTTCTTTCATTCTGTTCTTCTTCCGCATTTGAAGTTTGATTGATTTAAGCTGCTATTAAAGCAGTTATAATTATTAAAGTGTTTTAAGATTATCAAGGCATAGCGATTATAATGATACAATATTATTATTATCATTGTTTCAATGATAATAATATAAGAATGAAAGAAGAACATAATAGGAGTGGTGGTCAAAAATGAAACTGCTTAAATTGAAATAATAATCATTTTATAATATTTGTATAGTTTTCATTATTAATTAATGAGAACCGTATTAATGTGAATGACGTAATCTTATTTTCAAAAAAATTATTAAGTAGAGAAAATAGCAAAATAACTCCTCTTTTCTTCTCTTAAACTTATCTTCAAACCTTTAAGGATTAAGACCGCCGAAAAATGGAGGGAAGCCGGAACGGGCTGGCCGGAGGCTGGCAAGGGCTCCAGCTGGCTGGCGGGGCTGCCGACAAGGAGGGGCTGGCTGGCTGGGAAGGGCTGTTGGTGGCCGTCGAAGGCTGCCAGAAGCTGTTGGTGGCTGCTGGAGATGCTGGAGCTGCTGGAGGGGACTGCCGGGCTGCCGGAAGTTGCTGGGAGGGTCTGCCGGAGGCTGCCGGGAGCTTCCGGAGGCTGCCGGGCTGCCGAAAGCGGCTGGAAGGGGGCTGCCGGGCTGCCGAAAGCGGCTGGAAGGGGGCTGCCGGCTGCTGTAAGGGCTGAGGAGGGGTGGCCGGCTGCTGGAAGGCTGAGGAGGAGGCTGGAAACTGCTGCGGGGAGAGGAGGGGGAGAGATGGCTTCTTATAGGCGTACGAGAGGCGCTACAAGGTGCGCCAACTGGCGCCAGGCGGCGCCTGGCGCGGAAGCTTCTCCCGCCAGAGGGCGGGAGTGGGGCCGGGAGTCAGTGTCGGCCCTCTGGGCCGACAACCTGCGCCAAAAACGGCGCAGGCAGGCGCCAGGCTTCCGCCTGGCGCGGAAGCTTCTCCCGCCTGGCGCGGGAGAAGAGATCGCAATGCGCGATCGAAACAGGGGGGGCGTATGAAGAAAACAGAGGAATAAAATTCAAAAAAAAACTTAATTTAAAACCTTCTCAAATTTCCGTCGTTCGCCATCCGAATACAACGAAACTTGACACCGAGGTGTGTTACAATATGACGAACACCCTCGCGCCAAAAATTCTCGATTCAGAGCAAAATTTTATTTTATTTTAATTTTAGGGGTTTAAAACTTCGAAAATTTGCCACGATCATATCGACGCTCAGATTTTGATGAAAACTTATCGAGCAATTTTTAAATAATATACTTAACACGTCGGCACTGAAAACGACGAATTCGGACACGCATTTCAATGTTTTTTATTTTCAGAAATTAGAAATTTCGAAGATAGAACGGGAGCTTCCGTCTTTCGGATTTCTACTAAATTATGGCACTTTGATCTTTAAAGTTGTTTCTATCTACTGGTAGTTTTGTTTGCCCTAAATTAAAATTCCCCGAGATCCTGATTCCTAAGATGGGATTCTGACCTAATTTGCAAAATAACGACTTTGGGTCGTTACAAACTCCCCTACTTAAAAACGATGTCGTCCTCGACATCACACAAACGAAACTTAAATCTGGGTGAGATTAATACCTGATACTATGTCGTTGTCGTCAGGTTTTATGATCGGGGTGAGGGTGTACATTCTTGGTTGAGGAGCCTGCCCATTCCTTTGGGTAGGCGCTGTCGTTACTGCAACTTGCCTAGGAGCATCTCTTCTTCGTTGGTTAATGGTGGGGGCTGCTGGTGCTGAGTTCAGTCTTGGGGCAGATCTTGCCCCAGGGATAATATCTTTATCGATTGTCTTCTTGGCGATACAGAAACGATAACCGTGACCTGGGCGTCCGCAGGTAAAACAGACGCCTTGACCATGGTAGCACCTCCCCAGCGGGTGAGGTCGATTACAAGGAACACCTTCATTGGTCCTGGAAGCTTCTGCAGACATTTGGTATGCTCTGGCTGGTGGAGGGTAACGGGGATGCTTGTAACTCTCCGGATCCTCTGTGGGATGATCATGCCTTTTTCCTTATCTTTCCGCGATCACCTGCTCGTTATGCTCAAGCATAGTTGCACAGTCTAATAGATCGGCAAAGTTTGTATGCCTAAGCGAAATTAAGTTAGTGCGAATGCTGTCCTTTAAACCTTCTAGGAACCTACTGCACCTCGAAGCTTCGCAGTCCACAAGCTTTGGTGCATAACGAGAGAGTTTTGTGAACTCTGTCTCGTAAGTTGCTACAGACCGGTCACCTTGAGCTACCTTTATGAATTGGCTCTCAAGTATCCTCTGGGCAGTATGGGGAATATAGCGGCTCCTGAATGCGGCCGTGAACTCTGCCCACGGTATGTCCTCCAGACTGATGTTTTTGAAGGTGGTTTCGAACGTGATCTTCCGTCATCTCTCGGCTTCACCTTCTAGCAAGTATTTCGCTAGTCTAACTTCCTCGCTTGAAGGACACTTTAAACTGTCCAACTTGCTTTCCACGGCTTGGATCCAGTCTTCGGCCTCCATGGGTCTGGCCGAGCCGTTAAAAGTAGGAGGGTTGAGTTTGAGGAAGGCTTGCAGAGCATTATTTACTTGCACCCTTTACTCTTGAGGGGCTTCTGATGTGAGCAGTGAGGTGGAGGCTTTCCCCTGGTTTGAAAGGGCTTGCAAAACAGCTTCTAATAGATGATCTGTTCTATTGTCCGCTGCAGATGAGGAGATTGTTGTCTTAACAGGAGTTTCGGTGGGTACTGCGAGGAAGCCTTCATCGGAATCCATCTGTTTGGAGATGATTAATAAACTAGAATTTAGAAGATATCCTAACTTACTGAATACACGAATAATTAATCGCAACAATAAATAAAGTTTGCTAAATTTTGATTCCAAAAGTTTTCATTTGCAATAGGCTCGTTTATAAAAAGTTGCTTTAACCGAAGAACCTATATTTTACTAGATGCACAAAATAAGGGTAATAACAAGGTCTTAGTCTACTCTTACAATTTAAAAGCAAGGAAGAATGAGAGCTATCACTTCTGAATCTGGTACTATTAACCTAAATTGTTAACATCTTCTTAGATTGAATATATCCATATTTTATATGTATGTCCTTTTCTCCCACAAGTACTCAATCCTGCTCTGATACCAACTGTGAGGAACCCGACGCCGGTTTAAAAGAAACCGTTCCGACGTCGGGCGTTCACTTGCCGCAGGATCATATCAAGTAACTTGAGAGGAAAAGAGCATACACATACGAAAGCCAAAAGATATTATTTATTTATTTAAATGTTCACATTACAAGGTCTTTTCAGCGTTCGTCGTACAAAAGTAAGAATAAAGAAAAGATAAAAGATAAATAAGCAAAACCAGCGCCGTCGCAGATCCATTTGCAGATTGAAAATTTCAAGCATTAGGGTTCTTGCTTAAACTCTTCCAGAAGTACCTGACCTGATATTGTACAACAAACAATATCGGGATTGAAATTCCCAGTAATTAGAGAATACTCTAAGTACAGCAGTACATAATAACATTTACATTTTTAAATGATGCGATTAGCGGAAGTAAGACGGAAATAAAATGCAGGAGAAAATAAGGTAATAGCGCAAAATAAACAATTTTCTGCAACAAATAATGTTCGTCAAATAAAGATTACTGATGTCATTTTCCAGTAATCTACCCCGAATGTTACCAATATCATTTTTCAGTAACAACCCCGAATGTTGCTGATGTCATTTTTCCAGCAACAACCCCGAATGAAAAGAACTGTTGGTTTCTAACAACCAACCAAGCATTAATGTTACTGATGTCATTTTCCAATAACCCCCGAACGAAAAGGATGTTAGTTTCTAACAACCAACCAAGCTTCAAATGAATCTGGCTCAAAGCAAAATACGCGAAGCTAAGCAGCAGTAAAAGTGCAAAATGTAATACATGTCATGTACTGGGTACCTTTATTCTTAAGTTCAGAAGTTCAACGGCTCGAATGAGTGATAGTTCGCTCAATCTGCATTTAAGTCCCCGATATTTATAGGTTAACTTTTTTAATCAATGATTTAGGAGTTTAATTTCTTTCATTCTGTTCTTCTTCCGCATTTGAAGTTTGATTGATTTAAGCTGCTATTAAAGCAGTTATAATTATTAAAGTGTTTTAAGATTATCAAGGATAGCGATTATAATGATACAATATTATTATTATCATTGTTTCAATGATAATAATATAAGAATGAAAGAAGAACATAATAGGAGTGGTGGTCAAAAATGAAACTGCTTAAATTGAAATAATAATCATTTTATAATATTTGTATAGTTTTCATTATTAATTAATGAGAACCGTATTAATGTGAATGACGTAATCTTATTTTCAAAAAGATTATTAAGTACAGAAAATAGCAAAATAACTCCTCTTTTCTTCTCTTAAACTTATCTTCAAACCTTTAAGGATTAAGACCGCCGAAAAACGGAGGGAAGCCGGAACGGGCTGGCTGGAGGCTGGCAAGGGCTCCAGTTGGCTGGCGGGGCTGCCGGGCTGCTGCTGGTCAGCCGACAAGGAGGAGCTGGCTGGCTGGGAAGGGCTATTGGTGGCCGTCGAAGGCTGCCAGAAGCTGTTGGTGGCTGCTGGAGATGCTGGAGCTGCTGGAGGGGACTGCCGGGCTGCCGGAAGTTGCTGGGAGGGTCTGCCGGAGACTGCCGGGAGCTTCCGGAGGCTGCCGGGCTGCCGAAAGCGGCTGGAAGGGGGCTGCCGGGCTGCCGGAGGGGCTGGCCGGCTGCTGTAAGGGCTGAGGAGGGGTGGCCGGCTGCTGGAAGGCTGAGGAGGAGGCTGGAAACTGCTGCGGGGAGAGGAGGGGGAGAGATGGCTTCTTATAGGCGTACTAGAGGCGCTACAAGGTGCGCCAACTGGCGCCAGGCGGCGCCTGGCGCGGAAGCTTCTCCCGCCAGAGGGCGGGAGTGGGGCCGGGAGTCAGTGTCGGCCCTCTGGGCCGACAACCTGCGCCGAAAACGGCGCAGGCAGGCGCCAGGCTTCCGCCTGGCGCGGAAGCTTCTCCCGCCTGGCGCGGGAGAAGAGATCATAATGCGCGATCGAAACAGGGGGGGAGTATGAAGAAAACAGAGGAATAAAATTCAAAAAAAAACTTAATTTAAAACCTTCTCAAATTTCCGTCGTTCGCCATCCGAATACAACGAAACTTGACACCGAGGTGTGTTACAATATGACGAACACCCTCGCGCCAAAAATTCTCGATTCGGAGCAAAATTTTATTTTATTTTAATTTTAGGGGTTTAAAACTTCGAAAATTTGCCACGATCATATCGACGCTCAGATTTTGATGAAAACTTCTCGAGCAATTTTTAAATAATATACTTAACACGTCGGCACTGAAAACGACGAATTCGGACACGCATTTCAATGTTTTATTTTCAGAAATTAGAAATTTCGAAGATAGAACGGGAACTTCCGTCTTTCGGATTTCTACTGAATTAGGGCTCTTTGATCTTTAAAGTTGTTTCTATCTACTGGTAGTTTTGTTTGCCCTAAATTAAAATTCCCCGAGATCCTGATTCCTAAGAAGGGATTCTTACCTAATTTGCAAAATAACGACTTTGGGTCGTTACACCCTGCCACGTGAAATTGTTGCAACTCTTCAAGCCATGCTGGTCCTCTCCAAAACCTCAACAGCCTCTATTGGGCCCTTGTCAACTGTTGTTGAACCTTCATCGGCCCTCGCAAGGCCACATTGTGGAGTCTTAAAGTTTTTTCTTCCTTTTATTTGGAAATGATATACATTTCACCCAAGCAACAAAAAATAAATCATCGATACGTACCAAATATCCAAGAAAATATTTATACTAATATTTTACTAATAAATTACTACACCAATTTCTTTTACTTCTCTTCTGCAAACTAAACAATCACATATTATTAAAAAAATGATTTACTAAGATCAATAGATCATTTGAAAACTAACACAATCAAATCAGGCTTTCAACCCATTTACCTAACCAAGTTGATACTGTGTTTAATAATTTTTTAGTTCCTAAGAAATTTTAGCGCATTTCTCATTGTTTCTTAAAAGTTCAGCAACTGCTATTGCTTGTTTGTAGTTTGTAATAGTGTAAAGATTTGCTGGAAATAGAAAAATATGTGTAAATATTTTTGCAAGCATTTATGCAAATATATAAGGTTTTATTTTTTGAAATGCAGAAGTCACATTAATTTGTAAGAATTAGAAATTTATAAATTTAAATGAAACTAATAAAAAATAAAAAACAATAATAATATTAGTTATAATTGAATTTCCTAATTTGTTTGTATATAAAATACCTAATTAACGTAATATGCAATTACATTTTAATAGCATCGTTGCCATTTCTTAAATTATTAATAATGGTTTCATAAGGTTAAAAAAACTTCAGCTCCACACCTCAGCATGCTTCTTTTAAATTTAGCAGCATGATTGCATTTTTTATTTGATTATTATTGCAGTACTTTGGCTAAGGCATGGACACAAATATCATTTATACCTAAACTATCTAGTCACTATGTTGATATCATGGCAACAACTTAAGGATAACCATAAGACTTGAACAAAGAAAAGTAATATATTTTCTTGAACAAAGAAATAACAACACTTAAGTTTGTTCACCTCACACTTGACTTAGCTTAGATAATCCAAAACAGCATAGCTTTTTTTCTCAGTTTAACTTAACGCTCATTTTCAGCTTAATTAGCTTTAACCTATCCAACACAAATTTAAAATAATTAGTATAATTGATTAATTATTTATTATTGTATTAAATTAGAATAATTAATTGTAATATAATTAAAAATGATTTGCAAGAGAATGTAATTAATTACTGCATTTATATATAGCATAATTAATTAAATATATTTAATAGTTACTTAACAAAATATAAATCATTATTTATTAATTAATCATTACTTAGTTAGTCTAATTATTATTCTTATAATTAATATAAGTAACATTTCTCATTAATTAATGTACTTAATCAACAAATTACATAAATAATCATTAATTAAGCTAATAAATATTAATTAATGTAATCAAATACTATTTAGTGTTATTAATTATGGAGTAATTTATTGATTTAATTAAAACTAAATGAGAGATTTTATTTCATCATACTTAAATTGTTGAACTCAACTTGATATAATCCTCGATGAATAACTTAACAGCTTAGCTCGATTGAGTTTAACTAAGCTCAACTCAATTTCACTAAGCTAAGGGTGTCAAATCAAGTGCAAGGAATCATGCAAATGTTCATTGTAGGCTGCAAAGAAAGAATCAAAGACAACTAAAGGATCACATGAGAAGAATCCATGGGGAAGTCATAATCCAAAAAAATGAGGGAGCAGCAAGATAAAGTGCAAATCAAACGAGTAGAGGAAGAACAGATAAAGAAGGTTTTCGCTTTTTCTTGCCTAATCTTTTTCATTTCTCATTTCTAGTTAAACACAATGAATAACAATCACAATATTTCCCCTTTAACATCCAACAACAGCATGCCCCTTATCTATATTAAAATGAGTTGGCTGCTCAAGTAAATCCTAACCAACAAATGCAAAACCAAGACAATGTAGAAACATCATAGAAAATGCTTCTCAGTGGATCAAAAGGAGGGATTTAAAATATATTGCAAATCAAATTAAAATAAACTGTTTATTTTAGTGTAACTTCATATGTTTGTGGATGTAGTTTCATTTTTCACTTTTCATGTTCAATTTAATTTAATTCCATATCATAGTTGATTGGACCCAAGCTTAGCCAAATTGATGATGTTTATGTAGGTGCATGCTTGCTTGTATATCACACACATACATAGCCATGTCTTAAGGTATCTCCCACTTCCATTAAGAGTTTTGCTTTTCATTTTAGCTAAAAAGATCTTCATTTAATCTTTATTGATCATGAAAAAGCTTGCAATAGAGTGCTAAGAGAAGCTCTTTGGATAGTTTTGAAGAAAAAAAGAATTTGTGTAAGCAAATATTGATGTTATTAAAGGTATGGATAATGGGCTGTAACATGTGTTCAATTAGAAGGTGCCTTGTCTAATGATTTCATGTTACTATTACTTGTCTAAGATGTTTTTTTGGGGGGAAATAATCCCCCAATATTTACTTTACACCTAACTTACTTCAAACCAATACCCACAATTTAAAACTACTTGTAAGCATATTACTTTACACTTAAAATACAACAAACCAATCAATCCTTAAGAAAAATATAACAAACAGTTGCAGTAAGCATATTCAATTAGAAAGCATCCAACAAGCGTACTTTTCAAAAATGACTTCCAAATAGAAAGTACATATAAGAGCATAAAATACTTACTGTAAGTGCAAGAAGCTGAACCTTTGGATTCTTGCTTACAAGACGTTTTTTTATGCCTTTCACAACATCCCTCGCTTGCCTGTAGGCAATACAAAATGTACAAAATGGTTACTACAACTGTTCTGGACAACATTGAGAAGCAACTATATTGCATAGCCCATAGATGTAAAATGGTAAGAGAGTACTCAGAGAATGATTTAAACCCAATTCCCACAAGGGTTATTACAATAACAATACCAAACTTTAATCCCACTAAGTGGGGTTGGGTACATAAATCCTTTGTTTCCATTGTGCACAATCAAATAAAAGCCCCTCCCTAAGTTTCAAATAGAGAAGATTCTTTCTAATGGTTTCTTCCCATATCTTTTTTGGTCCTCTTTCTCGTTTAATATTAGTGAAATTCATAAACTCAATTTTTCTAATAAAGATCTACGCTTAGTATGCCCGAACCATATAAGGTGGCTTTCTCTAATCTTATCCACTAATGGAGCCACTCCAACCTTGCTATTAATAAACTTATTTCACATTCTATCCTTATGAATATAAACACTCATCCACCTAAGCATCCTTATCTTTGTAATACTTATTTTAACCGTCAGTTTCTTCTTTGCTAGCCAACATTAGTTGTATAACTATTCTATATAATTTTCCAGTTGAAAAGTTATTAAATGAATATAAAATATTTTAGACGCTCATCAAAGCAAACCTAAGTAGCAGTGCACAACTTTGACAATTACAACTCTTCAAAAGAAAGAGGGAAAAATGTATTAAAGTACGCACAAAACTAAGATGAATGAATGTAATGTTTATCTAGAATTTACCAAAGCAACAACACCTTGAAGTCACTTTATATGATATTTTAGTACAATAAGACTTTCATTTTTGAAGAAAGTTATAACTACTTATTATGGTGAAGTTCGTACTCGTATAAATAAGGGAATTGACTTATTGTTTTTACTCAAAATATTTCTGTAGGTATTAGCGTAGTGTACCTTAATCCAACAAGCTTTAAGTTTTAATCTAAAACAAAATACAATTCAAGAGGTTAAACAACAAGCACTTCTTTAAAAAAATAAGAGTTTCATATATTTTACATTCTACATACCTAGGGTATAAGATCGAATAAAAAATAGAATTTTTTATTTATGGCATTGTATTCCAATGGCCTAAATCATTTTAGGAAGCTTTTACGGGATAGTGAGAAAATACATTTCACATGCATAAAACACTAAAATTTATTAAATTTGATAAATCTATATGCTACACACATGCATTCATGTATACACAGACACATACATATATATATATATAGAAATAGGCTATTGCAAATTTAAAAGCATTAAAAACATTTTTCTTCACACTTTTCTCAAAATCCATCACATTTCTTAAATTAGCTATTTCTATTTTTTAAATTACCACTTTAAATTTAAGGAATTCAAAAAAGTAATGAAAGGACAAAATTTTGAGAAAAATGCTTCTATAATTGTAAGATTATAGTAGCCTAACTCTTTCTCTCTCTTTCTTACAGTGTCAATGCCAACAAGTATATTGGTAAGGATCTTTGGAAATTATTATCAAGATCAAGGGTAATAAAATAAAGCACAATCTTTGAGATCTACAGAACGATTAATGTTTATGTGAGTCTGTGTGGGTGTGGGGTGTCCATGCTGGTAAGTGTGGTTGATATAGATATTTACAAGTTATTGCAAAATTCAAAAGTTCACGATCTCTCCTACACATAATAATAAATGACAAGCTTCGAACTTATAGGACATTATATAACAAATTGCTCATGCCATGCTACACTCACAAAGCTTTTGCAGCTTCTTATAGATCTTGGAGAAATCATACAATTGATTGATTAACGCTATGAAAGAGTAGTTGGCTAATCTCTTGAATATAACATCTAATAAGTCCATCAACTATACAAGACAAAAAGGATCCTTCAAAGTTAAGTTTCCAACTTTTACTGTTGCTCTACCCTTTCTATGCCATCAATATTATTCCTAAAACATGTTAATACCATGTTGCATATATGTCACTTAATTATTTAGCATAAGAAATATTTACACTTTTTTCACTTAATTTTAATAATTATTTGTGGTTTTTATGCTTATCAATTGTTTGCATTGTATTTCTTCTCTTGTACATTTTTTTCACCATATGATTCTCTCACACAAGGAAGCTGAGCATTAAAAGCACCTAATTTTCATTCATTCTCACTCAACTAATAATCATTCTCACATTTTTCCTTTCTTTCTGCCACAACTCTTAAAAAATCTGCCAGTCATATCCCAAAATAACCTAATAGATCCAACTTTGTAATTGAATTTAAATTTTACATTTCATTGATATTCATTACCACTACCACAACAACAACAATACTAAGCCTAAGGTCCCCAAGGTGACGTCCACTACATGAATCGTTTGTTTATATTGTGCACAATAAAAAAAAACTTTCTATGTTTCAAATAAAGAAGATTCTTTTTAATAGTTTCTTCTCAGGTCTTTTTTGGTCTTCCTCTTTTAACATGGGCAAATTCATATACTCAATTTTTCTAATGAAGGCATCAAACGGTCTACGCTTACTATACTCAAACCATCTAAGGCAACATACTCTAATCTTATCCAACTATTGGAGCCACTCCAACCTTGCTACAAATGAACTCATTTTACAATAATCCTTTCAAGTATACACATTCATCCAAATTAACGTCAACACCTCTGTAACACTTATTTTATCAGTATCTTTCTTCTTTGTTTGCCAACATTCTGCCCCATATATTATAGTCGGTTATATAACAACTCCATAAAATTTTCCTATAATTTTGAGTGGAATTTTTTGATTGCACAATACTCCAAAAGCACTCCTCATTTCATCCAACCAGCTTGGATCCCACTAATCACATCACTCTTAATTTCACTATTATTTTGAATAATTGAGCCATGGTATTTGACTGTCTTGTTTTTCTTAATCCTATGGTCCTTAATAATTATGTCCTCAAGATTATGACTTCTGATACGACTAAACTTACACTCCAAATATTATGTTTTAAATCTACAAAAGTAAAAACTTTTAGATTGTAAAGTAGTCATTAAATACTTGAGTTTTATTTTAACTATATTCCTAGTCTTATCAATTAATAAAATATCATCAGCAAATAGTGATCACCAAGGAACCTCCTGTGTTATGTAAGAACATCTATAACTAAAGCGAAAAAATATCACCTAAGAGCAAAGAATTGATGTAATCCAATAATAGAAGGAAACTCATTAGACAAGCCACCTTGCGATCTAACACATGTTACAACCGTTTTATACATATGTTTAATAATATCAATATATGCCACACAAATAATTTTTCTATCTAAAACTCTCCACAAAACTTTTCATAGTAATATATCATAAGCCTTTTCAAGATTAAATAAAATTCATCTTTTCTTACTCTAAATTTGTCCATTAAATCTCTTAGCAAATATATGGCTTCCATGGTAAATCTACTTGCACAAACGCAAATTAATTTTGTGAAAAATGAGCATCTCTTATTAGTCTGTATTCAAACACCATTTCTCAATGTTTCAATGTTTAACTCATCAATTTTACTCCCCTATAATTCGCACGATCTTGGGCATCATATTTATTCTTATACATAGGCACAATAGTACTCCATTTATGAGTACATTTCAGTCTTGACAACAGCATTAAAAACTTTATGATCCAAAAAATTTCTTGCTCACTCAAATATTTCCACACATTAATAAAAATGCCAGTCAATCCACTACTTGCACCATTTATCCTCTTTAAAGCAATCCAAATCTCAACATTAATAAATCATGAGTAAAAGGGTATTTGGTATTATTTTTATAACCATTAAACTGACTCCTTAAAATATCATTTGATCATAATCTTTGATATATTCATGTTCTCTTATCTCTTAATGTAACTAACTTATATATGTGTCTCTCCCCTCAAGAGTTTCTAGTTTATAATATAAATTCTCAAATACAACAATTTTAGCATCATGAACAGCAATTTTAGTTTCATAATAAGTTTATTTACATTTCTTCCAACCCTCATTCTTATATTTAAATCATTCTTTATAGTATATCTTTTTTCATTTAATCTTTACTCGAATATCTTACTTCCACCACAATGCATCTTTATTATTAGGTGCTCCCCTCTTTGTTCACAAGATATACTTGTAACTACATTGCGAATACAACTAGAAATCTAATTCTACATAAAGTTAGCTTCACCCTAAAAATTTATTTTTTAAAATTTCACTCAAGAATACTTTTACCCTTCTTAAAATTTCATCAACTAATTTTTGGGCATGTTTTAAATTTAGTATTTTTAAATAACCAAAAATTGATATTAGGTCATCAAATAATTGCTTATAATAATTTTACAATCCTTTTCTAAAATACAACCACAAGCAATCCTAACAATATTGTGTTCATGACAGCTATAATATATATTAAAAAATTAAGATAAAAAATTTTTTTAATTTAGAGGGAATTCATGAAAACTATTTCAATTTTCTTTTTTTCCATATTTTTTATTTTAAAAATAATAATAATAATAATAATAATAATAATAATAATATTTGCTACCAAATCGATTGCCCTTTGAACTTCCATATGACCCCAATTATTTATTTTTAATTCACCTTTTTACTTTCAGATTTTCATATCTCCCTCTTCTCTTGAAACACAAATGCTATGCAAGTCTCACTTTTCTTCCCTATTAACACCATGATGAAACTTCTGAAGACGTCAACTCCAAATTCATTTCCTTGCATCATCTCTACCCTTGCATTAATAAATCTTTTTTTTTTCCCTCAACCAGTGACATAAGAAATTAAAACATGTACATGTATAATGGATGTTGTGTCAATATTTAAGGAGAAGAAAAGGCAATTGCTGCTAAAATGAAAATTCAAAATCAAATATTTTAATGTTCAATATTTTTTTTTGAGCTACCTATTGCTTATCTAAATTTTATTTTTTGTTTTTAATTAGTATTTTGTTAAAACAATGTTTTATGAACTCGTAAAGATTCCATTAAGTCCCCTCATCTGCTACTTATCCAAAATAAAATTTTGCTCCACTTAAAATTAAATTTAAATATAAAATATTTGAAGAATATATCTATTTAATATATGATAAATTGGCTTACAACTGAAGGAACCAAAGCATCAAATCCAACATCTTACATTTATTTTTTGCTAATATTTTAGAAATTTAAATCTATTCTAAACATACAATTCTAAGCTCGCTTAAGAGGTTTGTGTGACATAGATTTGCAAATCCAATTTTCTCAAATTTTTAAATAAAAGATTAAAATAAATGACATAAGAAATTGTTGAGAAAATACAGCTATTTTACTCGGATATTTACAGATTAAGCCATGCTGCAGAGCGGGGACATCATCGAGGAAGTATGGCTCAAGATTGGTTGAGTGAGGAAGGACACATGGTGCAGCACACAATAAACCAAGTCGGCATGGGGTCAATGATGCTACCCATGCAATTTTACTTTGCACTTTTGTGCAAAATCTGTCTTGTTAATTCAAATTTAAGTTGAAATCATAGAAACCTTATTGATTTATCTTAAAAAAGTCACTACCCATTCATCTGTCATTTACTTTTATCTATCTAAACTCCATCGGGGAGCTAAACAAAAGATGGATACTTTTTTAGGATAAGCACATTTCCTTAATCGTAATTGTTGAATTAAAAAGGAACAAAATCGCAACACTGCTCATGGACATAATCACAAATCCATCTACAGGACCAACAGAATACATTTACAACCATTAAATATGTTTTTGCATGTTGCCTTGACTATTTTCCAGTTTAACACATTTCATTTTGCTGCCACCAGTTTTTACAACAGGTAAAAGGAACCGTTAAAGGCTTTTTCATGCAGCAACTACTACATCATCTACAAAAAAAATTTACGTCAGCAAGCGTTACTTCTTCTGTAACATGAACGAAAAATAACCTAAGACTCATTTGATCATAGCATTCAATCTCCTTTGAATCTTTTCATAAATGTTATCTATCAAACTCATTAATTTGGAGCTTACAGTCAAAAGAAAACGTACCCTGCAAACCCTTTCTGTCTTATGTGAGAGAGAATATCATTATAATGAAGCTACTGTGCATCAAATTAAAACGGATAAGTGTTGTTCACTCTAATTAAACCAACAATTCACTGCTGCAATTTGCCTATTACATGAATTTATATTATTGATGTTGTGGTATGACTAAGATCTGCTTGACATCGTAATTTGTCTGACGTTTCATAAAGCTGATTTCAAGGTTTGGTAACAAAATGGAAAAAAACAAACAAAAAGAAGCCGATACAAACAGAAAAAGCCATCGGATTAAGATCATATACCCGGGATCACGATTTAAGATATCGCAGATCTCGATGTTCATTGCCCAATCCGGGCCGATAAGCTCGTCATTCGTGGCGCGATCCACCAGCGAGCCACCCATCAACACCGACTAAAGTCGACACTGGTAGACTTCTGGCGCTATAGCTTCAATTTAGAAAGAAAGTCGAACTCCACACAATAAAGCCTGGCAGACTCCGAAAAATCTCAACGGGATCCTCTCAGCTTCCGGCGATCGGAGAGACCTTTACACAGCGAAAGCTGGAAGGACTGGTTGATTAGATGAACTAGCCGATCTCTCTCCGATGACTGTATACCGATACATACTCCTACTTTAAATTATTTTTAGATTTTTTATTAAAATGTCCTTTTCTTGTATTTAATATTTTGCCATTATTATTTAAAAAATGATCATAAATGTAGTATAGACATGTGTGTATGTGATCTATTTAAGAGAAATGCTAGATAGATTCGTTAACATAGTACTCAAAAAAATTCATCTAATAAAAATTAGATATTATTTTAATATAAACTTTAAAAATAATATTTATATTATTTTAATTTAAATAAATAAACACTAATGAAAAATTATATCCAAATCCAATTGTACGTGCATTATTGAGTATCATGTCAGTGGGTCTAGCATTTCTCTTCATTTAAATAATGGTTTGCTCCAAACATGTTTAGCAGCAATTATGGTCATTACATCCACCAGCTAAAAGTTGAACTCGAGTCTAGTACCGTAATAGGGTTTTATTCTACCACAAGATGCCTCAAGTTCAATTCTTACAACTCATTGTGAAACCTCTTAAGTATAATTAAGTAGAACTTTAAATATTGAGATGTTTTTCAAATAACTGTGAAATTTCTAATAAAAAAGTCCAATGTTATGAGTAGGAATATATCTCACGAGGATAAAATTGTTGTCATTAAAGTCAATGCGAATGATATCTTGATGCTTAAAAGTGCTGACCGTTACAAATGATATTAGGGCTCTTTTTAGCTTTTGTAGAATTTTGCTCATCGCAAATGGTACCAGAGCAGAGCATCATGTGTTAGATAGTGGATAAGTGTCATACAGAACAAAGTCTTGCTCATTGGGAAAGATCTCTTGAACTCATGATGGGTTAAAGTGCTATATTGTTGGGGTACATCTTAAGCCTGTACAAGTCACCTCTAATTATATATTCTCAATTAATGGTTTTTTTTTATTTGTGTGTGGATACTAATGAGAACGTTAGTTGCTTAAATTGGAGATTTTGAAATGCTCTTAGGTATAATTAAACATAACTCTCAAACATCAAGACTCCATATTAGATAAATAGTAGAATTTTTAATAAAAATTCCAAAGTTAAGCATGCTTACTCAAGTGGAGAGCGCTCTCATGATAGTGATTTGCAAGAAGTCATCTTATGAAGACAAAATCATGAGTCTGTTAAAGTCAAAGTGGACAATAACTCATGCTTAAGAGTTCAAGTTATTACATTTAAATTCATTATATTGTTATATTATGTGTGATATAAGAGTGGCTAAGATGTAAAGATTGGGAGCATCATTCTCAATCATGTGACTTAAGCACTTAGCATTCCATTTAGCCATTCATTAAAAATAAATAACTATGTATTAATAATATTGAATGAACCTTAATTTATGTTTGGTATATTATGGATCATCTTTGCCATTGGCAAGTTCTTTAGAAAATCAACAAATTAGGGTGTGTAGTTAGAACAAAATTATAGGTGCTACATTTGTGTCACATGATATTATCTTGTTTATTTATGAAGTTATGTGCATTTGCTTTTATTTTAGAAGGATCAAAGTTACAAAAAAAAATATTCTTAGTGCCTGATATGAACAAAGGTATAGTTAACAACTATGTATCATGTCATGAACTTAAGACATAACTTCAAGGCAAGGATTCAAATGTGAATGAAATTTCATTATAACATTGACTTATTCATTAAATATGGATCATTATAATAAATTTTACTTTAAGCCTAAGCATGAGTGTAGCATTACATCCATGTAATTGATTAGGTTGTGTGGTTCATGATTATTTTTCGGAGTGTAGTATTATGTAATAACCATAGGTCGTTATTGGGCTAACTATAGTTTAATCAATGTGATTAAAATTTCATATCACTTTTAGATAAACTTAATAAATTTATAATAGAAAAATATATATTTTTTAGAAATTAAATAATTTAAAAAATAATAAGAAAATTAGTTTGGCCTAAATAAATAATTATATATTTGAATTCATAATATCAAAATGTGCAATGAACAATATTTTTATAATTTTCAGAGTCATAGAATTTCTAAAATTAATTTATGAGTTTTTAATATTTAAAAATTAATATAAAATAAAATATAAATCTAAATTGAGTAATTTTAATTTGATTGTGTTCCTATGTATACAAATTTGATGAAAATTGGAATCGATAATGTGGGTTATTATTATTTTTTCTTAAACCATTTACTTTTCCCTCTCTCTTACTTTCCCTATCCTTATAGGGAGATGCCATTCTTGAGGCTACTCGATGGGTATTATCCCAATTTATGGCCTTTGAATCCGTTGGTTTTAAGGGCCAATGAGCTTAAGGACAATCTATCTAAGCTCTTCCTTGCTTCTGAGATCTCCAAATGTGGTGCCCCAGCCCTTAACCCATAGTTGGTATCAGAGAATTCCATAAGTTGTTAGATTAGAATTTGCATTCTTATCTACTTAATGTAAGATTCTTCTGCCAAAATAGTCACTATGTCCAAAAACATCAGAGTCACATCTAAGATACCACAGTATCATGAGCTCATAATAATAAGAGTATGAAAATAGAACACGCTATCACGATACTAGAACTTAAATAAGTACAAACTTATGATAAATGAGTAATTAAGTAACTTATAGGATCAATCCTAGGTATAATACGTAATGAGTTAATTCAAATTAAAACCTTCATAAGAGTTACAAGATCAAGAACTTAAGATGTTAGGACTTAATGAATCCATATAGAATTTTAAACCATCAAATAAGTCTTAATTCACTCCTAGGATAATAACAACATAACATACCTTTAAGAATCATTAAGGTTAATAATATTTTCTAAAAAGTTTAAAACTAGTCGAACTATTATAGCCTTAGTAGGTAATTATCTAATGTAAGAAGATTAGATTGAAAGATCATCGTCCGTTGCTTAATATTACCAAGGTTCTTCATTAGTGTGTATAACTTCTATATCCTAATATCTCCCTCAAAACTTATTATCAATTCACTATTAGGTGCTGTATAGCCTTATCCACTTAAGAACCCTGATTTAAGACTAGATCATAGGTTAGAGTTTATTCATTGGGTAAATGGGGTACTCAATGGATGAAACCTTGGTTTTAATAGTTTTTAGAATTTTTCAACTTATTTTGATTATTTTGTCTTTCAACCTTAGATTTAAGATAAGAGATCCATCTTATTAAGTTTGATTACTTAATAAGATTGACCTTAATTATTAGATCGTTATTAGAATTAAACCTAGATCTTAGGTCTTATCCTTTTTAAATTATGTGATTAAGCCCAATCTCGTAGTGTTTAATCCATAATCTACAGTTTAGCAGTTTTAAGTTAGAACGTCTAAAATCATTAATTAGGTCGTGATGATTTATTACTTAACCCTTATAGTCGACTTTGATTCAGTATATTAAGACCTAGCTGGTCCTGATATTTTGTAACTTATAAGAATGAGTTTCTAAGTTACACTCGATAGTAGGAAAACGGTGATCCTGAACTTGTATAACTTGGAATAATTAGAATGGATAATATAAAATAGATGATATCACCATATTAGTAGAGTCCCTTGCTTATTTTGATACTTTGTGCTACACATTCCTTGTATATTTGAGCTTACTTTCTTGGACATTACATATAAGAGAATTTTGTGCATGAAAAATAAAAACTTAGAATAATAGGATAACATTTGCCTTTGGGTCCGGTTTGTGGTGATTATGGTGCACATTTGCCCCGATGGACAGGGGTAAGGTGAGATCAGGATGCCTAACATTCTCAATGAGGAGAGTGTGTTAGGCTTGGGACCCGTATAGTCTAACAGATGTGCTTGGCTCTTCAGTTATTTCAGAAGTTGTCCATAGAAACAAAATTAAAATAACTAAAATATGTTGCATAGTATTATCTGCCTCTTCAGTCACATAATATATTCAGTTATGTTTATGGGAACAGATTGATATATATATATATATATATATATATATATATATATATATATATATATGGGCTAGTTGGGCCAAGTCTTCTGATATGGCAGTCAGTATACAGAGATTCATATACAGCTTGATATTTGGCTATATTTCAGTATTATTTTATTCAGTCAGCTATTTCCTTGTCAATTTATATATGGTAGGATGTTAGAATTTTGCTGCTATTATACGTATCACTGTCAAGTTTACTTATTTAATCTGCATATTTCATTTGATCACCAGCATGTTTTAGGATGTGGTATTTCCTTTCAGCAATTGTTTAGTTATTTATATTTATATGCCTTACCTTGTTTACTATACTTTTGAGGCATGTCTTAGCCTCATTTTTGTGTAAGTTATAAATGTTATTTATAGCTGTTCTATTTCTTATTGTACTGCTAGTCGCTCCTATTTTATTATTACTTGGAAAAATTTAAAGTGGTGATATTAATAAACACATAAAAATGTATCAGCCTAAATGTACTTAGACGATTGTCTAACACAAGATTTTTTTCTTTTTTGGCTGGGGCCCTACATTATGAAATTGACAATATCAGGTTTAGAGCAGGTGGAGGTGATAGTACCTGAGGAGGAGCCTTATTTGGAGGAGGAGCAGCAGCTTGGACCCGAGGACATTTAGCTGGTTATTCTACTTGTGAGGATGAGTGCAATTTTCTTTTCTATTTGTCTAAACTTTAAATGTTGTAATAATTCAGATATCTATGACTGCATATTTGGATTATTTTATGCTTATATTCTGAGTCATGTCCCATATTTATTATATTATGATGCTTGGATGTCATTCCTTAATTTGCTTCTGTACTATGTATGATTTAGTAAATAGTGACTGTTAGTTGTTTTGTGTTATTCCCTCCCTAATCAGGTGGATTGTGGATTCTATCATAATCCAATGATATATGAGGGGTTAACCAGAGTGACACTCCACCCTTAGCTTAACCCTTGTGGATTAAGGGGAGGGGCGCCACACCCAAGCTCGAAAATGAGAAGTTACATTTCCCTTTTCAAAAATCCTCGAACTCGTAGGCGACCACCTATATTTTGCACATTTATAAGGTATCTTTCTTTCTTCATCTTCTTATTTTGGTTAGATTTGGGATTTGCATGTAGTAGGTTTTTGTTTGTATATAAATGAAAGTGTTTTTCTTCAAAATATGATTAATCTCTTCTCCATTGATCCTGGGGCCGCCCAGTTGTGTTATCTGGCCACTCTATGACCTTTGCAATCTCAAGTAATCAAGTTTATGCTTACTTCAATTAATGAAGTTATATTTATTTATATTTATGCTGTCCATATATTATATTGCATTTCATTCAGTTATAATTTTTACTGTGCTGTATGTAATCTTGAGCTTAAGGTTTGTAGAAGTAAGGGTATTTCTAAAATATGAACTAAATGTGATGCTTTATTTCTCATTAAAAACATAATAAAATTAGAAAGCTTGATGTATTTCAAAAAAGACTTTATCAGGTTTTAGGTTGTTTAAAATACCAGGTATCTCACATTAAAGATATGCAGATAAGCAACAAACTATCGCTAATATGGATATCGAACAACACCAATCTCAATATTTTGAGTATTTTCTACATTTCAATGTTTTCCAGCAAAGTTTAAGCTCAACCCAAACTAAACTTTTGTATCTATTAAATTTGTTTGGGATATTTGGATGTTCATATTATTGAATTCAGTTGGGTTTATTTCTATTTAATTTGCTGTGTTAGTCTTTTCTTTCGAATATTTATTATAGCATATGCTAAATAAAATGCATTCTTTCTTTGTTTAGAATACAAGTAATTAGATTGTACAACTTGATTGGCAATCTACTTTAAACTTGTCATTGAATATGGTGACTATAGGAACATTATTTTAGGAACTTAATTTTCTTAGATATTATCCTCAGTGAATATTGTGATTTTATTGAGAATCATTGTATATTTGTTATACGTATTCTGCGCATCTTTCAGCATATTCTTTATCTATCCTTATAATATTTTTTACCACTCTTTTGGAATAAAATTGAATTCATCGATTCTTAAATTTTCCAAAAAAAAAAAAAAATCAAGGTTAAATAATTGATTTGGCAAGAGGTTAGACGGAGAACATCAAGTACTTTAAGTTAGATGAGAGCAATACTTATTGGAATTTTAAAAGATATAATTGGTTTATTATTTATATATTGAATTCTAGTTGGAACCCCATATTTTGATCGTAAATTATTATATTAAATTGATGCAAAGCTTTGACAAACTTTTTTTTTAACTTTGGTAAATGTTGCATTTGCAATTTTTTTTTTTTCTTCTTAAGTGTGATCATTGTTGTATAGCCTTTTAATGATGAATTCACATAATGAGGATTGATCTATCAAGCAGTTTCTTTTTTGTTACGCGTAATTTTTCCATCAAGCAGTTTCCTTTTTATAAATATTAGTTTGTAAAAAGCACTCACAATAGCTAGTTCATTGGGAATATTTATGAGGTTAAATTTATCTGTTATATAGTCATATGGAGCATTTAAGCTAAAATTGATTCGAATATTGATATTTGTGTGCTTATATCATAATTTAATTAGGGATTCGAACCAAGTCATTTAATTTAAAAATGCCATGTTAGGTGCAATTGGAGGAGCAAGTCATGGAAGAAGATATTTAGTTTATTCTTCTTTAATTATACACTTTTTGAAGTAATGTAATATTATTAAACTTTGAATTTTGTATTTTCTGCTTTTAATTGAATGGAATGTATTTTCATCTCATTTACGGATGGCTCTAGATGTTTATCGTAATAGTTGTTTAATTATGCAACTTTATATGATCAGCCAATAGGGTTCTGTAGTGTCAACATTTAATTTTGGGTTAGTTTCACTAACTCAATATCGAGATGTTACACATTAGGTTAAAATTTTCAAATGGGATAATATGTGTTACAAATGACTTTTATTCATAAATGAATGGTTTGCCCTAATTAGATAATAATCATCAAAGGTGCATTTACTTGGGGTTGATCCTTAGGCAAATAAATCATTTATCATCATGGATGCTTAATATATAAAAATATGATATTATGTGGTAATTTAACTAAAGTAGAAGGATTGTTGAACAATCATATCAATCATTTGATAAATAATACAAATAAGAGACTAAGCTATGTATGTAAAATTTAATAACCTTGATCATTTTACACAGCTTCCCCCTATGGCTTATGATTAAGTATTTTTGGGTAACCTTCATAATTAAGCAATCTAACTCAATAACAAATATTATTGTAGTACTTAATATTCAATTAGTGAATCTAAATTTACTATTAAGTACTATAGGGAGTTAATGATCTTTAAATAGGAAAATGAGATGCAAAAAATTATATATATATACATTCATATCATTCTAGTAGAACTTTAGGATATATATATACATTCATATCATGATTAAGCAATCTAAATCATTGCATTGAGGTAGAACTTTAGATGATTGATCTTATGCCTTGTTGTTGAGTTATCTTTTATGGTTGTCAACTTAAATTGAATGACTTATATGTCACTTCCTTGGAGTCATTTAAGTAGGATCTACTACAATGGAGATTATATTGTATAGTTTGAATTTCCTTGATTATCAGTTAGTTTGTTTAGAATTATAAGTGATGAGAATTTTAGCATTATCATATAGTGATTGTAGTGCACATCTGTAAAATTGACTTGATTCAGTAAGATATGGAATTTGTTAATTTACCTTGAATAGAATTGTAATGTTTCGATCTTATCTTAGGTAATTAGATAAGTACAGTTCAGTTTAGGATAAACAATCTAAGTCTAAAGTATGTTATAAGTTGGAGATTGAACAGCTTAGTTTGAGAAAATAAACTATAAAAAAATTATGTCCCTTATCTTTGTGCGCATTGATAAGTGCAACTAAACAAACTAATTGTTTGAAGTCACATTTCTTAGAACATACTAATCATGTATATGTACTCTTAAACATGCGATGAATGAAGGTGCTATGAAAGTATAGTGTTGAGTAAATGTCGATTTCAGTAGAATTTAACTTGAATTATAGCTCGTACGATTAACATATTCTGATTTGTATAACATTCAAGGTGAATGTGCATATTAAAAGAATTAGGCTAAATAGTTAGATAACAAAAAAAGATATTTACTTTTATTTATTTATTTTTTGGTTTTGATGATTTGATAGCACTTTGTGTATTAAACTCCTTGGCATATCATATAACAACCCAAGGTTGTTACCCAGCTTAATTTTAACTTAATCATATCTTAATTACTATTCTGTTAAGTTCATCTAGTCATTTGAATCAATTCCTAAAGCTTTGGTGCGATTCGGCGCTAAATCGAATATTTTGGATTATTTTAATATTTAAATAATTAGAAATTTCATGTATTTAATTTGACATCAAAATTAAAATCCAACTTCGTCGTCGCGATGGTCACCCCCAAATTAGCTATGGGTGATATTTTGGACGCATTTGGAACTCGTCAGATTTCACGAATATTTTAATATAATTAAATGCACCGAAAAATAGAATAATTAAATACTTGTCGGAATCGAAATCTAACTTCATTGTTGAATTCTTCACCCTTAAATTAGCTATGGGTGAATTTATAACAACCCAATGTTATTACCCAGCTTGATTTTATCATAATCGTATCGTAATCATTATTTTATTAAGTTCATCTAGTCATTAGAACCAAACCCTGAAGGTTTGGAGCAATTCAGAGCTAAATCTAATATTTTGGATTTTTTAATATCTAATTAATTAGAAAATTGAGGTATTTATTTTGACCTCAAAATCGAAATCCGACTTCGCCGTTGCGATCGTTACCCCCCAAATTAGCTAGGGATGATGTTTTGGACGCATTTGGAAGTCGTCGAATTTTCGCAAATATTTTAATATAATTAAATGCGCCGAAAAATAAAATAATTAAATAATCGTCGGAATCGAAATCCAACTTCGCCGTTGAATTCCTCACCCCTAAATTAGTTAGGGGTAATTTTTGGGATTTTTCGGAGTGCGTTTCAAAAATCTGGATTTTTAAATAATTAAGAAAAATAATTAAGCAATATTTGATCCTTAATATACAATTTCTCCCTCTCTCTCCTAGTTGGCTGGCCACCTTCTCCTTCATTTGGCTGGCCATCCCTTCTTTGTCTCTCAAGCCATGCCCCATTAATGCTCATTCATGATGGCCCCTACTCTCCCTCATCCTAGCCTCCCTAGCTAATGATGGAGCCTCTCTTCCTCTCCTCCTTTAAATGGAGAGCTCAGCCCCCCTTCTATTGCTTGCTGAAATTTTCTTCCCTCCTCCTCCATTGCTGCACCTTGAAGAAGATGCTTCTCTCCCAAGGTCTTGAAGGAAATAAAAGGGTCCTCCTCTTTCTCTCATTCCAAGAACATAAAGGTACCCTTTTGCTTCTCTCCTTACCTTTCTCATATTGTTATAATGTTGGAATGTAGCTTTGGAAGTCCATAAGCATGAATGTAAGCCATTATGACTCTTAAAAGCTTCACAAAAATCTGCTCTATTTTTGTTTATTTTGCATACTCTATTATTCATCCATATTTTTCGTATAATTAGAATGCTCCATTGGTGCCGATTTTGGTATTGATGGAAAGGTATTGGAAATACCTTTCCATTATTGATATATGGCACCGCTCATGGAACTCTCTGAATTGAGAGTAATTAAGCTCGAAAATAGGCATTAGAGTTTTCATCCTAGCGAAAAATGTCGTCTGGCGCTGCAGCGCACGAAGTTGCAGAGTTAGGAGGCTGCAGCGCGCTGCAGCAAGCTGCAGCGGCATTTCGGTAGATTCGCAAATTAGACCGCTACAGTGCGTTGGAGCGCGTTGCCGCAGTATTTCGGCAGAACATATAAAAATATTAATTAAAGTATTCAAACAATATTTTGCAAAATGAACTGCTACAGCACGCTATAGCGCGTTGCAGCGAGCGATAGCGGAATTTTTGAAAAACTTTAGAAAATGTGAAAATAAATTAATTGAACAGTGATTTTGCAAAGTGAATAGCTGCAGCGCGCCATAGCGCACCGCAGCGGGCCGCAGTGGGTCGCAGCACTGTCGCGCGAAAGGCGCTCCGGCACGCTGCTGCGCTAAAGGTGCTAATGCTCGCTGCCGCGCGAAAGGCGCTACCACATGGAAAGCGCAACAGTGCGCTGCAGCGCCCAAACTTGTAAAATTTCCCAGAATTTCAGAAAAATTGCCCAGTTTTGGCTGAAATTGCCAAAACTTCACTATTTTTACATTTTAAGGTTCCTAGGACCCTAGTGGGGCTAAGTTATATCAAATTTGATCATATTTTAGCTAAAATTGAACCTTGCATAAAATTCTATGTTAAAATTAAATTTGAAATTTTGTCATTCTTAATGTGCTCAACAATCTACTATGTACTTTAAATGTATGTCATACTAAATGCTAAGTAATAGAATTTTTAAAAGTATATATCAAATATGTAAACCTTAATAATCTAAATAGCATAAAACTTAGATTTTTTAGACTTGTGATTAAGTGCTAATTGCTTTGCTTGTTTTATGATTTGATTAGCATTAATCACTTTTTTATTTTATGTCATCTTTTTATTTATATGCTTTTATAATTTTTAAGATGTATGTTAGAGAACTTTAATAATTATTTGGACTCTTAAATGTGCTTAGTGGACATTAAACTAAACTTGAACATAAGAATCTTGATAACTTGATTAAGTAGATGATACTTAATTCAAACCTAAGTTTGACATCAATAATACACTAATAATATATTGATTTGTCATTGACCTTTAAATTAACCTTTGGTCTTAATAATAGGAAGGTTAGGGGTTAAACCCTAACTTATCTTGATTAAGATCTAAACCTTAATCACTTAATCAATTAATTTGATTGAAAGATAATCAAATTGACATTGTTCCAATAATGCATATGATTTGATATTAATCTTAAATCATTGAATTAGAAGTGCTAAGGTTAATATTGAATATATGTGATTGTACCATCTGAATTTAAGCTTTAGATCTTTGATTTTCTCTTATATAAGATTATTAGTATAAAATGGATAATAAAATTATAAAGATTTATAAAATAATCTAACTCTGATAAGATCTTTGATTTTATCCCATAATTGTAGAATAGAAAGGGGATCAGATGAATTTTAATCATCTGACCTAACCACTTTAACCTAAGTCTAATAAGTAAACCATAAGGAGTAGAAAAGTGAGGCCTTAATGGTATTACTTTAGGATCGTCTTGAAATATTTAAAGACTTTAATTATTGATACATTGAGATAGGAAGAACTTTTGTAATTTATTGAGGTAGGAATCTTAGATGATCCTTCACAACTTTAGAAATTAAACTTGATACCTTGTGGTAAGGACCACCTAAAGTACTTAAATTGGGACTCATTTATTGTGGTAGCAGCCTATATTGAGTGATCGTTGATCACATCCTTGGAGCCTTGTGTAGGATTCACCCATTTAGAGTAAGAAATAATAGATTTGATAAATTTTTGTGATTAAATAGAGTTGTCTAAACCTAGGTCATTGATTGGTGTAGTATGGTATACCCATAGTACTGAATTATTTCAGTAGTATCTAGGAATGGTTGAGTCACTCTAAGTGAGATTTATTTTTGTGCTATCCTATAGGCTTAGGCAGATATAACCTCGCTCAGAGTAAATCAATTGATCCTAAGAGTGTTATAAATAGGGACTCATTCCTTAGTTTGATTAAAATATAAATTGCCATCGGGTGATGCCTCATAGCGAAGATCACTTCAATAGGTGTGGCTTAAACAAACTAAGTAATTCGAGTCACCTTCTTTAGAACACTAAGTGTGATTGTGAGTTGGGCATCTTAATTACTTAGCTTGAGATACAAATTGCCATCGGGTGATGTCTCCTATCGAAGATCGCTTCGTTAGGGTGGCTTAATCAAACTAAGTGTTAAGGACCACCTTTCTTGTAACCATGCTAAATATGGGTATATAATCATCCCATCTAATGATCTTTAAGTAAACTCTCAACTTTAACCAATTATCGAACTAGAATTTAGGAGTCCGAATCCTTTTAATAGGATTCTTCATAATGGAGACATATAATTTATTATCGGATTTCAAAGCATTTTCTAGATTTTTTTGGATTTATCTTATGTAGCTTAGAAGCATAAGCATGAGCATAGGCATGATGTTGAGTATCGATAATGACATATGAGTATGAATGATGATTTATGGGTTACGGAATGTTGCATACATTGATTGGGGAATTTCAGGATGCATCGGCATCGCAGTTCCCAATTGGATGTATGTATATATCGGACCGTACGACTCATAATAGTTCAGTGATATTTTGGTTGCATATCAGTGGCATATAGTATTGTGGCATATTTAGATACACAGTCTCAGTGACATACAACATATTTTACATATGATTACTCAGTTTTAGATGTAGTACTGTTTTGATTCATTTACAGTATTCAGTTTACAGTTCAGTTTTACTTTACTTTGCTGTAGTCTTTTATAGTTTTATATAGTTTTATGCTTTTAGTTATCTTTATAGTATTTCAGCAGATTTAATTTTATTATGTAAATATTAAATGAATAATTAGAACTTGTTAGATTAGTTTTGATGTGTTAGACTTATTGTCTAACATGAGTACTTTTGGGATCTAACAATTTGCTAGATCCTAAGCAGTATATTGAGCCAGGTCAGGAGGACACCCAGGAGATTTATGAGGAGCTCATTGAGCACTAGTGGACTCTCCTTCAGTTTTACTTTCTGCTTAGTATTTTTAGTTTAGTACTTAATTTTATTTCAGTATTTTAGTAAACAAAATGTTTGTAATAATTCTAGATATATATTTTTTTCTTTTCTGAGACGAATATTTTCATACAACTTCTATGATGAATGTTTTCTGGATGTTTGCTTTAAGCTTCTGCACTCTGTTATATACTACTTATACTTAGTATTGTGATGTGATCAATATATTGGAAATACTAATATCTTATATATATATATTGGATTCTTATTGTATTATAAATCTAATATATGTATTTATCTAATACTTAGGATAATGATACTACTCTTATCTTAAGTATTAGCTCTCAACCCTCCTTGAGGTTGAGTCAGCAGCCCTTCAGATGGGCTTAGTTTTCAGCTATTCAGGGAGACGGGCTATTCCTCCCTGAGTGGCGCATCGTTCAGTCGCGGAACTTAATTATGACTATTTTTTTTGTGCGCGGCGACGGGGCGGGGCGCTACAAAATTTTTGAGAATTTTTGGAGCGCATTCGTAAAATCTGAATTTTTAATAAATTAAAAAATTAGAAAGGAATTAAGTATTTTATTTCTTAATTTTTTCTCTCTAAATTTTCTTTCCCCTCTCTCCTAGCCGGCTCCCCATTCGGCGGCCCCTCTCCCTCCAATGTTGGCACACGCAAAAAGGGGGAAAATCCCTCTATTTTCTCCCTTAACCCATGCCTCTTCTTCCTCCATAGCCATGCCCTATCTCCCTACTTCATCATTCCTTCTCCTTCTTTAAGAAGGAGTTCAACTCTTCTTCATCTCCTTTACAAAAGCTGAAGCCCTAAAGTTTCCTCATTCCCCTTCCATTGCTGAAGTTTTGTGCTGAAGAAGAAGAAGAAAAAGAGGAAATTTCCCTTCTAAGCTTTCCAAGTCTTCTTCATCCACTTCTTGCAAGGCTAAGGTACTCATTTGCTCCTCTTCATTACCTCCTTCATATTGCTATTATGCTTAATTGTATCTTTAAAAATCTATAAATATGTATGGAAGCCATTAAGGCTCTTTAAAGCATCACATTATCTTGAAAGAAAATTGCTCTATTTTTATCCATTCTTCACACCCCAGCCTATATCACCATTGTTTGTATAGTTAGGATGATCCGTTCATGCCAATTTTAGTGTCAATGGAAAGGTATCGGAAAGACCTTTTCATTGATATATAGCACTGCTTATAAAATGCTCTAAATTGAGAGTATTTGAGCCCGAAATAAGGCCCTTTACGGGTTTCGCACAGGTGAAATTATCGTCTGGCGCTCCAGCGCCCGAGTTGCAGAAAATAATCCGCCATAGCGCGCTGTAGCACGCCGCAGCGCCCCGCAGCGTCATAATAACTTGCGATATGTAAAAATATATTTTTAATAAAAATAATGTAAATCCGCCGCAGCGCGCTTCAGCGCACCGTAGCAACCGCAATTCGAAAATCAAGTGCCGAAACAAGCCGTAGCGCACCACAACACCAAAAGTGCCGTCGCGCACCATAGCGTGCCACTGCGCGCTCCAGTGCCTTAAAGTACTACAGCGTACTCTAGTCACCACAACGCATAGTAGTGCCAAGAATTTTTTGAAAGTGCCCAAAAATGGCTAAAATTGCCAAAACTTCGCTGTTTTTGCATTTTAAGATGTCTAGGACCCTAGTGGGACCGAACTATATCAAATTTAAACTTAGTTTAGCTAAAATTGAGCATTATATAAAATTATATGTGAAAAATTAAATTTGAAAATTTGCCTTTTTAATATGCACTTAAAACCTATTATGTGTTATAAAAATTTTGTGCCAAATGTTAAAGAATAAGATCCTTGATTGCTTATATTAATCAAGTATATCTCAACAATTAAATAACATAAAATTTAAGACTTTTTGTAATAACCCAGGTTGTCATTAAAGTTAATTAAGACTAATTTAAGTCTTAATTAAGGTTCTAAGTCACTAATTAAGTTATGTAGAACTTATCTCTAAAACCTAGGTCAAACTAGGAGTCAACTGGATCAAAATCAAAAATTCTAGAAATTCTAAAACCCTAGAAATTGACTTTTTATCTATACCTCAAATTAAAAATCTGACATCATCATTGCGTTCACCACCCCCAAATTAGCTAGGGGTGAAGTTTTGGATGTATTTGGAAGTCGTTGAATTTTCATTGAATATTTTAATATTATTTAGATACCCCAAAAATTCAAATAATTAAATACTCATCTGATCAAAAATCTGACAACACCGTTGCGTTCCTTACCCCTCAATTAGCTAGGGGTGATCTATTAAAAATTTTGGGACACATGTAGCTAATTATTTTTAATTAAGAGAATATGTTTAAAATATTAAAAATATTAAATAATATTTATTCATCTTAACGGCGCCATCTCAAACCGTAACCGCGCTGAGCTTCCCAAATGGCATCTTTTGACCGTTCGATCACATATCGAACGGTCGACCCATTCTCTTTTCCGAGCGTTCAGCGCATGGCACGTAGCCCTGCACGCGGCGCGCAGAGCTCCAATCGCGCGTCAGGCACCGCCTATGAGCCCCCACAGGCTTGATCGACCCTCCTTTATCATCTCAATAGCTGACCTAGTTCAGTTTTTGTCAATCAGTGAGCTCCCCTAATCTTCAAAGCCATTCTTCTTCTACCTGCAGTTCGACGAAGCATTAGATCCAAGTACCCCTACCTTTAATTGTTAGCTTAACTATTGATTTGTCAATCAAATTTATGTTCGTATCCATTGATCGAATGCATATGATCCGATTGTAATCAAATTTCTTAAGTGCATTTTTGAATAATTGATATCGAGACATCTGTAATATCCCCTCGGCTCATTCTTCCCCGTAGGTTAGGACATCACATTAACACCTGAATTCTTGCGCCTAAGATTGAAATTTTGGGTTCTAATGAAAGATCTAATCAATATCTGCTGTTTGGCATGTGAGTTGTGTGTCACGAAGCTCTGTGCGCCGAGACAATTGAAGCCCTAAATCCCTCCAGTTCGGCGCTCAGGAGAGACGAAGGAGCAGAGATTTCGGGTCGGGCTCTCTTCGGCCCGTTCGCACCGTAAGTGGTGGGTCCCACCCATCTCTTTTCTGACTTGAAGCGTGGGTCCCACCACCTAATAATAATGTTAATAATAATATACGTATTAATTTAAACAGAGTTAATTAAATTAAGTAATTCAATTATAAATTACTTAAACTTAGGATATTCATAAATCTAAATTCAATAATCCAAAATTAATAATATTATATATCAATGGAATCAAAAAAATATGATGAATATTTTGGGAGTGTCAAATTTCCAATTGGAATTGTATATCACTTAATGACATTTAGGATCCCTAAATTAGCCTAAATGACTTAAAACTTCAAAATATCACAACTATGTAATCATTTATCCAAACATACCCAATATGGGTCTTAAAATACTCACAAAACTCTAATGAATATTTTAGTAGGGTTAATCTTGCTGTTTAGATTAGTTTGAACCTAATCACATTTAGGACCTAACCCTAATTACCCTAATTAGACCTAGAACTTCAATTAACCATAACTTGGTCAATTGAACTCCAATTTAGATAATCCAAATATCAATTTAAATCAAAAAATTCTAATTAATAGTAATCTACACAAATATTTAGGATCCAACGGTTAGATTTGCTAATCACCATTAATTACTCCAAAACTTGATTAGTGAATATTAGCAAATTTAATAATCCAAATTAGACAATTTAAGTTTCAGAGAACTCCTAGAACCTATTAGAACCTAACTGTAGGGTTAGATTAGTGATTGAGTGATTAATTTCACTAATCACTCACTAATTATCCTACACCTTAATTAGGCCATAACTAAGCTAATTAAGGTCCATATTGAACCCACTACCAGTCAATGGAATCAGTAGATCAATTGTAATTCATAGCCACTAATTTTAATTAATTTGGACACCAATTGGAGAAGTTAGGATTTTTGACCCTTAATTAAGAATCCCTTAATTACACTTTAACCCTAAAACTTGTTTTGGCTATAAGTTAGCCAATACACATCAAAATTCAATAATTTAAGATTCTATAAAAACCTTAGGACATAACCTTTAAATAACTAACAGAAATATTATATGTTGTTAGGGTAAATTTACCAAAATGCCCTTATAGGTCAAATTCCTTAATTTGACCCTATAAGGCTTAATACTTAACCAAAATTAATGAAGTTATCGTCTAAACTCATATCAGACAGTAAGTAATCATTCCACATCATTAAAATCTAGAATTTATTCCTAATTCATAAATGTGAAATTTAGACCCTTAAGTAGGGGCAAAATGGTCATTTTGCCCAAATTTAGGGTTTAATATTTCTAAGTCCTAATTGTTTCTCTAAATCATAACAAATAGTAATTAAAGTGTTTTAAACAAAGTGATATCACAACTGTTGTTAGTACTATTCTATAATCATTGAATATTATATGCTATGCTTCCCTTTGCTTTGGACTTCTTTACATTTGGATACATTGCATTAGAGGATTATTTCTATGTTGATTATATTCATATGGCATTTCATATTGTTATAAGGAAATTTAATGGAAAATAGCTTTACTAAATTTGAGGAGATATGTCTTTTTAGTCTGCCATGTAGTATGACTTTACTTCAGAGTGGTTTTGGGTTAGGACTACTTTCCTAGTGCCTGTAGGATAGCTTTTGGGGCTAGGACTACTTTCCTAGTGCCTGTGTTTTGGACTAGGACTACTTTCCTAGTGCCTGTGATTCTAGACTAGGACAACTTTTCTAGTGCCTGCTATTTTTGACTAGGACTACTTTCCTAGTATATCTAGGACTACTTTTCCAGATACTGGTTGTTTCTGACTAGGACTACTTTTCTAGTGAATTTGGGACTACTTTTCCAGATAGTTTGCAGTACTTTTTGATGGAATTAACTTTAATCTGGGACTACTTTTCCATATAAGTAGATGGACTTTACTGGTGGCAGGACTAAGTAGGAATATCTCATAATTGTAGTTACTTTTCGGTTACTTTATTTGTATTATAGTCACTTTGCAGTTGACTTTTTATTTACTTTATAGTTTTGGCTCACTTTTACCTTACAGACCAGTTCACTTCTGCTATATTTTTATTTTCTGCAGTTCTTACTTGTCTTATAGTTCATTATGCAGTTTGCTATATTTTCATTTTCTGCAGTTCCTTTGTACTCACAGCTTTGAATATTCATTTTTATCTTTCAGCAGTCACTTTTACTTTTGGCATGCTAGATCTTTACTTTCAGCTATGTACTCTCCGAATAGTTATAAAAGCAGCATGTTTTATATTGATCATATACTCAGAAGTTTCACTTGTGTTAGTAGACTTCTTTATGCATTATTTGACCTTTTCTGTAGCTGGAGTTGAGGTATGTGCTTACCTCACATCTTGTTAAGTTATAATTATGTTAATTATAACTTGGTTACCTTTTTTTAATGCTTACTGCTCCTATGTTGCTTAGTATTGTGATATCATTAAAAATTAATAATTTGCAGCCTAAAATGTACTTGGACGTTTTGTCTAACTAGATTTTTCTTTTGTTGGGTGGGGTCCTACCATTGTGAAACTGATAATGGTAGATTCTGAGCTGTTCGAGGTTGTAGGACCTTCTGGAGATTCGATTCAGGAGGAGGAGCATACAGGAGAAGATCAGTAGTTTCTGTCTGATATTGTGAGGATATGAGAGACTTTACCCTTTTTACTGCATAAACTTTATCATTATTTTGTAATAATACAGGATCTAACTACTTTACTTTTCTTGTTTATGTATTCTGAGTTGTACAATTTTTATCTAGATTGTATGGATGTTACTTTTGTTTTTCTTCCGCACTCTGATAAATTATAGTATACTCATTTAAGTGATTGTTTCTGTTGCTACTCTTTGCTTATTAAGGCACATCCTCCCTTGACATTTAATTAAGAAAGTCCATTCCTTAATCTAAATGTTAAGTGAGGGTTTGCTAAGTGACGACCACCTCCTAATCCGGGTGATTTGGGGGCGGCCGCCACAGTTAGTATCAGAGAACTCCATAAGGTGTCAGATTGGAATTCGTATTCCTTTCTACCTAATGGATAGTTCTTCTGTCTTAGAATCACTAAATGAATACTAAGATGATATCCATATAACCATATACTCAGAATAGTGAGCATAAAGTACAAATATACTTAAGATAGACACGAAACATACATTATATTGGTAATTTAAGAAATATGAATTTGGTCAAATAAAATTAATAGGTATGTAAGACTTGCTTCTTTTAAGCTCTCTCAAAATTACTGTGATTCTTTAATACAGGTATTAACATGAATCCTGATCAACCATCATCACACCCTGCTGCGTCTAGCAGTAGTTTTGCTGAAATCAATACACTGTTGGAGGCAGTAAAGACACTTGTAGCCACTAATGCTCAACAATTTGAAAGAATTGAGAGATTGATTTCAAGGCAATAAAACCCATCTCCCGCATCTGTAAATCCTGCACCCTACTATCCTCTTCAACAATACCAACAACCTATAGATGGCCTCTTACACAGCTTCATTAGATTGAGAACTCCTAATTTCACCGGGAATATGTCGACTATGGATACAGCCAATTGGCTTAAGATAGTAGAGAAGAATTTAACTAGCATAAACTGTTCAGATGCTGAGTCAGTAAGACTAGTCACCCACATGTTCCAGGAAGAGGCAGAGTATTGGTGGGATAACCTCCGCCGCACACTTTTTACAAATTACTACATTGAGGAGATTCCATGGGATGAATTTGTAAAAGCCTTCAAAGCAGAATTTATCCCTCCATCAGTTCAAAATAATTTGGGAGACATGTTCCTTAGGTTGAGACAAGGAAGTCGCACTCTAGCTGAGTATGAATCTGAATTCAAGCGATTAGCTCGTTTTGCTCTTGACATGGTACAAACAGAAGAAGCACGCTGCCATAGGTTTATAAGTGGACTTCATGATTCAATAAAAGATCATATAGTGCCACTAAGACTATCCAACTTTACAGAATTGATTGAAACAGCTCGTGTCATCGATCAGCATCAATCTCAAAAAGAATCTAAAAGGAATTTCAGCTCAACCTCATACAGGGATAATAATCCCAAAAAGGCTAGAACTCCTTCAGGAAAAGTCTACCAAATCGAAGCAGAGCCTACATCCATAGAAATGTATAATGGGTGTACCAGACCTCATCCCTTTGGGAAATGTTATCAAAATCAACAATGTTGCTATACATGTGGAAGAAAAGGACATTTCTATCGACAGTGTAATTTCAATATGACAATTGACGGTGCACGTATTGATCGCCCTAATGAAACTCAAGTCCTTAATACTACTTGATTCAGTTGAAGCAGTCAACCTATTACTATGGTGTCATCCCAGCAACCTACGGTCTCCACTCAAAGGAGGGTTGGAAGTAATATCACACAACCGAGTACCTCCAAGCCTCCTCAACAATAAGTCCTTAGAAGATCATCCGGTTCTGCTAGAGTTTATACTCTTACTCCAGTGGAGGCTGCTGAAGATAACAATGTCATAACAGGTACACAAATTTAATTATATTCTAAGTATTTCTCAATTTGAAGAATCATAGTTAAATATGCATAATTCATATTGGATTTATTTTCAAATCTTTTAACAAGTTCTAAGTAATTATTATTTTATTTAGGCACTATAAGTATTAATGATTATCTGTACAAATTGCTATTTGATACGGGAGCAAGCCATTCATTTATATCTGAAAATTTTGCTAAGAGTTTAAAGTTGCCTCATTACCAAATGGCAAGATCTTTAGCAGTTGGGCTACCATCCGGAACACAACTCAATACCACCCATTTCTATAACCTTCAAGTACCTTTAAATGAGCAAGTGTTTCAAGCTAAGTTAATAATTTTACCAATAGTAAACTTTGATATAATCTTGGGTATGAACTGGCTTAGTACTCACAACGATACTATTAACTGTCAATAAAAGAAGATATCACTTCGATCACCAGACACTACATCAACATTCATAAGGAGGTTCAGTACTTTAAGTTCACTAATTAATGTAATAATAGCAACTAAGTTAATGAACAAGGGTTGTGCAGCACACCTAGTTACTATGCTGAGAGAAAGTAAAAAGGAGATACCACTTTTTGAGATTAAGGTGGTTAATAAATTTGCTGATATTTTGCCTGAAGAGCTACCTGGGTTACCTCCACCAAGAGAAGTTGAAATGGCAATAAATTTAGTACCAGGTACCCAACCAATTTTAAAAGCTCCTTACAGAATGGCTCCTAAGGAACTTCATGAACTTAGTGAGCAATTAAAAGAACTATTAGATAAAGGGTTTATTAAGCCAAGTATGTCACCATGGGGTGCTCTGGTATTATTTGTAAAGAAGAAGGATGGGTCTATGCGAATGTGTATAGACTACAGAGAATTAAATAAAGTCACTATTAAGAATAAATACCCACTTCCTAGAATCGATGATTTATTCGATCAACTATCCGGAGCAATAATATTCTCGAAGATTAATTTAAGATCGGGATATCATCAACTTCAAGTAAAGGATTTTGATATGGAAAAGACAACATTTAGAACCCGGTATGGACACTACGAATTTCTTGTAATGTCCTTTGGACTCACAAATGCACCGTCTATTTTTATGGACTTAATGCAGCGAGTCCTAAAACCATTCTTAGAAACATTTGTAATTGTATTCATTGATGAAATACTCATCTATTCAAAGACTATGGAAGATCATGAAGATCATTTAAGAACAGTATTAGAAACTTTGCGGGAATATCAATTATACGCTAAATTTTCAAAATGTGAATTCTGGTTGAAGTCAGTAGCATTCTTGGGTCATATTATAGATGCTCAAGGAATCTGAGTCGATCAACAGAAGATATGTGCTATTCAAGAGTGGAACCAGCCAAAGACTGGAACAGATATAAGAAGTTTCTTAGGTCTTGCTGGCTACTATAGAAAATTTGTTAAAGGATTCTCTCAGATAGCTGCTCCATTAACTAAGCTAACTCAGAAAATAGTTCCATTTATTTGGGCTCCTGAATGTGAAAAGGCATTTCAAACCTTAAAAGATGCTCTTTCTACTGCTCCAGTATTAGTGCTGCCAAAAGAAGGTATGAACTATCAAGTTTATACAGACGCCTCAGGGACTGGACTAGGTTGTGTACTAATGCAAGAAGGAAAGGTGATTGTATATGCTTCAAGATAGTTGAGGCTTTATGAGAGAAATTATCCAGTACACGATCTAGAACTTGCTGCGGTAATTTTTGCATTAAAAATATGGCGTTATTATTTATATGGTGTTCAATGTTCCATTTTCACTGATCACCAAAGCCTGAAATACATATTCACTCAACGTGAATTAAATTGTCGCCAAAGAAGATGGCTTGAGTTGTTAAGTGACTATTATGTAGAAATCCAATACCACCCAGGTAAAGCAAATGTGGTGGCAGATGCCCTTAGCCGTAGTGCAACTTTATCAGCATTAATCACTACAAGTTCACTGATAGAAGAATTTCAAAAGATGGAAATTGTTCCTATTCAGAGTGATGTTATGAGCTCAATACTAACTAACATAAATGTAGAACCTACATTTCATAGGGATATCTCCATCTCTCAAACCAAAGATGAAGAATATTTAAAGCTTAAGATGGATATTGAAGGAGGACGCCATCATGATTTACAATTACACGGGTTAGTGATTTATCAATATAATCGTATATGGGTTCCTAAATCCATGCAACAGGAGGTATTAAATGAAGGACATATTTCCGATTATCATATTCATCCCGGAAGCACAAAAATGTATCAAGATCTAAAACAGTCCTTTTGGTGGCCTGGGATGAAAAGAAGTGTGGCAGAGTTCGTTGAAAAATGCCATGCATGTAGTTTGGTTAAAGCAGAACATCAAAGACTTGGTGGCCTATTACATCCACTAGAGATACCAGAATGGAAATGGACAGATATATCCATGGATTTTGTGATGGGCTTACCTCGTGCTAGGTCTGGAGCTGATATAATATGGGTTATAGTGGATCATTTTACCAAGTCTGCACATTTTATTCCAGTCCGTCAAACTGACTCAGTGGAAAAGTTAGCAAAATTATATATTAAAGAAATAGTCAGATTGTACGGAATTCCCAAAACAATAGTATCTGATAGAGACAGTCGTTTTACTTCAAAATTTTGGCAGACTGTTCATCAAGATTTGGGAACTACTTTGGCCATGGGTACAGCATTTCACCCACAAACAGATGGCCAAACAGAGAGAGTTAATCAAGTCTTAGAAGATCTTCTTCAGCTATGTATGTTGGATTTTTCAGGATCTTGGGAAGAGCATGTTCCTTTAGTGGAATTTGCCTACAATAATAGTTTTCAGTCAAGTATAAAAATGGAACCCTATGAAGCTCTATATGGAAGAAAGTGTTCAACTCCACTAGCATGGTCTGAGACAGGAGATACTCAATTATATAGTTCAGAGTTAGTGGAGGAAACAAATAAGAAAGTAAAAATCATACAACAGAGGATCAGAACAGCTCAAGACAGACAGAGTAAATATCATGATAACCGTCATCATCCTCTGGAGTTCAAAGAAAAAGATTTTGTATATTTAAAAGTGAGCCCGATGAAAGGAATCTATCATTTTGGAGTTTCAGGAAAGCTCAGTCTAAGGTATGCAGGACCCTTCCAAATTATTCAGAAGATTGGATCAGCAGCTTATAACTAGAACTATCAGAAGACTTTGCTGCTGTTTATAATGTGTTCCACGTATCATCATTAAGAAAGTGTCTTCGAGATCCTTCCCATCTTATTCAACTTCCAATAATAGAGATTCAACCTGATCTTTTATATACTGAAGAACCAATTAAAATTTTAGATCGAGATCAAAAGAAATTAAGGAATCGTTCTATTTAAATGGTAAAAATTTAGTGGAAGAACCGCTCATGCAATGTAGCCACTTGGGAGAAAGAAGTGGATATGCATCAGAAATACCCAAACCTTTTTAATCAAGGTAATTTCTCAACTCAAATCTAGCATAATTCATTTGTTTTATATCTACTTTATTCTTTCCACTTGAGTGATATCACATCATTTTTAAGTGTGAGAGTTTGTAACAACCCGGGTTGTTATTAAGGTTAATTAAGATTAATTTAAGTCTTAATTAAGGTTCTAAGTCACTAATTAAGTCATTTAGAACTCATCTCTAAAACCTAGGTCAAACTAGGAGTCAACTGGATCAAAATCAGAAATTCTGGAAATTCCAAAACCCTAGAAATTGACATTTTATCTATACCTCAAATTAAAAATCTGACTTCATCATTGCGTTCACCACCCCCAAATTAGCTAGGGGTAAAGTTTTGGATGCATTTGGAAGTCATTGAATTTTCATTGAATATTTTAATATTATTTAAATACCCCGAAAATTCAAATAATTAAACACTCGTCGGATCAAAAATCCGATCGCACCGTTGCATTCCTTATCCCTCAATTAGCTAGGGGTGATCTATTAAAAATTTTGGGACACATGTAGCTAATTATTTTTAGTTAAGAGAATAGGTTTAAAATATTAAAAATATTAAATAATATTTATTCATCTTAACGGCGCCATCTCAAACCGTAACCGCACCGAGCTTCCGCCATCTAAGACCAAACGGCGTCTTTTGACTGTTCGATCACATATCGAACGGTCGACCCATTCTCTTCTCCGAGCGTTCAGTGCATGGCACGTAGCCCTGCACGGCGCACAGAGCTCCAATTGCGCGTCAGGCACCGCCTATGAGCCCCCACAGGCTTGATCGACCCTCCTTTATCATCTCGATAGCTGACCTAGTTCAATTTTTGTCAATTAGTGAACTCCCCTAATCTTCAAAGCCATTCTTCTTCTACCTGCAGTTCGACGAAGCATTAGATCCAAGTACCCCTACCTTTAATTGTTAGCTTAACTATTGATTTGTCAATCAAATTTATGTTCGTATCCAATGATCGAATGCATATGATCCGATTGTAATCGAATTCCTTAAGTGCATTTTTGAATAATTGATATCGAGACGTCTGTAATATCCCCTCGGCTCATTCTTCCTCGTAGGTTAGGGCATCACATTAGCACCTGAATTCTTGCGCCTAATATTGAAATTTTGGGTTCTAATGAAAGATCTAATCAATATCTACTGTTTGGCATGTGAGTTGTGTGTCATGAAGCTCTGTGCACCGAGACAATTGGAGCCCTAAATACCTCCAGTTTGACGCTCAGGAGAGACGAAGGAGGAGAGATTTCGGGTCGGGCTCTCTTCAGCCCGTTCGCACCGTAAGTGGTGGGTCCCACCCATCTCTTTTCTGACTTGAAGCGTGGGTCCCACCGCCTAATAATAATATTAATAATAATATACGTATTAATTTAAACAGAGTTAATTAAATTAAGTAATTCAATTATAAATTACTTAAACTTAGGATATTTATAAATCTAAATTCAATAATCCAAAATTAATAATATTATATATCAATGGAATCAAAAAAATATGATAAATATTTTGGCAGTGTCAAATTTCTAATTGGAATTGTATATCACTTAATGACATTTAGGATCCCTAAATTAGCCTAAATGACTCAAAACTTCAAAATATCACAACTTTGTAATCATTTATCCAAATATACCCAATATGGGTCTTAAAATACTCACAAAACTCTAATGAACATTTTAGTAGGGTTAATCTTGCTGTTTAGATTAGTTTGAACCTAATCACATTTAAGACCTAATCCTAATTACCATAATTAGACCTAGAACTTCAATTGACCATAACTTGGCCAATTGAACTCCAATTTAGATGATCCAAATATTAATTTAAATTAGAAAATTATAATTAACAGTAATCTACAAAAATATTTAAGATCCAACGGTTAGATTTGCTAATCATCATTAATTACTCCAAAACTTGATTAGTGAATATTAGCAAATTTAATAATCCAAATTGGACAATTTAAGTTTCAGAGAACTCCTAGAACCTATTAGAACCTAACTGTAGGATTGGATTAGTGATTGAGTGATTAATTTCACTAATCACTCACTAATCATTCTACACCCTAATTAGGCAATAACTAAGCTAATTAAGGTCCATATTGAACCCACTACCAGTCAATGAAATCAGTTGATCAATTGTAATTCATATCCACTAATTTTAATCAATTTGGATACCAATTGGAGAAGTTAGGATTTTTGACCCTTAATTAAGAATCCCTTAATTACACTTTAACCCTAAAACTTGTTTTGGCTATAAGTTAGCCAATACACATCAAAATTCAATAATTTAAGATTCTATAAAAACTTTAGGACATAACCTTTAAATAACTAACAGAAAAATTATATGTTGTTAGGGTAAATTTACCAAAATGCCCTTATAGATCAAATTCCTTAATTTGACCCTATAAGGCTTAATACTTAACCAAAATTAATGAAATTATCGTCTAAACTCATATCAGACAGTAAGTAATCATTTCACATCATTAAAATCTAGAATTTATTCCTAATTCATAAATGTGAAATTTAGACCCTTAAGTAGGGGCAAAATGGTCATTTTGCCCAAATTTAGGGTTTAATATTTCTAAGTCCTAATTGTTTCTCTAAATCATAACAAATAGTAATTAAAGTGTTTTAAACTATAATTTAAATAATTCTATGCCTTAAATTAGATATTAGAAGGAAAACCCTAAATTTAGCCTTAAGTAAAAATCTTAAGTAAAGATAAATTCTTCTCCATTCCTTTGAACTTCTTAGATTATCCATTAGGTCTTATAACTTTAGTTAGGATGGGTGTCTGAGTGATACTCTTAGCATGTAAGATCTTTAATTCCTAAAATTAGGATTAGATCTTAGGATTAGAATTCATCTATTGAGTAAAATAGGTTACTCATTAATGTGAAACCTTGGTATTACTAGTTTATTAAATTTTCATAGTTTATTAATTGATTATTTGGTCTTTTAACATTAGAATTAGGATTAGAAATCTATCCTATTGAATATGACTTAATTCAATAGGATTCGCCTTAACATTTAAATCTGCGAGATGTGATTAAACCTTAGTCATTTAGGATAGCCTTATGATTAAGATTAAACTTCATTCTTTGAATTTAATTCTTAATCCTTTAAATCTTGATTTGGCTAATCAAGATTTGGTTTGGAATTTATAAAATAATAACTTAGGATGATTGATTTTACTTATTTAACTTTATAGGCGACTTTGATTCAGTTATAATAAGGATGTGGCCAATCCTAATTATGTTTAACTTGTAGGTTCGTGATTCTAAGTTACAGACAGTGTAAGAATTGAGGATTCTGAATCTTATGTAACTTAGAGTAGTTAGAACATCTTAAATAGAAAATAAAGTGATATCACAACTGTTGTTAGTACTATTCTATAATCATTGAATATTGTATGCTATGCTTCCCTTTGCTTTGGACTTCTTTACATTTGGATACATTGCATTAGAGGATTATTTCTATGTTGATTATATTCATATGGCATTTCATATTGTTATAAGGAAATTTAATGGAAAATAGCTTTACTAAATTTGAGGAGATATGTTTTTTTAGTCTGCCATGTAGTATGACTTTACTTCAAAGTGGTTTTGGGCTAGGACTACTTTCCTAGTGCCTGTAGGATAGCTTTTGGGGCTATGACTACTTTCCTAGTGCCTGTGTTTTGGACTAGGACTACTTTCCCAGTGCCTGTGATTCTGGACTAGGACTACTTTCCTAGTGCCTGCTATTTCTGACTAAGACTACTTTCCTAGTATATATGGGACTACTTTTCCAGATACTGGTTATTTTTGATTAGGACTACTTTTCTAGTGAATCTGGGACTACTTTTCCAAATAGTTTGTAGTACTTTTTGATGGAATTAACTTTAATCTGGGACTGCTTTTCCAGATAAGTAGATGGACTTTACTGGTGGCAGGACTAAGTAGGAATATCTCATAATTGCAGTTACTTTTTAGTTACTTTATTTGTATTACAGTCACTTTGCAGTTGACTTTTTGTTTACTTTACAGTTTTGGCTCACTTTTACCTTACAGATCAGTTCACTTCTACTATATTTTCATTTTCTGCAGTTCTTACTTGTCTTATAGTTCATTATACAGTCTGCTATATTTTCATTTTCTGCAGTTCCTTTGTACTCATAGCTTTGAGCATTCATTTTTATCTTTTAGCAGTCACTTTAATTTTGGCATGTTAGATCTTTACTTTCAGCTATGTACTCTCAGAATAGTTATAAAAGCAGCATGTTTTATATTGATCATATACTTAGAAGTTTCACTTGTGTTAGTAGACTTCTTTATGTATTATTTGACCTTTTCTGCAGCTGGAGTTGAGGTATGTGCTTACCTCACATCTTGTTAAGTTATAATTATGTTAATTATAACTTGGTTATCTTTTCTTAGTGCTTACTGCTCCTATGTTGCTTAGTATTGTGATATCATTAAAAATTAATAATTTGCAGCCTAAAATGTACTTAGACATTTTGTCTAACTATATTTTTCTTTTATTGGGTGGGGCCCTACCATTGTGAAACTGATAATAGTAGATTCTGAGCTGTTCGAGGTTATAGGACCTTCTGGAGATCCGATTCAGGAGGAGGAGCATACAGGAGAAGATCAGTAGTTTCTGTCTGATATTGTGAGGATATGAGAGACTTTACCCTTTTTACTGCATAAACTTTATCATTATTTTATAATAATACAGGATCTAACTGCTTTACTTTTCATGTTTATGTATTCTGAGTTGTACAATTTTTATCTGAATTATATGGATGTTACTTTTGTTTTCTTCCGCACTCTGATAGATTATAGTATACTCATTTAAGTGATTGTTTCTATTGCTATCCTTTTCTTATTAAGGCACGTCCTCCCTTGGCATTTAATTAAGAAAGTCCATTCCTTAATCTAAATGTTAAGTGAGGGTTTGCTAAGTGACGACCACCTCCTAATCCGGGTGATTTGGGGGCGGTCGTCACACTTTTAGATTTATAATTAAGTGTTAATCCCTTTTTTTATTTAAAATTTGATTAGCCTTAATTACCTCCTATGTTATGTTATTTTTGCATTCCTATGTTTTCCTAATATTAAGATGTATATTATAGAACTTTAACATTTATTTGGACACCTAAATATGTTTAAATTGACATTAAATTATAAGTAAACATAAGAATCTTGAGAACTTGATTAAGTAGATGATACTTAATCTAAATATAGAATTTGACATCAATAATACACCAATAATACATTGATTTGTCATTAATCTTTAAATTAATCATTGGTCATAATTTTGGTAAGGCTAGGGGTTAAACCCTACCTTGTCTTGATTAAGATCTAAACCTTAATCACTTAATCAATTAACTTAATTGAAAGATAATTTAATTGACATTATTTCAATAATGCATTTGATTTAGTATTGATCTTAAATTATTGAATTAGAAGTGCTAAGGTTAATATTAAATTTGTATGATTGAATCATCTGAATCTAAACTTTGGATCTTTGATTTTCTCTTATATAAGATTATTAGCATAAGATGGATAATAAAATTATAATGATTTATGAAACGATCTAACTATAATAATATCTTTGATTTCATTCCATGATTATAGAATAGAGTATGATCAGATAGATTTTATTCATTTGAACTGATCATTTTAATCTAAGTCTAAAAAGTAAACTTTAAAAGTTAACTTTAAGAAATAAAAGAGTGAGATCTCAAGGGTCTTGCTATAAGATCATTCTTGAAATATTTAAAGACCTTAATTATTGATACATTGAGGTAGGAAGAACTTTTGTAACTTATTGAGATAGAAACTTAGATGATCCTTCATAACCTTAGAAGTTAATCTTGATATCTTGTGGTAGGAACCCCCTAAAGTACTTAGAATGGAACTTATTCCTTATGGTAGCAACCTACATTGAGTGATCTTTTGATCATATCCTTAGAGCCTTGTGTAGGACTCTCCTAATTAGAATAAGAGTTGATAGCTTTGTTAAATCCTTATTGATTAAATAGAATCTTCTGAATCCAGATTATTAGTTGGGTATAGTAGGGTATACCTATAGTACTGAATTATTTCAATAATATTCAAAAATGGTTGAGTCACTCTAAGTAAGATTTATCTTTGTGCTATCCTGTGGGCTTAGGCGGATATAATCTCGCTTATATTAAATCAATCAATCTTAAGAGTGTTATAAATAGGGACTCATTCCTTAGTTTGATTAAAATATAAATCGCCATCGGGAGATGCCTCCTAGTGAAGATCACTTCAATAGGTGTAGCTTAAACAAACTAAGTAATTCGAGTCACTTTCTTTAAGACACTAAGTGTGATTGTGAGTTGAGCATCCTAATGACTTAGCTTGAGATATAAATTGTCATAGGATAATGCCTTCTATTGAAGATCGCTTCATTAGGTTGGCTTAATCAAACTAAGTGCTAAGAACCACCTCTCTTGTAAACATGCTGATTATGTGTATACAATCATTCCATCTAATGATTTTTAAGTAAACTCTCAACTTTAACAAATTATTGAAAATAGAATTTAGGAGACAGAATCCTTTTAAAAGGATTCTACACAATGGAGACCTTGAATTCATTATCAGATTTCAAATAATTTTTGGATTTCTAGAATTAACTCATGTAGCTTAGAAGCATAAGCATGAGCATCAACATGATGTATGAATATCAGTAATGATGTATGAGTATCAATGATAATTTATGGGTTACATTATGTTGCATACATTGACTAGGGAATTTTAGGATGCATCGGTATCACAGTAAACTGTATTCTCAATTAGATTGTATGTATACATTGGACCATACAACTTATGGATATTCAGTAATATTTTGATTGCATATCAATAGTATACAGTATTGTGGCATATTCGGATGCATTATTTCAGTGGCATACAGTAGTTTTACATGCTATTACTCAGTTTCAGATCCATTACTATTTTGTTTACTTCCAGTATTAGTTTCCAGTACAACTTTACTTTACTTCAGTTTTGTACAGTTTTTATACAGTTTTATACTTTCAATTAGAACTGTTAATGTTAAGTAAATAATTAGAACTGTTTAGATTAGTTTGATGTATTAGACTTATTATCTAATACGTGGTACTTTGGGATCCAGCAATTTGCTAAATCTTGAGCAGTATATTGAGCCAGGTCAGGAGGACACCCAAAAAATTCAGGAGGAGTTTGTGAAGTACTAATGGACTCTTCTCTAGCTTTGCTATTTTGCTTAGTTTATTTCAGTTCAGTACTAGTTTTTATTTCTTATATTTCAATAAACTGTTTGTAATATTCTGGATGTATTTTTCTTTTCTTTTCTAAGACAAATATTTTATTTAGCTTCTGTGATAAATATTTCAGGATGTTTGTTTTATCTTCTGCACTCTATTTATGTACTATTTATATTTAGTATTGTGATGTGATCAGTATATTAGAAATACTGATACTTTATACATATATTAGATTCTTCATGTATATTTTAAATCTAATGTATGTATAAGCTTAATACTTAGGATAATGATACTACTTTTATCTTAAATATTAACTCTCAACCCTCATTGAGGTTGAGTCAGCAGCCCTTCAGAGTGGTTTTGTTTCAGCCATCCGGGGAGATGGGATATTCCTCTTCGAGTGGCGCACCGCTCTGCCACCAAAATTGATTATTATTATCTCTCTTACACACGGTGATAGGACGTGGTGCTACAGGTATGGTTCGCCCAAACCTTACTCACCAGAGGACTCCGACTAAAGAACTATTGTGGGGAGCTAATTCTCCCCACATGAACCATCACTGATCCAGGGCTCAATCCCAACACCTTTAAGGAGGTGAAACAGATTGAAGCCTTATAACAACAAGGTCTGGGAGGTACCCAATCATTAGGTCCTTACTCGGACCCATCCATGGCGAAAAGGCATCCCAATCGATTGATACGATCGATTGAGGATAATACAGGCCCTGATATCAATCGAGTTGCGTTTATCTACCATAATTGTATCAGACAAAATCAAGTGGAGAAGTGCTTGAGCCTAATTGGCTCAAGGCACACAAAGGGGGGTACCTGGTTTTGACGGGAAGCTTGGATTGAACAAATGGGGAGAATCCAGAGGTTGCTGAGTTTTAGAGGAGAGATAGGGGTCCTAAACACCATGACTAACCTTTATTAGCGGCACGCAAGCAGCTGGGATGCCTGAGAGAGCTCGAGCAGACCAGAAAATCACGGAGATGAAGAAGACTCCAATTGTGCTCAATAGATTAGGGTAAAATAGTTTAGGGTAAATTTGCAATTATTAATTGTTGGGATCCCTTATGTGCAATTATCCCAATTTAATTTAAATTGAATTATGGTCCAAATGACCTTTAAAAATTCCCAAACTTCTACCCCTAGCTAATTTGGGGGTGAGAAATTCAAATATGCAATTATATTTAAATTCTGAGGTCAAAATAATTTTAAGTCTAAATTAGGTCATCTAGATTGATCAAATGACAAAATTTTCCTAGAGAGGTCCAATTAACCTCAAACTTTCAAAATTAACTTAAAATGATATTTTAAATTTAATGAAACTATAATTAATACATGATTAAGCTTGATAATAACTTATGGTTGTTATAGTTAGATCCTGAGCAGTTATAGGAGCCAGTTCTGGAGGCAACTCAGAAGATTCAGGAGGAGTTAGAGGAGCATTGGCCAGTTCAGCACTTACTGTCTTAGTTTATTATTTGCTGTGAGATGAGAGATTTTTACTGCTCATTTCATTTTAAGTTATGGCTTGTAAAAATTAAACTCTTGATGTATTTTCTTTTTCTTTTTTGAGATGAATTTTCTTACTTAACTGCTGTCATGAATGTTATGGATGAATGCTAAGGCTTTCACACTCTGTTATTACTACTACTTATACTTAGTATTATGATGTGATGGACTTGAAAATTATATAAGATACTCGTATACTATGGGTATTTACTCATTTTCCTTTGTAAACCTAATGTACATAAGTATCTCTACTAACACTTATGATAAGGATATTACACTTATCTTAAGAATTAATGCTCAGCAATAAGCCAGATTAGGGGAAGTTCAGCCTTCTTAAGTAACGCATAGTTCTACTGCCAATCATGTTATTGTTAACATTTCTATTGTGCGTGGAGACGAGATGGGGCGTTCATCACCCCATCATGCAAGCACAAGAAAATGCTTCATATCCCAACAGTACAACATGTATGATTGTTACCATCATCACAACACCACTCTCCAATAATTTGTAAGTATGGAACTAATTGAGAACAAATATGATAAGTAGCACTCGTGTCTATTGTAGTGATATAAAGACTAGGGCTGGAAGATTTCAAGTAATAATTCTAGAATAAATATTCATAGTAAAAATTACTAAATAAACTAATATCCATATATCACATAGTTAAAAATTTAAATTAAAGTTATACAAATTGTCTTAACTTAAGTAAATATAAGATGAAATAAAATTCAAATAATGAGTCTCCATCTCACTCTAGATAATAGAATCTTTTCTAGCTATTGAAATTAAGTTAACTTCCGCTTATAGTTCTTACGACCTATATTAACTATCAACATTACCAATCGGGCAGGAATACGAAGAACGTCTAAAAGTATTAATTTTTAGCATTCTATATATGTTACAAAATTAATGCAATAAAGTGTGAAAGAAATATCAATATTACGATTTGAGGATTATGCTAATTTTAATAATACTTAACTGGCAATGATTAAGCGGCTCAAATAATTTCAAAGTAAAAATATAAATTGACTTGAATGAAAATAACTTTAGCATACATATAAATTGGCATGAATGAAAATAATTTAGAATAAATTATTATGTGACATAAATAGATCATTTTGGGTTTAGGACTCCCAAGCCTCATTGGGAGACCCAGATATATGGCACCCCAGCCACACCATGGTTCTGTTAACTCTCAAGTTAACATGATTATGGTGAAGTGGTCACCAAATGACAATTCCCTCATTTATAACTAGATTAGACATTCATTCTAATCTAACATAATTAAGGAAATTGCCATTTACAAAAGATTTTCACTAAATGGTAAATATAAAAAATCAGAGTGCAGAAGTAAGAACATAACATCCATTTCATCACAATATAATAGTAAGAACATACAACCCAGAATAAGAGCAGTAAAAGAAAATATAAATTAACTCTGTATTATTATAACACATTAAAGGATAAAGGCTGATATGAAAGAAAGTAAACACTCATCCTCACTGCAATAGAAGTAATGAGTTAAAGATCTAAGGTCCTTCAGCAACTTAATCATCCTCCTGAATTTGGTCTTCAGAAGGCTTCACAATCTCAAAAAGCTCAGAGTCTACCATTATTGGTTTCGTAATGATAGAGCCCCAGCCAACAAAAGAAAATTTAATTAGATAAAATATCTAAGTATACTTTAAGTTACAATTTTATTAAGTTATTTAGATATCACCGTTAAATTCAACATACAAGCAAGTATATGAGCATAATGCATATGAAAAGAAAGGATAATTATAAATAATAAGTTTATAATTTGAACAAGAGAGGAAGTAAGCACATACCTCCAAATATAGCTGTAATAAGGTTAGGCATAAAATAAAGAATAAATACTAATAACTAAAAACAAAACTCATCCTAAATATGCTTATGATCAATATAAACTTATGCTAATTGACATAAAGTAAAAGAACATGTGAAATATTTAAATAACTAAAAATAAAATTGGCATCCTATATATATATATATATATATATATATATATATATATATATATAAACAACAAGAAGACTAGTATTCTATAAGTAAATAAAGCTAGTAAATACAGTAAGATAGTAAATAAAAAAGTGTTGAAGTACAGACAAATAAGCTAAAAATAGTAAATACAAAACTGAAAACTGTTATGGCTGAACAAGCAATTCAAAACTAAAAGTATACATCAACCTCACTTAGCCTGCTATGCTAAGACAGAAGCTCTGAACTGAAAGTACAAGCACTCTTAGCCTGCTAGGCTAAGATAGAAATACTGAGTGTAAGTGAACTTAGAACTAGTAATGTTATATTAGATCCTGACTAATAAAGTCAGTGGGGCAAGAGTCTATTATGCACCATCCTAGGCTACCGTATAGAGTTAGGCATGGTATAGCCTATCAGACTAACAATGAGGTCTAGCCGATCCTGATTGTATGAACTGAAAAGGCATACTAATTAGATTATAACCTACTAAACTGAAAATACAAACATACTTAGCCTACTAGGCTAAGACAGAAATACTGAGTAGAAGTGTGCTTAAAACTAAAAATGCCATATCAGATCCTGACTGATAAACTCAGTGGAGCAAAAGTCTATTACACACCATCCTAGGTTGCCATATAGGGCTAGGCATGGTATAGACTATTAGACTAACAACGAGGTCTAACTGATCCCGATCACATGAACTGAAGAGGCAATCTACTTAAGCAACACCCTATTGAAAACATGAGTAAAAGTGCAAATGCTAATTATGCAAATTCAACATTGACACGAGATACTTATCAAATATCCTATGTACGCAACGTATAACTTAGGTATAAAGCTCAATTACAAGGTAAACAAAGCATCAAATATCAAAGTGAGCAAGATACTCTACTATGACACAGGTGATATCCATTATTGTCTAATTTATTTGCTCTATCTACTCTAAATTACACAAGTCAAGAATCTCCAATTCCTACTATTGAATGTAACTCAAATCCATGACCTTATAAGTTGAAAATAATTAGGACTAGCTAAGTCATAATTATAAATAAATCAATATCGACAACAAGTCTAAATAAATAAATCGACCTAATTTATTTGTTTAAGCAACCCAAACCATCTTGATTATCCAAATCAAGATAAAAGGATTAAGAATTAAACTATAAATATTAGAGTTTAATTGCTTAATCCAAAGGTGATCCTAAAGGACTAAGGTTTAAAACCTAATTCTCACAAATTATAGTTAAGGCAAATCCTATTGAGTAAAGTCAAATCCAATAAGATTGTAACAGCCCAAACTCTTAAGCACCAAGGTATTGTCCGCTTTGACCTAAAAGAACTCATGATTTTGCCCTTAGAAGATAACTTCCCAGCAGGTCACCCATCCTAAGAGTGCTCCCACCTGAGCATGCTTAACTTTGGAGTTCTTATCAGGAACTCCACCGTTATCTAAAAATGCATCTTGATGTTTAAGAATTTCACTTATTACTACTTAAGTGGGTCTTCACAATCTCCCAACTTAAGTAACTGACGTCCTCATTAGTATCCACACACAGATCCAAGAACCATCCATTGGGTAGATAGGACTAGAGGTGACCCCTATAGGCGCAAGAGGTACCCACAATCATGTAGCACCTTAACCATTATGGGCTCAAGAGGCTGCTCACATGAAGTGGTACTTTGCCCTGTATGACACTTAGCTCCTATCTGACACCCTATGGTTTGCTCTGATACCATTTGTAACAGCCAAAACTCTTAAGCATCAAAGTATTGTCTGCTTTGGCCTGAAAGGACTCACGGTTTTGCCCTTATAAGATAACTTTTCAGCTGGTCACCCATCCTGGGAGTGCTCCCGCATGAGCACGCTTAATTTTGGAATTCTTATCAGGAACTCCACCATTATCTGAAAAGGCGCCTCGATGTTTAAGAATTTCACTTATTACCACTTAAGTGGGTCTTCACAAAGATAGATCTCTATTCTACTTTCTAAGATTAAAAGATCAAATAATCATAAAAAAACTATAAAAATTTATAAACTAATAAAACCAATCATATATTGAGTAACCCAATTTATTTAATAGATGAATTCTAACCTAAGTCTTATTCCTATTCTTAAGAAAAGAGCTCCTAAGCACTAAGATGAACTCCCATACACAAAATCTAACTAATGTTATAAGAAAGACTGGGGATAAATTAGGAAGGTTCAAAGAAGAGATATGATGTGAGATGAATCTCACATCATATAACTAATTTTACTTAGAACTTAATTAGGATGAATTTTTAAGGTTTTGATTTAGAACATGCTTTAAGACTTAAAATCACATAAATTAAATTCAAAATTACTTTTTTACTGATTCTAGTGATTTGGTTATGAATCTAATGCTTAAAAGCACTTAACCCTAAATTTGGGCAAAATGATAATTTTGCCCCTCCTTAAGGGTCCAAAATCTACTTTTTTATTTAAGGCTATAAATTGGAAATTTTTGGTGGAAAATGATTACTTATTGTCTAATATGCAAATAGATAATAAATACATTAATTTTGGATAATTATTAAGCCTTATGAGATAAAATTAAGAAATTTAACTCATAAGGGCAATTTGGTAATTTTACTTAATCAAATTTAAATTTTCTGTCAGTTTATTGAAGCTTACTATCTAAGGGTTTCATAGAATCTAAAATTACTAAATTCTGATATGAAATGACCAAGTCATGGCCAAAACAAGTTTTATAATTAATTATGTAAATTAGGGTTTTATAAATAGGGTAAAAAATCTAATTTTTCCAATTGAAGTTTAAATTCAGCAAACTTAGTGGCTATAACTTTTCTATAACCTACTAAGTACTTTAACTAGGAGTAAACCCAAATTGGATCTCATTTTGTTAAGTTATGGCTTAATTAGAATTTAGGTGATTAATAAGTGATTAGTGAAATTAATCATAAAATCACCAAACTAACTACACCATGATGTTTTACTATATTGTATGAGCTATTAGAAACTAAAATTACTTCATTTTGATTATTAATTATGCTAATATTTACTAATCAAATTTTAAGTTGATTAAGGTTGATTAAGAGATCTAACCATTAAAACATAAATATTTTTGTAGTTTACTGTTCATTCGGTCTTTTTAATCAAAATGGTTTATTGGATGACCTAATTTGGAGCTCAATTAACTAAATTATGGTCAATTGAAGTTCTGTAGTTAATTAGAGTAATTAGGGTTAGGTCCTAAAAGTGATTAAGCAAATCTTAATCCAAACAAAGAAATGAATACTATCAAATTATTCTAGAGGTATTTCTGATCACTTTAAGATCTATATTGATTACATTTGGATTAGTGTGTGAAAAGATATGATAGTTTGAATGTTAGGGATAATTTGGTCAAATTGTGGGGATCCTAAATGTCAATAGGTGATATACAACTCCTAAGAAAATTTTGACGGCACCATAATATACTTTGATTTTTGCTGATTAAAATGATATATTTATTTACATTATTTGGACTTATATTTTATAAATTATGAATGTCTAAGGTTTGGGATTTAATTGAATTAATTAAATTCAAATATATTAATAATTACTGTTTAAATAATTATTCCTCTGGTTAATTAATTAACCTATTATTATATATTTTGTTCAAATTTATTTATTTTACTTTTTATGATTATATATATATACATATATAAGCATGAAAACCCTACAAAATTTATTTATTTTACTTTTTATGATTATATATATATATATATATATATATACATATATAAGCATGAAAACCCTATAATGCACGAGAAAAAAATTTCAAAAATTGCAAATAGTTTTTTATTTAAATATTATAAATAACTCTTAAAATTGGATGAGCATAATTTATACATACATCTATATAGTCTATATAAGTATATCTATCTATATAAGAGAAAATTTGAAAAAATTTGTAGAAACTTAGAAAATATAAATAAATTTTTTTATATTTTTATTTTTTATTTATAAAAAATATAATCCCATTGCTGAACTCTGAAAATACACGAATTTGTAGTAATAAATAGGAGAGAAATTAGAAAAATTTGTGGTAAAACTTTCTTATCCCATTTTCTTTTTTCTCTAATTTCCATTTATTTTCTTATGGATAAATAAAACTCTTTTTTGACTTTTTGTCTTTCTACTTAAATAGAGGCAAAGCTTTCCTCCAAAGCCTCCTCTCGCCGCACATATGTATGTATATGTATGTATGTTGATTAATTTTTTCATACATATTATTTGATATGGTCATAATTTTCAATTTTTTTTGAAATATTATAAAATAATTTAATAATAATTAAGATTAATCTAAATTAAAGATAAAAAATAATATCATTTAGTAAAAAATATATTTACATATAAATAATTAATCAAATAAGTGTTATACTAAAATTCTTAGAATTATTAATCAATTATTATTATTTATTAAATTTAATTTTAAAATTTAAATATTTTAAATTATTTAAAGTATTTTTTTAAAATTAAATTATTATTATTAAAATAATTTAAGAGAATATTTTTTTTAAAAAAATCCAATAACTAATTAACTATTAAGAGATAGTCTTGGACTCAAATATAAGAAATATCTACAAATAATAAAAAAAAAATAGCAGTCACAATATTTTGATTTAAAAAATATTACATTAATAAATATTCTAAAAAATAAAATTTAGTAATTAATTATCATTAATGAAATAAATTATTTGTTCAAAATCATCACCCTCTTTCTCTTATTCTAAGCTAGTATATATATATAATTCCCGTAGGCCATGCTTTCTTTTTTATATAAATGTGAATGAGGAAAAGTCCTTCCACAGCTTTAATAAAAAAAATAAACCCAAGCCAGAAACCGAAGCCACAAATGATTAAGTTAAAAAATACATAAAGTATTGTTAGAGTGTTCAAATTGAGCCTAAAATACATGATAAAAAGAAAATAATAAGCATTGAATATTAAAATAAAGACATTATTGTAATTTTTTATTTTTTTCGCTCCTTCTACGCATTATGGGATGCGATCGTGAGATCAAAGCATTCTTCTCATATATTTCTCTCTCCTCATGCGATTTCATCATTTCCAAATAGCTCCCTCTCATACACTCTTCATATTCTCTCTCCTATATCAATATAAATATAATATAGATATATGTACATTCTTCATATTATATATGTGTATATTATAAATGTTATGTATATATAAATATATCTGATTATATATATATATATATATATATATATATATATATTTTAATAACTAATTCATTTATTAATGCAGGTGGGACCCACTCCTGCCGACGAACGCAACGGTGGCCCCACATCGCTATACCTTCGGTGCTATCGAGTGGACCCCACTATTCGAGTGAGCTGCCACGGGAACCATGTTGTCCAATAGGGCGATGCCACACGTCCCACGCGGTCCGCCAGTGCCACGCAAGCCATTACTACGATGCACGGGTCGGGCTGGGTCGACCCAATCTGACCCGAATGCGCTTCGACTTCCATGAAGCCGTCCGAGGATTGGCGAGAGACGGAGGTTCACGGGGAAAAACTCGATTGATTCGATCAATCGAGTTGGAATTAGGTTTATCGGACCATGAGATTTGGTAATTACTATGTAGATTAAGTATAGCAACAATCAATTTTGAAATTTAAGCGAGGACGAGTAGGATAGGAAGGTACCTGATCAATGAATGCGGTCTGCTGAGGCGCGGATAGGGTTAGAACACACCATCTACTTCAAAACTAAGGTAGATTTTGCATCGTCCTTGCACATGGAATCAGCATGGCGCTAAAAATGGAGTTCTGATACTGTTGGAGTCAGTGCTTGACGCACAAAGGAGGAGTTCGAGCGATGTGCATCTCGTTCGCGACACGTAGAGACTCCCGAGGATGATGATGCCGCAGCCGCTTGATCGCCCTATCGGACGGATCGAGTGATCCGTCAAACTAGATGGTATGCGCTGCGGAAAGGGAACGGCGTTAACTGGGTTTCGACGGAACCATTAATTACTTAATAATATATTATTATTTAAATCATCTTAAACATATTTATTAATTAAAATTAAATTATTAAACGTATTCCAAAATTTCTAATAAATCACCCAAAGTTAATTGAGAGGTGAGGAACCTAAGACAGATTTTTATTTCGACGAGTATTTACTTTTTCTATTTTTTGGGGTATTTAAATATATTAAAATCTTTGTCGAAAATCCAACGATTTCCAAATGCATCCAAAATATCAACCCTAACTAATTTGGGGGTGATTAGCTCAATGGAAAAGTTGGATTTTTGATTTGAGATCAATTTAAATAGGTCAAATTCCAGTATTCTTGAAATTCCCAAAATCAGAATTTGATCTATTTGACTCCTAATTTGGACTAGGTCTTTGTAGTGAGTTTCTAATGATTTAATTAGTATACTGGAACCATAATTAAGACTTAGATTAGTCCTAATTGATCTTAATAACCTGGGTTGTTACAAGATATTAGCATCAAAATTATTCTAGGAAGGTATACATTTACCCGTCGATAATTGTTTACATAAATATCATTTTGGTGAGTCTTTCCTCTAGATCTTCTGCCATTTTTTAGTGGACTAGATCACTTCTTAATTCTTCAGGGGTTGCTAGCAAATTATACATATATATGTTCAATTTTGTTCTATCTCTTAAAGACTCTTATCACATATATTTATCAAAAACATTTATGGAAAGTAAAAAAATATATAATTTAACTTAGCATAACAATGGGGTACTTGCAATAGTTTTATGCATTAAAATAAATAAGCTCAAATAATGCTAAAAATAATATAATTGGAATAAATTTTATGTACTTGAATCATTCGTTTACTTCGCAAAATTTTTCTTATATAAATCTGTTAAAAAATAATTCATATATAATATTATACTATTTATAAACTTAGGAAATGATAATATAAATGTTTTGAGTTAACAATACAAAGTTTAGTAGAAAACTCTAAAATTAGTTAGGTGATGTGATTAGGATTTTTAGTGAACTTTAGACACCTAAATAAAGGTTCAAAGGACATATTCAGCTACTGATGTCTAAATAAAAGTTGTTCTTAATGGATTGGAGATTAAGCATACCAAATTTGAGATATTGATTCAAAGTATTGTAAAAGTTATGAATGCGCAAAATTTGAGAAAGATATTGATTTTTTGAAATTTTTTAAGAAACAATCATATTATTTGCTGATCTTTGGACATAAATATAAAGATATAAATAATAAAATTAGATTTTACATTCAACAGTGAAGCTGCTCCTAACATAATAGAGAGTAACATGCCAAAAATTAGTTAAATTCAATAATTAGATTAAAAGTTATGATGGCAATAACATAACAAAAAAAGTTCTAAAATTTATCAAAAAAAAATTTTTGGATTTCAATGTGTATTTGCTGAAGTTTGAGTGCCTGAATAGTGACTTTATAGTCCAAATGGACTAATAAAGTCTTCTGTGAAATTGTTCACAAAATATAGGAGGGTAAACATGCAAAATTATAGTACTCATATACTAATTATTTAAAAGTTATAACTCTCCAAAATTGACAAAAAATAAAAATTTCTGGAAAAATATTTAAATAAAAACAATATTTATATTCTAACTTTGGAGTGGTTTTTGAATATCTTAGAGGTAAAATTAAGATGTGGTATCTTCTAATAATTTATCATCAACACATAGGAGAATATGTGTGCAAAGTTTTAGGATCTAATATCAGCTAAAATACAAGTTATGAGGGTGCAAAGTTGAAGAAAATTTACAAAATTTTAAAAAATATTTTCAAGAAAAATCACTAAATGGAAATCATGATATTGTGCATGTGTTAAGTGATAAATAGCATAAATTATCATCTAAACATTCTTCTCAAGGAAAAATTAATATAAGAGAAAAAAAGTGTTGGCGATTTGAGAAAGGATGTAGCTTGGATCCTCCTTAGGCAATTTAGAGCCTAAAGATCTTTGTATTATTGTGGAATTTGCTTATGGATAAAGTGTAACAACATTAGGTTATTATCCTGATAATATATAGTCTAATTAATCATTTATTTCAATGCCATTACTTTTAGAACATTAAGTTAAGCTTATCCTAAAAATTTGAAGTCAATTGGACTACCCTAAGTTTAGATTGCATTTTTGATGAGTCTAAATACTCTAGATTAGACCTAAAATATTTTGATCTCAGAATTAAATTTTGATTACATTTTTAAATTTCTCACCCTAAATTAGCTAGGGGTGAAAGTTTGGTACAATTTGGAAATCATTTAGGCCATAATTCACATTTAATTAAAATAGGTTAATTGCATTTTAGGGTTCCTAACAACACTTAATTGCAAATCTACCATAAACCATCATTCGGCTGCCTTCAAAACAGCGGACGCCATCTAAGCCATCCATTTCTCGGATCAGATCCAGTTGTCAACACCTTATAATAGATCTGATCTATCCCACCCGTTATGCGATTCAAAGATGGGATCAGACGGCATCTAGCTGCTCCTCGTAAGTAGCTCTAATCACCCATCAGATTTGCAGATTAAATCCAATGGACGATCTACTCTCTACAATCGGCCATTAGCGGTCTGATGATCAGGGTCGTCCCACTTTAATGAATGATCCATCAGACGGCTACCAAGGATCCCGCACTGCTCACCGTCTTCCCCCTCTCTACTCGTATCTCTGACAAGAAGATTTGCATCCTTGACAAGCAGAGCATGTCCCCCACTCCCCTGGCCAGCTCAGCAAGGTCATTAGTGGTTTCCCTAATACGGTGGAACCTCTTGGTCAGGCCTTTTGGCCCGATACTCCTTTGAATAGAAGCTCTGAGAGCTATCCATTACCCGAGCCCTCTGGTCAAGCTAAGCCTCAGCCCTACTCTCGACGTCTCACTGAGGCTATAAATAGCCTCAGGTCCCTCCTTATAATGTTTTGCTGCTCAATTAAGTTCAATTGGAGTTCCTCCCCCACTCACCATTGCTAGTCTGCCGAGCTTCCTACAAGCCCTCCTGAGCTTGCGTACCGCTGATAGAGGGATGCTCCTGGAGTTCAGGACCCCTAAGAGTCTTTAGAGTCTCTCTGTTGCAGTGGATCTCCTCCTGCCTTTTGGTGCAAGCTCCGTCCAGCAAATCCAGGTACTGTAACAATCCTAGGTGTTGCCCTAGCTAAATCTTGATTATTTAAGCTAAACCAAGTTCTAATTTTGATTATATTAGACTCAATAGGTCATTTAAACCTAACCCAATAAGTTTGGGACCAATCGGAGCTAAATCAAGAATTGTGATATTTTTGCTTATTTTTGAATCCTGAAAAATACCTAAATAAATTTGATCTTCAAATTTAAATCTGAGTACATTTTTGAATTTCTCATGCCCTAATTAGCTAAGGGTAAATTTTTGAGAATTTTTTGAGCTTATTTAGTCATAAATTGGATTTATTAAATTTAATTAAAAATTCGTAGTGACCGTATCTAGTTCGGAAAGCAGTTTTCACAATATTGGAGTCCTTCACCTGTAGTTGGTGGTAACCTGAACGCATGTCAATCTTTGAAAACACCTTTGCTCCAGCCAATTGATCGAATAGGTCATCAATGCGGGGTAGTGGATATTTGTTCTTGATAGTGACCTTATTCAGCTCACTATAGTCAATGCACATCCTCATCGACCCGTCCTTCTTTTTCACAAATAGGACTGGAGCTCCCCATGGAGATGAGCTTGGCCTGATAAGACCTTTCTCTATCAACTCTTGTAGTTGCTTATGTAACTCTTGCAACTCCTTGGGTGCCATCCTATAGGGTGCCTTCGAGATAGGTTGAGTTTCTGGAATAACATCAATGGCGAATTCGACTTTCCAGACAGGTGGAAGACCGGACAGATCTTCGGGGAAGACGTTAGTGAATTCGCAGACGACAGGATTTTGGGAGAGAGGAACCTCTTCCTTCTTTTCCCCTAGTATAGTTACTAGGAAAGCACTATAGCCCTTGCTTACAGATTTCTTTACCTGAATGGCATTAACTAGGGAGACTCTGGTGCTGAAGTTTCCTACAAAAGACCTTGCCCGTTTGCCACTGCTTAAGGTAATCTTCTTCTTTTGGCAGTTGATGGTAGCGTCGTGTTGGTTTAGCCAATTCATGCCCATAATAACATCAAAATTGGATATTGGCAGTACTATCAACTTGGCTTCAACATTCGCCCCTCCGAAGAGAACTTGTGTAACAACCCAAGTTGTTACCATGATTGATTAAGACTAACTCTAAGTCTTAAACATAATCTTAAGTGCTAATTAGGTCATTTGGAGTGAACTACCAAGATCCGGTCCAAACCAGAGGTCAAACGGATTAAATATTTATTTTGAGAATTTCAGGAACCTCGGAAATTGACCTATTTAAATTGACCTCCGATCGGAAAACGGACACCACCATTGCATTCCTTGACCCCAAATTAGCTTGGGGTGAAGTCTTCGTATCAATCGGAAGTTGTCAAATTTCGGCAAATACTTTAATAATAAAAATACCACGGAAATCGAGGTATCAAAATACTCGTCGGATCAAAAATCTGACTGCGTCATTGAATTCCTTGACCCCAAATTAGCTTGGGGGTGAAGTTTTCGTGTGAATCGGAAGTCGTCGAAATTTCGACGAATATTTTAATAATAAAAATATCACGGAAATCGAGGTATCAAAATACTCGTCGGATCGAAAATCCGACTGCGCCATTGAATTCCTTGACCCCAAATTAGCTAGGAAAAAATATGTTCAAAATTTTTTTTCTGAAAATGTTAAAAAAAAAAATAATTAATTAATTAATTATTAATTAACGACGTCGTTAACTCCAGCTAAAGGCGCCGTCAGATCGGACGGATCCATCCGGACCGTCCGATCGCGCGCGGATCCCACGGCCCTCGGCCGCGATCCGCGTCACGCGGTCTGGAGCGATCCGGACCGTCCGCGATGGCACAGATCCGACGGTCCGGAGGCGTCTTCCTCGCCCTCTCCGCCCGCGTGACACGCGGCGGCCCGTCGCATTTTTTGGCCAATCCAGCCACATCCAGACCTCGGCGAGGTCGCCGTCCGATCTATAAGACCTCGGCCTACCCCTAGGCTTCGAGTTTTCACCGATCGGAGCCCGGATCGAGCCGGAATCAAGCCCGGAAGTCAGCCCTATTTTTCCGCCGAAACCTTCGCCGATCCGAACTTCAGGTACCCCGATCTCCCTCGTTTACCGTTAGATCATTACCAAAATTGTAGGATATGTAGATTAGGATGTCATCTACACATCCACCATTCCGATCGGGCTTAAACCAACCCGATCGGGCGTACCAGCTCCCCGAAGCAGACTGGGTTCGGTCCACCGAACCCCCCCGGAAGGCGAAGCGTCGCGCCTTCGGGCCGGGCTGGGTCGACCCGAGCCCGACCCATCCAGGTCGGGTCTGCGTCAGCGCGGGTGGAGCCCACCCGGCCACTTGGCAGCCTACGGGCCCGCCACGTGTCACGGGGGCCCACATGTCCCGTCACCCGAGCTGAGTCAGCAGCCCGTGGGACCCACAGTGCCATGTGGCAGCCTCTGGCAGTGCCACGTGTCAGGTGGGCCTACTGTCCAGTCACTCGAGCTGAGTCAGCAGCCCGTGGGACCCACAGTGTCACGTGGCAGCCTCTGGCAGTGCCATGTGTCAGGTGGGCCCACCGTCTAGTCAACCGAGCTGAGTCAGCAACCTGTGGGGCCACAGTGCCATGTGGCAGCCTCTGGAAGTGCCACGTGTCAGTAGGGCCCACTGTCAGTTAATTAGAAATTAATTAAATTATTATTATTATTAATTAATTACTGTTATCCCTAATTAATTACAGTTAGTGTTAATTAACCCAGGATTAGTGTTAATTACTTTTGAACAGTAACTTTATTTAACTAAAAATAATTAGAGGATTAATTAATATTAATTAAATGTTAATTTAATCCTAAACAGTAATTAGGATAATTAATTACTTTTAAACAGTAACTTTAATTAAATAATTATAATTAAAGATTAATTAAGGATTAATTAACTGTTAATTAAATCTTAAACAGTAATTAGGATAATTAATTACTTTTGAACAGTAAAACCTAATTAATTATATTAATTTAATATTAACAAATAATTAAGACTAATTAAACAGTAACTATCACTAATTACTTTGCTACAGTAAAATTAATTAATTATTTAATTAATAATTAAACAGTGATTAATTAAATAAAAACTTTAGGAATGAACAGTAAATTTAAATAATTAAATATAATTAGAGATTAATTAAACAGTACTTAGCACTAATTACTTTGTAACAGTAAAATTAATTAATTAATTAATAATTAAATAGTGATTAATTAAATAAAAACTTTAGGAATGAACAGTAAAATCATTCAATTTGAATAAATAAATAGTAAATTAATTCAAATTGTATTTTTGAATAGTAAGTTAAAAGTTTAATAACTTTTTGTAGGATGATCCAAACATAGCCAATATGGGTCTTAAAATAGTCAGAAAAATATTTAGAATCAAATGGCATAATGTAAAATTTCGTTTCGGGGTACGTATAATGAGGTAGTATTTTAGAGCCTCTTTAAGACCCCATAACTTTTTACCCGATTATCGAAACATATTCAATATGGGTCTTAAAATGCTCAGGAGAGTGGCCCCATCACCGTGGAAGTATTAGTTTTACCATTCGGATATCAGGATAAAAAGTCAACCTTAGAATTTAGAGTTAACTTTAGTGAAAAATGACCAAAATGCCCCTAGACTTCAAACAAGCCATAACTTAGTCAGATCAACTCCAAATTGGAAAATTCAAGATGCTAACTAGCCTATAATTTCAATGTCATCATTATAATAAAATAATATTTAGGATCTGAACCCTGGAAATTTAAGTAAATGACCAAATTACCCCTAGCCTTATTTTAACCATAACTTGACCGTTTCTCGCTCGATTTAGGTGTACTTACTGTCTATCTTCAAGTTAGACAGTAAGAAACTAATTGGAACTAAAATAATTCAATTCTGACATGTAAATTGAAAGTTGACTTTTTACCCTTAAGGTACGGGCAAAATAGTCATATTGCCCTAAGTTTGGACTATGTACTCTTAACCTCTAGTTTACATTTCAAAACTCTTAAACCAAGATTATAATCTTCTTAGTATCAATTAAGTGAGTGAAATCAACTCTTAAGTTAGATTCCAATAATTTTTGTTAAGTCTTAAAAGCACTACACCTTAAGGACCTTACCTGAGACTAGGACTAGATCATATGTTAGAGTTCATTCATTGGGTAAATTGGGTTACCCTATGGGTGAAACTTTGGTTTATTAGTTTCTAGACCTTCTTTTATTTTATAACTCGTTCTGATTATTTTGTCTTTTAACCTTAAATTTAAGGTAGGAGATTCATCCTATTATGTTTGATTACTTAATAGGATTTGTCATAACTAGTAGATCACTTATAGAATAAAACTTAGAACTTAGGTCTTATCCTTTGGATTATGAGATTAAACCTAATTCTCGTAGTGTTTAATCCATTATCTATAGGTATAGAAGATCTTGATCAGATCTTAGTTAGAACATCTAAATTTACAAAACTAAGGCGTACGATTTATTGATTTAACTTGTAGTCGTCTATTTGATTGAATTAGATTGGAACCTGATCAGTTCCAATCCTTTTTTTAACTTGTAAGGATGAATTTTTGAGTTACACTCGATAGTAGGAAAATGGTGATCCTGAACTTGTGTAACTTGGAATAGTTAGAATGGTTAAGTAGAAAATAAATAATATCATCATGTTTAGTAGAGTCTCTTGCTTCTATTTGATACTTTGTTGCTTACACATCCCTTAATTTTTGTGCCATATTTCATTGAGCATATCATATAAGACATTTGATGCATGAATAAAATATTAGGAAATATGGAGACTCCTTAGATCCTTTGTGAAAATATTAAAGTGATTTATGAAAAGATAATGATTTTATGAGCTGCCTCTCAGTTATATTCTTATTGCCTAGCCTCCTTATATCGTTAGGGGAAGGATCTATTTTGTTGTGTGCCTAATTTACTAGCCTCCTTCTATCGCTAGGGGTACACTGTTGGTGCCTTAGCCGTACTGGCGTTAAGGTTGCCTTGTATGCTTAGTTTACTAGCCTCTGTATGTCGCTAGGGGCATACAGTTGGGCCTTAACTGTACTGGTGCTAAGACCCTTCGCTTGCTTTGTGTGCTTATATGCCTAGCCTCCTTATGTCGCTAGGGGTACACAGTTTATGACTTAGCCGTGATGGTGCTAAGCTTCTTTGGTATTCGATGGGCTTGAGTAGCTCTTTTTTGTATGGCAGTTGATGCACGTGTGACTTTATATGCAATTGTTGTTACTTACTTTTCAGTATTCTTATTCCGTCAGCTATTTTCTTGTACTGCTTGATATACATATTTAGGATGTTAGAATCTTGCTGCTATATTTATACATCATTCCTTGTTTAGTTTGTATGCGAGGCATGTCTCAGCCTCTTTCCTTTTCTTTGCTTAAGTTATAAATGATAATTTATAGCTTTCCTATTTCTTTTAGGGGTGTCGTCAAGCAGTGAACCGGTAAGTTGAGGGATTTCGTCTAGTTTTCGGAGACGAAGGAGTGACTTGCCCCGGTGTCAAACAGAATGTTACAGGGCTTACTATTTATATATATCATACCTAATTATAGATGCAGGATTTACTAGTTACTATTAGGCACATATGAGTAAAAGAATGCTGGATTGGTTCAGAAGCATGTACCTAACACCACATGATTATCTTTTGTGCCCTCTGTCGGTGTGAGCATATACGTGCACCTGACCAGCGGGCCTGTTGTAGAAAGGTTATTTGGTCGGCGGCCTGGAGGTGCTAGGATGAGAAGCAGGGGGCATCTCTCATCGAGGAGCAGGAGGTGGCAGGGCTGGACGTGCCGTAGTCATGGTGGGGGCTTGACAGCAGAAATCAAACACAGGCTGGCCCTGCACCCGCTTGATTAGCGTGCCGTCAATCATATCAGTATATTGGCACAGGGTATAGCCATGCCCTAGTCTGCTATAGGTGAAGCACACCCGTTATCCATGGAAGCATCTGCCGTAGGGGTGTGGCCTGGTACAGCCATTGTAAGGATCCGCAACATGGGATTCTGCCTCGATTTGGTACACTTGGGCCCTCTTTGGGTTCTCCTGGCATTGAATGACAGAGTTAGCAAGCCGCTTCGCCTCTCCCTGTTGACACCTTTCAGTGACTTTGGCGGTTTCCAGCAGCTCTCGGTAATTGGTCAGATGGAAGGGCACGACCTGGGCCTGTATAGAAGGCCAAAGACCGCTTTGAAACCAGTGGCATCGGTCCTCTTCCGTGGGTACCAGGCTCGAGGAGAATCTGGCGAGTCTCCGGAACTCCGCATCGTATGCAGCCACGGTACGGTCCCCTTGCTATAACTTGAGGAATTCTTCCGCCATACTGCGGTGTTCCGACAAGGGAATGTACTCTGCCCGGAACACCTTCTCAAATTCGTCGTAGGAAATATCTACTAAGCTGATGCCCTCAAATTTGGTGGTGCGGGTATGATGCCACCAGTGTTCGGCTTCTCCGTATAACAGATGGGTGACCAACCGGATCACCTCCGTCTCTGGGCACTTAATACTGGTCAAATTTTTCTCCATCATATGCAATAAATCTTCATTGTCCACAGCCGACGAGTTCCCATTAAATGTGGGAGGCCTCAAACGGAGAAAGTTATGTAACAACGTGTCGGCGGATGGGGTATACTGCTGGTTGGAGCTCTAGGGTGCTGAGGCGGCTGCTGTTATCGAGCGATTCTGGTTAATTTGTGATACCAGAAGTCGCTCCATGCGCTCTGCCTGACTGGCCTGGGCCTTTGCGGCCTCCTCCGCCTATCGCTAGTGGGATTCCACCATCATTTTTATGGCCTCCAGTAAGGCACTAACCTTACCGGACGCGGTGCTGGATGGGGCAGGCGAAGGGCTTTGACCGGGATTCATTTTGTCTTGCTAGAATTTGAATTAAGGACAGCACAGGTTCAACATCTTAGAAAAAGAAAATAACGCAACAGCTTATCTTCTCTTTTATTAAACAGAAAATAGATGATACATCATTGGAAACAGAGTACAAGAAGGAAAAGACAGCCAGTGGGGAAAAACACAGAATCTATCCTATGTATCTCCTCGTGAAGGCTTGGACAAAGTAAGCGTATGTCAGTGTTCAGCGGCGGCGGGCGTGTCGTCGCTCGAACCTCCATACTTCCTGGGCCCACCATTCCTCCGCGTAATACTGGAGGAGGATCTCCAGGATGTCAAGTCATGCGTCGTCGGGGCATTCCAGTTCCTCGAACACTTGGGTCACTCTGCGTAACCATTCTCTAGCCAGGATGGGGAAATCTAGTCCCCTATTTATTGCACCTTCCAGCATCCTTTCCAGAATGCTGGCACCCGCTAGGGAGACTCCCTGAACTTCCCTCCCATATCTCCTTGCCAGGAATACGTCATATGCCCACCTGCCCTTAAAATGGGCGAAAAGATCGCGTCCCGTCATGTTCGTACGGTATCCTAGACATCCAGATTAATGATATAAAGAAAATCACTTTTAAATTTCTAAAAATCAGGTTACAGCAAGAATACAATAGCATGTAAATAAAATTTAAAACTTCTATTTAATATATCGGGCCGTAAAGGCACGACGGAAATCTTCGTAGGTGACATCCCGCTGTAACCATTTGTGTTGATAGGTGAGGGCTCTAAGGGTGATACACCACCAGTCTCTAGCCCTATCCTGCAGGAGACGTATTACGAGGGCAATCTTGACATTGTCCGCAATGTTCATCGCCCCCATTATTTCATCTGTCCTCATTAGCCATCGCCTAGCCAATGCGGGGAGATCATACCCTCTGAATGTGCTTTCTTGGAGCAGTTGGGTCAACATCCTGACTTCCAGATCTGATATCCATTCTATATACATGTCGAGTTCTCGGTAGAATTGGGCAACTCTTTCCCAGCTTTCATTGAATCGTTGGTAATGCCTTTCAACCGTCATCCTAGCGTATCTAATTATGTTAATATTTAGATTTTTATTTGATACCACTGCTTGTGTATTTTGATTATCAACTTTTTATTCTGAGTGTGACGTTGTGATCCCTTGGATGTGACTCTAATGTATTCTGACATAGTGACTGGATTAGCAGAAGAATCACCCATTAGGTAGATGAGAATGCAAATTCTCATCTGACACCTTATGGAATTCTCTGATACCAACTGTGGCGCCCCACCCCTTAATCTACAAGAATTAAGTTAAGGGATGGCGTGTCACTCTAGCTAACCCTTCACTTATAATTGGATTAGGATGAAATCCACAATCCACCTAATAAGGGAAGGAGTAAGCATAGAATCAAACCTGCAGTCACTATCTAAGTAAACATACAGAGTGCAGGAAGCAATTTTCAATATATATAACATCAAAGCATCACAACATGAGTATAAGAAAATGCATCTCAGAACATAAGTATAAAATCTAAATATGCAGTCAACAGTACCTATATTATTACATCATTTAACAATTTTAATAAAAGAAAATACAAATACACTCATCCTCACATATAAAATAAAAGGGCTAAACAGCAGCTTCTTCCATGGGCTCCTTCTCTGGGTATGGCTCCTCTCCTAACTCCTGCTCATCTAACAGAAGTGGGTCTGCCATTATCGGTTTCACAATATAGGGCCCCAGCCAAAAAAAGAAAAATCTGATTAGACAATTGTTTAAGTACATTTTAAGCTGATCAATTTTTATACGTGTTAAGTATATCACCATTCTATAATATATATGCAACAAATGTATAAGGAGCAGCAAGCAATACAAGAGAAAAGGGAAAGCTATAAATTATTATTTATAACTTAAGCAAAAGAAGAGGCTAAGACATGCCTCACATGCGAGCTAAATAAGGTAAGGCATATAAATATACATAATCAAATAAGTGCGGTAAGAAAAATGCTACATCCTAACATGTTGGTGATCAAAAGAAATATGCCAATTAAAATAAAATAACTCAGTAGTGGTACATATAAATAGCAGCAAGATTCTACCATCCTAAATATATATAAAAGCAGTACAAAGAAATAGCTGATTGAATAAGAATACTGAAAGGTAACCAAACATCAACTGTATATAAACATACGTGTATAATCTGTCATACAGAACAGAGCTAATCTAGCCCACCAAAAAGGCTAAAGGATCTTAGCGCCAGTATGGCTAAGGCACCAACAGTCATAATCGAATAATCCTAGCACCAGTACGGCTAGGGCAGATCCTAACACCAGTACGACTAGGGCACCAACAGTGTATCCCTAGTGTCAATAAGGAGACTAGGCAAATAACACATAATAAAGCAGAGGCCTTCCCCTAGTGACATAAGTTGACTAGGCAGTCAGAAGGCAATACTGAGAGGCAGCTCAAACACATCAAGTTATTATCTTCTCGTTAATCACTTTAACATTTTTACAAGAAATCTAAGGAGTCTCCATATTTTCCTAACATTTTATTTATATAACAAAATCTTATATGGCATGCTCAAGAAAATATGGCACAAAAATCAAGGAATACGTAGCACAGTATCAAAGTAAGCAAGGGACTCTACTAAATATGGTGATATCATTTATTTTCTACTTAACCATTCTAATTATTCTAAGTTACACAAGTTCAGGATCACTATTTTCCTACTATCGAGTGTAACTCAGAAATTCATCCTTATAAGTTAAAAAAGATTAGAACTGATCAGGTTCTAATCTAATTCAATCAGATAGATGACTACAAGTTAAATTAATAAATCATACGTCCTAGTTTTGTGAATTTAGATGTTCTATCTAAGATATAATCAAGATCTTCTAAACCTATAGATTATGAATTAAATACTACAAGATTTTTAGGTTTAATCACATAATCCAAAGAAGATAAGACCTAAATTTTAGGTTTTATTCTATAAGTGATCTACTAGTTATGGCAAATCCTATTAAGTAATCAAGCTTAATAGGATGAATCTCCTATCTTGAATCTAAGGTTAAAAGACAAAATAATCAGAATAGGTTGTAAAATAAGAGAAAAGTCTAGAAACTACTAAAACCAAGGTTTCACCTATTGAGTAACCCATTTACACAATGAATGAACTCTAACATATGATCTAGTCCTAGTCTCAGGAAAGGTCCTTAAGGTGTAATGCTTAAGACTTAGGAGAATCCTAGAATCTGATCTAAGGGTTAATCTCACTCACTTAAATGTCGCTAAGATGATTATAACATTAGTTTTAGTGTTTTGGAATGTTAACTAAAGTTTAGAGGTACTTAATCCAATCTTAGGGCAAAATGACTATTTTGCCCCTACTTTAAGGGTCAAAAAATCGACTTTTCTCTTAAGGGTTAGAGTTTAATTCTCTTAATTCTAACTGATTCTTTGCTGTCTAACTTGAAGATAGACAGTAAGTACGCCTAAATTGGACGAGAAACGGTCAAGTTATGACCAAAATGAGGCCAGGGGTAATTTTATCATTTACCTAAATTTCTAGGGTTCAGATCCTAACTATTATTTTAGTTTATCAATGATATTAAAATTCTAAGCTAGTTAGCATCTTGAATTTTTAAATTTGGAGTTGATTTGACTAAGTTATGGCTGTTTGAAGTATAGGGGCATTTTGGTCATTTTTCACTAAGAATTCTAGGGTTGACTTTTTGTGCTGATGTCCAAATGAGAAAATTAATACTACCACAGTGATGGGGCTGCTCTCCTGAGCATTTTAAGACCCATATTGACTATATTCTGATAACTGGGTAAAAAGTTATGAGGCTCTAAAGAGGTCCTAAGATGCTACCTCATTATACGTACCCTGAAATTAATTTTTACATTATGTTATTTGATTCTTTATATTTTTCTAAGTATTTTGAGACCTATATTGGCTATATTTGGATCATCCTATAAAAAGTTATTAAACTTTTAAGATTTACTATTCAAAAATACAATTTGAATTAATTTACTATTCATTTATTCAAATTAAATGATTTTACTATTCATTTATAAAGTTTAGATATATGGTTTTTGAATTTATTAATCTTTAATTAATCTATGATTAATTAGGCTTAATTATTAATTAACATTGATTAATTAATTAATTAAATTATATTTATTATTATTTTTACTGTTGAATAGTCATTAGCACTAATTACCGTTTAATTATTCTTAATTACCTGTTAATATCTAATTAAAAATAATTAATTATATTTTGCTATTTAATAATAATTAATTATTCTAATTACTGTTAAGGTTTAATTGATATTAAAATAATCATAATTAATCTCTTAATTACTAATTACAGTTAATTAATTATAAATTTACTGTTTCAAAGTCATTAACACTAATTCTAATTTAATTAACTACTAACTGCATTTAATTAGTCACTAAAAGCAATTAACTAATTTTAATTAACAGACAGTGGGCCCCACCAGACACGTGGCACTGCCAGAGGCTGCCACGTGGCACTGTGGGCCCCACGAGAAGGCGGAGTCGGCTCGGGTGACTGGGCAGTGGGCCCCACTTGACACGTGGCACTGCCAGAGGCTGCCACGTGGCACTGTGGGTCCCACAGGAAGCCGAAACACCACGGGTGGCCGGGCAGTGGGTCCCACTTGACACGTGGCGGGCCCAGAGGCGGCCACGTGGCACTGTGGGCCCCACTGGAAGCCGAAGCGCCGCGGGTGCTCAGTGCGTGGGCCCCACGTGACACGTGGCAGGCCCGAAGGCGGCCACGTGGCGCAGTGGGCCCCACGGCCAAAGCCGAAGAGCCGCGGGCTCGGGCAATGCCCCCCCCCCACATGCCACGTGGCGTGCCCCGAGGCCGCCACGTGGCGCGGTGGGCCCCATGGCCAAAGCCGAGCGGTCGCGGGCTTGGCATGTGGGCCCCCACGTGACACGTGGAGGTCCCGGATGCTACCACGTGGCATAGTGGGCCCCACCCGGGGTTTACGCGGACCCGACGCGGTCGGCTCGGGCTCGGGTCGACCCGGCCCGACCCAGACTTCGTCTCCCTCTTGGAGACGTCCCGAGGGCACCGGGTTAGGGCACGGCTTTTGCCGGCCTTCCCGGCGCCGGACCACCTCGGCCCGCATGGCCGATGGTAGCCCTCGACGAGGCCTACACGTCGGTGAGCGGACCTTCGCCGGAGGTGGCCGGGATCGGCGGCAAGTTGAAACCCTAGCTTCTAGGGTTCGGCGTCGGGATCCATAATAGTTTCTAATGTGGATCCCAAGCCAAATCCGTTCGATCGGGTTGGATAGAGCCCGATCGAACTGATTGATTGTCGATCTATAGCATGCAATAACGTATCGAGGTGTTGGATCAGAAATCGTGTGAGTAAAACGGGAGGATCGAAGGTACTCGGTCTCGACGGCTGAGGCGAGGTCCATACGGTTCGCTCGATCTGGGCTCAGGTTCGCATAAACCTGGAGCCCAGAGTCCGGCCGAGGCCTTATAGCGCGTTGGCGACCTCGACGAGGCCGGGGTGGGGCTGGATTGGCCGCATGAGGCGGCGATGCGCCGCGTGTCACGCGGGACGGAGCCGTCGAGGACGACTGCTCCGTAGCCATCCAGATCCAACGGTCACGATGGTGCCATCTGGATAGACGGCGCTGTTAGCTACAGTTAACGGCAGGTTTAAATACTTAACGGCACGCCATTAAGTATTAAAATAATATATATATTTTTTTAAATTAAAAAAAAAAAATTTTTGAACATGTTTTTCCTAGCTAATTGAGGGGTGAGGAACGCAATGGCGAGGTCAGACTTTCGATCAGACGAGTATTTAGATTCCTCGATTTCCGGGGTATTTTTATTATTAAAATATTCGTCGAAATTTCGACGACTTCCGATTGACACGAAAACTTCACCCCAAGCTAATCTGGGGGTCAATGAATGCAATGGCATTGTCCGTTTTTCAATCCGAGATCAATTTAGATAGGTCAAATTTTAGGATTTTTGGATTTCCAGAAATCAGGATTCGATCCATTTGACTCCTGATTTGGACTAGATCTCATAGGTTGACTCCAATTGACCTAATAAGCACTTATAATTATATTTAAGACTTAGGATTAGTCCTAATTAACTATGGTAACAACATGGGTTGTTACAACCATAGAGGACCTATGTGAACTATTAAAAATAATTTAAGATATTTAAATTTGCTAATCACCTCTTAATTACCATAAAATGAGATTAGTGAACTAAGCCTTAGATTAACCTCTGATTTTGATAAATCTAGTTCCTAATGCTTTATTAAATATAGTAGAGCTTATAATTGTGTTTAGATCTTCTCAGTATGCCTTAATTCTCTTAATCACCTTAATTACCCTTAAGGTGTGATTAGTGTTAATTAAGTTAATTATGTTACCAAACCCTAAGATAAGTGTTTATCATACTTCACTAATTAAAATAAAACTCATTAAAATAGACTTGAATTAATTTAAATGATTAAATCTTAAAATCCCATTTTTAGCCCTAAGAGGGGTATTTTAGTCATTTTAACCAATATAGGTTTAAGTACCTCTTAAGTTTTGAAATTTCAGTAAAGTATCTCTAGTTAATACATTTAATACCTTTCTGAAATCTTATGTTAGTAATATAGAGTTAAGTGAAAAAATTTGAAATAGTTCTTATTAAGATCTTAAGATCTTAAGAGTACTCAAAACCACTTCCTTAAGAGAACCAATCTAAATAGCTTTAATATTAAATCTTTAGTTTAATTACTTTATTAAGTTGATTCATAAGCTATAAATCTTAAATAAATACTCTTTTAAAAGTTCTAAGTTTAGTTTTTAACTTGAATTTAAAGTGATCAAACCTTAGATCTTAGATCTTAGATCTTAGATTTTATATCATCTAATTGAATTGAATCATCTTTTTTGGAATTCCTTAAGTGATTAATTGTTTAATCCTCTTGAAACCTTCTTGTGGGTGTAGGATTTATTTAATCTATAGCATAATGGAATTATTATAAATATTGAATATAGATCTTAGATTCTTAGTTCTTGATTGATTATTTTATCTTATAATATTAGAATAACCATTCATTAATATCTTAGCTTATAATCCTTCAACTTATAAGATTATATACAATTAGATTATGATTGAGTGTGAAACTTAGATCCTTATTGGGTATCACCTTAGATTCAAGATTTGAATACCAAAGTGGAGTTTAAGTCCATAATCCTCAATCTTGATTTACTTGATCAAGATTTGGGGTTAAGTGAGGAAAACAAGAATAATTAAGTCGTTGATTTATTTACTTTAAACTCTTATAGTCATCATTTGATTTTGAATTAGAACTTGTTAAGTTTTAATGTTAACATTAAGGTCGTAATATGAGATTATACTCGATAGCTGGATATTGTAGATCCTAAACTTGTATCTTCTCAGAATAGTTAGATTTGGATAAACTAGACAATAATAGATATCACATAAGTTTAGTTGAGTCTCTTGCTCACTTCAACTTTGATGGCTCTGCACACCTTGAATATTGAGCCTTATTCCTTGAGTATAATAGGTAAACTAAGGATATGGAAGATATATCCTAAGTTAGTATTTGAAAAGCATAATATTCATATAGTTCTTTCAGTACATTCAGTTCAGTAGGGTATGTCCTAGCTTAATCTGCCTCCTCAGTTCTAGTTTTATTATAGAATAGACTCGGACCTAGCCCAGTGCTTGGCTATGATGGATACATATCTTATTCTATAAGTTTGACTCGGACCTAGCTCTGATTATGCCTAGGATGGATACATATTGAACTTTCTGTTTAGAAGACCGGTATGGCTCATTTTTGTTATGGAAGTACAATGTTTTAGGCATACTCTTACTCCAGTTCAGTTCTGTGCTTTATTTTATTTTGCCACGTGCTTCAATGACTTCTCTTTCAGTTCTTTTAGTACCTGACTTGCTTTGCCACATGTATCAGTGGGTTTACTTTGTAGCTCATTCATATACCTAGCTTGCTTTTGCCACATGCTTCAGTGGTCTTTTATATATTAAATCTGCATGCTTGTAAATATGTTCTTATTGAGTAGTTATTAAGTATTAGCATGTTTATGATGCTAATTTTGTATGTTTATTTCAGCACTTTTCAGTACAGTTTACATTTATAAATTCTGCATGTCTTCATGTGATCATAAGCATATTAGAATCAGTTCATTTCAGTACTTGTAGTTATTTTACTCTTTAGCCTCACCTTGCTTAATTTCATACTTTATATGTTATGTTACATACCTGTTGCTCAATTATAAATGAATAGTTTATAGCTATCCTTTTATTTGTAGCTTGATGTACCCTATATTGCTTGCATATTTAAAGTAGTTAGTGTGATATCTTTAAATATTTAGTTCATTTAAATAGCCTAAAATGTACTTAGATAATTTGTCTAACTGTAATCTTTTTCTTTTGTTGGCTGGGGCCCTGGCATTTGTGATACCGATAAATGTCAGAATTGGAGCTGTTTGTTGGTAGTTCTGTAGTGAGATTGAGAGGCCTTTTCTTTTTTTAATTCAGTTTGTAATAATTAGATATTTTTTGATGTATTTACTTTCTGCACTTTGAGTTGAGTTACTGTTTCATTTACTCTTGTTTACTATACTGTGATATAGATGTTATATTATACTATTTTTTGCTTCCGCTACTTTGATCTATATTGATGTATATTCACAGTTCCAGGTGACAAGTCATTGGCTTAAGGTGGGTTGGTTCTTACCTGACTCTACTTGAGTTGAGAATTTGCCATAGTTGGAGCACCGTACACCTCGTGTTTATGCTAATATCAGTATTAGCATGGTCGCGAAGGGTACGGGGCCCCACAGGTACCCTCCAGCCTTGACTGAGTTGTATAGGCTCTGCTCCTTCTCAATTTTAATTGTTGAGCTCAATCCTAGTCCTGGTAAATTCAATGCAATTGAATTGAAGTTTTAAGTCTGGTCCGATCGATCGTATCAATCGATCGGACTACCCGCCTTGTAGAGCTTGGGATCGAGTAAGGTCCCAAAGATCTAGAGCCTCCCAAGTCGCGCCAAGGTAGGGCTTCGATCCATCGGTGCACCCTGATGGTGACTGGATCAAGCCCTAGTCTGGGTGAGCTCCCTGTGAGGAGAATTTCTCCTCATAATGAGGAAATTTTGTTCGAATTGGAGAAATATGCTCTCGTAGAATTAGTCCACCTCTTATGAAATTCGAGGGTCCTAGAGGCTAGTCCCGGTCCCAGTAATGCACGGTTGTCATTTTTACGCCCAGGCATGGCTCGATGATTGAGGAATACGACATTTAGGGTTAGCCCTATCTGTCCTCAGTTGGGGCCAGGCGGGGAAGAAGAAGATGACAGCGCGGGCCGGGTCGACCCGTGAACCACATTGTTTAACAGTGATGGCCCTTTAGGACCAAGCAGCCCACATGTTTTGGGAACGGGCCGACGCCCGTCTAAATAAATATTAATCGAACAAATATTAATGGATTAATTAGAAAAATACAATTTAAATTAATACTATAACTTTTAATCCATTGATCCAAACCTTATGATATTATATATTAAATTAATCAAAAAATCATCAAGAACCTGAATATAAAATAATATTTAACTTTTGATGGTTGGATTTTCTAGTTTAGCATAATTATAACAGATCTTAATTAAAGTTGATTAGCATAAATACTTATCTAAATTGCATATTTAGGGTGCCATTAATTTCCTTATAATCATATATAGATTGTGCTAAGTAATTTATTTTTTTGATATTTGTATTTCAACTCATGCCTTAATCTTGCAAAACCATGATTAGTGAAAATTAGGATTTTTAGTCATTGGATCTTAGTAAATTTAGTCTCTGATTAATTGTATCATTGAATAGAAATAATGTGCCAAGTTGTATGAATTCTGATGGCTAGATTTATAATTAGATGATAATACTTTTGAATTAATTTAAAAATTGATTAGCATTAATTGCTTTCTATTTTTCTGAATTTTTCTATTATTATGCTCCATAATAGTAAGGTAAATATATTTAAACTATGCATGTTAATTTATGATGTATAAATTCAACAAACCTAAATTGGAGAACTTAAATATCTTAATTAAACTTAAGAAGTCTTAAGATTTTGATCAAGCTAATAAGACTTGATCTAAGTCTGAGATTGCCACCAGTAATACATTCTTAATCCATTGATTAGATATTTGATCTATAAATAAACACTTGATCTTAATTAGATAAGAGTAGGGGTTAAACCCTAATCTAATTGATTAAGATCTAAACTCTTAAACCTTAATTAAATAACTTAATTATAAGATAATATAATTAATATTATTCCAATAATGCACCTGATTTGGTATTGATCTTAAATCATTGAATTAGACATGTTAAGGTTAATAATGAATTTATGTGATTGATTAATCTGAATCTAAGCTTTGGATCTTTGATTTCCTCATATATAAGATCATTAGCATGTGAATAATAATGAAATCATATTGATTAAACAAATGATCTATCTTTAATAATAACCTTAATTTGTTCCCATGATTGTAGGATAGGAGGTAATCAGATGATTTTAATCATCTAATCTGATCACTTTGATTCAAATTAATAATCAAACTTTTAAGTATTAGCTTAAGTATTAGAAGGGTGAGATCTCAAGGGTCTTACTAAAGAATCATTTCTAAAATATTTTGAAGATCTTAATTAATGATACATTAAGGTAGGAAAAATCTTTGAAATTTGTTGAGGTAGAATCTTAGATGATCCATTTAACCTTAGAAGTTGATATTAACCTCACATGGTAGGAATCACCTAAGATACTTAGAATGACATTTTTCCTTGTAGTAGAATCTATATTGAGTGATCTTTTAATCACATTTTTGGAGCTTTGTGTAGGACTCACCCATTTAGAGTAAAGTATTAATAGCCTTGTTAAATCCTCATTGAAAAAAATAGAATTGTTGAACCCTGATTGTTGGATGGTATAAGTAGGGTATTTTCATAGTACTGGGTTATTCCAGTAGCATTCAGGATTGGTTGATTCATCTTAGTATAGATTATATTTGTGTTATATATTGCGAGTTTAGTCGGACATAGTCTCACTTAGACTAAATCACTCAATTCTAAAAGTGTTATGATTAGGGAATTTAGATTATTAGCTTATTTGAATAAAAGTTATCATCGGGTGATGCCTCCTATCAAAGATCATTTCTATAGGTGTGTTTTAAGTAAACTATGTGATACTAATCACCCTCTTTAGAACACTAAGTGTGATTATGATTTGGATATTTTAATATCTTAGCTTGAAATACAAATTACCATCGGGTGATGCCTTCTATCGAAGATCGCTTCATTAGGGTGGCTTAATCAAACTAAGAGTTAAAATATACCCTTCTTGGAAGCATGCTATATATGTGTATACCACCTCCCCATCTGATGATTTATAATTGAATTCTCAACTTTAACCAATTTCCGTTCTAGAAGCTATGAGCTAGAATCCTTTTAGTAGGATTCTGCACAATGGAGACTTTGAATTCAATATCGGTATTTCAAAGAATTTATGGATTTTTGGATTTAACTCATGTAGTATAGAAGCATGAACGTGAGTATGATGAAAGATTTTAGTAGTGATGTATGAGTATCAGTGATGATTTATGGGTTACGAAATATTGCATACATTGACTGGGGAATTTTAGGATGCATCGACATCACAGTAAACTATATTTCCAATTGGGTGTATGTATACATTGGACCGTATGGCTCATAGTCTTTCGGTGATAGTTCTGTTATATATCTGTGGTATATCATATTGTGGCATATTTGGAGGCATGATCTCAGTGGCATATAGTACAACATTGGACATTTTTATATTGGTTTCTAAGCATTTGATGTTTTCTCTTACTTTCAGTATTCAGATCTCAGTTCAATTTTACTTTGTTCAGTCTTTACAGTTTCAATGCCTCTACCGCTTTGTCTACAGTTTCATTTACTTTACTGCCTACTGGCATTTTTCTTTAGTAGTGTTTAGTTTAGTTGCGATGTGTTAGACTTTTGTCTAACACGACGTACTTTTGAGATCCGATAATTTACTAGATCCCAAAGCAGCTTGTTGAAGCAGGACAGGAGAACTTGCAGGAGGTCCAGGAGGAGTACGTGGAGCCTCAATGGATTCGTCTTCCACCCCTTACTTTACTGTTCTTACTTTCAGTATTTTAGATGAACTTTACTTTTCAGTATTTTGAAAATAGTTTGTAATAATTCTGGATATATTTTACTTTTTTTTTCTGAGATGAATGTTTACTACTACTCTGAGATGAATGTAATTTGGGATATTTTGCTTTAGCTTCCACACTCTATTATTCTACTATTATACTTAGTATTATGATGTGATCAGCATACTGGAAATGCTGATGTATGGATGGTGTATATTGGATTCTTATTTACCCTTTTAAATCCAATGTACGTCTTAGTCCAATACTTAAGATAAATATTCTACTCTTATCTTAAGTATTGACTCTCATTCCCACTCTTAAGTTCGAGTTAGTAGCATTCAGTGTGGTTCAGTCTTAACCTATTCGGGAAGATGGGTTGTGTCTTCCCGAGTGGCGCACCGCTTCGCCACCGATCTGATAATACTTATTTATTACGCGCGGTGACGGGGTGGGGCGCTACATGAAGTCCCCAGGATTTAGAGAAGAGAAGAAGAAGGGGAAGGGAGTTTGACAAATATTTTCAAATGGAGGTAATAAAGAAATTGAGGTAGAATTTTAAGTTTCTAATTAAGGCTAGAAGATCTAGGAGTGCCTATAAGGCTTTAAGGATCTAATGGTATAGATTTGATTATGGCGGAATTTGAATAGCTCAAAATTATTTTTGTGGAATATCATATGGTGTCTTTAATTAGGTGATCTAAATGCAAAAACCCAAAAAATTATAGTATAATATTGCCTAATTTGGCTAAAATTAAAATTTTAGTATTTAAAAAAAAAATATACTTCTAAAATTCAAATTGAACATTACAAAATGTAGATCTCATTGAAAGGAATCCTTTGACACCAAAATTGTCCAATTTGACAAAGTGGTTGGCTCAAAATTTGAGTTTGAAGTTGACCAAAATCGAATTTATTGATATCGTAACTGCTAATTTTTTTTTTCTGAATTAAATAAGTCAAATATTTAATTAATTTAATTACAAATGTATTTATAACATAACTCATCCATTTTAGTTTCAAAAATTATGAAATTTTGTTGCTAACTAATTTAATAGTGTAGAATTCAAAAATTCAAAAATATTTCAATTTTAATATCTCAATCATTTTTTATAATTATTTTATTTTAAATTTCTAATAAAACAATCAGGGAAAATTCTCTTATGAAAAAATTCTCAAAAATTTCATAAAATTCTTTAAATTTTATCTTAATAATATGATATTTTCCTTTTACAAAAATAATTAATATGTTACTCAAATTAACTAAGATTATAAATAATAATTTTATTTGCTCAAAATCTTGAGATTTTACATTTATAATCCAACACTAGTCATCTGTGTACAAGTACTGAGACACAATTGTTAGATAAATGTTGGAGTCATTAGCATTGGAGTTCACTTGTGTAACATTTGCTTCAGCGTCCGATGAATCCTCCATTCTGTTCTTTAATTTCGAACATTCCTTTTTCCAATCGTCGTTCTTCAAACAAAAGGCACATTGACTTGTCCCTCTTCTGGATACCACCACCATTCTTTTTCTTCTTTTTTCATTTTTTTTTCTTTGTAGATCTTTCGTGTTAGAGGGTAAGTGCTTCAGCCATCTATGACTTCGAATACTCAGCGTCTCTTCGTCGAAGTTCATTATTCAACAACACTGTCTTTAATTCATCATTCCTCAAGGCCTCCTTTCCATGAATGAACACCGTGATGAAGTTTTCATACTCGTTCGAGAGCGAGTTTAATAGAAGAAGCACATTGTCTTTATCCTCCACATCTTCATCAAAATAAAGAAGATTTGCCAACAATTTAGTGAAAACATTTATATGCTCATCGATTAAGATACCTCTACGAACTTGGAATCTATAAAGCTTCCCCTTCATGTGGAGTCGATTCTTCACGCTCTTTATTAAACATCTGTTCTCCAGTGTTTGCCTTAGCTTCACTGTTGAAGTTTCCATCACAGGAATACTTGATGTTTGCATAAAGCAATTATGGATCAATTCACATGCGCTCCTGTTCATCTTTGCTCAATCCTTTTCTGGCATATTTTCTAGCTTCCCGCTGCCTTCTAGAACAGGTTCAAGTTTTGTACAAATCGCATCCATCACCTCGCAATGCCACATCCCAAAGTTATTCTTCTCATCAAATTTAACGACATCAATTTTTGCAAGATGCGTTATAATTTGATGCACATATTTTTCAAGCGCAACACTCATTGATGATATATCTCATTCCCTCTCCATGATTGCACAATAAAAATATGTTTAATTAACAACAATTTTTCGTAACACAATTTCTCTTTGACACATCTTGTTGGGATCACAACAATATTCTCAAAGAACAATAATTCCAAAACAGGTTGTCAAAACAAAAAAAAAAAAAAATTCACAAAAATTCACAAAACACAAATTACAAGAGAAGAATTTATGTGGTTCGATTAGAATTACCTACGCTCACGAGGAGGGAAGAGAGAATTTCATTATATATGAAAGAAGATTATAAATGTCTCACAATTTGAGACGAACCCAATAATTATTATTTATAATTATTTTACCATTTCATCGATTGCAAATTAAATTGCTACTATGACAATTTAATTTTTCGTCAATTCAAATTTGACACCGTTGTACATGGCATAAGTTACGATTTGATCATCATAACTTCCCGTTGGTTACAAAAAGAACCATTATGCATCCTTAACTCGACATCGGTTACGAAACACCGGATTTGTGCCACTTGGCTTCAGATTCTTCTCTCCATAAAATAATTAGAGTTACAAAAAATTTCATGGTGGAGTTTAGAGTTTTAAAAAAAGCTCCATGAATGAGCTTTGAGTTTCAAAATTTCCTACAAACTTCCACAAATAAATTCTTGAAACATCTCAACTTCACACTATGCATTTGATAATTGGCAAACAAGATTGAAATAAAACATCCAAACTGATTAGCAAGCTCTTCGCTAGCTTCTACAACCTCAGTGCTCAATATATCGAAATATTGGCAGCATAACATTAGAAATTTTTTAAATTATTTTTATCCTCGGCATGGGAGAGTATGTATAGGCTGTTTAGACGCGCATAGAGTGTGACTAGGCCTTGTTTGATCCTACATGTGCTCAAGTGTGTACTCTTGAGCTAATATCCGAACAAGCATGGGCCCAATGTCTAGATGCATTTGGGTTCACTCGCATGAGCTCACAGTTAGATGCACCTAGGCTCGATGTGCGCTTGGGCTCGCATTTAGACAGACTAACGATAGAATGAAACAATACTTTTCATTTTAATTTTATTTTTGTAAGATTTTACACTTGATAGAAAAACAAAACAAAAACAAAAGGCTCCTAAGCGTACAATTTTTGCAAATGTGTGATTTTCATTGAAAAGAAGGCCGTAGGAAAAGACGAGTGATATATCAACTTGTCAAAAGAGTGAGAGCCCCATGGGTTTGCCGCTGCACTCTCCAAGAGAAGAAACAAATGGAGACCCGACCTGCCGCTGCACATGTGTGATTGGCTAGAATGATCGAAATAGATGAAAGAGAAGAAAAGGGAGACACTCACTCAGTATGAAGCAAATGGAGACACGACTGCCTCCTCGCCAACTAGGAGATGGATGAGCTGCCCATTCTAAAGCTGGGCTCAGATATATTGTAATGAAAATTTATAGCCGACATGGTTAAAGGCTTAATCACAATTGGGGGAGACTACGAGCAAGGTTGAGTAAACATTCACATCATACAAAAAAAAGACACCGTATTAACCCCAAGTCAGGAACAAATTTTTTTACTAAAAATACGAGGACACATTCCTTGCATAATGTAACACCTTCACATAAATACCAAATGATTATTTTGGAATTTCAAAGCATCTCTTTGATTACATCCTAAGTTACAGAAACATCCTTCATGGATAAATATAAAGAAATTGTAATGATTACATAAGAATATATATCAAAATGTATTCATAATCAATTAGAATTTTTTTTTTTTTATAATTTTTATATATAAATCTTATCAAAAAATACATTCAACTAATAATTTACTTACACATTGAATTGATACATTATTTATATATTTTAATGTATACTAATATATAAGTTGTAGCAATACTCTAACTAAAAATGCAACGTGCAGCTTCTCGAGTTATAAAAACCCTGTTGAATGCAAATAGGAGCTTGCGGAGTTTCCTTCAAAAATCACTATAAATACGACTTGCAGCTTCTCGGAGTTCCCGAGTCTACCACGCACATCAGGAGAGACCATCGCGGATATAAGCATACACACTTCTACAGCTTGCAGTCATCATTGAAAGACTGCAGTAAAGTAGATCTAGACTGTAATGACAACGAGATGAAAAAGATAAAGGATGAGGGGAGATAGGGACGAGGATCTGCGACTGCTCAACCCACCATGTCCGCACCCATGACAACCCATAAATAGCAACCGTCGGCTGTGAAGGACCCAACCCAATCAAAGGCCATTGAGACGGTCTGAAGCACTCCCAACATCCCGCATAGACCCTCCAGCGAAACCACATTTTGGTGATGACACAAACAGAGGCCAGCTAACTGTCGAGGATGACCAAACAAATGGAGATTGTGCAGTGATGAAGATCGGTAAAACAGAGAGAACGAGAGATGAGCATTGTCCATTATATAATACACAATACATATATTTTTTAGTTAGAATAAGAGCATAAATTTAATTCAAATAGCAATTCATACATAAATATTCATGGGCCAAATAATTGACAAAATTCAATTAACTTTTGAAAACCCAAGACGAACTAATTCATAACCAAATTTTATATACATAAATCAATACAAGTTCCAATTATAGCTGCACAAATGCATTATGCTACAAATAAAACAATACTTCATTTATAAACATATATGTGCATGTATTAACTGCATCTCTAAACAAACAAGAAAATTTCAGTAGGGCACTGGGACTCGAACAAGAGGAGGGCCACTTTTCATGTCTTCCACGATGAGATTAAACAGAGCTTCTGAAACAGGACCTTCCTTCCCTGCAAGAATGCCTGATTGATTATCATTACAATAAATGCAAACTACAGATATGCTACATTTTCAGCAGATCATGTCAATTTTCAGTTCTTGTAGCTGTAAGGAAAAAGTCAATGCTGCATGTTTTGTTCAACTAAACAACTACTATGTGCACATTATTATGGGATAGGGCAATGATATGCATTCCCAATCCAAACAAGGTGAAGCCTATTTTAATCAATTCCAAGGGCTCAAGCACATGCTCCTTAAACTTTATACAATTAGAAGCTAGTTTTTCCAAGGAAAAACAAACAAACAAACAAGAGCTCTGCCTCAGGCTTAAAAAGCACTAATCTTTTGCAATGACTTGGCCATCCCATTGGAGGACAGCTATTATCTGCACATTATTATAGAACAGGACAATGCTGCACATTCCCTAATCCATCCCCAAATCCTTCCAAAGAACATGGTAAGGCCTATTATAATCAATTTTATGGGCTCCAACACAAGTTCCCCAAACTTTTTATATTTTGAAAACGATATTAAGGAAGCATAATATATAGAGAGAACAAACAAGAGCTATTCTTCATTGAACTTAAAAAGCACTAATCTTTTTTGCAAAATAGCAACAAACCATCACCAATGATTTGACCATCCCGTTGGATGACAGCCTTTATCTGCATATTACTATAAGATAGGGCAATCATATATGTTCCCTAATCCATTCTCAAATCCTCCCAAAGTTAGAGAACAAGGTGAGGCCTATTTTTACCAATTTCATAGACTCCATCACAATTTCCCCAAACCTTGTATACTTATAAACACGAATTATTAAGGAACAATAACAAACAAGAAAAAGCAGCATACCATCACCAATGATTTGATCATCCCATTGGAGGACCGGCTTGACAAGAATCCCGCTTCCAATGAGCATCATCTCCTGCGCCATCTTCCCTTCCTCAGAAGTGACCTTCCCAACTCGAACCCCTCGGATCTTCCCCTCCCTCACGAGCCTCTCCGCAAGAACGCGGACTCTTCCAGCAGTGCAGCCGCTGAGAATCGCATCAAATTCGGGCATTACCAGATCCCCCGACCGCATCAGAAAGGCGACATTCATGTTCGGCCCCTCGGCAACGCATCCCTCGCCGTCGACCCAAATTCCGGCAAATGCACCGCTCTCTTCGGCCTCCATCTTGGACAGCGCGTTGGGCAGATAATTCACGCTCTTCATGACCGCAAATTGAGGCGATTTCATAGGGATTGAAGAAGTCACCGCTCTGGCGCCCTTGAGCTCGGGCAGATGCGTCTCGTAGGCCACCGCGTACAGAGCAGACTGCAAGCAGCCGGCCGGGGAAAGGTAGAAGTCGCCGGGACCTGCAGATATCCAATACCTCAAAGCCCCTTCTGTGCACCTCGACGCGGCCGCCGTTTTCATCAGAATGCCTCTTATTCGAGCCCGATCGAACGGCGGGGCGATCTTGGCCATCGAAGCCGACCGCAGAAGCCGATCCAAGTGCTGATCTAGCTCGTACATATATCTGAAAGTTGGGGATCCGTCGTTATGTGGAGAGAGAATGAGGGGGAAAAGGGGGCGATGCAGCTTACCCGTCCATTATAGCAGCTGTGTCAAAGACACCGTGGCCTCTGTGAACCATGTGGTCGTCCAAAGGAACCACCATGGACGCAAGCTCTGTCGTGATTCCTCCGAAGATGCTCGAGTACATCGCCGCTTTGCTCGGCTTCCTCAGTCTTTTTTGCTCGAATGCTCTCAGTTGCTCAGCTACCTTTTTTAACTTAGCCAAGTTAATTCTTATTTTTTAAAACTAAATAATCTTTAAATGTAAATAAAATGTATGATGAATGAGATTTGAAATTAAATTATTAAATAATAAAATTTAAGTTTTAATTCTCAATATATGAGATAATTAATAGCTTTAAGAAAAAAAATCACTTGATGCTTCATTTTTCCAAAATTTTACATAAATTAATAGAGGAAATATTAAAATTAAGAAAAGAGAAATATGAAAAATATTAATAAATAGCTTAAATTTCTCAAGCAAAATACAAATTTTTTTGACTCAATAAATTATTTTGGAAGAACATGTGTTTATGAAATTTAAACTATTAAATATTTAATTAACAGTACAATTATTGATTCATAAAATTATGAAAATATTGTTACATTTGTCAATTCAATATATAAATAAATTATTTATTGAATACATTTTTTTTGTGGAGCATTTGTGCAAAAATAAAAAATAAAAAAAATTTTTATCACTCATATATACTTTTTGATATATTGTTGCATAAACATAATATTTTTCAAATTATAAAAAAGTTAATAATAATTGCAAAAAAAAAAAAATATAATATATATATATATATATACAAATAAATTAGAAGAACCGTAAATCATATAAATATTTAGAATTTATATTTAAAATATGAGTTTTTTTAATGATTAGTTCGTATAAATGTTAATTTTAATCTATTTTTTGTTAGGAAAAATTGTTTTGTGTTAATAAAATTTATTGATCGTATTATTATCTTGATAAAAGCTCATTTTACTTTATTTTATTAATTACATATCTACCAAAATAAAAATTAATTTTATAGAAAAAGTGCTGAGACTGAATTTTTATTATTATTAATCGAAATCATATTTTACACATAAATAAATAAATTTAAATGCCTGATTTACAATTTTTAAGAACGGAGAGTTAATTTGTAAATTATAAAGTCTTAAAGCAAAAATATGTAATTCTAAAGTATGGTTGCCGCTGCAAAAGGCTCTGTAAGGCATCTATTAAAATTCAACGATTATTATTATTATACTTTCTAAGAAATATCATTTTCCATTCCTTATATACTTAAATAATTATTACTGTAATTACACATTAATATACATAAAAATATATAAATAATATGTGAATTTAATATGTAAATAAATTATTAATTGAATATATTTTTTGTGAAATTTATATAAAAAAAAAAAAAAAATCTTTTGATTATAAATACTTTTTGATATATATTTTTGTATAAATATAATATTTTTCATCTTAAATATCTTCTAAATAATTTACATAAATATAATAAAACCTTTTATCTTATAAGAAAATATGATTTATTTATTTTAAGAAAATATATTTTAAATTTAAATCCTGATAACTTTTTCCATTTAAAAAATGTAAAATAATATTATATACATATTTTTTTATCATAAAAACTAAAATTAAATATATTTATATATATAAAAACTGTTTAAAATATATATTTTAAATAAAAATATTAATCATTCATTATTTTTTATAATTATTTTTAGAGCCAAATATTAATTTTCTTTTATGAAAAAGCATCCTTCTCATTCAATTGGAATTATAATTCAGAAAATCAATCATTCAAAAAGCATATATATTATCATATATTCACAATTATACAAAAAACCAAAAAAGCATTATTTACTTTTATATAGTTTTTATATGTTTGTGTTAAAACTTTTATATTTATAATAAATCAAAATAAATTATTATTTTATAATAATAGTACATAATTCTGAAGAGAAATACTATTTAGACTTGTTGACATGGTACTCAAAAATACTCATCCAATAATATTTTTGACTGTCACACCAACTCATCTAAATAATACTAATTCAAATTTTTTAAAAATTAAAAAAAAAAAGTGTATAGGATATACAATAAAATGAATAATATATTTGAGAGCAAACTTTTATAATTAAGAATATCATTAATAAATTTAAAAACACCCGCACATACGAATACATGAGTATTAAACTCATAAATTTTTTTATAAAATGCATGTCAGCTAAAAAAGTTTAGTATGCGAATTATTAAATATATATACTCATATAAATACAAATATATATATATATATATATGATAAAAATTATATACTATCAAATATATATACTTGATAAAGGAAAGAAGAAGACATACATACATATAAGAAAAATAAATAAAATAATAAAAAATATTATGATTACATAAGAATATACATCAAAATCAAAATATAATTAGGATCAATTAAAAATTTTTTTTTTATTATAATTTTTGTATGTATATCTTATCAAAAAAAATTATATTCAACTAATAATCTAATTAAATATAAAATTAACACATTAGTGTATATTAATATATAAATATAGCAATACTCAAATAATTTACCTGAGTACCGGAGAGAAGAGGAACATCAAAATCATTGGCATTGGCATTTACATGCTCTGATCAAATAAAATGTATAATATATACAAAATAAATCAGAAATTTGCAAGAAATATATAATGCCGCAAAAAAAGGAAAGAAATTGGGAAGGCGTTGGCGGACTCGCCGGCGGCTGTATCGGAACTCCGTGACCGGCCGAACCGCTGGGCAGAGCGAACCGGACCGACCGAAAAGCTGCGCAGAGCGAACCGAAGCGGACGATACGACGACTGCTTATTGAAGGCGAGCGGTTGGACCGGGGCCGGGAGAGAAACCATGGCGATGGAGATCTGGAGTGGAATGGTAGCGAACAGAGCAGACGCTCTTAATATAATGATCTTTTTGTCACCGCTTTAGACTCATGATGTATGCGCTTTAATTTATGCACGCGGAATTTCATATGTGTTATCGAACTCTTTTTTATTTACACATTCGATGCTTTTGAGCTTATAGAATATCGCAAAAATACCGTCTAATTTAAAGAGAAAAATAATAGGACTTAACATTACCAAAATCTGTGATTTTCTCATCCACTTAAACACGCAGATGAATCTGAAGTTTAGAAATTAAAGATTATTCAACTTAGCTTTTATCTTTGTTGTATTTTGCAAATATATGCCTTGCATTTGATAGACAGGATTTGCCCTTTCACCACTACAAATAAAGACTGTCTCCGCCCTGCTGATATAAAGTCTTCTCTTGAAAATCTAAAAAGCGTGCTGTGAAGGAAATCTTTGAAGTTTCAAGTTCTATGGACTCTCTACCGCAGCAAAACCTTAAGAAGAATGGTATTTTCTGCAGCTTCACGTCAAAGTTTTAAAAATGGAGCAATAAAACTTCTTCTGTCTGTTGTGAAATCAGCAAACGAAACTCAATGTACAAGTAGTACGGTCTGGATGACATGAAAAAAAGATTAAATATTATCTATCTTATTAAAAGATATTCATCACTATCATTACATCATCACTGGACTTTATAAAATATTTCGTGGCACTCTTATCATTGATATCAACAAACATATTTCCCTCTCCTGCTAGAACAATTGTATTTTTCAATGTTAACACTTACATGCTAATATATAAGTAAATGATTAATTGAATATATATTTTGTGAGATTTATATGTAAAAAAAAAAAAATTTATATTAATGCTGAATACTTTTTTATGTATATTACCATGTAACCATAAAATTGTTCATCTTAAAATCATTTTTCTCACAATCAAAATCACTTTCATCATAAGTTTTCACTATTTTCTTCATATTCCAGTAATAACTTGCACTTCAGCATTACTATAATCAAAAGCTCCTATGCCAGTCATAAGCTCAGAAGCGTTAAGAAAATTCTATCTCCATATATCCTGTCCTTTGCATGTTGTTATTACCGTTCATGGAGATCATTACTGATAGAACATTATCTTTAGCATAAAACTAGGCATTGAGATAATCATATCATCTGAGCTCTAAGCTTTAGCATAAAACTAAGCATAAGTCTGCCCATCAATGTTCTTCTTCAAGTTGTGTGCCTGAAAATCATCCCAATATCAAATATGAAATCATATGATTAATCAGAGCCAAAACGGTGATCATGTGTCTCATATGGTACAAGAGGATTCCACAAAACTATACAAGAGAGGATAAATAATATGCTCTCCATCAAATATGCAAAATTCTTAGTTATCTTTCAAATATATACATTTCAAAAATAAAAAAGAAAATAAAAAGCTCCTCTTTTCTAGCACTCCCCCACATTCCCACAGACTTCAAGTTTGTGTTATTCATCCTCCTGCTTTTAACTATGTAGATCCTTTCAATGACGGGAAGTCGGACTTCTCAAGCCTCCCAAGTTCTCCACCTTCTCTATATAAGAAACCTTCTTCGGAGTTACAATGCTAGAAAGCTTCTTGAGCTCAGAATCTTCAGAGCACAAGAGGCCATCAAAGTTAACCGGCGGCTTCTTCTGGTTCTCAGCATCCTGAACAAAAGGCCAACCCATATAATCCGATAGCGTCATCGAGATACGTGATTCAGAAGAGTCCTCATTCTCTGATCCTTCTTTAGCTTCTGATAAATTCCTGCTGTAAATCTTCGTGCTCGGACCTTGCGCAAGCTCGTCTGCATACAGTACATCTTCGATCCTCGACATCACAGTGTATGCCAAGCTCTCAAGGACCCTCGAATAGCTCTCAAGAACAGATTGTCCAACATCCTCAAGTAATAAAGTTCAACAATGGAACAGTATAAGTGTTTGAAAAAGAAAGAAATAGCTGCTTTGACTGTTTAAAGTTTCTTACTTTGTTGAACTGAATCTTGCTTATGTCTAGAGCTGACTGAGGGGTGCCCGGAAACCGGTGCTTGAGGAGACGCAGGATTGTCTCAGCTCTTTCTTCGAATTGTTCCCTCTTCTCCAAGCTAACAGCAGAGCTCCATGATTTTCCATCCTTATTATGCATCTTCCTCTTCCAAATCACAACTGAGGCCTCAATGCGATTCTTGACGTCGAGGACTTTGTGCTCCGTTGACAAGTCGAGCGATGCAAGGAATTGCTCTGGGTCAAAGTACTCCACCGTTATGTTGCGATACAGAGAATCTCCCAGACTTGCTCTTCCATTCTATCATGATGCAACAGCATACTTGTAATGATCATAGAGTGCATAAAATTGAATGAATCTTCAAAATGGTCAACTGCCTGATGCATGCACCCAATTCAGCTCTAGCCTTTCAGGCAATTCAAAACAGGCGTTTTTATAATTGAATGAATTCATGAAGAGAGAAAAATGCAACTTAGTTTTGGAAAACTGAGACACTGGTTTGAGCATAACTAGAAATTTGTGAATTAAATTGAGCACAATGCTTCAGGGATAGACATAGACCTTTGGAAGAGAGTCGATGTAAGCTTCGGGGATCTCCATTTCCATCAGAACTTGGGAATTAATGGCCATGGCTGCCTTCAGAACCTGGTTAACACATTCTTTCTGAAACTGCAGCCATTTTCTGGATAAATCAGAGAGGCCATTTGGAGGAACTTTCACTGTGGGGAGCCACCACTTGTCATCTTTTCTGTCAGCATTCCCACTTTCAGAGTTTTCTTCATCGTTTTTAACATACCAGAACTCATTCTTGTCCTTGAAATCATCAAGATAGCCCTAATAGATTTTTCAAGGGTTGAGACATTATCCAGATCTATGCATTATAAGGACTAAGAAGGTTTACTAGATGCAAGGAAAGTTGTCAAAATAGCCCTTTGATTATTTCACTTTCACCAAACTAAAACCATCAATTAAGCATGCTGAATAGCCTTGGGCTACAACGGTCACTATAGAATGATCGAGGAACAATTTTGGTAAATTTTTCATTTCATGTGAGCTCAAGTTAAAATTCTTACAATAAGCATTGCATCAAGTTTGCGTAACCCGGGAATGTTTATCAAGAGATCTTTGCGCTGTTGAGTTGTCATAATCTGCATGACAAAGATGCAACGAAAAGAATGAGAAGCATTAAGGACAAATATTTATTATGTTTACGAATTGGATAAAGTAGTGCCACAATCTATTCATAAGATGCCATACGAAATCAATTTGAACTGACCATATTTGAAGGAACGTCATCACAGTTAATATAGTTGAATTAAGAAATTCGTGGCAAGAAACTATTAGAAAAAATTCTCAAATACTTGGAGCTAAAGAAAAGGTTGATATTTGATTGAATATAATGAAGACAAAGAATTCATTGTAACAATCCTTCCTAGTAAGAATAAGGCTCAATGTTATTGCTGAGTTATTGTCTATCCACATGCTCAAATTGCTTGTGTAGCATTAGCATTTTTGTGTGTGTGCGTATGTGAGATTTTATTCTCATAACGAAATGAGAATGATTTAAGTATTGTTACCTCCATTTTGGTTCCATCATTTCCAACTTGCTGAGAAGGGACGAGTTCTACAATGTGATCGGTGACAGACAGAAGCAATTCAATTTCTCTTCTCCACCTTACTTTCCTCTCGGCAGACATTGGCCCCAACTGCGCTTGCTCACCAAACACAGAAGCTGAATCAAATGTACAAAGATTCATCTAAATATTAATTCTGTGAAAAGAATTTCCATATCATTTATATAATTCGAAGAAGATGCAGGAATTCATTAGAAATCACCATTAGATTCTTGATGCTGCAGTTTTTGCTTAGAAAAATTACAAATAAAAGGTAAAGCAAATCCAGATATAAACATTCGTGAAATGGGCAGTGGGAAGAGAAAAATCGAAAATAACACGAACAGTTTTAACGAAAGGAACATGAATGCTATTAAGCTCCAAAACCTTACTGAATCAGCTAATCAGATGTCTGGTTCATTTTACAAGAGCTGATTCTTAATATGAAAAATAAGTTTATTTTTTTGCTTGCTTGGATGCTGCATCAAAGGGTTAACGGCGATTTGAAGGATTGTTTTTGTTTTTAAACGCTTCAAGTGACTTGTGACTTGTAAAAATAAGTTTCTCCCACATGTTGATGCATGAATTTTGACCAGAATAAAACTTCTCATATTTGACTTAAATACTTCCATGACACTTCACTAATGCATGCTAGGTGGAATTTAAGTACTAAGAACAGAGAGATGCGCTCCACATGGCAGTAACATCAAAATAATTAATCAAAGTCAACAGGAATATCCAGTAGTTTATCATCTACTGGATATTGTATGAAAAAGAGGTGCTTAAATTAAAATGAGATTTAATATGAGATAAGATATTTCATGGGCCTTAAAATGATTCTAATTTTCCAAAAACTAGATCTATAATTATAATGACAGCTCCAAAACTTGTTGGAAGATTTTGAAAAGTGTCCACATGTCTAAAGGATCCATAATCTAGAAACAAGAATATGAAAATAGTGCATATTATTGCAGATGACAAAGATAAAGTGACATTCACAAACAATTAAAATTATAAGATGTAACATCAAAGGTTGAGTCATGTTAATAGAACAAAATGATGATACCGACATCAAAAGGAACGTTTCCTGACCCAGCATCTGTTAACCTATAAAGAACACACCCTCGGTAAGCTAAAGAAACATATTCACGAACTTTCAAGGCTGCTCGTCTGGAGACTCAAACTCCTCTGCAATAGAACTCTAAGGCTTAAGGATCTCCAAATCAAAGAACATAGAACTGATGCATTCCCTTAAAAGCTCATGTTAATATGACATATTTATAAAAAACATCAAAAAAAATAAAAGAATTTATTATTTGCATTTGTTAGTTTAAAATACTAAAAATTAGAAATCAACAATCAAATGCTCAAATGCTAATAATGTTGATGAATATGAAGGGCAAGATTTAAAGAATAATACTAAAATATAAGATTGTTCGTTCTTAAGAGATAGAGCAGAGCAATGCTATTGAAAAGATCAAAGAATATTGAATGAAGAAGAAACAAAGACCATGCGATTGCATTTTGGACCAACAAAAACATTTTATGATATCATTAAATAAATAGATGACAATACTTTTTTTTGGGATTTATAATATCATTATTTATTGGTTAAATTACTTTGACTATCACTTTTAAGATGCTCAAAAAAAAAAAAAAAAAAAAAGTACAGAGAATTCTAATTCTTCCTATTTGAAAAAAATAAACAATTATATAAAAACAAGACTAAAAGGATTAGAAAGCACAAAGTTATGTTATTAAATATTTTTGTAAACATAGTATAAAATCTTATTTATCATTAATAGTATGCAAATATTAAACTAAGGATTCTGTTAAATCAGAAGCAAGATCTCCTTTACTAAAAATTCAAGAAAAAATTCATGATACCAGCATGATTGGTGATGGCATTGGACAAAGCCAGCGCTGATGAAACTCCTTTCCCACCTCCTGACATGTCTTCTCCGAGTAGAAGCTTCGCAAACCTCTCCTTCATCTGCTCCACATCTGAAATATTTTCCAACTCAAAAAAATATACCCACTCTCTTTTAAAAAGGGATTAGAAATAAAATCATCAAAAGCAAACATTTTCTTAACCTGAAGAGTGCCCACGGAAGGCAGAACCGCAACTAGGGCAAGAAGCCTCTTTTCCGAGCCAAGATTTGGGCGCTCTGTTGTCCGTCCGATCGAACACAGATCGAATCTGGTGTTCTTCGATTGCCACGTTGCTCCCAAGCTCTGCATTAAAGCTTAGAGCTTGCCTTCCAGGAATGTCGAACATGTTCTTATCTTTCGAAGGCTTATCCAAGCTGTGGCCTCTCTTCAGGAATCGAACCATTACACGCCCTATGGCTATGAATTTGGCCCGTAAAATCCTGATAGAGGCGCGCTCATCTCTCTCGTACGAATCCACGTTTCCGATGAAATTAGGGTTTCCAGCCTCGATATTTGGGGATAAGAGTTGGGGCTCAGTGAGAGAAAAGAAAGGAGGGACCTTGACGCTGGATTTGGGTTTGAGCAATGCAGGGCAAAAGCAAACGAACATATAAACAGGGGGAAAATGTTGAATAATGTCGCAAGAGAAACTAATAAAACAATTAAATCAACCCTTTCTTCAGCTTCTTATCTTCTGCTCGTAATGAAGCGTCGAAGATTTATGATTTTTATGTCTGTTTAAAATAAAAATTGCTGAACCAAAAAAAAAGAGAATTTTGGGGGTAACTGTTCTGTTAGCGAGGGACGAAGAGAGAGAGAGGAGGAGAAGGAAGAGATTTGGAGGAGGGAAAGAGGCAGTTTTCTATTTTGAAGGTGAAATCCCGAGGAAAGTGGGCCACCGCTCTCTAATTCTATAAAAATACAAATATTAATGCTTCTGTTAATCAAAATTTTGAATTATTATAATTTCTATTTAAAATAGTATTAATTTTAAATTTTTTTACGGAATTTTTTTTTTTTATATTCTTAGGAAATATTTGAAAATTTTAAGAGTGCATCAAAACTCATTTAAAAATGTATCAAAAATTAAATTTACTTAGTAAGCTTAAGAAATTTGAATGGAATATAAATTAATTATAATGAAATTTGATTTCAATGTAATAAGATTTTTTTAATATTATTTGATAATTTACATAAAATTTAAATATTTTTTATTTAAAATAAAGTAATATGTGGTGGTATTTTGAGCAAATTGGATGAGGTAAGATTACCTTTTTAAGAATTATTTTAATTTTTTTTTTATTTTTTTCAGGGTTTCTCAATCGAACACATGAAACCTTCGATTCATGATTATTTACTGAAAAGCGTTCGTTTTAATTAGTTAAAATGATTTCGAATGAACAATTTTGTTTGTGAAATTGTTCGTTTGAACGAAATCACAGCAATGCTAGAAGGAGAGAAGGAATCATCATGAATTCGTTGGAACGAACAAAATCCTTTGTTCAAATGAACATAATGAATCATGTGCATTCGTTCGAATGAACATAATCATTCGTTCGAACTTAATCTGTCTATCATTCAACAATCGAACAAATCATTTGTTTTCGTATTAATCATAGCCTCTTCTGCAAGCAAGCAACGTTACTTCATGTATTTTTTTATCCTCTCTTATGCATAACAATGCAAAATCAAACACAATATTAATTTTTTCATTAATTAAGTATTATAATTTCAAATACCTAATTAATGATATTTAATGATATTATAATTCACCTGTCTAAACAATGATTAGTAAATAATCATTGTTTAAATTATTAGTTATTACGCATTATAAAAAAATTGTAACTAAATAAGTAAATTAATAATCACTAATTGTCAAATAATAATTATTTTTAATAAAAAGTTATTTCAAATTACTATTTATTTTTTATTATTTGCTAATTAATAATATTTTTAGTTATTTATTATCATTATATTGTTCCGTACTCTTTTTTGTGTTTGTGTCTGTTTTCTATTTATCTGTGGGCTCATACAAATATTTATTTTAAAATTTAAATTCTAATTATTTATATTTAAAAAAAAATATTTAAGAGTGAAATAATAATTTTTGCTTTTTATTTACAATATTTTGAGAGTGAAATTGTACAAATTAAAATATTTTTTCTGAATTATGAGAATTTGTTTTATTAAATAAAATTAGAAATGCAAAAAAGAAATGATAAAACTATAGATATTTATTTAAAATAAATATTAAATTTATTATGACTAATAATAAATATATAAGTATAGGTAATTTTGATCTTTAATAATATTTTAATTATGATATATGAATCTTAATTATTATGATTTAAATATTAATTTTAAATATGCACAGAAAAAAAAAAAAAAAAAAAAAAAAAAAAAAGAAGAAATTAATTTATATTTAAATTCAGAAATACTCAATTAAAAGCTTCATGTATAAACCTGAGACTTCAACAAAACTTAAAAAGTATTTCCCAAGAAAAAAAAAAAAATCTGAAACTAGATAACAAAAGGCGGAACAACATCGCGCGTGATCCTTTCGCGCAGGTTCCTGACGGCGATCAGCTCCTCCTCGGTCATGGGAACTGAGCTGCTGCGGCCAACCAGAACCCTCCACGTGAAAGAGAGCCGCTTCACCGCCCACCCGCAAGTGCGACGCAGCAGACCTCTCCACCGCCGACTATTGCCGCCGGCTTTGTTGCCGAGAAATACGTGGCGGTTTCTCCTTTGCCTGAGCCGCCGTCCGGCGAGCCTTTCGATCTCCCGGTTCTTTTGACCCCTCTTCCAATAATCCTTCAATGTTTTCATTTTTTTTTCCATTTCAATGCGCTCTACTGACTGCCCTCTTTAATTTATTTAAACAGAGGGGAGGGGAGAAATTTTATTCCGATCTCTGAACTTTTCTTATTTGCATATTCACCTTTAAAGTGAATTTTATTGCATAACATTTAAGATTATAGATTTTAAAATAATATGAGAATTTTAAATTATTTTTTATTTGAATGAATTAATAATCTAAATTAAACTAATCAATTAAGTGCTTCCTTGAAGATTGTTTATATTTGTTTGGATTATTTATTGGACTGGTTGTTGGATAATAAGTTTTTTCTATCATGTTAAATGATCTTTCTCTAAGTATTTGAGCGAATATTTATAAATGTTAACTTCTTATATTTCGTTGAATCAAAATTTATAATTAATAAGATAAAATGGTTTTAATTAGTTTTATACAACAACTTTAAAGATTAAAAATATGATTTATTAAACTCTTAATAACAAATTTATGTAATTTACTCTATAATTTATAAAACATACATACATATATATAATGTACATATATTCAAATGCTCCAGTGATTAGGGAGCTAGATTCATCCTTTGGCAATCTAGGGTTGCTCTCTCGTCCGCCTTCAACTTGCGGGCAGCGTTTGTTTTCTATGCTAGAGGGCTAGATCTGATCTCTTCTTTGAGCATAGTGACTTCCTTTATTTGCTCTTTTCTTCTATTTTCTTTTCATTATGTGATAGGTGCTTTAGGATTTTTTGGATGTTAAGATTTTTATTTTTTTTATGCTTGTTTTGACTATGAAGAATGAGATCTTAATGACTGTTGACCCAAATGTTGTTAGATCTGTTATGGAGATTTTGGAGGGTTTGTCCCCAAACCCCGCAAAACTATTGATATGCTCGATGGAAATCATACGATCTTTTTCTCTGAGGAAGAAATCGTCATGTTGTCGGTCCCCCATAACCTTACCCTTATAAGTAAATTCTTGTCTTTGTTACCCAAAATCGGGGAAATTGCTACCTTATTAACTCGTCTTAAGTTGCATGATAAGGGTTACTTTTAGTTTTTCGATAATATAAACGTCTTTTTTTAGATCACGAACAATCTAGATTATGCGAAATTATTTGCTAAAGGTTCCTATGATATTTATGATCACAATGTTCGGTTTTGTAAGTAGGATCTGTATGTTGACGTTTCCATTGATGTACCTATTGATCTGGTCTAGATTAAATTTTGAGGCGTGAGACTTCATTTGATAGGTAAAGAGATCTTATTTGATATGGCCCGTGCTGTTGGGCGTCCTCTCCAATTTGACAAAAACACTGATATTTTATGCAACATAACTTCCCCCCAGAGTGTTGTGGAACTTTATGTGATGAAAACCCATCCAAAAAAAATTTGGATGGGTACTAGACAAAAATTGTATTTTCAAAATATTGTTTATGAAAATATGCCTTTCTTCTATAACAATTGTGCTATGTTTGATAGCGAAAACAACTCATGCTCTCACCAAGGCGCCAGGGAAGTGGGACTGATTAAGGATTTTGGTATGGAGGTTTTCACAAGGGCTCCTATTCTTCCTACACATCAAGCCCCAAATTTGATTTTGGAGCCCCTATCAAATCCTAATAATATTATGCTGAACTCTTATTTAGCTTTTGAGCATGGGTGCCCTTTGGTCTCTTATGTCCTAAGTCTTACTCTGAATGAAATCCTCCCCATCACTAGCTGATGTAATTCCTAATGCTGGGGAAAGTATGAATATCATCACAAATGATCCAAAGAAATATGATGCTTATTTTAGTGAGGAGAGTTCTATAATGATTACTCATAATGCTATTGAGTTCTCTGAAAATGATTGTGATAATAATGGAGTCATTAATGATAATGTTATGAATGTTTTTGTTTCTAATGAGCTTTAATGCAGCCCCGACCTCATTGGAGATTGGCATCAAGTTTGATAAAAATACTGTAAATACTAATTATATCATTGCTGAAGGCCATTCTTTGCAATCTATTGGGAAAATAGCTAACACTGTGTTGTAGGATTCGTTGCAGATCTGTACAGATATCTCCTCCGATCCTGTGGTTCCCCTACCCCACCGTGGTCCTATTAACTATTATGTTAATATGATTACGGTGGAGGGGTTACCAAATGGCAAGATCCTTACTTATAATTAGACTTGATAATCATCCTAATCCGTTATAATCAAGGGTTTTACCATATCAAGCATGAATCACTAAATGAAATATTCATGAAAGTAGAGTGCGGAAGTGAAATAATAACATTCATCTATTATAATATGAAAATCCAGACGTTCAACTCAGAATAAGTAAAGCAGCATAAAGTAAAGTTTTATCCTTGTATTATTACAACATTTTTAATTAGTGAAAGGAAATATAAAGACACTAAGCCTCACAAGCAGAATAGAAAGAGATCTAATAAGCTAATAGTCTTTGACAGCATGATCCTCCTCTAAAGGCAGATCCTTGGATGGCTCCACAACTTCAAATAACTCTGAATCTATCATTATCAGTTTCATAATGATAGGGCCTCATAAAAAAAAAAGAAAAATCTTAGTTAGATAAAATATCTAAGTACATTTTAGGCTAATACATTATTATGTTAATTTAGATATCACCATAAACTTAACAACTAAGCAACAATATATAAGAGCAAGAAAGTATATGAAAGGAACAGAAAGCTATAAATAATATGTTTATAACTTAAACAAAAGAAGGTAAGCACATACCTTCAAAACTCTGCTGTAATAAAGTTAGGTATTAAAATGAAAAGATATCATACTGATAAATATAAAGAAACTCATCCTAATTATGTTATGTTCAAAGTAACTCATGCTTATTTATATAACCCAACTGAATTATAAAATATAATTAAAACAATTCAAATTACATCTAGCATACTATATAAAATGAGTAAAGCTAAGATTCTAGATATGTATAAAGAGAGTAAAGCTAGCATCCTAAGTATATATATGAAGTAATACTAACTGTGACAACCTGTGTCATCATTAAATAGAATACTAAAAAAAAAGGTTTTTGACCTAAAATCAAAAATCAAAAATAATATTTTTGACCTAAGAGGGCAATTTAGTATTTTCACCTAGATGAAGTCTAAATTCTTATGCAATTTATTGTTGGTGGCTATTCAAAGATTATATAGAGTCCAAGAATACTAAATTTTGAGATCTATTGGATTAGTTTTGAACTTTTCAAGTCTAAGGGAATTTATGAATTTTTCTGAGGTTAGAGGGGGTTAAAAACTTAACTTTTCTATTTGATATCCATATTCAATAAACTCAATGACTATAGCTTCCTTATATCACATTGAGTACTTTAATTGGAGTAGACCTAATTTAGACTTCAATTGGTCAAGTTATGACTTATTTAGGGTTATGGGTATTTTGGTTAACTTAGGATTTTTAGGATTCAAAACTTAAATTTTATTGTAGTTTACTGTTGGAACTGAAATTCTAAGCTAGGTAGCACTTTGCATTTTCTGATTTGGAGTTCAATTGACCAAATTATGGTCAATTGAAGATCAAGAACATTTTAGTCATTTCAGGAGGGAGTCCTAAATATGACTTTGCAAACTAATCATATAATGGGAAAACTAATATTACCACAGTGATGGGGCTATTTTCTTGATCATTTTAAGACACATATTAACTAGGTTTGGTTAATTAGGTAAAAAGTTATGGGTATTTGTGTAGGTCCTAAAATATCGCTATATTAAATACTCCCTTGATAAAAATTCTGATTTACGCTATTTGATTCTTTTTTTCTTCTGAGTAAAATGAGATATATATTTACTATGTTTGGATCATTAAATTTAAAGTTATGATATCCTAAAGTTTTAATTATTTAATTTTTAAATAAATAAATAAATAAATAAATAAATGAATTAAATATAATATTTCATCCCCAAAAAATTAAAAAATATTTTTATTCCTCATATTCAAATTTTTGACTGAAAATTTAGGTCCGGAATGTCGAAATTATATATAAGGGAAATTTTCAAAATTTTCGGAGCTCAAACGGACGAAAAATGCGCATAATACGTTTGGAATTAAATTTTTCTTAAAGTTTTTAATTAAATTTGTATTTTTCTGAAATTAAAATTAATAATTAAAAACGGCGTGAAATCGTTGTCCGGGTCCAAATAGCGGACACCGGATCCGGCCAATCAGCGTCGTCGGATCGCGCAAGACCAATATGATCTTGTTACATTGCAAAACACGGAACATCAATCATTTTGGTGGCCTGATATGAAGAAGGATATAGCCGATTTTGTGACTAAGTGTCATGCCTGCAATTTGGTAAAGGCCGAGCACCAAAGACCTGGTGGTCTTCTGCATCCATTAGAAATTATTGAATGACAATGGTTCGATATATCTATGAATTTTGTCATAGGATTGCCTCGTGCAAAATCTAGTACCGATGCAATTTGGGTTATAGTAGATCATTTAACTAAATCAACGCACTTCCTTCCTATCCGTTAGTCTGACTCTGTAGAAATGTTAGCAAAACTCTATATCAAGGAAATTGTCAGGTTGCATGGTATTCCAAAATCAATCGTATCCGACAGGGATAGCAGATTTACTTCTAAGTTTTAGCAAACTGTACATCAAGATCTGGTTACTACTCTAGCTATGAGTACAGCCTTTCATCCTCAAATGAATGGTCAGACTGAAAGGTGTCTACAGATTTGGCATAGCAGAGAAACTCAGCCCCATTATGTTGGACCTTTGGAGATTCTGGCCAAAGTAGGATCATCTTCCTACAAGTTAAATCTTCCTGATGTATTTGCATTTGTTCACAATATGTTCCATTTATCATCATTAAGAAGATGTCTCAAAGACCCTTCTCATCTCATTCAACTTCCAGCAGTAGAAATCCAACCTGATCTTGCTTATGCCGAAGAACCTATCAAAGTCTTAGCTCGTGATTAAAAGCAGCTAAGGAATCGTTCAACTCCTATGGTCAAAGTCCAGTGGAAGAAGCAAACTTTGGAAGAATCTACTTAGGAGAAAGAAGTGGATATGCATAATAAATATCCACAGCTTTTTGCAAGTCCAAGTACTGTTATTTTTTTCTAATCTGTTTTATTTAAATATTTCAATCCCTGTAGTACTTTCTTCACTAAGTGATGTCGGAGACGACATCGTTCTTTAGTGGGGGAGTCTATAATAACCCTAATTATTATCATAGCTAAGTTCAGATTAATTAAGCTAAACTAAGTCCTAATTTTGATACTATTATACTCAATGGATCATTTAAACCCAACTATAGAAGTTTGAAATCAATTAGAACTAAATTGAGAATTTTGTTATTTTTGGCTATTTTTAAGCTCTAAAAAATATCTAAATTAATTTGATCTCTAAATTAAAATCTGATTTTATTTTTGAATTCCTTATGCCCTAATTAGTTAAAGGTGAATTTTTGGGAATTTTTGGAGCTCATCTAATCTAAAATTGGATTTATAGAATTAATTAGAATTTAAGTTAATTATTAAATAAATTAATATTAATTAAATTAAATTATATATTTTTAATATATACGGGATTTGTTGTCGGGATCGCGGCAGATCCACTGTGGGGTCACGATAGCAGCGCATGGGAAATAACCAATGGATGCCATAGCACGCATCTCAACCCATTTAATCCAACTGTGAGATCTCCTCCGTAGTAAGGTCTAATCCTAGGCGTCGGATCTATTGCGCGCATCTGACGGCTAGCATCTGTTTCACTTAAGTAATCCATCAGAACCTTCCAATCCCAACAGTCGATCCATCAGACGCCAGGCACGAGTTCGAGCACTGTGGATCATCTCCCTTGCCTCGCCCGTCCGCGTCTGGTCCCCCCCCCCCGCCCCCCGACAACCAGGTAACCTCCAGCCCCATTGCAATACGGGAATTGACCCAATTTTCCTCTTCTACCCCTCGGCGCGACCTCCTGCCGGTAGTAGTATAACAACCTAGGTTGTTACTCAGGTTAATTAAAGCTAATCTAAGTCTTAATTATAGTTATAGTATCTTAATTAAGTTATTTATAACCTACCTCTAAGATTTAGATCAAATTAGGGATCAAATAGAGCAAATCCTGATTTCTAAAAAATTCCAAAACCCTAGAATTTGATTTTTTAATTTGACCTCAAATCAAAAATCTCACTTCACCATTGCGTTCCCCACCCCTAAATTTGCTAAGGGTGAAATTTTGGATGCATTTGGGAGTCGTTAGATTTTTGTCGAATATTTTAATATTATTTATGTACCCCAAAAATCAAATAAATAAATACTCATTGAAATAAAAATCTGATAGTGCCATTGCGTTCCTCACCCCTCAATTAGCTAAGGGTAATTTATTGGGAATTTTTAAGATGCATTTAATTAAGTAAATTTAATTAAGAAATTAAATTAAAAATATTTAAAATATAAATATATTCATTTATTTGAACGACGTCTTCATCCGTTGCTTTCGCCGTCTCTTTGGACGGATCCATTTGAGCCGTCCAACCATTATGATCGAACGACTGGATTACCTTCGTTCTCACGAAACTCTCCGAGTGTCGCGGATGCAACACGCGTCACCGTCCTTCGTCGCCTCCTTGCCAAGCGTCGATCCCACCGTTCTAGACTCAAAATAAGTCTCCTGATCGACTCCACTACTTGATTTGCTCGAATCCAACCTCTGCAGAAGACGAAGGCGCGCAGATTGAACCTGTTGATCTTCGACCGTCGAACTTAGGTACCATCTTTCTGCCTTCGGTGTTAATATCATTCACAAATTTCAATTCAAATGCCTACTCCATTAGTTAGATTACATTGTTATAAGGTCTGATTGACCGATCGTTTGATCGATCGATCGAATTTTGATCGATCAATATAGTGGATATCGTTATTCTCATTTCGCCGCACCATAGATGTTAGGGTTAAGATTTGACGACACGTTTGACCACCTCAAGAGCTAATCCAACTGCTGGTATCTAGCCCTTATCAAGGTCGAGCTAATGACATGCGGGTCGACGTCTGACACCGCCGGGATGCCATTGGGAAATTATGCCCTAGCCATTTCGTCTCGGGTGAATGGGAGAAGGCGAAGCATTTTGGGCCGGGCCGGGTTGGCCCGGGCCTGACCCGTCTCTGTGCGGGTTTATCCGTTTCCGCGGACAACTCAAGTGCGCGGGGCCCACTCGGACTGCTGAGCGTATGAGAAGGCGCCGCTTGTTGCATGGTGGAGCCCACGCTAATTTGCTTCTGCCCGAGTTAGTGGGTCCCACTCCTGGCGCCTTCGCCAATTATGCTATGCCATGTGTATAATGGAGGGGCCCGCCATCCTATTAACTGAAAAATAAAATAATAAACATAGAATTAATTAAAATAGAATTAACAAAATAAATATACATATATAGTTTAATTCAAAACTTTAAGTATCCCTAATTGGACAAATACATATCCAAATTTAGCAAATAAATACATCATTTTCATCAAAAAAAATATAAGAAAATTATTGATGCCATTTATTTTGCTGTAAGACTAATATTTCAACTAGTGACATTTAGGGTTTAATTGATGTGACATAAATGGGTCAAAACTTCATTTACCATAATTTTGCGTGTGTTTACCCAAATATATCTAATATGGGTCTCAAAGTACTCAAAAAATCTTAAGAATTAATTTAGTAGTATCCACTTTGCTGTTTGGATTAGTTTTAGACTAATAACTTTTAGGACCTAATCCTAATGAGGTCAATTAATCCTAGAACTTCAATTGACCATAACTTGGTCAATTGAGCTCCAAATTAGGTGATGTAAATATCAATTTAGATTAGAAAAACCTAATTTACAATAATCTACAAAATATTTATGATCTAATGATTAGATTTCTTAATTAATATTAATTACTCTAAATCTTAATTAGTGAAGATTAGCAAATCTAATGATCCAAATTGAATAATTCATATTTCAGAGAACTCCTATAGTAGATTAGAACTTAGTTGTATGATTGGTTTAATGATATTGTGATTAATTTTATTAATCACTCACTAATTATACAAAACCCTAATTATTAACCCTAAAGCTTATATTGGCTATACCTTAGCCAATACATATCAAAAGTTGATGATTTTAAGTTATATGAAAACCTTAGAACATAACCTATAGTAAACTAATAGAAAATTTAGGTTTCATTAGGGTAAAATTACTAATTTGCCCTTATAGGTCAAATTCCTTAATTTGATCTTATAAGGCTTAATCCTTAATCAAAATTAATAAACTTACTGTTTATACTCATATTAGACAGTAAGTAATCATTCCACTTTAATAAATTTTAGATTTGTGCCCTAATTCGATGAAATTTAGACCCTTAAGTGGTCATTTTACTCAAATTTATGTTTAAACATCTTAAAACCTTAAATACATTCCTAAACTCCTAAAATCAGTAAAATAACTGATTTGAACTCATTCTGGAACATTTAAACTTATTTAAGTAATAATATATGAGAAACCCTAAAAATGGCCTAAAATAATTTAAGTCATAAATTAAGTCTCATAAGGTGAATTTAGTTCACCTTATGCCTCCTTTAAGTTAAATTCATCATAATAGTTATTAAGAAAGATCAAACTTAAAGTTTAATTATTCTCTTAAGGTTTTACTTCAAATATTAGGATCTTAATTCTTTAGGATCTAGCTTAAAAATTAGGTTAGAAATTATCTATTAAGTAATTAGGTACTTAATAGATGAAACATTGGTTTTATAGCTTTCTAGATTTCATCCTTTATTTATGATTATTTTAAATTTAAACTTTAGATTTAAGATTATAGATCCATCTTATTAGACTTGATTTTGCTTAATAAGATAGCCTTAATAATAGCTTGTGAGATGTGGGTTTAACTTTATACTATTATGATTAGAACCTATTAGATTAAGAAGTTAAAATCCAATACTTGGATTTTAACCTTTTAATCCCCCAATTTTGATTCATACTAATCAAGATTGGTTTGAGATTCGTAAAATCATTAATTAGGACATTTGAGTTATTATTTTAACTTAAATAAGTGACATGTGATTTATAAGTGTTATAACTCGATTAGTTCTAACATTCTTTTGACTTGTAGGCTTGATATTCTAGATTTATACTCAATAGCTGGATGTTGGAGATCCTAAACTTGTATAAGTTCAGATTAGTTAGAATGTCGTAAATAGAAAATAAAGTGATATCATAAATATTATTTAGTGCTATTTATATTTATTGAATATTGTACGCTCTACTTTGTTTGTTTTGGACTTCTTTACATTTGGACACATTAAATATATAATATTATATGATTATTTTTATTTTGATTTTGAATACATTCATATGGCATTTCATATTTTAGAAGGAAATTTGATGGAAAAATAGTTTTACTAAACTTGAGGAGATATATCTTTTTAGTCTGCCATGTAGTATAACTTTAGTTTAGGATGATTTTGGGCTAGGACTACTTTCCTAGTGTTTGTAGGATTTGGGCTATGACAACTTTCCTAGTGCCTGTGGTTTTAGGATAGGACTACTTTCCTAGCGCCTGTTGCTTTGGACTAGGACTACTTTCCTAGTGCCTGTTGTTTCTGACTAAGAATAGTTTTATAGTGTATCTGGGATTACTTTTCTAGATGCATTGTAGTACTTTTTAGATAGAATTAACTTTAATCTGGGACTACTTTTCCAGATGAGCAGATGGATTTTACTTGTGGCAAGACTAAGTAGGAATATCTCACTTCTGACACTTACTTTTCAGTTACTTCATTTGTATTACAGTCACTTTGTAGTTGCCTTTTTGTTACTTTACAGTTTTGACTTACTTTGTCTTATAGTTCAGTACGCTTTCTATTATATTTTCATTTTCTGCAGTTTTTTTATACTTACAGCTTTGAATATTCATTTTTATCTTTCAGCAGTTCACTTTTAGTTTTGGCATGTTAGGATGTTAGAATTTTACTTTCAGTTATGTACTTTTAGCTTAATTGTAAATCAACATGTCTTACATTAATCATATACTTAAACGTTTCACTTATGTTTAGTAGATTTCTTTATATATTACTTAACCTTTTTTGCAGCTTGAGTTGAGGTATGTGCTTACCTCACATCTTGTTTGAGTTATAATTATGTTAATTTTAACTTTTTTACCTTTCTTTAATACTTTATTGCTCCTATGTTGCTTAGTATTGTGATATCATTAAAATTTAATAATTTATAGCCTAAAACGTACTTAGACATTTTGTCTAACTAGATTTTTCTTTTGTTAGCTGGGGCCCTACTATTGTGAAATCGATAATGGTAGATTCTGAGCTGTTCGAGGTTGTAGGACCTTCTGGAGATCCAGTTCAGTAGGAGGAGCATGCAATAGAAGACCCATAATTACTTTCTTTTATTTGTGAGGACCGAGAGACTTTATTTATCATTTATGCATAAACTTTAATATTGTTTTGTAATAATACAGGTCTAAACTGCTTATGTATTCTGAGATTGTACAGTTCTTACTTGGATTATATGGATGTTGTATTTGTCTTTCTTTCGCACTCTGATATTATATAGTATGCTCATTTCAGTAATTGTTCCCTTTACTACTCTTTCTCTTTTATGGCATATCTTCCCTTAGTATTTGATTAAGAAGGTTCATTCCTTAATCTGAATGCTAAGTGAGGGTTTGCTAAGTGAGGGTTTGCTAAGTGACGACTACCTCTTAATCCGGATGATTAGGGGGAGGCCACCACAAGTAGTCTCTCCAATTTGCCCATGACAATTGGAACCAAGCCTTATCTTCAGCCCGAGCCTTCCTCTATTCCCGAGCTCTGGTATCCACCTCCATTGCTCCTTCTGCCTATAAATACCCCCAGAGTGACCCAGATGGGGGTTCTTACCTCAATCGATGAGTCTCATTTTCCTGAAGGTGTAGCCGTTGAGATCATGGCATAGCGTGGTCTAAGCATGGAGAATTTCACCGTCGAAGCAATCCCTAAGGTTCGGGTATCGGGACTCAGCCGCCGAGAAGGCGACTGGTGCCGAGTTGGGCTGGACCCCGACCTTCGCAATTTCGATTTTGGGCTGCCATTTAATTGGATTTCTGGAAATTAATTCAAAAAATAAAACCTTATGATTCCAATTTAAATAAAAATATATAATAAATTATTTAAATAACTTTAGTTATACTTATCAAAATTGTGTGATCCAATATACCGTTTTAATTAGAAAAATACAAGGAACAATAATATAAAATAAAATTAAGGATCCAATAGTTAGATTTTAAATAATTACCTAATCCCTTTTCTATTTGTATTTAAATCATATTAAATTCATTTATTATCCAAAATTATCAATTAAGGTATCTGATTGCTCATGATACCATAAAGAACCTATGTAGACCCTTAAAAGTAATTTAAGCTCTTTAATTTTGTTAATCACCCCTTAATTACCCTGAAGTGAGATTAGTAAATTAAGCGATTATTAGTCCTCTAATTTTGGTAAACTAAGTTTTTAATGCCTTTTTAAGTGTATTAGAGCCTATGAATGTGTTGGATCACTCTAGGATGCCATAATTTCCTTAATCACCTTAATTGGCCTTAATTTGAAATTAATGCTAATTAAGCTAAATTAAAAATCCAAACCCTAAGATAAGTGTTTATCCTACTTCATTAATCAATATGAAGCTCATTAAAATAGATTTGAATTAATTTGGATGATTAAATCCTAAAATCCCATTTTTAGCCTTAAGAGGAGTATTTTAGTCATTTTGACCAAAATGTGCTTAAGTACTCCTAAACCCTAAGAATCTCAAGTAAAATTATTATAATCAGTAATGAAATGTATTAACATCAATTGTAAAGTGGTATCACCTCATGATTGAATCTTAGTGTGTAAATCTTAAAATCCTTAAGTAAGCTCTTAAGATCTTAAGTGATCTTAAGACCCTTCCTAAAAGCCTTAGCCTAATTAATATTAAAGTTAAAGTTTCCAATCCTAGATATCTTACCAAAGCTTATTCATGAATTATAATCTTAAAAAAAGTAAAAGTAAAAGCTGTAAAGAACCTTAAAGCTTAGACTTATGAGTTTAGATCTAAGTGATCAAACTTCAAATCTTAGATCTTAGATCTTAGATTTTAAATCTTAGCCTTTAGATCATCTGATTGAATTGAATTACCTTTATTTGAAATTCCTTATTTGATTATCTGCTTAATCTTTTTTGAAACCTCCTTGTGGGTGTAGGATTGATTTCATCTATAGAATAATGCAATTATCTTAAAGATTAAATATAGATCTTAGATTCTTAGTTCTTAATTGATTATTTTATCTTATAACCAATAGAGTAACCTTTTATTAAGATCTTAGTTTCTGAATCTTTCAGCTTATAAGATTCTATATATTTATATTATGTTTGAGTGTGAACTCTAGATCCTTAGTAGGATACTACCTTTTGGAGTTTGGATCCTGAAACCTTAATCTTGATTTACTTAATCAAGATTTGGGTTAAAAGAGAAAAATAATAACAATAAAGCATTGATTTATTTACTTTAATCCTTTATAGTCGTCATATGATTATGAATTAGAACTTGTTAAGTTCTAATGTTAATATTAAGGTCGTGAATTTGGGATTATACTCGATAGCTGGATATTGAAGATCCTAAACTTGTATCTTCCCAGAATAGTTAACTGGATAAATTAGATAACAACAGATATTACATAAGTCTAGATTGAGTCCCTTGCTTACTTGACTTGATTGCTTTGCACACCTTAAATATTGAGCCTCGTTCCTTGAGCATAATAAGTAAATTTAGGATATGGAAGATACATCCTAAGTTAGTATTTGAAAATCATAGCATTCATTTAGTTCTTTTAGTGCTTTCAGTTAGTAGAGTATGTCCTAGATTAGTCTGCCTCTTCAATTCTAGTTTTGTTATAGAATAGACTTGTACATAGCTCCGTGGATGCTTATGATGAATACATGTCTTATTATATATGTTCAACTCAGACCTAGCTCTGCGGATGCCTAGGATGGACACATGTTGAACTTTCAGTTCAGAGGCCATGTAAGGCCTATTTCTGTTATGACAGTAATATGTCTTAGGCTTACTCTTACTTCAGTTTAGTTTTTAGAATTTGTTTTTCTTTGCCACATGTTTTAGTAGCCTTACTTTAGTGCTTGGCTTGCTTTGCCACATATTTTAGTGGCTTTACTTTTTGCTCATTCATGTACTTAGCTTACTTTTGCCACATGCCTCAGTGGCTTTTTACATATTAATCTGTATGCTTATATAAATGCTCTTATTGATTAGTATTAAATATTAGTATATTTAGGATGCTAGAATTATATATTTATTTCAGCACTTATGTTCTTTATATACGCAGCATGTATCAATGCGATCATAAGCATGTTAGGATCAGATTTATTTTAATAGTTACAGTTATTTTGCTTTTAGCCTCACTATGTTTAGTTGCTGTTTTGTATATTATTTTTACATACTTATTGATTAGCTATAAATGATTAGTTTATGGCTATCCCGTTCTTTGTAGCCTGTAGTACCTTATAATACTTGCATATTTAAAACTTTTAAATGTGATATCTTAAATATTTAGTTCACTTAAATAGCTTAAAATATACTTAGACAATTGTCTAACTGTAACTTTTTTTTTTGTTGGATGGGGTCATGGCATTTGTGATATCGCAAATGTCAGATTTGGAGCTGCTCATTGGTAGTGCTACAGGAAAGAAGCCAGTGCAGGAAGAGGATCTTCCCACTGCTATTTAGTTAGATTTTCTTTCTTGCAGTTAGTTTTTGAGAGATCTTTCTTTTAATTCAGTCTGTAATAATTGAATTATGGATGTATTTACTTTTATGCATTTGATCTGAGTTACTGTTTCTTTTACTCTCTTATACTATATTGTGATGTGGATGTTATATTATAATGTTTTCTGCTTTCGCCACTTTGATTTGTATTGATGTATATTCATAGTTCCAGGTGACAAGTCCTTGGCTTAAGACAGGTTGGGTCCTACCTAACTTTACTTAAGTTGGGATTTGCCATAGTTAGAGCACCGCACTCCTCGTGTTTGTGCTAATATCAATATTAGCATGGCCGCGGAGGGTGCGATGTGGCGGCCCTGCCCAGCCGTGGTCCTGTTAACCCTTAAGTTAACATGATTACGGTGGAGAGGCCACCAAATGACAAGGTTCCCACTTAAGATTGGATTAGACATACATTCTAATCCAATTTAAATAAGAACTTTGCCATTTATCACTAAATGATCATACATGAACTCAGAGTGCGGAAGCATAAAACGTAACATCCATCCAATACAGTATAAATACAACAATACAGAATAAGTAAAGTACTGAAAAAGAAATATAATCCTGTATTATTACAACATTTAATGAGATTAAAAGAACTGAAAGAAAACTCTCAATCTCACTGGAAGAAAAACTAAAGCTAAGGATCTTCAAGAACGGGCACCTCCTCCAATGGCAAATTCTCCACTGGATCTGCTAAACCAACAAACTCAGAACCTACCATTATCAGTTTCATAATGGTAGGGCCCCAGCCAACAAAAGAAAAACTGGTTAGACAATGAGTCTAAGCACATTTTAGGGTAAGAGTTTATTTAAGTTAACTGAATATCACCATAAAAATAGAACTGAGCAAAAATAGGTGCAGAAAAGCGTACAAAAGAGCTGTAATAAGTTATAAACCATAGTTTATAACTAAACAAAAAGGAAGTAAAATATACCTCCTCTAAGCAACTGCAACACAAAACAGGTAAGTAAAAGAAATGTAAAACTGTAAGATAATACAACCTAAATATGCATATGATCAAACTGATTATGCCAAGTGCCATACAAAATTCAAATAGTATAAAACTGAGTACACTAACATCCTAAGTAAGCATATGAAAATAGTAAGTAAATCTAGCATCCTATATAAAAACACGTGCAGGAAAGCTGTAAGTAAAACAGTGCTGAAATGCAGAATATACTAGTAAAACAGTAACTGTAAACTGAATCTATAGTAACTGTATAAGTCATCTGAACTGAATATGAACTCAGCAATTCTTAGCCTGATGAGCTAAGAAACTCTGAACTGAACATCACTGAAACTCTTAGCCTGATGAGCTAAGACAGAACTGAATGTAAGTGTACTTGAATTAGTATATCCATATCAGAATCCTGACTCTGTAGTCAGTAGGGCAAGAGTCTATCCATCCTATCACTCGGACTAGGCATGGCCAATAGACTGTCGGACATTAAACCCTCGAAAGGTTGTCGACCCCGAACGGGTTGATCGAAGAGGTATACTAATCAAGCTACACCTTACAAACCACTTGTGAAATGAACACAATGCTTTTTATGAATGTTCAAAATTGACATAAGATATTCATCAAATATCTTACATACATAATATATGTTCAAGGTATAAGGCTCAAAAATCAAGGAATGCGAAGCATAAAAATCAAAGTGCAAGAAACTCTATCTAAAACACAAGTGATATCCGTTGTTATCTACTTTATTCGCTCTATCTACTCTAAGTTACATAAGTTTCAGAATCATCAATTCTTACACATTCTGTAACTTAGAATCACGAGTCCTACTAGTTGAAGATAATTAGGACTGGCCAAGTCCTAATTATAACTTAATCAAAAGACGACTATTTGGATAAAAAAAATGAATAAATCATCGACCTAGTTTTGAAAATTAATTCATCCCAACCTCATCTTGATTAGCCAAATCAAGATGAAAAGATTAAGAATTAGACTCCAGATGATGGGGTCTAATCACTTAATCTAAAGGTATAACTAAGGGTCTAAGGTTTAGAACCCAAATCTCACAGATTAGGTTAAGGCAAATCCTAATGATAAATCAAATTCATTAGGATAGATCTCTATTCTTAGTTCTAAAGTTTAAAGATCAAATAATCATTAAATAAACTAAGAAAAATCTATAAACTAGTAAACTCAAGGTTTCACCTATTGAGTAACCCAATTTACTCAATAAATGAATTCTAACTTTAAGATCTATTCCTAATCTTAAGAATTAAGGCTCTTAATTACTAAGAGTATCTCTCAGGACACACATCCTAACTAATGTTATAAGACCTAAGGATGATCTAAGAGTAATTAAAGAAAGAGAACTTTACTTAGGACTTAGGAATTTTCCTTAAGAAACTAAGATTAAGATTTTAATCAAAGTCTAATTTAGACTTGAATTTGATTAATTTTAGTTCTAAATCATTCTATTTACTGATTTTAATGATTAGAAATTGAATTTAGGGCTTTAAAAGGCTAAACCCTAAATTTAGGCAAAAATGACCATTTTGCCCCTACTTAAGGGTTCAAAAGATCAACTTTTAATCTAGGGCTTAAATTCTAAAATTTTCTTTTGGAAAGAGATTCTTACTATCTAATATAAGATTAGGCAGCAACTAAGTTAATTTTGGATAATTATTAAGCCATAAGAGATCAAATTAGTGAATTTGACTCATAAGAGCAATTTAGTAATTTGACTAAGTGAAAGTTAAATTTTCTTTCAGTTTAATGTTCTTTACTGCCTAAGCTCTCCATAGAACCTAAATTTGCTAAATTCTGATAAGTATTGGCCAAGTTATGGCCAATACAAGATCTAGGATTTTAAGATTAATTAAAGGATCCTTAATTATAGGTCAAAATCCTAACTTTACCAATTAGTATCCAAATCAAGCAAAATCAGTGACTATGAATTACAAATAGCTCACTGATTTTAATGATATATGGTAGGCTCAATTTGGACCTAATTTGACTAAATTAAGACCTAATTAGGGTTTAGGGTGATTAGTGAGTGATTAACAAAATTAAGCACTCAAACTATAATCCAACCTTATAGATTGATTCTAAATGGTTCTATGAGTCTTCTGAAACTTAATTCACTCAATTTGGATTACTAGATTTGCTAATATTCACTAATCAAGATTTAGAGCAATTAAGGGTGATTAGCAAATCTAACCGTTAGATCTAAAATATTTTTACATATTAATGAAAATTAAGCTCTTCTGATCTAAATGGACCTATGGATCATCAAATTTGGAGCTCAATTGACCAAGTTATGGTCAATTAAAGATCTTGGGTTAATTAACCTAATTAGGGTTTGGTCCTAAATGTGATTAGGCAAACACTAATCAAATCAGCTAGATAAATACTATCAAATTAATCCTTAGGGTTTTCTGATCACTTTAAGACCCATATTGGGTATGTTTGGATCATTGGGTACAAAGTTATGAGCTAAATAAGGTTTGTGACATTTAATTTAAATTAAATTAAACCTAAATAATCACTTTGCAAAATATTGATCCTACAGCAAAAATTTTGGTATCAATAAATTCCTCATATTTTTTTGATTAATTTAATATATTTAATTGTATAATTTGGATAATTATTTTATGAGTTATTTAGGTTTGAAGTTTGGTATTTAATTAATTAATTATTACTGTTTATTTAAATTAATTTAAATATGTTATTATAATTTATATATATATATATATAAATATTTAATATATAACTATCTATTATATGTTTATATGTATATATATATATATATATAATTATTTCATTTCTGCAGAAAAATGATTAGCGCCGAACACGTGTCCAGACACGAATGGCTGGATCAGACATGTGGGCCCTAGAGCTATCAAACGAGGCAGACAGAGGTATAGGTGCGGGCCCCACCCCTGCCGCCGAGCCACGAGGTGCCGACGCGTGTCTCCTGGATGACACGCAGCGCAGCCTACAGAGCCCGAACTGCGCTTACGGGCCCCACTCGCAGCCATAATGATGGCGCTGACCGTTCTTCCGGGCCCACCACTAACCCAGAGCTGCATACGAGGACCCAAAATGAATTCTCGCGGGTCGGGCTTGGCCCGACCCGAACTTCGCGCGGCGTCGTCTTCCTCGTTTTGGAGGACTGCGACTAGGGCATGATACTTCGAGGGCTTAACGTGGACGACTGTGTGTGACCCGCACAGCTATGGAAAGGGCACATCTAGGGCTTTCAGTTAACATGATAATCGACTCTTAAGATGGCCTAAGGCGTCGGTGAGGATCAACCCTAATGGCTAGGGTTTGAAACTAAACTCCTAACGGTATGTACTGCAGATATTTTCTAAAATTCGCAAGATTCCAATCCACTCAACTAAATCAGAAGCAACAATACATCCATCTATCGAATGAAATAACAATTCGAATCGAAATCAAAACAAAATTATAAGGGATAGAGGAACGATGAGTACCTTAATTCAACGGTTCAGAAAAAAATAGGGTTGGTGCTTGCGATGATATCTGATATTTTTCGAAAGATTTTTGCAAAACTTCTGGAATGTGAGATTGAAGGGAGCTCTTATTGAAGTTTAGAAGCGGTGGATCGACACCTGCTGGCCAGGCCGTCTGCCGCGCGTCGAAGGAGTGCCACGCGCATGCGAGGCGAGGGTTCTCGGTCGGGACGATGCAGAAGCCGTTCGATCAATTGATCGAACGGTCAGATTCGATCGTTAGATCGAATCATGCAGGTGAACGGTGTTAAGATAGGGATGGATGGCGCCGTTAAGTCCAATTTTAATTAATAATATTTAATTTAAAATATTCAGATTTAATTAATTAATTTTAACCTATTAAATGCATCTCAAAAATTTCCAATAAATCACCCTTAGCTAATTGAAGGGTGAGGAACGCAACGGCGCATTCAGATTTTCGTTTCGACGAGTATTTAATTATTTGATTATTTAGGGTTTTTAAATAATATTAAAATATTTGACGAAAAATCAATGACTTCCAAATGCCTCCAAAATTTCACCCCTAGTTAATTTGGGTGCTCTGAACGCAATGGCGAAGTCAGATTTTCAATCTGAGGTCTAGATAAAAAGTCAAATTTCCAGGTTTTGGGATTTTCCAGAATTCCTGTTTTGACTTTGTTGACTTCTTGGTTTGACCTAGGTTTCAGAGATTTGCTTCAAATCACTTAATTAGTGACTTAGAAACTTAATTAAGACTCAGATTAGTCTTAATTGAGCAAAGTAACAACCTGGGTTGTTACATGCGAGGCCCCACAGCTCTAGTACTCATCGTAATTATGGTAATATCAGTATTAGCATGGCTGCTGATGGTACGGGGCACCACAATTGGAGCACCGTACTTCTCGTGATTATGTTAATATCAGTATTAGCATGTCACAAAGTATATGGGGCACTACACCAGTATTATTACAATATTAAATAAATAGTTTAAAAGATTGAAATAAAATAACTCATCCTCACATTATGCAGAAAAGGAAAACTAAGCAGCTTCTAGTTTTTTTGACTGATGCTCCTCTTCAATATAAGACTCCTCCTCTTTAGCGCCTAGCTCCTCAAACTTATTTGAATATCACATCATTAGTTTCACAATGCCAGGGCCTCAGCCAACAAAAGAAAAATCTTATTAGACAATTATTTAAGTATATTTTAAGTTGAATATTTTTCACATATTATTAATATCATCACTTATACTTAAAAAAACAAAAGTGAGCTAACTTGCATAGGAGCAATAGGTATACAAGGAATATGATAAGTTATAAATATAATATTTATAACTAAACAAAATTTGAGGCAAAAAGGTGCACCTCAAAGCAAACTAAGCAAGGAGAGGCATACATGTATAATATAGTGAGTAAAAGTACTGAAAGAAAAGTTTAATCCTAAATATGTTGATGATCATATAAAATATGTTGATTTAAAATAGTAAATTAAAAAGTGGTACACATAGTAAACAACAAAATTTAACATCTTATAAATATGTACAAGTGAGCAGGTAAGTAAAGTAAAGCTGACTGAAATAACATGCATCATTAAAGCAGTAAGCAGTATACTGAAACAGAAATGAGTATGTACAACTGCCATATCAAAAAATTGGTCAATCGGGCCCAGACAGAAATTCCCAAAGCCTTTCTGGCTAAGGTAGACAGAACAGAATAGCAGGACTGAAGAGGCAGTAAATACAAATATAGAATATTTTAGTTATTTTACTTTTACTTCTATGGACACATCCAGAAGCTATTGAGGAGTCAAGTACATCTGCAAGACTATATGGGTTCCAAGCTTAACACACATTCCTCAATGAGTAATATTAAGCATTTTTATTACTCCTTACTCCTGTCTATTAGGGTAAATATGTACCATAACCTACCAGAAAATAATTAAACCTAAGGCAACTGTTATTCTAATTATTCTAAGTTTTCATTTCATGCACAAAGTTCTCTTACATGACATGTTCAAGAAAATAAGCACAAAGTTCAAAGAATGCGTAGCACAAAAGTTCAATTAGTAAGCAAGGGACTTTTCTATGCAAGGTGCACTATTATTATCTAATTAACTATTCTAACTATTCTAAGTTACACAAATTCAGTATCTCAAATTCCTATTATTGAGTGTAACTTAGAAGTATGGCCTTATAAGTTAAAAAACAATTAGACTAATCAGGTTCTAATTTAGTTCAATCAAAATCGACTATAAGTTAAATAACAAATCATCACGTCATAATTAATAAATTTAGACGTTCTATACTAAGATCTGATCAAGACCTACTAGACTAAAGATTATGAATTAAACACCATGAGATTTAAGTTAAGCTTATAATCTAAAGGTAAAGTCTGAGGATTTAAGGTTTCAAATTCTAAAGTGAACTAATGATTGAAGCAAATCATATTAAGTAAAATCAAGCTTAATAGGATGATTCTCTTATTCTTAACTTAGGATTGAAAGATAAAGTAATCAAAATGAAATTATGAAAATCTAGAAAACTATAAAACCAAGGATTCATTCATTGAATAACCCTACTATTCAATGAATGAAATCTTACCTGATATCTATCCTTAATCCTAGAGAACATACCCTGAGGTGAAGTGAGGATTCCTAATGATGGGACTTAGAGAAATTCTAAGAGTTGATTGAGTTTATTTACACTTGTTGTTTGTATTTAATTAGGGAAGGTTAAGGATGCATTTTAGCTAAGTAAAGATTATTTTCCTTAGAGATTTTCAAGCCTAAATTAGAATTTTTGGACAATTATTCAAATTATGAGAATTTATGACCTAAATTAATCCTAAATTAATTTTATTATTGATTTTATTGATCTAATTGATATTTTATGGGTTAAGGACACTTAACCTAAATTTTAGGATAAAATGATCATTTTGCCCCTATTTTAGGGTCCAAAAAGCTACTTTTGATTTAAGGCCCCAAATAAGAATTTTTTTTGCTAAATGATTTCTTACTATCTAATATGAAGATAGACAATAAGTACATCAAATTTGGATAAGAAATGGGTCATATAGGTCCAAACTAGAGTTTTTGACCTAAGGGGCAATTTAGTAATTTCTACTTAATGTAATTTAAATTTTTATGCAGTTTGTTATTGGTTGCTGCTTAAAAATTCTATAGAGTTTAAGAACATTAAATTCTGAGGTCTATTGGATTAGTTATGAGTTTTTCAAGGTTAGTGGCATTTATGAAATTTTCTAAGGCTAAATGGGGTTAAAAATCCAAAATTTCCATTTAGTGTTCAAATTCAGCAAATTCAGTAGCTATAGCTTTTCTATATCACATTGAGTACTTTAATTGGGAGTTAGACCCATATTGGACCTCAATTGGTCAAATTATGACGTAACTAGGGTTAGGGGTATTTTGGTCAATTTAAGGTTTTTAGGATTCAAAACATAAATATTATTTTAGTTTACTATTGGCACTAAAATTCTAAGCTAGCTAGCACTTTAAATTTTCTGTTTTGGAGCTTTATTGATTAAGATATGGCCAAATTAAAATCTAAGGTTTTATGGGTCTTATGATAGGTCATAAAAGTCATTAAGCAAACTAAGTACCTACTGGCAAAACAAATATTATCAGAGGGTTCCTAATATTCTCCTAATTACTTTAAGACCTATATTGACTATATTTGGGTCACTATGTACAAAGTTATGATGATTCAAAGTTTTGGTACAAGTGAGATGATGTCCTAAAATATTATTATGTTATTTAGACATCCTATGGAAAATTTGATACTGCCATTAAATTCCTCTCATTTTTTTGAGCAAAATGAAATATATATTTGCTATATTTGGACATATGATTTAAGAGTTATGGACCTCTAAAGTTTTTGCATTAATTAGATTTAATTTGAATTACATTAGCTTACTGATTAAATATTAATCCAACTATTTTAATTTAATTAACAGGAACAATTAAATAATCTAAAACAATTAAGGCAGCAGGTCCCACTACATACGCGGTGCGCTCTGATTTGTCGAGGTAGCAGACGACGGGACCCACGAGAAACCAAACAGCACCGACAGTGACCTGACCCACGGACACGTGTCAACGCCCGAGTGGAGGAGGGGTGCAGGCGGGACCCTCAGCACACTGGGCAGCGCACGACGAGTCGAAGCAGCACTTGCTGGGCCTGTAGCTCGCGTGTGCAGATAGTGGACCACGAAGGAACCGCGGGCTGAGGTTGACTCGACCTGAACCGCATCGGGTCGTCTTCTTCTCACGGACCGAGCAGAGACGTCCTAGGGCATCAAAAATCTAGCGACACTGATCTCATACCGACAGAACCAATACACCGATCGAAAGGTATCGCCAAGACCTTTTGATATGCACCAGAATCAGCACAGATGGACGCTCCAACCTCCGGAAAATATGATGCCCTAATCTATAGGGTTCGGGAACTCCGCATGCTATTGTGGATCTGACCTAGATTCGCTTCGATCGGGTTCAGTTAGACCCGATCGGAATCGTTTTATTTACAATCCATACATTGGAATAGATAAACAAAATTGAGCGATTGCAAAACATGCGGTGAGAAGGTAGATCGAAGGTACCTGATTCGAACGGTTGAAGTTTAGGGTTCGCATGGAATCGCGCTGCCAGCTCCGGGTCGCCAAAGGTTCTTCGCAGATGGGCGTTGCGAGGGGGCTTGGGGCTTATGGGAGCTGGGGCGGAGCCCGCGAAGCCACAGCATGCAGCAGGTGGCGCGTGGCCAGCTTTTAGCGGGGAAACAAAATGACAACGCTGAGCCGTTCGATCAGTCGATCGAACGGTCCGTGTCTCCCGTCAGATTAGACGGGCGACCAGAAAGAAAAATGCAGCTGGGAGAACGGCGTGGAACGGTGCCGTCAGGGTTAATTAAAATATTAATATTATTTAAATTTAATTTAATTATTTTCCTATTAAAAATTAAATAATTAAATGAATTATGAAAATTTCCAAATATTCACCCATAGCTAATTGAGGGGCGGAGAACGCAACGACGAGGTCAGATTTTTATTACGATGAGTATTTTAATTTTCTAATTTTCGGGTATTTAAATATTATTAAAATATTCAATAAATATTCGCTGACTTCTGATTGCCATCAAAATATCACCCCAGCTAATTTAGGGGTAACGAGCGCAATGACAAAGTTCAATTTTTGATATGAGGTCAATTTAGATGGGTCAAATTCTAGGGTTTCCAATTTTTTCTAAAATCTAGATTTGATCTATTTGAGTCCTGATTTGGACTAGGTCTTGGTGGTGAAATCCTAATGACCTAATTAGCACTTAAGATCAAATATTAGGACATGGGTTAGTCATAATTGACTTAGGTAATAAATTAAGTTATTATAGGGCACAGTACGGTATTCAGTTATGATATGAATCCATATTCTATCTGACCCCAAAGTTCTGTGTTTGCCCAATAGGACAAATTATTTACGATTATGCTTACTGCTGCAAAATATATCATATTAAACTGATTTTTGTGTCATATTTTGATAAAATTAGCACTTTTTTATGAATTTTCTTATGAACTTAACCATTTGCTTTGAAGAATAAAACTTTTGCATATTTTCTTGCATTTATCACTTTATTGCTTATCGCTAACGCTTTTATAAATGTATGATGATATCTTGTACTTAGTCTACGGGACTAACCGACATTCCAACGTCTGCACTTTTATGTGTCAGGTCAGAAGCTAGTGAAGATCGAGGTAGCTGAGAAATGAGGAGGATCAGCTTAACATATCTCTCTTATTTTTTTGTTCTTTTATATTATGTTATTGTAATAAATTAAATTATGTGATGTAATCTTATTTTAAATGAATGGATGATTTTATTTATGCTCTTGCTAAACTACTTAAACTGCTCAATCAAATTCCTCGATGGGGAGCCTCATGCGAGGTTGATCATTTGTTATCAACCAGGTATGGAGGGCCCCCACTATTGGTATCAAAGCTGCATTGAGCATGTCTAAGTAGATGGCAAGTAACACATCTGCATTCATTCTCGGTAGATTTAGGTAATCGAACATGTCAAGTAGAGGCGTAGCCTACAAATGAATAAATGAAAATGCATAAGTTAGGCATAATAAATGAGATATTAATATATTTTCCAATGAACATATGAGTACTGAGGAAGGCTTCGTAAACATACCCATCGGAGATGCAGCTAGACTAAATGAGAATGTCAGAAGCGGGACTGAGCAATTGCTGGAGATGATGGCAACCATTATAGCCAACAAAAATTAATATTTTGCTTCTAAAGCTATGCCTAGATCGAAACCAAGGCCTAAGATCGACGATGCTCTCCAAAATTTCCTCAAACTTCGCCTGCCCACTTTTAACGGCACACCCGGCCCCATGAAAGTAGAAGATTGGTTGCAGCTCATAGAAGATAAGCTCGAGAGTATGAAGTGACCAGCTTTTGAATCGGTGAGGTTAACTCAATACCTATTGGAGGGAGAGGCAAAGCGATGGTGAAAGGTGTCACAAGATACCAAGTTTGCTGGACTAGACCTAGAAGACATCCTGTGGGAGAAAATTGCTGGTGAGTTTTGGAGTCACTACATCCCTCACTCAACTTTAAAGATATTAGAAAATCAATTTATAAGGTTAATCTAAGCTCTGTTTTCTATAGGAACTTGGGAGCTTGAGGGCTTCTTCAGCAGCACAGCAATGGGAGAAGGAGGAGAGGAGGGGAGCTCAGCTTAGTAGCAAGGGAAGAAAGGAGGGCTGAGGGGCTCTTTTAAAGGTGGAGGATGGCATGGCTCTTGGATGGGATAATCTTGACTCATCCCATCACAAGTATGGGAAGAATGGATAGCAATGGAGATGAGTGGAGGCTGGCTTGTGTGCATAGGAGAAGAAGGGAAGGGGGAGGCATTAATTTTAGTAGGCACGGGTCCCAATCAAAGAAAATGAGAAGGAAATTAAAATAAGAATTAAGGAAATGGATTTTAATTTAATTTGATTCATTATTTAATCTCTAAAAATCCAATTTTATAAATGAGCTCCGAAAAATCTCAAAAATTCACCCCTAACTGATTTGGGGGTGAGAAATTCAACGGTAAAGTCAGAATTTGATTCCAACGAGTATTTAATTTTTTGGGGTATTTAATTACATTAAAATATTCGATAAAATCCGACGACTTCCAAACACGTCCAAAACATCACCCCAAGCTAATTTGGGGGTGATGATCGCAATAGTGAAGTCAGATTTTGATTTCAAGGTCAAACTAAATATCTTAATTTTCCATTAATTAAATATTATTAAAATATTCAAAAAAAGTGACGACTTCTGATTACCACCAAAATATCACCCATAGCTAATTTGGGGGTAATGAGCGCAATAGCAAAGTCCGATTTTTGATCTGAGATTAAAATAATTAAATCAATTTCCAGGGTTCCTAAAATTCCTAAAAATTAGGATTCGATCTATTTACCTCATGATTTGGATTAGATCTTGATGGTGTACTCCTAATCACTTAATTAATACACAAATATCATAATCATGATTTTGATTAATCCTAATTATCTATGGTAACAATTTGAGTTGTTACACACTACATGCCACGGCCAAGATTCAATCACTGCACCTTCAGGGAGTCAAGGCTTGTCGATTGGACCTAGAAGCCCTAACAGAGATGGAGTGGATCGCTAGATGGGTACTCCACCGAAATGCCCTAAATTAGAAGAATTAAGGTTTATTGTGAGGAGCATGTTCTCCTCATAGAGACCACCATTTGGCAAGAGCACTATCCCTACACCATCCTGGTGGTGAGGCGGATCGAAGCCCCAAGGGTACGCAGCCTGGGGTGCAGCCGATCACTGGGTCCTTACTCGGACTCAGCCATGGCTCGGCCGCTAGCTCAATTGATCTATACGATTGATCCGAGCTAACTCAAACCATGGAAACAATCAGGATAAGCTCCTAAGGGGCTAATGCAATTAGACGACATCCAGTGGCTCAATCCAAAAGCTTAATTGCATGAATGAGCTCACATAACTCAATGGGAATAAGCAGTACCTAGCGATGGAGCAACGACTGCAACTGAGGGAAATTGAGAAGTTCTGGAGCTCACCAAGCAGTCACTGCAACTTACTAGGGGGTCTGAACGCCAAACTGCACCCTCTATCAACGGTACGTAGCAACTGGAACGCCGGGATTCGCTGAGAGGACAAGGAGCTCCATGGGATTTATCAGGGGAATTGAGGGATCATAGTGAGCAAAGAGACTCAGTGTGATGCTCCAGGAGTACTTATAAGCTGTGGGAAGGTTAGGGGTGGATGCTAGGGCTCAAGTTTGGAGCTGTGGCTTGGGCCGAAGGAGAGGGGTGGTTTAACTGACTGAGGGTAGAGTAGGAAGCTCACTAACGGTAGATAGTTGCACCTGAGAGTAAAAGAGGAAGAATGGAGCAATTCTCATACTGCCACGGGGGCTGCAGAGGTCGGATTGTCGGGGAGGGGGGGGAGACCAGGCGTGCGGGCGAGCGGAATGGTGATGATGATGAACAGGGCTCAGGCGCTCCAAAAATTAAATGATAGTCCTATAAATTAAATAATATATATTAATTTTAGTTAATATAGTTCATTTAAATAATTAAATAATAGTCCTATAAATTTTAAATCTAATTTAGGACTTAATGAGCTTCAAAAATTTCCAAAAATTTACTCTTAGCTAATTAGGGTACGAGAAATTCAAAATTGAACTTAGATTTTAATTTGAAGATCAAATTAATTTTGTTAATTTTCAGGATCCAAAAATAGGCAAAATAATTAGAATGCTCAAATGAGCTCCGATTGATTTCAAACTTCTAAGGTTAGGTTTAAGTGACCTATTGAGTCTAATATAATCAAAATTAAAGCTTGGTTTAGCTTAATTAATCTAAAGTTAGCTAGAATAACAACTATAGTTGTTATAAGATCTCCTATATAACTACATGTGTGATCTCCTGATCACTCCATAATCAGCCTTGATTCGAATGTTTGTACAAATTAATTCACCCTAAGTGAAACCTCTTATTTTAATTTAATCATTATTATGCAATGATTATGATCAATTGAATGAGACTTCAAAGCATAACAACATTCAAGAGAATTTCCAAGGTGAATTAAGCAAGATACATCCGTTGGCTATCTAATTTAATTATTTACTTCCCTTCTTCTTTACAAACAACACTGGAGCTCCCCAGGGGAACATATTAGGACGAATGAAATCGTGATCCAACAACTCCTGCAGTTGCTCTCGCATCTCCTATAGCTCCTTAGAAGTCATTTGATAAGGTGCTTTAGACTTCGGTTGCATATCAAAAATTAATTCGATTGAGAATTGGACCTCTATTATTGGAGGTAAACCAGGCAATACATCAGAAAAAAATCCTGAAATTTCTTACTACTTCCATTTCTTCTATAGGCTCATCTTCCTTAGTTTCACCTAAAAGAGTTTTTAAGTAAGCCTCACAACCTATACTAATCAACTTTTGGGTTTTCACGGCAGTAATCAACGAAGCACTTACACCTAATATTCCAACAAAGATTTCAAACTTCTTCCCTGATTTTATAATAACCTTCTTATTGCGATAATCTACGTAGGGCTTGGCTCGGTGTCGGATTGAGAGGAAGGTTATGATCATCGGTCTGAAGTGGCTCTGGGTTGTCAAACTTAAGGTCGTGATGCAGGTTTGTCCCAGATTAATTTGCTTCATTTTGCTATATACTTGTGTCAAATTTGCAGGGATTCTGAACTTGGTGAGCTTGTTTCTTCGCATCTACCTTCGAAATTGGTGCTTGGCTTTGGAGTGGGGCAGTTTTTTGAAGCTGATTTTGATGATTACCTGTTGTTTGAGTGTGACTTTGGCTTTTGTTTTTCTGGTGATTATTGTTTCTCATTGTACTTGCTTTAATTTGAACTTTGTGATATATATCATTTTATGTTTGTTTTTTGTTTGTCATACTATAGGATTTTTAGGACTATATTCTGAGACTCAACTTTTTGAGGCCGGCTGGTTCAGACTTTTTAGAATTGATTAGGATATTATAACATCCAGAGCATAATCTTTTTTGCATTGATCAATAAAATTTATAGGTTTTAAAAAAAAAAAAAAAATATATATATATATATATATATAATAGAAAAAATTTAGTAATTAAAAATCTTGTAATTTTTTTTAGTATCCCTTAATCTAACTTTAAATATATATTAAATATAAAATACTAATTAGATTCTGTTTAGTTACTATCAACCACAAATAAATGTGCTATACTAGTAATTAAATATTTAAATTAATATTTAATTCATAATAATTAAGATTAATTAATCAAAATTATGATTAAAAATATGTTAAATATCAATAATTATTTAGAAAAAAAATTTTAAAGTATTAAACTTTCTCTTTAAATAAACATATATATATTTTTGTTTGAGTGCTGAATGATTTCCAAGTGGAGACCATGAATGGAAACGGAGAGGGCTACGAACAATTTATTTTATAAAATAAAGTTATTTAAATATAATCGAAAAATATTTTATATTTCTTAGTGAGATAAATTCGGAGCCGTCTAATTATTAAAACCAATTTTATACTTTAATTACAATGCTTATTTTATAACAAAATTTATTTAATTTTGAATCGTGTATTAAAAATTTTAATACGGGTAATCTTTTTATTTAGGATAATCATAGACTTGATTTCCTTATTAAAGTAAAACTGGATAGATGCATGAGCAACATTGAATGGTTCAATCTTTTCCCGGATGTTTATTGTAAGACTCTCCCTCCTGGCACATTGGATCACTCCCCTCTCTTCACAACAGGGTCCCATTACAACAAAGTTCTTTCTCTTTTTTGTTTCAAAAACTATTGGTCAAACAGATCGGATTTCAAATTGTTTGTTCATTCCATTTGAATGAAGTATATGGTGGTGACCCTTTATTTGAGTTGCATCAAAGGCTTATTCATATGAAAATATTCTCAAACTGAAAAATCAGCTTCAATTGAAAAACCCAACTAAAACAAAGAGATTGTGTACGACTCAATTGGAGATTTTTAGGGTATTATAACTGGCCCTCTACAAAAATTTTCTGTATTATGATTGATTTGAGGAAAGCTTTTGACAGTATTAAAAGGAATTTTATTATCAACGCTCTTATCCATATCAATTTTCCGAGGCAATTAATTGGCTGGATCAATGCTTGCATCTCTAATATTAATTTCTCTATCAATATGCGAGGTGCTACTTATGGTTATTTTGGCTCAACTTCAGGACTTAGGCAGGGCTGCTCTCTATCCCCTCTCTTATTTATTAGTGCAATGAATTTTCTTTCAGCATCAATCGATCAAGGGGTCCATGATAAGCATATTTATCCTTTTACTCATGGTAATTTTAGTTGTTCCCATCTCCTATTTGCGGATGATATCTTACTTTTTGGGAAAGCGTTTAAAGAAAATATGTATGGCTATAAAAAATATCTTGACGGGTTTCTAGAGGCCTCGTGTAGCGCCCCGCCCCGTCGCTGCGTGCAAAAGAATTAAGTACAATTATATCTGCGGAGCGATGCGCCACTCGGGGAGGAATACCCCGTCTCCCCAAAATGGCTGAAAACTAAGCCCACCTGAAGGGCTGCTGACTCAACCTCAAGTGGGGTTGAGAGCTAATACTTAAGATAAGAGTAGTATCTTTATCCTAAGTATTAAGCAAATACATACATTGGATTTAGAATATGATAGGAATCCAATATAAATATAAAATATCAGCATTTCCAGTATGCTGATCATATCACAAATACTAAGTATAAATAGTATAGAAACAGAGTGCGGAAGCTTAAAGCAAACATCCATAATCATTCATCATAGAAGCTGTAGAAAATATTCGTCTCATAAAAGAAAAGAAAATACATCCAAAATTATTACAAACAGTTTATTAAAATACTGAAGTAAAACTAAGTACTGAACTGAAAATACTAAGCAGAAAGTAAAGCTAAAGGAGAGTGCACTAGTACTCCACGAGCTCCTCTGGAAACTCCTAGGTGTCCTCCTGACCTGTCTCAATATACTGCTCAGGATCTAATAAATTACTGGATCCCAAAAGTACCTCGTGTTAGACAATAAGTCTAACACATCGAAACTATTCTAAACAGTTCTAATTATTTACTTAACATTTACATAACAAATATAAAACTGCAGGAAAATTGTAACATATTTGAAATTAAAAAACTATATAAAACTATACAAAACTGAAGTAAAATAAAATAAAACTGAACTATAACTGAATACTGAAAGTAAACTAAAAACAGTACTGAATCTATAACTAAGTAATCATCTGTAAATTATGTTGTATGTCACTGAAACTGTGCATCTGAATATGCCTCAATACGGTATGTTACTGATATGCTACCAAAATATCACTGAACAGTTATGAGCAGTACGGTCCAATGTCTACATACATCATGTTGGGAATACTATTTATTGATGACACTGATGCATCCAGAAATTCCCCCGTCAATGTACGCAATATTTCGTAACTCATAGATCATCACTAATACTTATACATCATTCTGATTCTCATGCATCATTCTGATATTCACACATTATACTTATGCTCATGCTCATGCTTCTAAATTACATGAGATAAATCCAAAAAATGCTTTAAAATCTGATAATGAATCCAAAGTCCCCATTGTGCAGAACCCTGCTAAAATGATCTTGACTCCTAAATTATAATCTCGATAATTGATTAAAGTTGAGAGTTTACTTAAAAATCATTAGCTGGGGATATTGTATACACATATTTAGTATATTTGCAAGAAAGGTAGATTTAACCCTTAGCTTGTTTAAACTGCACTTATCGAAGTGCACTACGATAGGAGGCAGAACCCGGTCACAGTTTATATCTCAAGTTAAGTCGTTAAATGCCCTAATTACAAGCATACTTAGTGGTCTACACAAAATGACTTCAGATACTTAGTTTGCTTAAACTGCACTTATCGAAGCGCACTATGATAGGAGGCAGAACCCGGTCATAGTTTATATCTCAAACGAAGGATCCTGTTCACTAATTGTAACACTCTTAGTCTTGGAAGATTTACTTTAATGGGACTGTATTCGGCTAATCCCGCAGGATAGCACCTGATCATAAGTCCACATTAGAGTGAAACAGCTAATTCTGAATATTACTGAATTAATCCAGTAATATAGGTATATCCTACTATACCTAACCAACAATCTGAGTTCAGAAGGTTCTATTTAATCAACAAGGATTTATCAAATCTATTAATCCTTACTCTAAGTAGGTGTATCTTACACAAGACTCCAAGGATGTGATCAAAGGATCACTCAATATAGGTTGCTACCATAAGGAATGAGTCACATTCTAAGTACTTTAGGTAATTCCTACCACAAGATATCAAGTTCAACTTCTAAAGTTTTGAAGGATCAACTAAGTTTCTACCTCAATAAGTTACAAAAGTCATTCCTACCTCAATGTTTTATTAGTTAAGGTCTTTAATCATTTCAATGACAAATTCTATAGCAAGACCCTTAAGATCTCACTTTTCTACTTCTTAAAGTTTACTTGTTATACTTAAGTTAAGTGATCAGATCAGATGATTAAAATTCATTTGATCATTGCCTATTCTATAATCATGGGATAAAATCAAAGATCTTATTAGAGTTAGATCATTACATAAATCATTACAATTTTATTTCCATCTTATGCTAATTGTCTTATATAAGAGAAAATCAAAGATCTAAAGTTTAGATTCAGATGGTTCAATTACACATTAAATATTATCCTTAGTACTTCTAATTTGATGATTTAAGATCAATATCGAATCATATGCATTATTGGAATAATATCAATTAAATTTTCTTACAATCAAGTTAATTAATTAAGTGATTGAGGTATAGATCTTAATCAAGACAAGCTAGGGCTTAACCCCTAACCTTTTTATCATTAAGACCAATGTTTAATTTAAAGGTCAATGACAAATCAATGTATTATTAGTGTATTATTAATGTCAAGCTTAGGTTTGAATTAAGTATCATTTACTTAATTAAGCTATCAAGATACTTAAGTTCAAGTAGGTACATTTAAGTATTCAAATAAAGATTAAAATTCTCTAATATACATCCTAAAAATGCATAGAAAGAAAGATGACATAAAAGGGTAATCAATGCTAATCAAATTCTAAATCAAATTAAAGGATTATCATTTAATCACAAATCTAAAAGACTTAGGTTTCATGCCATTGTTATTGTTAGGATATACCTATTCAATTCAAGCGCTTAAAACTCTATTACTTAGCATTTAGCACAATATATATTTAGGATCATAGGAGGTTTTGAGCACCAATTTGATTTCAATTTAGTATAACTTAGCCCCACTAGGGTCATAGGGGTTTTAAAATATCAAAATAATGAAGTTTTGGCAATTTCAGCCAAAACTGGGCAGTTTTTACAAAATTTGGGTAATTTCTAAAGAACTGTGAAAATTTTGCAAACTTGGGCGAAGCAGCGCGCTGTAGCGCTTTCCGCGCGGCAGCGCGCGGCAGTGTTTTACGCGCTGAGGTACGTTGCGGCCCGCTGTGGTCCGTTGCGGCCCCCTGCAACGCGCTATGGCGCGCTGTAGCTGTCCGATTTGCAAAATCACTGTTCAATTAATTTATTTTGTCATTTCCTAAGTTCTGAAATATTTTCGCTATAGTTCGCTGCAGTGCGCTGTAGCGACCAATTTTGCAAATCACTGTTCAATTAGTTTTATTGGCATTTTTCCTAAGTTTTCATGTAATGCCGCTGCAGACCGTTGCAGCCCACTACAGCGTGCTATAACGGTCCATTTCACAATTATACTATTCAATTAGTTAATTTATAGATTTCCTAAGTTTTCCTGTCCGCTGCAGCGGCAGACGGTGGGTTCGCCAGGCGCGAAACCCGTGAGGTCCTTCTTTCGAGTTTAATTACTCTTTATCTAGAGCATTTTATGAGTGGTGCTATATATCAATGGAAAGATATTTCCGATACCTTTCTATCGACACCAAAATCAACATGAACGGAGCATCCTATATATACTAAAAATACAAATGAATGACAGGGTATATGAAACAGACAAAGACAGAGCATATTCCTTTGAAGCTTTTAAGAGCCTTAATGGCTTTCATACATGCATAAGGATTTCCAATGGCTATATTCTAACATTATAATCGCATAAGAAAGACAAGGAGAGGAGTAAGTGGGTACATTTATCCTTGCGAGAGAAGAGTGAAGAAGAGGAAGAGGGTACTTTGCTTCCTTCAAGACCTTGGAGTGGAGCCTTCTCTTTCAGCACCAATGTAGCAATGGAGAAGGAAAGGAAGGAGAGGGAGGTTTAGCTCTTTGTAAAGGAGATGAAGAAGGAGCTTGAGCTCCTTCTTAAAGGAAGGGATGTGAGAGGTGATAGGGGACTAGGCCATCATTGGCCTAGGGGGAAGGTCATCATGCTTGGGCCTAAGAGGTAAGGAGGTGCCGGCTGAGGGGATGGCCAGGCAAAAATCAGAATTAGAATAATGGGAAAATTGCAAATAGAGGATTCAAAGATTGATTATTTATTTTTCTTATTTATTTTAAAAATTTGGATTTTTAAAATGCTCTCTGAAAAATCTCAAAAATTCACCCATAGCTAATTTGGGGGTGAGGAATTCAACGGCGAAGTCATAATTTAATTCCGACGAATATTTAATTATGCTAATTTTTGGGGTATTTAATTACATTAAAATATTTGCAAAAATTGATGACTTCCAAACGCGTCCATAACATCACCCCTAGCTAATTTAGGGGTGACGATCGCAACGGCAAAGTTAGATTTTGATTTCGAGTTCAAAATAAATACCTCAATTTTCTAATTAATTAAATATTAAAATATTCTGAATCAATCGATTGGTCTCCGAATTGATCCAAACCTTCAGGGTTTGGTTCTAATGACTAGATAGACTTAATGGAATAATAATCACAATACAATTATGCTAAAATTAAGCTGGGTAACAACCTTGGGTTGTTACAAACTCCTCCACTTAAAAACGATGTCATCCTCGACATCATCACTAAGAAGGGAAAAGAAGATGAATATGATTAAGAATTGAAATTTAGAATTTTAAAGGTACCTGAAGTATTAAAGAGACTTGGATATTTTTGTCGCATATCAGCCTCTTTTTCCTAAGTAGATTCTTCAACAGAGCGATTACTCCACTAAACCTTTACCATGGGAATAAAACGATTTCTTAGCTGCCTTTGATCATGAGCTAAGATTCTGATAAGCTCTTCCATATAAGAAAGATCCAACTGAAGAGATACTGCTGGAAGTTGAATTAGGTGATAAGGATTGCGAAGATACCTCTGTAGAGAGGAAATATGGATCACATTATGAACTGCAGAGAAATCCTCATGAAGTTTTAGTTTATACGCTGCAGAACCAATTTTCTCCATTACTTCAAATGGTCCGACGTAGCGAGGCTAAGCTTCCCAGCTACATCGAAGCGGAATACTCCTTTTATTGGGCTAACTTTGAGATACGCAAAATCTCTAATGCTGAACTCCAGAGAACGATGATGGGCATCATGATATTTACTCTGGCGATCTTGAGCTGCTTTAATTCTCTGTTGGATCAATTGCACTTTCTTATTTGTCTCTTCAACTAATTCTGAACCATACATGTGGTGGCCGCCCCTTCTAATCACAAGGCTTAAAGAGTGGTCGTCACTAAGCACATCTCATACTTAACATTAGGATGGAATTTAAGACTCCAATCCAATCTTAAGAAAAAGAGGTGCTTTTCTAAATAAAGTAAAGATTAACAATCACTTAATGAGTATCAGAGTGCAGAAGTAAAGTAACAATTGAAGTAAATATCCATACTATAAAATAAAGACATCCAGCTCAGAATATATACAATGTAGGAAAGTAAAGTATTAATAGTTCTGTATTATTACAAACGTTTAAAGTTTTAAAGATAATTGAAATCAAAAGAATCACTCATCCTCACAAAGTAAAAGTAAAGCAAGCTAATAAGACTAAAGTCCCTCATAAAGATGAGATTTAGACCTTTAAGGAGGGGCAAAATGATCTTTTTGCCCAAAATTAGGATTTAATGAAATTAAGACCTAATTTCATCTCTAAATCATATCAAATAGTAATTAAAGTGATTTAAACTATAATTTAAATCATTCTAAGCCTTAAATTAGATATTAGAAGGAAAACCCTAAATTTAGCCTTAAGAGAAAATCTTAAGTAAAGATGAATTCTTCTCCATTCCTTTAAACTTCTTAGATCATCCTTTAGGTCTTATAACTTTAATTAAGATGAGTGTCTGAGTGATACTCTTAGCATCTAAGAGCCTTAATTCCTAAGATTAGGATTAGATCTTAGGTTAGAATTCATCTAATGAGTAAAATGTGTTACTCATTAAGGTGAAACCTTAATTTTACTAGTTTATTAGATTTTTCATAGTTTATTAAATGATTATTTGATCTTTTAACATTAGAATTAGGATTAGAAATCTATCATATTGAATTTGACTTAATTCAATAGGATTTACCTTAACACTTAGTTTGTGAGATGGGATTAAACCTTAGCCCTTTAGTATGGCCTTGTGATTAAGAATTAAACTTCATTCTTTGAATTTGATTATTAATTCCTTAAATCTTAATTTGGCTAATCAAGGTTTGTTTGTGATTTATAAAAATAATAAACTTAGGATGATTGACTTTCTTATTTAACTTTATAGGCGACATTTGATTCACTTATAATTAGGACGTAACTAATCCTAATTATGTTCAACATGTAGGTTCGTGATCTAAGTTACAGACAATGTAAGAATTGTTGATTCTGAATCTTATGTAACTTAGAGTAGTTAGAACATCTAAATTAGAAAACAGGTGATATCACAAAGTTTGTGTAGTGCTATTTATTTATTTCTTTGATTTGAACTGCTATATTTTTCCTTGTCATTTGAGCCTTTTTACACCTTTGGACATACTTGAATACTTGATACTTACTTTATATTATACTTTAAATTTCATTCACATTTTATATGCATAATTTTAAAAGAAATATTAATAAACAACATTATACTTGTGATCTATGTTTTACTTAGCCTGCCACTTAGTATGACTTACTTTAGGACTACTTTTGCCTAGGGAATTTCCCCTATGGTACTTTACTTTGGCATTGGGATGTTTCTCCTATTTGCCATTTAGATACTTTGTGAATTTACTTTAGGATCTGGGATGTTTCTCCTAGATGCCTCTTTTGGTGGAACTTTACTTTAATCTGGGATGTTTCTCCTAGATTATCAGATGGACTTTACTTTTTGGCAGACTAAGAGTATCTCACACGTACAACACTTAAATCTACATTACTTACATTTATATTTCAGACCTTTTATAGTTACTTTACATACTTTCTTATATTTTACACTTACTTTACTTTACTGTTTCAGTACACTTTTCTTTTTTTCATATTTTTCATTTTCTGCAGTTCCTTTACATTTCAGAACTTGTTGTATGTCAGTCATTTTACTTACTTGAGGCATGTTAGGATGCTAGTCTTATACTTTCAGTACATTACTTTTGCTTATACTATAACTAGCATGTTAATTTGATTATATTCTTTAGGACTTTTCTTTGTATTTAGAAAATTTACTTTTGTATCTTACTTACCTTGTATTGCAGCCTAAGTTGAGGTATGTTTCTACCTCAATACTTGTTCTTCCTTTCTTTGTGCTTTACCACTATATTATGCTTAATTATAGTTGTGATGTCATTAAAATACATTAAAATTCATTACCTTAAAATGTACTTAGACATTTTGTCTAACAAGTTTTTTTCTTTTGTTGGCTGGGGCCCTACCATTATGAAACTGATAATGGTAGATTCTAAGCTTTTGGAGGAGGTTGAGCCTGCAGAGGAGCAGATCCAGGAGGAGGTCCAGGCTACTGAGGGACTTTAGTCTTACTAGCTTGCTTTACTTTTACTTTATGAGGATGAGTGACTCTTTTGATTTCAGTTTTCTTTAAAACCTTAAACATTTGTAATAATATAGAACTATTTGTACTTTACTTTCCTGCATTGTATATATACTGAGCTGGATGTCTTTATTTTATAGTATGGATGTTTACTTCAGTTGTTACTTTACTTTTGCACTCTGATACTCATTAAGTGATTGTTAATATTTACTTTATTTAGAAAAGCACCTCTTTTTCTTAAGATTGGATTGGAGTCTTAAATTTTAACATAATGTTAAGTATGAGATGTGCTTAGTGACAACCACTCTTTAAGCCTTGTGATTAGAAGGGGCGGCCACCACAGTTGGTATCAGAGTTTAGATATTATATTACTGTCTAATATGAGTTTAGATAGTAAGTTCATTAATTTTGGTTAAGTATTAAGCCTTATAGTGTCAAATAAAGAAATTTGACCTATAAGGGCATAATGGTAATTTTTTACCCTAACAACATATAATTTTTCTATTAGTTTATTAAAGGTTATGTCTTAAGGTTTCTATAGAACCTAAAATTATTAAATTCTGATGTGTATTGACTAAGTTATAGCTATTACAAGTTCTAGGATTTAAAGGGTGATTAAGGATTTCTTGTTTAAGGGTCAAAAATCCTAATTTCTCCAATTGGTGTCCAAATTGATTAAAATTAGTGGCTATGAATCACAATTGATCCACTAATTCCATTGATTGGTAGTGGTTTCAATTTGGACCTTAATTGGCCTAGTTATTGCCTAATTAGGGTTTAGGTGATTAGTGAGTGATTAATGAAATTAATTACTCAATCACTAATCCAACCCTACAATTAGATTTTAATGGGTCCTAAGAGTTCTCTAAAACTTAGTTTGTCCAATTTGGATTATTAAATTTGTTAATATTCACTAATTAAGTTTTAGGGTAATTAGGGGTGATTAGCAAATCTAACTGTTGGATCCTAAATATTTTTGTAGATCTAAGATGACCAACTTATGGTCATTTGAAGTTTTGCTGATCTAAATTGGTATTTGGATTACCTAATTTGGAGCTAAGATGACCAACTTATGGTCATTTGAAGTTCGAGGTCAAATTAGGCTAATTAGGGTTAGGTCCTAAATGTCATTAGTCAAATACTAATCCAAACAGCAAAGATAATACTATTGGAATGTTTCTTAGGGTTTTGTGAGTATTTTAAGATCCACATTGGGTATGCTTGAATTAAGGGTTGCAAAATTATTATTAATTGAAGTTTTGGAACATAATTTGAATTATTTAATAACCTAAAATGTCACTATATTAAACATAGTTCCAATTGAAAATTTAATAATGCCAAATTATTCCTTATAATTTTCTAAATCCAATGGTATATTTATTTGTTATATTTGGATATGTATTTTAGGAGTTATGATTATTTAAAGTTTAGGTATTTAATTAATTAAATGTGATTATATATTCATTTAATAATACTGTTTAAAATTAATTCACAATTAGTTATATTTGTTTAATTTAATTAGTACATTATTTTATTTATTAATTATTTATTTTTATTTTTTAGACTATATATGTATATATATAAGTATATATACACATATATACATATAACTTTAGACAGATTGATATATATATATATATATATATATACATAATTATCATATATAATAATTACATATATATCTATTAATTATTTCTTTATCGGTAGGAAATGACATCTGGTGGGACCATCGGTACGTGTGGCACTCCTCATTCGATGGAGAGGCAGAGGTGGACCCCATGACTTTTGACCGATGGCGACTGTTGACGACGCGACTGACAGACGAAGACTTGCGGGACCCACCTTCCACGTGTCAAAACCAGAGCTGGACAGCGCACACTAGCAGGCCCCATGCTTCAACACGTACGCATCCGGACCGGTTCGCGGAACAGAGCCAAACCGGTCAGGTCTGGACCGGCCTCTGCAATTCGTCCCCGACAGGTAGCCATTGCCATAGAAATTAGGGTTACACAAGACTCCTAATAAATGCAGTTCTAGCCATCGCAACATATACCAAAAATGAGAGCACACTTAAGAGCTATTGATTAATGCATAAACTAGATATCTTAGTTGTTGGACTTTCCAAATCACCAACCTTAAGTTCGCGCATACATGTGAGGGCGATCCCCTTTTGTCCATTTTTATCAAACTTGTATTGTTATGATCAAAAATAATTCAATCGAACACATTAATTTGATAGCAAAAATCAATGAAATCAACATTTACAAAATGAAACCGAGCTGAAGAATTAAAACAACTGGATTTGGAAGTACCAGATCGATCGATATGCAATAGAGGTGCATTGTCGAGGCTTCAAAGCTTCTAAATCGATCCCTCCTGAGGTTTAGGGGAGGCTAGGAGATAAATCGAGGCTGTTAGCAAAGCCTTTGGGGAGTCAGCAGATACGTGTTTGTGATTCCATGAGCCGCGAGAGCTGTGCAGCACGCGTCGCACCTCTAGCGACCCAGCAGGAGAGACAGCCCGCAGACCGTCCGATCAGATCAACGGCGCAGAAGAGTCGTTACCAATCAAACGGGGTTTAGTGGAAGAAGGGGACGGCGTGATTAAAAGAAGACGGCGGCCGTTAGTTTAAATTAATTAATATTAATATATAATAAAATTTTATACATTTAATTAATTAGCCTAATTTATTAGGAATATTCCAAAAATTCCCAATAAATCACTCCTAGCTAAATGAGGAGTGAGGAACGTAACGGCGCACTCAGATTTTTGATCTGACGAGTATTTAATTACTTGAATTTTTAGGATATTTAAATAATATTAAAATATTCGTCGAAAATCCAATGACTTTCAAATGCATCCAAAACATCACCCTTAACTAATTTGGGGGTGGTGAACGCAATGACAAAGTGAGATTTTTGATTCGAGGTCAAAATAAAAAGTCAATTTCTAGGGTTTTGGGATTTTCTAGATTTTCAAATTTGACCCATTTGACTTTAGGTTTGACCTAGATTTTTGAGATGAGTTCTAAATTACTTAATTAGTGAATTAGGACCTCAATTAAGACTTAGATTAGTCTTAATTAACCAAAGTAATAACCTAGGTTGTTACAATACAACTGAACACTGCCTGTTTCAAACCACGCTAAGGGCGTACTGCATTTCCTGCCGTACAAGGCTTCATATGGAGCCATACCGATACTTGATTGGAAACTGTTATTATAAGCGAATTGAATTAAGGGGATACGATCTTCCCAAAAACCTCTGAAATCCAAAATATATAGGCGAAGAAGGTCTTCAAGAGTTTGATTGACTAGCTCAGTTTGACCATCTATTTGAGGATGAAAAGCGGTGCTTATAGCTAGGGTGGTTCCCAAGTCTTGATCCACAGCTTAGCCAGAACTTAGAAGTGAATCGACTGTCACGATCATATACAATAGACCTCGAATTCCCATGAAGTCTAACAATTTCCTTGATATACAGCTTCACCAAATTTTCTACTGAATCAGTTTGACACATTAGAATGAAATTTGTCGATTTGGTCAGTCGATCGATAGTGACCCAAATTGAATCAGCACCGGATCTTGATTTGGGTAAACCCATCACGAAGTCCATAGAAATATCAAACTACTTCCATTCAGGAATTGTTAGAGGATGGAGAAGTCATCCAGGCTTCTGATGTTCAGCCTTAACTAGATTACAGGTATGACACTTCGATACGAATTCAGCCATACTTTTCTTCATTCTTGGCCACCAGAATAACTTCTTCAGATCTTGATATATCTTAGTACTACCAGGATGTACTTGGTAACTAGAATTGTGGCCTTCCACTAGAATCTCTTGATGCATGGATTTGGGAATCCATAGGCGATCTTCTTGATGGATTACATTACCTCGCAACTGCAGGTCGAAGCGACGACCACTTTCAATCTCCATTTTGAACTTCAAATAGTCCTCATCTTTTGTTTAGGAGATGGAGACATCGCGATGAAATGGTGGTTCTACGGTACTCATATATATCAATTCACTTAGCATAGCATCACGAACTGGCCTGATATCAACCCTTATAAATTCTTCCTCTAAAGGGCTTGAAACTATTAAGGAGGAGAGTGTAGCATGACGACTGAGTGCATCGGCTACAACATTCACTTTCCCTGGATGATATTGGATCAATAAATCATAATCGCTTATTAACTCGAGTCATCTTCGTTGACGACAGTTGAGTTCATGCTGAGTGAAAATATACTTTAAACTCTGATGATCGGTGAATATGGAACATTGGACGCCATAAAGATAATGACGCCAAATCTTCAAGGCAAAGACTACGACAGCTAACTCGAGATCATGAACCGGATAATTCTTTTCATGCGGTTTTAACAGACGAGATGCATAGGCTATAACATTTCCTTCCTGCATTAGCACACAACCTAGGCCTATCCCTAAAATATCGGTATAGACTTGGTAGTTCAAACTTTCTTTAGGTAAGGCAAAAACTAGGGCAGAAGAAAGAGCATATTTTAATGATTGAAATGTCTTTTCACATTCTGAACTCCAAACAAATGGCACTACCTTCTGAGTTAACTTTGTGAGAGGAGAAGCTATCTGTGAAAAGCCCTTGACAAATTTTCTATAATACCCTGCCAGACCCAAAAAGCTTCTTATATCAGTCACAGACTTTGGTTGTGACCAATCTTGAACGGCGCTTACTTTGTTTTGATCTATTTTAATTCCTTGTGCATCTATGATGTAGCCCAGAAAAGCGACCGAGTCAAGCCAAAACTCGCACTTGGAATACTTTGGAATACTTTGCATAATCTTAAGTGCTTCTCATGATCAACACTATTCTTTGAATAAATCAGGATAGTGGCCTCAAAAACTACTGACATTTTAAATCATCGTGGTATCACTTGTCTCTCTTTATGTCAATTTTGCATCACAAATGATGAAACTCACTCGCATCTTTTCTTTCAATGTGACTATACTCTCTGTATCCTCAACAAGATTCTTCCGAGAGAAAATAGATACTTATTTCCCCCTTTTATCACTCAAATATTACGTGATACTTCCAATCTTACAAAGTGCAAAAAACGTGAGGTAGTTACGGCTCTTGGGCTGATTATAGAAGGAATATGGATTGAAAGAAATGCTCGTATTTTTAATAGCTCCCTGACCGATATTAATTTCATAATTAACAATATTAAAATTAACTTGATAAGTATTATTAGCAAGTGGAAGCAATTTATCAAGTCCAATTTTCTGCAATGTTGGAAGGATGATCTCATATATAGACACTAAATTTGTGGATAAAATGGTTCTGATTTTTCTCCTTTTATCCGTCTGGGTTCTGCTCTTGGATTATTGGCTTTTGATTCTTGCTGGGTTAATGTGGTTTGATCTGGAAGATTATTGTAGCTTGTCGTATTCTACTGCTTCTTTTGCCCCTAGTGGCTGGAATGGTTTTCCTTATTGAAGATAGTTAGTTTTATTTGTCTCTCAGAGATTATGCTTGAGCAAAAATTTTATATTATCTGCTGGTCTCCCCCTTGGAGCTAAATTTTTTCGCTGTGTTTTTTTTCTCTGTTTGGTGCGAGAGATATTGTTGATATTGGGCTATCTGATTGTCCATAAGCTGCCTGTTTTTTCTTGAAGGTTTATCTGGATCTAAGTTTTCACTATTTGCGCTCATGTTGACCGTTTGTGGCTTTTTTGGGGACAATGAAGGATAATGGTGCATTTTGAGACCCCATTCGTTGCATGTGATATTATGACAATTAATACTACACTCAATGGATGCTACATTGATCTTCAGTTTGATGCCCAGCGGATTTTTGGTCTTATGCCGGCCTCGAAGTGGAGGAGCTGAACCCTTAGTCCTCTCTATTTTTTTCCATTTATTTTTAGCATTAGTAGTTCTCTCTTCTTTTGTTTTCTCAAATTGATTTTGATGCTTTTCTTTTTAATTTTGTATATGAAAAATTCTATACCTTTATTTTAGAAATCAATGTGCCAAGCCCTCAAAATTTTCCAAAAAAAAATAAAATAAAAATTTGCTATATGAATTTTGTTATATTATATCACATACATAAATAAAATAAGTGCGGCCTCTGCCCTTCACAAGAACGGAAGGTGAGCCGGCGACGCCGAACTGGCAATAAACCCTAACCCTAATTCCCAAGAAAAAGAGAAATTCAGCCCTACCCAAAATGGAACCCCTCGGCGTTCTCCTCTTGTATCCCATGAACTCCTACCTGGAGGCGGAGCTCGAGCGGCGATTCAAGCTCTTCCGCCTCTGGAATTCGCCTCCGGAAGAGCGCAATCAATTTCTCCAGGCAAACTCTGGCGAGATACGGGCGTTGGTGGGAAACGCCCTGGGCGGGGTCGATGCCGACATGATCGAAGCGTTGCCGGCGCTGGAAATTGTTGCATCCATGAGCGTCGGAGTGGACAAGATCGACCTCGATAAGTGCAGGGAGAAGGGGATTCGAGTAACCAACACCCCCGATGTTCTCACGGATGACGTCGCTGACCTTGCGATCGGATTAGCGATCTGCACCTTGCGCCAGATCTGCGAGGCCGATCGTTTCGTGCGGAGCGGAGCCTGGTCAACCAAAGGGGATTATCGGCTTACTTCCAAGGTAAAATGGCTTTGTTGGCACTGTTCTTTTCTGTTCAGTGAGCAGTACCAAGGTTTGGTAGAACGGCTAAAGGTAATGATGATGGGAGATCTCTTATATGAAGCTGTTAACTGAATGGGAATGCGAGGAATAGCAGATATAATATTAGGTGATAATTTATTTGATGGATTTGAAATGAAGAATTATAATTTGTTGTGGAACAGAGGTAGAAGAAGAAGAGCTGTTAGATATGATTTGAATGCTAGAATATGTAGTCTCATGAAAAATTATATTTGTATAAATGTGTTCTTTTACTTCACGTTAAATCAAGACATATATATAGTCAATATGATGAACTTTATATTCAATGAATAGGCCAGGCAAAGAACAAGGCCAGTGAAGCCAGGGGTAACTCGTACATCCATTTGATGTTTATGATAAAGAAGGTGGTAGTATAACGAAGTGTTGTTTGTGTCGAGAAATGGTAAACGATTGATGAGGTAGTTTGTTGTATGAATGGCATATAGCCAATATTCAGGTGATAAATTGGTTTCAAAGAGGAGGTTTCAAAATAGTTCAGTCTGATGTTTGAGTTTTCGCTTGATCGTGCCGTTCTGCATCGGCCTGTAGGGGGCTAGGCTAACACGCAGTTGTGAATGCCAAATTTTTGAAGGTAGGGGGTGAGATTTTGGAACTCGCCCCCTCCATTTGATTGTAGATTTTGAATTTTTGTTTGTAACAAATTCTCAGCAAGTTATTTAAATTGAACAAAGCATCAAAAACATTAGATTTCATATCACTTACAAACATTTTAAAAAATTACTCAATAATGGTCGATGGATAACATTGTGGTTGGACCCAATGTCAGTGTAAATAAGCTCTAAAGGTCAAATATAGGTTGAGGTTGATGAATATAGAGCAAGACAATGAGCTTTTGCTTGATGGCATGTCTCACAAATGAATTGCAAGGATCATTGGTGGTTGCTACTTGATGACTGAAGATGATTTATTGAAGCAGTTGTTTGTGTGGATGGCTGAGACTGCTTGGAGAGATACATTGATGAAAAAGAGCTGTATATATAGGCAATGACGAAGGTTGATGTAAAAGGCAGTTGAGTCCTAGTTCAAGTTGTTCTTGGAGTTGTATTCTAGTCATGAAATTCATTGACCGTATTCTAGTCATAGAATAACAAGTGTTTTGTGACTTTGGGAAATATGTAACGTATTGTTGAGTAAACCGTAGAAAGCTAGAATGATAGGAAATGAAATTTTGAACAACTATTTATGTAATCTGTGAGGTGTTTGTGGTGGTCAGTTCAGCGGGAAGAGAGTAGGCATCTTGGGGCTGGGCAGGATCGGGCTGGCCATCGCGAAGAGGGCGGAGGCATTCGGCTGCTCCGTCGGGTACTGCTCGAGGGCGCAGAAGGCGGAGACGAAGTACAGATATCACCGCGACGCCGTGAGCCTGGCGTCGAACTCTGATGTGCTGTTTGTGGCGTGCGCACTGACGGAGAGCACCCGTGGCATCGTCGGGAGAGAGGTCATCGACGCTCTGGGGGCGGATGGCGTGCTCGTGAACGTTGGGCGCGGGCCACACGTGGATGAGCCCGAGCTCGTGGCGGCGCTTATGGAAGGCCGTCTTGGCGGGGCGGGGCTCGACGTGTTCCAGGACGAGCCTCGTGTGCCGGACGAGCTCCTCGGGTTCCCGAACGTCGTGCTGCTGCCGCACGTGGGGAGCGCCACCGCAGAGACCCGCAAGGACATGGCTGATCTCGTCCTCGCCAATTTGGAGGCTCACCTCATGAAGAACCCCCTCCTTACTCCGGTCGTCTGATTGATTGATGCTCAGATACTCCCTTCCCTCTCCTTCTTTATCTCTTCACTGCAGTTTAAACTCTGTATTTTTCATTCATTGCTCTAATCTCTTCACTGCTGTTTAAACTTTGTATGCTATATATATATGCATATTTAAAGACTCTCTAATGCTATATTTTACTTTGAATGAAATGAGGATCAAAAAGTAGGGATTCAAAATGAGCGTCAGATTTGTTCCTCCATTTTAGCCACCAAATCTTACTAAGAGGAGCATTCATTCTCTTTGTCACATGTCGTTCATTTTTCAGCAAAAATATTTGTTTATGAGTTATAAAAATCTAAGTCTAATATTGTTAAAGAGATTCTTAAATTCAAAATTGTGTGTGTGATAGTGAGAAGGCCTTTGAGAGTTATTTTTTGCATTAAGTTTTTTAGCATATCCTAAGAACTGAGTTGTAAATCCTGCTCTATATTTTCCCATGAGATCATCAACTTTTTCTATCGCATTATTTAACTTAAAAAGTGAAAAAAATGTATATTAAAAAATATTCAGATTAATAAAATTTATTATTTATAATAATTTTTTTATATAGTTATCAAAAATTATATTCAACTAAGAGTATTGTTATATAGCTCTTAAATATTTCTCAAAATATATTGATGATTAAGATTTAGGAAGTTAATTTAAATAAAAAATTTTTATTAAATTCATTTTTATTTGTAGAGCTTATAAAAAATATTTTTTTAATTTTAAATTTTAATTATTTATATTTTTTTGGAAGATATTTGAGAGTTAAGTAATATTTTTTTAAAATTAATATATTATTTATATATTTTGATATATATTAGTATTTAAATGTAGCACTCTTTTAAAATTTGTTTAATATATTTTGGCTATCTATCTTTACTGCGATATTGGGATCTGTAGTGATGACCAAAAACCTTGGAAAATTTGCAACTTTAGACCTCGTATTAAATAAATTAAATGTTACTGTTTTAATTTCCAGCGTTTATAATTTCTTTCCTCATATAAGAATTATTGGCAAAATTTATAATATTTGAATACAAGTCCCAAAAATGTATTTGCACTTAAAAATGATTTAATTATAAAGTGTTTGGTTTAATGTTTTATGTATATTATGCAATTTATAAGGATTTTTAAATAATGGAACTTCATTTCAAATCACATTGAAACAAAAGTCCCACATCGTAAAACTTGATTTGAGCTTTGAATCAGGAAAGAGAATCATGATAAGTACAACATTTTCTTCTCTGAGCTGCTGCAGCCAAAATGATGCTGAGGCTGGGCCGCAGGTTTCTGAGCAACATTCCAGAGAATGCGGTCTACGGCGGGCCGAAAACGCAGAACGGAGAGGGGAAGCGCGTGACGTTGAATCATCTCCGGCAGAAATACGGCAGGGGCGAACCGATTACCGTCGTTACAGCCTACGACTATCCCTCCGCTGTTCACGTCGATCTCGCCGGAATCGACGCGTGCCTCGTCGGCGATTCCGCTTCCATGGTCGTTCACGGCCACGACACAACCCTTCCCATCTCCCTCGACCAGATGCTCGCCCACTGCCGAGCCGTCGCTCGGGGCGCCTCCCGGCCTCTCCTCATCAGCGATTTGCCCTTCGGATCCTACGAATCCTCTACCTCCCAGGTCCATCCGTTCCTTCTTTTTTAAGCGATGATTCGATGCTCGTTTGCCGATTCCAATCGTTCTTTTCTTTTCTTTTTGTGGAAGTAGGCGGTGGATGCGGCTGTTAGGGTTTTGAAAGAAGGGGGAATGGATGCAGTCAAATTGGAGGGAGGATCTCCGTCGAGGATATCGACTGTTAGGGCGATTGTGGAGGCAGGGATTGCGGTTATGGGGCATGTTGGATTGACCCCTCAGGCAATCAGCGTTCTGGGCGGATTCAGGCCTCAGGGGAAGACCGTTTCCAGTGCTATCAAGGTCCTTTTGCTCCTCTGGATTTTTTTCCTGTTGTTATCGAGCTTTGCGTCCTAGGGTTGGAACGTTTTTGCTTCCATTGAGTGGTTTTATTATTGATTGAAGGCCTTTGCAGGTGGTTGAAACTGAGTTGGCCATCATTGATTGAAGGTCGGTTGAATGCTTATCTTATTCATTGATGAATGGTTGAAGTTCTTTGCAGGTGGTTGAAACTGCGATGGCCCTGCAGGAGGCCGGCTGCTTCTCTGTTGTGCTGGAGTGCATTCCTGCGCCTGTGGCTGCTGCTGCTACTTCTGCATTACAAATCCCTACTATTGGCATTGGAGCAGGCCCTTGCTGCAGTGGCCAGGTTAGTTTTTACCTGTGATTTGTTAGTTTATTTCTTTCTCTTGAAGTCTTTTTTCTTTTGAACTTTTGTATACGCTTTAGGGATTGGGGCATCCTGTGTTCTTGCAGCACCTGTTCTTGACCAACTTCAAAACATTTTTCTAGAATTGATCTTTTTTTTTTAGTCCTTCAGTGCAATCGTTTGGAACATCCAAACAAGGTTTAAATGTTATTCTTTGTTTAAAAATTAAGGCCATGCAAAATCTGAAAATTGAATTAAAACCAAATTTTATATAGTTATCGAACTCAAGAAATTTAAGAAATGCAGATGTGAAATGTTCTAAATAAGAACGCACGCTTTTAAGAAACTAATGCATTGAAATTGCATCATCAAAATTAAAAAAAACAATTCAACTTGTCGTCTTGTTAAAACATGATAGATATTTAGCAAAAGCTTCTATTCTCCTTCGCCTTCATATGCTGCTGCTGTGGAGGCTTGCAGGTTTTTTGGGGATTAATAATACTGTAGTGTAATGCAGGTGCTGGTTTACCATGATTTGTTGGGCATGCTGCAGCACCCTCACCATGCAAAGGTTAATATCAACTCCTCTACACTTAGTTAAATAAAATTAAAATTTTTTTCTATTAATCTTTTTGAACATTTTACTTAGAAAACATTATGCTCTATTGTTCTCCCACATATATCCCCAAAACCAAAAAAAACATTTTGAAGCTAATTTAGGTATAAGCTTGAACTCTACATGCACAAAGCTCTCCTTCCAAACCATTTTTCCATGTCATCTCAATTGCCATTGCATCAAGGATATTTTGGGGCGACATGGGAGGTGAGCTTAACTATACATGCTATGTCATCTAGAATATCAGTGGGATATGGGTTGGAAAGTATATCAAAACTCTTTCATTTCATTTTATGTAAAAGCAAAAAGATAAACTTTCCAATATTTCTCTCTTTAAACACATTTGTAAAAGCAAAAAGCTATACTCTTTCATCCGGGTCGACAGGTCACGCCAAAATTCTCCAAGCAGTACGGCCGCGTAGGGGATGCCATCAACAAAGCACTCTCGGAGTTCAGGCAAGAAGTTGAGGGTCGAGTATTTCCGGGCCCGTCGCATACTCCATACAAAATGGGTGCGGACGATATCGACGGCTTTCTGAAAGAGCTGGAGAAATCAGGCTTGAGGGAGGCTGCCGCTTCTGCAGCTAATGCAGCCGCCTAGAACTCGCAAACGACGAGGAAAGTGTCATCCTCTCGCTGAGTTTAGTTAGGGTTTAGTATATTAACATTTTTTGAATCCTTACTATTTTTATTTTCAACAGAATTTACGAGTTCTGCTACTAATCAATAATATGGTGCTTCAGGCCAATTATAATTGGTGATAAGCGATAAAAAGGTTTTGATGCAGCACTCTTTGTGATCTCTTTAAATATGTTTCTTTTATTTTTATGAAAACTGGTGAGAGCTGAGCCCGAAATATTATTAGAAATAGACAACTGTCTTAATAAAGTAAAATCTTACATAGCAAAAGTTGAAAAAAAGAAAAAATTAATAATTAAATTCAGGACTCGGATAATATATTTGAATAAGATATTTAGGAGTATTCTTTTCCAATATAGTATCAATTGTGTTGTATCAAAGTAGAAAAACTGACCATTCTTGCATATCGTAAGATTCTAAGGTTTCTCTCATTCCAAATATCTTTCAAAACAAACAAAAATTTTGTTTTGTAGATTCTCAAAAATAAGTACATCAACATATAAAAGATAGAAAAAAGTTAAACTAACCTTTAAAATAGTTATAAATCTTTCTTTTTCACTGCTTCATCAATAAAATTAGAGAGAAGAAATTGGGCACCCGCCCACCTATTTTAGAAGGAAAATATCTTTTGTAGATCCATTGATGCAAATAAAGAAATGAATATTGGAATATAAGCTCTCACCCAATTAAAAAAGTTTCATTTTTTGTAATCTGCCAATGATGAATTCTCAATTTATACTACCAAAAGTTTTTTTTTGAGATACAGGCTTAACATTGAACAGTTTATGGCTGCGCTTTGCCTTGAATCGGTGGAAGATTTCATTCACGATAATCACATTTATGCCCCAATTGCTTCTCTTTTATATATCATGCTTGAGCTAGATTGATTATATCTAGAAAGCATAGGAGTTGGACGAGATGCCAAGATTTTAGTAATAAATTTGGAAATAGTATTGCATAGGGAGATGGGTTAAAAACCCCTAGGCATCAATCTTGCTTTACAAACTGGAGTTTCAGTAACTTCCCCATTAGCTTTGCAGAAATAGGAAGGGAAATCATCTGACCTGGGGTGCATCATCATTTTTGATGCTGGAAATATAATTTTTGTTTCTCAGGTGTTGCCAAACATGATTAGTTGAGGGAAGCTTGGTACCACAAATAGTGATATTGTAATACCCAATAGATGAAATGTTCAACCCATACAAGTAAATAATTGCCTCATCTTTAGGAGAGTAATTGAATTTACCAGGAGCAATGTACAACTTGTTTTTGTCGACTCGTCTAGTCATATGAGAATATAATAAAGCTGACTTGAAGATGAAATATTGTCTTTTATGCTATATTTGAATGTGAAGATTGGGCATTATTTTATAACTTAGGTTGTCAGAAGTAAAAATAATGGCTTAGGAGGCACGAGCAAAAATAGAAAAGTAAAATAAATTAGAATATATATTTATCAAGCGTTAGAGTGCTGACGCCATTCAAATTAAAACGTATTAATTATGCCCACTGATTAGATCTTTAATATAACTCGATAAAATGTCCATGCATCACATGCCAATAGGTTTATATATGAGAAGAGTAATATATGGTATAAAATAATGGCCTTTGAATTGAATGAAGTTCATGCTTACTCTTGAGAAATTTCAATAGACCTTTATTGCCTAATAATCAAAATATATAGCTCAAGAATAATTTGTGGCCCATAAAAAGAAAAGCCCCAAACAAACAACAAAAAACAGCTCATAAAACCTCACTCATTTAACGCTTGCAATTAGGCAAACAACGAGTATAAAAGAGCATCCATTACATCATTCCCTATATACATGCATCATTCTTTGTTACCATCTACTCCTTGAGTATAATCAGCATCAAACATCTCGTTGGAATCGTCATCCAAATCTTGTTTGTCGGCATCATTGGGGTCGCTCACATCGTGCTTCATTATTTCTTGAGACGAGCTTCTATTCGTATTTTCGGCAGGAGGTCCGGTAAGTGAAGTGGCCTCTAAATCACGCGCATCGAATTTCGAGGCAGTTTGATTTTCAGCAGGAAAAGACTGAAAGGAATCCCAATCATCATCATCAACATCATTATTTTTGTCATCATCATCATCACGCTCTTCGTGCTTATGGGTTAGGGCTGGCGTGGCAGCTGCTTCGTTCATCTTATGATCTTCTGTTGTTGGCTTTATTCCTGATTGCATGCTTGATTTGGTTGTCATTATTTGATCTTGAGCTACGGAAGCCCGAATCAGATCCTAAAAGTGAAGCATAAAGATAGTCCAATAAAAAACATAACTTTTTTTTTATATGAAAGATAACAGGGAATATAGTGCAGCTGGTAGGGTTGAAATTCTTGTACTGGAGCACAAATACAAGACCCTTAACCAAAAACATATGCCACCATGTTAGAAATGAAAAATGATGAAGGCTTTTAAGAAAACCTGAAATTGTTGCATACGAAATCCTGGCATTGAGAGCACCGCAGTCTTCAGGAGCATGGCCGAGGACGGAATGCGGACCAAATGGCCCACCAATCTTCTCGCAACCGCGTTGAGATTTTCAAGCCCCTGTAGAAACAACAAAAATTATCTGAAGCTAATACCGATCATAAGAAGAACATCAAATTGGGGCAAATTACAAAAATAGTCCTTCAACTATTTTAAGTGTCCAACTTGGCCCTAGACCCTAGTTTTGAGCCCAATTTAGTCCATCAACTACTCATTGAACACTAAATTGACATCAATTAAATAGTTTGAGGACCAAATTGAATAGTCGGTAAATAACAAACAATCATTGTATAGCGAGATAAATTCTAGGAAGCTTGATTACCTGAGAATGAGTGTCACTAGATATAGTAGAAACCATAAGAAGGGCCTCTAAAAGCAGATTTAGAATGGTTTGGGACTGTTCTGTTCTCTGTGCTATTGTATGAAGTAGGAATAGTATCCTCAAGCACTCCTCAATTATAGAAATGGACTCCTTACTCTCAGGTTCCTGCAAAAGAGCATTTTTTTGAACATTTGGAGCTCAAGAGGAAATATTTGTATGGACAATTTACCTTCAGTTTTAATTGGATTAAGGTATAAATATCTCCAAAAACTTCACCAATGATGAACAAAAAAATAATATTATCCTGAGTGTTTGATGGTTCAGCAAGTTCTCTCTGACCCAAATATTTTAGCAAATTTAGCACAATTAACTGAACCTGCAAAGTTTTGGAGGACAATGCCACTTGGAGTATTAATAAAGAGAAGATATATGCCAAAATAGTCCCATATTAATTCAACAGTAAACCAATTTGGTTCCCAAGAATTCAAATTCATCCCAATTAGCAACTTATTGGGCGCAACTTACAATATTTGGGGGTTAGATCGGTTCATTATATATATCCAGGGCTAAAACGTTCAATTTGCATATTCGAGGGAGTTATTTTGGAGAGGAAAATGCTATAAGATTCCCTAACCGTAGCACCCAAGCAGCCTATTAAAATAGGAAAAAAAAATAAAAAATTAAGAAATTCAGTGAGCCCAATGTAAGAAGTATTTCAGGTTTTGAACTTTGAAGGCTGTTTGGGGCTAGTTGGGCAATGTGCAACAGTACACTCTTGGTGAATTTTCCATTTGCAAAGCTTAAAAAAACCATACAAGCGTTTAAAATAATACCTGTCGATCACTGTCACATAATGCATCCTGTATGCATTTAGTGCAGTGTCGGTATATTGAGAACAACATCAATTGGTGCTTTTCATCATTATTTCTAAAGGTTTGGGTTTGATGAACTAGTTTAGTAAGTGCGATGGCCTCTTCAAGGCAAAAAGAAAGTATTTTTCCAAGAAGCACTCTCAAATCATCCTCCTGCTTGTTCTCTAAAATATGAATCCTTTTTGTGCAATCATGAGAAAAAGATTGTAACAGGCTTGCCCAGGAGAGAAGAACTGTCTTAATATTTATATGTTCATCATCTATGTTGCATCCAACATCATCTGCAAATACAGAATTCACAGAAAAGCATCCTTATTTATACATCTAACATTTATATATACCTAGTTAAGTACGAACAACATAAATCAGAGATGCCTGAAATGAATAGTTGAGGAACTAAATTGGACATTATAATTGTGGCGTTACCTTGAGAGAATGAAAAACTTAGAGGAAATTGAGCAAACTAAAATAATTGAAGGACTAATCTTGCAAATTTCCAATCAAATATTCAATAAATGATTAAGATAAGATGTAATTTTGTAAATAAGCAAAGCCTTAATCCGATTGAGCTAACCCAATATTGAACAAAAAAATATATACAAATATCAAATTACATATATATATATATATATATATATATTTATGTGATTGGTGGGATTTGAACCCATGACCTGGGATAATAAATCTTGGGCATCAATCACTGGGCTACAACACCATTCATATATATATGGAATAAGTTAAACATCAATGAGGTAATTATGTGGCCGGTAGGATTTGAATTCTTAATATATATGAATGGTTAAGCATCAATGAATTCTTAATAAGAATTCTTAAAAAGGACATGAAACTCTTCCTTAGATCACATCTTAGCCAAATTGTGAAAGCACAGCTAAAATAAGTTAATGTCTAAGGTATATTCTCTAATTTGTAATTATATGAGTCAGCTGCAGATGTTTGCAAAATTACTTGCAAGATAGTTGTACTAATCAGATTTTATAAAAACCAAGGGGTACTGTAAAATTAACTCTATAATTAGTGCATTTCTTTCCATTAAAGTTTATAAGAACAACAAACATGTTGTCATAGCAATATATGGTAGTTGTGTCTATATAGTAAAACTATGAATAAATTTTATTTTATTAAATAAGCAACTCAAGTCAATAAGATGAGAGGAGTTAATAATTGACACAAACAATTAAGGCATGTGCCTTGAGTTATGAATTAGTTGCTTAGTGAAAATGCAAGATAACTACTATTTGGGCACATTTTCTTTCAGCGTAAAAATATTTTATTCAATGATAGTGCCCATATAATTCAATATTGAAATTTTTTCAAGTTGATAGAAACTGGAGCTTGGCAAGAACATAATTACCCATTAACTGCATTTTATATTAGTTCAAATTAAATTACTCTTAAATTAATATAAAGAAAGATAAACCGTCCATAAAACCAAGAAGCAAACAAGTAGTTGAAACATACCTGTAATGTAACTCTTCAAAAAAGTTGTTAGGTCACGGAGATATGCAAGTACTTTGGACAAGCATAGCTTATTTGAAGCTCCACTAAACTGTTCACATGCAGTTGATATTAGAGCTGTTATCAACTTTGCTTGATTCTTCTGCACCACAAAACAGTTGAAGATAAATAATGAACATTAAACTGAATGTGTCAAGTAAAATCATCAAGAAATTAACATTCAAAGCCAAGATCTAAGAAGCAAATTTATGAAATATAACTGCACATGGCATTTTAAATCCCACCTTTTGCTTCATCCGCCTTACTAATCCCTCGGCAGTCATGCATAACTGGGATAAAAGTTCTATGTAACTTGCACCATCTCTTGAAAATATGCAGTTGCTGCTGCAAAAATGTCACATGAACAAATATAGATACATTAATTGGTGTATTAGCATTTCAGAGATGGAGATGGAAGGCTATATGAAAATCTCTGTATTCGTATATTTTATTGAAAGTACCTATGAGATGCTGATAGGCATTTGAAATATAATTCCATAGCTGCGACTGTGAAATCTTCTTCTTCAAAGTAGATATCAGGGCAAAACTTCACCATCTGTCCAGAAAATTTTTTACAAAATAAGCATGTCACAACAAAAAAAAGAGCGAGGATGGCATTAGTCAGCATATTATTAGGACTTTGTAATCAGTAAAGCTAGTCAAGAGATGATATTCACAGCTTGAAAATACAAACTCATGGGACAAAATCAAATCCTTATGAGGTTTACATCAATTCATCCCAGCATTATCATTTAACTGCTGATTGAGTTAACAAGCATTTAACATAATGGAATCTTGTACACAAACTGTGAAATAATTTTAGGAAACAAAGTTGAAGAAATTCAGCTACTGCAGTTCTCCGTAGCATTTATTGTGCTTAACCAATAAAAATATATTTGACCAAAAGATTTAGGGTAATAAAAACTTATTGCTAGAAGAAAAAACATTCAATCAACAGCTAAAGCAAACTCAAAAAAGCAATAACAGATTTATACTTGATGGGAGAAGGATCTAGCGATTTTGTTAGAACTATACTACTGGAATTTCTTGGATCTCTTATATAATGGATGGCATGCATGGGAAGTTTGCTTCCATCCTGATATATTCCTTGAGAAAGAGATGGAATTAACTTGGTTGAATGGAAATGCTTTTGTAGAACAACAAAATTTAAACAAAATGTCCCAATAATCACTAGCAAAATTTTATGGAAGACACTCTAAGTAATCATCTAAATCAACAAACAAAAAGTATGGACGGTTTTACTTAAAAATTAAAACTAGCAAAATACAAAAGGCACCCTTCAGCGCTTAAAAACATAGTATTTAAGGGGAATGCTAGATGAAAAACTGGCAAGTAACAATTAGGTTTTCATTCTTTATGAGCCATTTAATTTGCAATAAATCATTTGCTCTGTAAATCAAATGCGTCCAGCATAGCTAGAACAACAATATTGAGACATCAATAGCCTTAAAATTAATTTAGTGAAAAGTACTATCATATAAGTAGAGCAATGGATTCTCAAAAAAGAAAAAAATGCAACCAGCAACACAGATATTATATGCAAAATGAGAGCGGCCGTCATGTTTGATTTTATAATCTTTTCAATGAAATTAGCATGTCATTAACATACATACATAGAGAATAGCTGAACAAAGCAAATGTACATTCATAATTTCTGTTCTGCTTTACCTGTGACAGTAAACCAACAACCAGACAAATCCATGAGCTAGAAAATGGTTCCGCATAAATCAGAACCTGCATCAAAGTAAATACATTTCAAAAAAGCTACGTGTGATCCATACTAAATATTAACTAAAAATGTATTCATACTAGCTCTCAATTGTATCGAATAATACAAACAAAAGCAACACGCGGAACCACAACACGCTATCTTTAGTAACGTGAAATTGTAAAGATTATTATACCCATCTAATAAGAGGAAAAAAAGTTGAAATTCCTCCACAACTTAAAAATTGGTGTGCCATGGATTAGTTTCAATCTTATTAATGAAATAACCTTATATCAAGTTGTTATTGAATGGAGACAAGATAGCTCAAAGAATTCAAAGATTTTCACATATAAATTTAACTTCTGGTGCAGTACAATCAGAATCATAAAACAAGCTGACAACATTATATATGGGTTCATTAAATTACCGTTGATTTGAAATTTTCAACAAGAAGCACTTTAAACAATTAAGATCCATTGCAAAAGCTACTAATTGCGATTCCATCTTCTTCAGCAGACAAACACGAAACACATGGTGGTACAAATGACGTGTACATAATAAAAAACTTAATTCAGACAAAAAATATACCTGAAGGATTTCCTTGCATAAGTCCATTGTGAGAAATTGCAGGTTATAAAATCTTTCCTGAGAAAGAGATTTAAGTACCGATAAAGCAATTTCACCTGATATCAAATCAGGTGACTCTAAAACTGACTTGTCATCATTCTTTGCATAGATACATAGTGCTTTTTCTTGTGTAGCCAGAAGTAGCTTTTTCCTATGAAATAAAATGAACAATGAAAGTCCCCATATAAAGTCAAAATTTCTGGGCTCCAGTTTGACCATGCTCTGTCCCGATATAAAAGATTTTTGAAAATCTATCTTGGCTATTTCCAATCTCACTGGGACTGCATCTAAGGAAATTGCTTCCAATATCAAAAGCCATGTTTCATCTAGACAAGCTCGCACTTTGGAAGAAACTAATGGTGATTGAATACCATCCAGGAAAGGTTTGAACTATACAAATGCGGAGATATATACAAAAAACACAAGCAGTAAGAAAAAGTAGTTATAAGAAACTTCGGAGTAAAGTGTTCATTTAAAGATGGCTTCGAGTGCAGATAGTCTTACACTAGTGTTATAATTCAAACCAAAGTTAATAAAAACATAATCCTTGAGCATGCTAATCCAGTATTGGCCCAAAATGGTTGAGCTGCTTGAAAGCAAAGATGCAAGCTGGAGGTACTCATCTGGAATATTTTTTTCCTTTCTAAAAAATTGAAACACAAAATTTTTGATGGAGGCATGCGCAGCCAGTAATCTTACTTTAACCTATCATAAGAGGAAAACAAAATGCTTTATATATACCCCTTTCAGGTTTCTAGTGACTATAATGTATAATATGAGGGATATATATATATATATATATATATATATATATATGCATATATAAAGAGAGAGAGAGAGAGAGAGAGAGAGAGAGAGAGAGAGAGAGAGAGAGAGAGAGGAAGAGACCTTGCATTCAACCCATTCAGCAAATGATGGGTAGCACAAGTCTTTAATTTCATCAAGTGGCCTGGAAATCAATGAGAACATTCTACTAACAGAAACACGGTCCCCACTGAGAATGGTACTAGTCAAAAGCTGTGATTATAAGAGAAGAATTAGTGTTTTTAATTAGCTGAAGATGTTAAAAAAGATTGAAGATGAAAAATATTCAACATGGACCTTTGTAGCCAATTGCAGACCAGCCTCCAAGAGCAAAGGACTGGAAGAAGTGCTTATCGCTGATCGCACAGCTGATAAAAATTGAGCCTAAAGTCAAAAAATTTACTGACTCTGTTACTAAATAGGAAAATTTGAAATGAGCATGAAAAAAAGATGCAATGCCGGACAATAATTTTAAAAAAAGTAGTACTGAAAACAAACCTGATACTGTTCCAAAATAAGGTGCCCAGGTAGCTCAGGATCTAGAGTTTTTCCAAACTGGATAGATAAATCAATATATTAACAACAAATTAAAAATTGCAACCAGATCACTATAAAAGAAATAGGAAATTGCAGCAATCGAACCACAAAAAATATAAGAAATTTGGGATGCATAGGGAAATATTTCAAGCTGAAAAAAGAAAGTTTTTTAAACAGATAATCTAACATTGAAATCTTATTAAAATTAAATAACCTAGCCATTCAAGAATATCACTTTTCAATACCCAACCATTGTTGTATTTCACTGCCTATAGCAAGAAAAGCTTTCTATAAGCAAACACAGTCGAAATTCCTCCTTCCTACCTCCCTGTGTGTCTGCTGCGAGTGAAAAATATTACAAACTCTACATTCATCCAAGGATGACGACAGCTACAGAAATCTGTACTTGATTTAATTTAGCGGAACCATTGTTGTTGCTGTGGTTAATCAATATATATGCAAAGGCTGTCATGGACTGCTGGATGGCGGTTTATCATTTAGCGGGTGGGTTTTCTTGGTAAAGCAGCAAGGAAAAGCTGCTCTCCTGCAGGTTAAGGGCTAGATGGTGTGAATAAAACCCACGGATGCCAGTGGAAGCCGATTGGGGTGGTATGAATGAAACTAAGTTCAACTGACTTGAGAAACACTTGAGCTTAGGTCAGCTCAACAAAATGGCTCATGAGCTCAATACAAAGGACTAATGAGCCCTAACCAGTCTTTTTAGCTTGTAAAACTACTTGTCTAAAATTAACAAAATGAAACAAACTAAAAATAAATATGAACAGGCCAGTGAGCCAGTTTTGAGCTGTACTTTTATCAGTAACATAAAAACCTTCTTTAATATTAATAATACAACAACAATAAACAGTAAATTTCTTTCAAAATATCAATAATACAATAGCCCAAAACAAAATAGACAAACATTAAGGCATTATCAACATCTTAATAAAATCAAAAGGTGGCGAACCAAACAGTCCCAAAAGACAATCAACATAGAAGCAATGCTGTGCAAAAATGTTGATAAAATTGACATGCCCAGTAACAAAGACTAAAATGAGATCCTTCAATAACATTTGGGCACGCAACACAATTTATCTGGCTGTTGAAGTCATTTCTCATATAGATGCCATGCATTACAAATTTACAGTCATCTACCTTTTCGATAACTGTACTTAATAGCTCCACACCTATATACTGCATCCCCACAAACTGGCCAGTACTAATCTGAAAATAAATAAGCACACTATATAATCAAAATGATTTCCAGAATGCCTGAAAGGATTACCATAAAAAGCCTTGCGATAGACTATAAACCTGATAGGAAATGAAGATGACTTCTTGAAGGCGCAGTACTAGCCAATCAAAAGAGCTTCTCCCTATGTCACGTTGATTCCTTGCCAAAGATAGATCAAAATGAACAGGATTTGTTCCAACTGCTTTTGGCAGCTGGCTTAAACACCTATTCAACAAGCCATAAAAGGAAGGTGTCTTGTCAACAATATAAGTGTCCTAGTGATTCGAAAAAGTTTAAAGAAGCAGAAAAAAATAACAAACTGAAAGGTTGCCTAATCACATTATTCAGTTAAATACCCGCGGCATAATTAATACATATTGATTAAAAACTATTCGCAAGCCACAGGGCCGATGCAATTACAAAAAACCTAAATGCAAAACACCGATTAGTTAAAAAAGCTAAAGATTTGAACAAACCATACTCTGCTGCAAAAAGCCGTGTTCGATATCTCAGAGGTTTAAATCTTTTAATAGTAGAATCCAAACCCTGAAAAGACTTTCCAAATGAACTTGCAATCATGTTTTCATCATCTTCTCCAATATACAACGTTGCTTCACCTTCAGTTGCATAAATTATGCGTTCATTTTCAAAACCATCACCATTCTCAACAGTATTCTGTGTTGATACTGAAAGAACCTGTATAATGGAGTTGCGCAAGCCAAAATCAGCGTTTGAAAATTTCAACTGATATATAACCAATGTAAATCTCTAACAGGTTAGTTGGCAATAAAAATATATGGTGAAGCATATGGCATGTAGCAGATCCACACCAATACAAAATAATACTTTCATGATGAGCTAACAAAAGTTAGCTACATTCACATTCAATTTCTCTACAAGAACAAAACTAGTAAGGCTTGCAACAAAATTTTGATTTTTTTTCGTGAGCACTATAAAAAAATTAATGAGGTGATTAATAGTGACACAACTCATTAAACTGGGATAATTTATTTACATTTAATAGCAAATACATAGTACACATGAAGCATGACAAAACAGATCATAAATATGAATTATTACATGAGAAAAGTGTTTTTAAGTTTGCTGGAACCACTTCTATGTGAATTTTCCTCACATGCTGGTAGATTGCAGAACCAAAAGTAGTTCAAAGAAAGAGTTTCCACAGCAAAAGTTAATAAAAACTAGGCTTATGAAAGAGAATGTTGATCCAATTAGCAAAATAAGGAGTACAGCTTTGGGAAAATAAATTTACCAAAGTAATCCTCCATCTACTTCAAATTGGCCAATTTAGCTCCAAACTATTAAAAATAACCAATTTAGTCCCCAACTAGTTTAATAGAGCTCAATTTAGTCTCTTAACTTTTCAATTTGATCTTGAATAGATCCTACATTGGGACTAAATTGTAATCAAATTAAAAAATTAGAGAACTAAATCAAATAAAATTTTTTTGGAACTAATTTGGTTTAATTGAAATTATCAAAGAGCTATTTTATCAAATAACCTATTTTGGGAAGCATAAAAATGAAAAAAACACAATATACAAGTAAGCAATTAGAGACAAGGAAAAATCAAGTATTTCCATCAAAGCGCATGCACATTAATAAGAATACATTATATATTCTTTAATTTGGCTACTAATTAAATTTAAGCTCTTTCAACAACAAACTACAGTTAACAAAATTTCATTAAAATGGTAAGGTTTAGTAAACAAAAAAGCCCTTCAATAAACTTCAACAATGTTTAAAGTTTTCACAAACTTCTCTCACAATTTCAAGATGTACTGGAATTTAGCATTGCTTACAAAGCTGCAAAATCTTAATGAGAAACTGTGCCTAATTTCATTCCAGTTTTCAATATAAGCAGTACCAGACCAGAAATGAAAGCACCAAATTTAAGAGTGAATTTCACTTTCAATATAAATTAGCCCAAGTATTTAGCAAAAAACATATTAATCAAAATTGAGAATATAAAATGAAACAAAAGACAATCAAATGCAATAGAAAATAAAACACTTTTGTGACAGAGGTTACCATTTTACGTAGTATTGACAGCCAACGGGAAGGGCAAGATGGGCATGATGCATAAAGCAGTTGAGTAATTGTTGCACCTACTAGATTATAAATCCTGCAAGACAAAAAAATTGCACACAAAAACTAATGATCATATCACTAAAGCCAATTTAGATAAACTTTTAAAATCAGACTATATTTCAAGCATCAATCTCCCCCGTAGTTCCTCCTTATGGATGAACTGATGTAGTAATGGGAAAGAAAAAATAAGAAAAAGTTACATGAGCAAATAAAATCTCAAATGTCTATTCCTGTATAATATTTTAAATTAATAACTAATGCTATTAAAAAAAAAAAATAGTACAAGAAGAAGAGATCTCCAAACAAGATCAAGGACAATACAAAAGGAATCACACGCTTTGCCATGGCCCAATCTAGACCTAATTTATAAACTTGATACAGCTCTAGAACCCTTTTCCTAGTTTTAAAAAATCTTGACACGTCATTTACGCATTTCTTTCCCTTTAGAATGTATGGAGTAGTCATCTCATCTTTTTTCCAATTTTACCAGCGCCCAAAAACATGAATTATAGTTAGATCAATACTCAAACTCATCCCTAAGAAAGAAGTTGGATATGGAATATCATTCAAGTAGATATCATACTGCAAAGAGGGGGAAGGATGGCTTTAAATTAAAAGTTTTCCACAACAATTACCACATTCACACTCAATCACTGAATCATAATAGCTTGACAATCATGCACCATATTGACATAATGCGTCAAATTCTTCACCAATACCTTGAAAAAAATCAGGGAACTCTACCACCGCCACATGAGATGAGGGAATATACACCAGTAGTGGAGATCAATCAACGCAGTGCTATCAAATTAAGTCCCCATTACGGAATAGGATAGGGAGTGTTATGAGGCCTTGGTTACAAGTGGAGCATGACAAAAGAAGTGGAACAATGATCCACCACTTTGCAACTCATGTAATACGAGCGAAAACTCTCAAAAGTAACTAATTGCCAAAAACCAAAATTGCCTGTACAAAAATCCATATATATATATATACTTTTTTGTTTCAATAAATATATAGGCATTCATGACTTAAAGAGCATAAAAATAATAAAAATAAATATGCTTCATAAATACTGTTATATCTAATAATCCCAACTCAATCTTCTTTGAGAACTCACAAACAATGTCCATCTTCCTGATGAGACTTGTTTTAAGCTGTTCATATTCCCCAATAATCATCGACCATCTTCATCCTTATTGAGATATCATCCTCCCTTTTTTCTCTTTCACTCACCAATCCCTGTTTCCTGAGAAAACTTAATCGCATCCCTTTGCTAATATCAACTCTCTCCAAATTCCTCCGCTTCCAATCATACCCTTCGTGCTGCCTCCCCCCAACTAAATCCATTTTCTTTTAGGTTTTGGCCTTATTTGAAAAAATTGCAGCTATCTTAAAAAGCTGGTGTAAAGCTATTTTATAAGTTATTGTGAAGATTTGACGAAGGAAGCTGCTACTGTTGCTAATGAATGCCTTGTTAGCATACTACAGAGCAGGATGTTAACAAAGGACAGAGATGACCGACAGATAGGCAGCGAGCAAGTAATACAATTGTTGAGTTGTCGAGTACTAGTGGTGAAGGCCAGGGACAACAATTATTTTCAAATGTTAAACTGAAAAAAACAACAAGGCTGCAATATAGAAACTGCTTCCTTAAAACTTGTTTTCAAAGAGTCTATTTCTTAAAGAAGGAAACAAAAAAAACTCCCTAAATCTCAAAATCTAGACAGAGAGCTTTGTTTAAAGCACAACAGCCAGAAAATTTCCCCAAACACAACCTCAAACAAAATTGTATTTATCACCTTACTTCCCCCCAACACAACAATTAGGCCAATATATCTAATCTCCTTCTAGCTAACTTCCCCTTCCATCCTCCTATCTGTATCTACAACTAAACACAACCTCTTCTTTAGGCATCACTTGCACAATATAATCCCATCATTAAACACACCAACCTACTCACTCCACCATATAATAACCCACTACATGCACCTGCACTCCAAGTCACGACCATCAAGATCTCACATAAGCTTTCCCATTTACAATTAATCTAGAACATCCCTAAAAGCCTTAAACCTTCAACCCTCTAGCCAATCATCCGTAATCTAAACACTACTTTCTCATCCTCGGGAAAACCCACCCCACCATCACCATCAATATCAGAATAAAGCAAAGATAATTTTATTAGATGATGGTAATGATAAATGGGGTTTTCCAAGAGATAAAAAGCATACAAATCTTTCATTGGTTGATAAGTCCCCACCCCCAACTTCATTTATTGCTTGAAATCTTTATTACAGCCTTGAGTTTCAATTTAAGTGTAATTCTAGTTGTTCACCAATTTCTTCATCTTCTAAGCTCAATTCAATCTCTCAAATATTTCATTTGCATATCTCTCAACTCTTTACTAAGCCACCAAACTATAAAAAGCTATCAATTATAAATATGTTATAGCTTCTCTTTTTAATTTATAATGCAAGGAGATAATAGGTAACATATTTGGCTTCATAATTATATCATTAATTGCTTCACGGTTTGGAGGAATTGTTATTTCAATAAGCATTGTCATTTGGAAGAATCATTTTCCCCTCTTATGTTTAGCATATCTTAAAAACAATTAATTGGTATTCCCAAACACAATAAGCAATTAGAATTTCATGTTTCTAAATAAGCACTCATACTTGATGGATAGCTATCAAGAAATAAAAGGTGTAATCTTTATTTGCTTTGGAATTCTCTTGATTTAAAAACAAAATCATATATTTGAATTTATAAAATTTTGTTTGACTTTTAGTTGCCTCCTCCCGTATTTTACTACATAATTTGCAACATCTTTTATTCAATAAGGAAAAGGGTGAATGAAATATTTTTATAAATAATCAAGCTGAAGTAGGTAGTGTAATAATGTTTTACAAAAAATTGGCAAAATCAGATGTGTTTGAAAATCTAAAAAAAAATAGTATTCGCTCAATATAATTGACGATAAAATCATTGTATAATATCACTAGAAATGTTTAGAGGCAAAGAGAGAATTGATTATCCTTAAAATTTCAAGGAAAATTCAGTAGCATTTTGCGCCTCCATCCTTTTCCTGTCATTGTTACTATGAACTCAAGCTGTTTCTGATAACAAAAAATCATATTCCATAGATCAATCAAATAAATAAAAAATATAGTAAGCTTTAACATAGCTATTTTCTAAGATTTACCAAATCAATAAAATAAATAAACTATTAACATACTCTAAATCAGTTTCCACATCAAGCATATGAAACAAGTATTCTTCACTCTTCTCACCAATCATTTCCTGCTTAAATTTAATCATATAAAAATAGTAAGAAACATAAACATTTTGCATGTTATCAAATAAAAATCAAACAAAAAGTAGAAAATATAATCCCTTGATGGAACAAAAGGCTACATATATCATTCTTCTACATCATTTAATCTTATTATGGAGCAACATCAGTAGAAATACTAATGTTATATTCATGCACTACTCATTAGATAGCTTTGCATTATTTAGAGCACAGTGTTTCAGCCCCAGCGACAATGTTTTGTAAGTACTACTGGATAGATTTTGAGGGGAAATATATGTCGTATCTCATTGATATGTGCCAAAGAGAAAGCAAACTTCATTCGTTATTTTTGATACTTTCCATCCGAGGATCTCTTGGATCTAAACCACAGGATAAGGGAATTGGCAATGTAAGGTTAAGCTGATAAACCAAATTTGATGAGATTAAGTACTTCTGCAGCCCAAGTCAAACATGGTCTCACTACCTCCATATTGGTTTGTATCTGAATAGTGAACAACTTTTCTCAATTTCTGAAAATCATTGCTCTTTGACAAATTTTGAAAAAATTATCAAAATAGTCCCTTGACTCTTGCAAAGTATTCAATTTAGTCCTTAACCCTTGTTTATTTAAGTGTCCTTTTTGGTTGGAAACTACCTCCATATGCAGTTAATTTGGATGGAACTGTCAAGTTTGAGGAGTAAATTTGTCATTTTAAAATTTAACAAAGAAGATTTCATATATAATAAATTAATTTTGATTATTTTAATACTCATATAGTAAATATGTTATTGATGTACTTTTAACAAGGAAACTCTGATTATCAAATCATCTCCTGTGCACAATGCAAAGAGTCAATTAAGTTAATTATGAATCATGAATCACGGGGACAACGCTCAACAAATCACAAAAAAATAAAAATCACAACTTAGATGAACCGCGGCCTACTCTGATGAAATTGCGGAGATGAGTAGAGCCGGGATGGCAATGGGTGATGAGATTAAACCGAATTGTGCGTTCGGCACAATAATTGAGACTAAATCATGACTTTGGCTCGACGACGATGACGAAATTGTGGAGATGAGTAGAGCAGAGACGACAATGGGTGATGCGACAAAATCATGAGTTCGGTGCAATGATGGAGACGAAATCACAAGTTCTACGCTACGACGAATACAAAATCATAAGTTCAACCTCGTGGCTCGCATGTTTACAAAATTTAGACACTTATTTCTTAAAAATATTTATTGCATTATGGGCAATAGCTTTAGTACAAATCGTATATTTTAATTTGTACAATAAAGTAGTTATCATATGTGTATCATAATTATCAAATTAATTTACCATATGTGGAATTTTAATTACTAAATACTAAAAGTACAAATTTACCTTCTATATTTAACAATTTCCATATGAACTAATGGCCTATGACTCAAAAAAAGCACTTAAATAAAAATTAAAGGACAAAAAAAAATCATTTGCAAGAATTAAGGACTAAGTTATTCATTGAACAAGAGTCAATGGACTCTTTTGATAATTTTTTCGACAAACTTTTGTTCCTCAAATCTACTATAATAAAACTTATTTTAATGTGTTCAACCAATTGAAGATGGTTAATCCCTTTTACTATTGTAGCCACTTCTTTCCCTTGGTGTTTCTCTTTAACTTCATTGAAATAGCTCAAAGTGAAGTTTCCAGCACTCACATGGCATACAATTTAATAAAGTTGCAAAAAAGTTCCTTCCACCTTATTGAGATTGGTTTTCCTTCTTCCAAGTCACATGGTTTATATTATTTCTTCTTCTTAGCAGTTTGATTGTCAAATTCTCTCACATCCACAGTTTCTTAATGGTATACATTTTATTCTTCTCGTGATGAGCGTATATGAACTTGCATGCCTATTACATGTAAAAAAAAGGAAAACTGGCATGGGAAGCTAAAATTTAGATTTGATGTGTACATCATAAGAATCGAGACCACTAAGTGGGACTACATCTCCAAAGATTGTCATTAGAACTCAATGATGTGATATTAAATAGACTGATCCTTCTTCTAGCACAAGCAAAGCTATTTCTTTCATCGCTCATGGTATCCTATTAGATAGAACTCTCAAAATAGCATCCAATTGATGTTGTCATGTTCAGTAATGATTCACATTCCATCATATCAAAATGTGTTTAGAAATAGTAAATTTGTAGATTGTCATTTTTCCAAGAGATGTAAAGTCATGGAAATCAAAACACATCTTCATTTAATCTATTCATGAATAAACCTTCTTGGCTCAATAGATTTCAATAGAAGGTGGTACTTGATATTTGACTAAACTCTAAATAAGTATATCCTCATTTTGACACTTTTTTTCCTCTGAAAAATCTTCTCATTCAACACTCACGATGATGAACTTATTTAACATCAATGTGCGATGGCTTACTTCTTACCAATTGATATTTCATGACTTCCAACATACTCACAAATTGTTTCATTAGAAATGGAATTTAACCAACAAGATACTTTGCACTTCCTTGTAATGATTACATTGTGACTTTTTCTCATTGTTTATCATCTTAGAGTGATTATAGCATCAAGCACTTCTTCAAGTAGCTTTTATTCATCTCTATTTGGCATATGCCAAGAACTTTATATATAACTAAACTTAATGGCTCAAAAACAACAAAGTACTCGAGCAAGTCAGCCTATTAAGTCATACTTAAGTTCCAGAATGAGCAACCAATGCTAATCTAGCTCCATGTTTATGATTCTCAATGATATACTCAATTCATTTTCCTGTATGGCCTCTTTCTTAAGCATCAACAAGCTTTTCTTGTTCTCTACAAACGAATAACGTCTCAGTGGTTCACAATATAGCTTATCGCCAACCCAATTACTTGCTCTCATCAGTGATTTCAAAGCACACAATGCAAAGCATTGTATCATCATTTTTCCATTTAGTGTGCAAAGTGCAAAGTAAAATATACTTTAGGGGCTGTTTAGCATAAGAAAATTTGAGTGATTAAAGTAACTTGAATATAGTGTAATGCTTAACAGTTTATGAAACTTATATTTTCTGTTTGAAATTAATTAATCTGCAGAGTATAATATTTCAAATAATTTAGAGGGTAATATTACCCCCAATTTTTTTTATTTTCTAAGGAAATTAAGGGTGTAGGAACCTCATTCCAAAGGAATTGCGAACAAAGCCATAAAATTATCAGAATTGATTATTAGGAATCGAACGAACGAACAAGGAGAATGAGGGTTGTCTTTGTTTGAACGATCGGCCGAACGAATTGATTGAACGAATGAACGAATGAACGAATGAACAAATTCACCGCTTGCGGTTAGCAAAACGAGGGTTGTCTTTGCCGCTGGAGACGATCGAATGAACGAGGGATGTCTTCATCTGAACAATTGAACGAACAAATTCGCGGCTTCAGACAAACGGACAAGGGTCGCCTTCATCTAAATGATTGAAAAAATAACAACCTCAACAATTTTCCCTTTTACCCTTTATTTATTTTTCTATTTTACTTATTACTACCGGGTCTATAAAAGACTTGATATTCTCCATTTATCAACACATGGAAACCATTTCCTCCTCTTGGTCACATTCTGCAGCTGCTTGCGGTTCTGAACATTATGAATGGTTTCTACGACGATGCTAGCATCACCTTCGGATTCATTGAGTTTGTTCGATTTCTGTGACGACGTGTTCATCGTTGCGTGCTCTCATCCTGTGCGTTCCTACGTTTCTGCAAGGAGACAGTTTCATTCGTCTTCGCTCCATTGCTCTGCGTGCTCCGTATAAAGTTAAAATTCTGCCAATTTGGCCAAATTTCTTTTACACGCTGGCTTTTATACTTGGGTAAAATTTTTAACTCAAAATTTTACTATAACCACTAGTGCTAAAAATCTGAAATTTAAAATTTCAGGTTAAATTTCACTTTTACACATTTTATTCCATGCCAAATATGCCATTAGTGAAAGAAAAGCACATTCAATAATAATGATTCTTACTGGTCCATAGTCTAATATTACTCTAATAATCTTATTAAATAAATCCACTTAAGAATATTTCTTGAGAATTTTATGTAGATAGCACTTTAAACTTAGAAATTTGCAATTATAACACATTTGTTGAGATCAGAAGACTTCATCTTTAAATACGAGAGCATTGGTTTCTCAGCACAATGCACAACACAATCATCCATTTTTTCTTACTGGGAGCCTATGAATCAGTCTTCTCCTTCTACTAATTTCTACTTCTCTAAAAATAAGTTTTAATATAATAATTATCGAAGGCTACTCTGGACTGCACAACTTAAAGAGTACGAAAAAATTGAGTATAATGTTGAATATTTTAATCCACTCAATCACAATAGAGAATTGTCCTTGGCTTTATGTGCATGAGCATTGCTATGGCACTTTGCAAAATAGCAGCTTATCCCAATACGATTCACAAGTTCATTGCTATGCTTCAAAAGATAAGTAAAGAACCTTTAAAAGCACACTCTCAACAACATTGATTGATAATATATCAACACAACAACCCAATTATTGTTTCTAATAGTTCTTTGCCATGATGGCTTCCTTGGTTGTGACACCATTATCGAACTTGTCCTCTAATCAATAAGTTATTTTAAGCACTATTATGAGTTATTTATCAAAATCATACACCGACTATTGCAAAATACTCAAAACAGCCGTTAACTCTTGTAAATGTTTGTTTTGGTACATGAAGTCTTGCTAAATAATTTTTTTGGCCAAAATCGTTAACTTTCTATTACCCCATTTAATCAGTACCCCAATTTTGTCTAGTATTTTCAGCCACTATTTTTCAAATTTTTAAATATTCCTATTTTCGCGGCTTTTATTTCCTCTTACAATACATTTTCCCTTTATCATTCTAGTTCAGTGCGTTTAGGTTTCGCATGCGCTGAGCGCAAAGCCTCTCTGTCTGTCCTACCTATTCAATGTCGACGCCTCTCCGTCTCTCCTGCCTCGTTGACTCCTCTCTGTCCCTGTTGAAGAAGTCTCGATGTCGACTCCTCTCCGTCTCCATCTCTTGAAAAAGTCTCGACGCCTCTCTTCTTGTCTCTCATTTGGTCCAGCTTCTTTGCGGCTCCGCTTGGACGTCTTGGTGAATCCGACTTCTTAGCTCTGTTGTTCATCTTTGCTCTCCGTCTCCATTTTAAGATGTCGCCGCTGATAATGAGATCATTTGGCTTAGAAATTGTGCTGACATTACTTTTAGTTCCATTAATCTATTGAAATTGTGCTGATAACAATTATAAAAAAAAAGATATTGTCATGTTATTGATTTTTCAAAGAAACTATATTAATTAATGAATTTGTGCCAATTAATGAAATTTTTAAGAGTACATATTGAGTTTTTGTAAGTATCAAATGAAGATAAAATTAAGCATTTTTTATCTATATTATGCTAATATAATGTATTAATATTTTTTTATTAATATTATTATTCCATGAAAAATAATAATAATATAAGTACTAATTGAAGATAATAAAAAAGTAAATGATTTATCACAATGAATCTGTATTATTGTTTTTTAAGGCCTAGAAATTAAACTTGCAAGAAAATTAAACCTGCAAACATTAAAATTTTAGTAAAACTTGTAAATTAAGTCTGAAAATTTTTTATTTAGAATTAAAGTCGAAAATTTTAGTTATTTACACAAGTTTTTTTTAATAACTAAAAAATTAAACTTGCAAAAAAATTTAGCCCGCAAATACGCATAATTTTTTTCCCCATCAAATTTCAATTATTTATACACATAAATGAAAAGATAAATCCAAAATTTTTTAATTCAGCGCTTGCCCCTGCATTTAACAGTTTGATAATGAGAATTAAGAGTGAATGTACCAAAAAATTATTTAGCAAGACTCCATACCAAAACAAACATTTACAAGAGTTAACGACCATTTTGAAAACTATACAAGAGTCAATATATGATTTTGATAAATAACTCACACTATTACAAACTAAAGCCGTAGACCGACTGATTAGTACCCGAGCAATCTTCTTGTTCAATTTTGAGTTACTGACTTCTCAATGATGCCTTTAATTAGCTTGCTTGACCTTTTGTTTAGTGTTTTGACAACCTATATATAACCTTTTCGACAACCCAAAGACTTCTCCTAGCAAGTTGTAATAATATCTATTAGAGTAAAGGGGCACCCCTTGTTTCTTACCAAGATGACAAACTTGGATACTTATCTTCATTTGCCAAATTACTTTCTTAAGTGCCATATATATCATATTGAGCTAATCTCCAAATGAATACGCACATTTTAGCAATATTATATACTCTAGTCATGGACATAACAACTAGTGCAAGAGATTCCTTCTACTCATGGTATGAGCTTTTGGCTTCTCATTGATAATTTCCACTCATTGGCTTGTTTGACATCTTATTTATGTATCAACAACTTTTCGCCTTCTCGACAAGCTGACAATTTCTCACCAATTGCCAAGATAACTTCTCAGTGATCATGTGTAACTCCTTGTTTCTTGTCAATAATATTCTGCAACTAGACAGATTTCTTATCATCACTTGCAGTTCATTGGGTGTAGGTGATATTAAACTAATCCCCTAATCAATAAACATATTTTAAGCAATTAAAAGCCTCCAAGATCTGTACAAATAGATGTTTTGAGAAGATGCAAAGGTAGACTAGTTTAGAACTATGAAGATGAAAGCCCTAAAGGACAAAGTTCAAAATAAACTGAACTTTGCAAATCCTTAACAAACAAGTTTATAATTTGATAACACAACCATAAAGCACTGTGTACTTGCCACGCTTAATAACACAAATAATATGGATAATGGGTTCAGCACTACTTATAAGATTCGTGAATCACCAATTGACGTCATAGTGATCCACAAACGGCTCTCCCAATTGTTGAGATCATCCCAATAAACATTAACCATAACGCCCTCACTAATATGAGCATTTGGAAATACTGATGAAACCTTACATAGACACTAAGAAACAACAGACTGGCGACCTACTACTTGATAAATTACCCATTCTAGTTAGAGAAGCTGATGATGGTAATAATACATTATCTCCACCGACATAGTTTCTCTTACCGCCATTGTAGAATTTGAGTTTATTTTGCCCCTGCTTATTAAATATATGAATAAAATATTATGCCCTTGGATTGACTGAAAACAATTTCAAATTTAGTGAACAGGCTCATTAAAAGTAATGTGGTTCAAAAACAAGATCAGAGTTATGTACAAATCTTCTTCAAGGCCTGCCTCCACCATTTTGTCATTAACATTAAAAATAATTCCAAGGAAAAGAATAGTTCTAAATCTCGAAGGAAATGATGCAACACAATATTGAGCGTTTCAATAAAAATGTGTTACTTTGTTGTTTTTAAGAGCTTTGCTTTGTGTTTATATAATATTGTATTTTATTTAGGGCAAAGTTTTATTTAGTTTCTCTCTTCCACCTTTATCAAGCCAAAGAGGCTATAAATAGAGGGCTCATGTTGTATCTTGAGAGAAGTTGATGTTTAGTGAATTTTGAGTGTTCCACATTTCATTAGGAGTCACAATCCCATGCTAGACCTGTGTTATTTTCCCAAACTTTGGTGATTTAGTTGTTCACTCCTAACAGTGAATGTAGTCTGATAGTTATACCAATGGTTGCAAGAAAAAACTTATGAGTTCGAGGGGAAAGTTAGAAATATTAAGCAAAGGTGTGTATTTTTATAGGAAATATATGATAGGCAATCATATAATAAAATATATGACATACAACGTTTCCTATAAAACATAAAAATAAGTGGTTTTATGTGCACAAACACTATGAGGGCCCGATGCCAGTTCGGTAGAAACCGTTCTGACATTGGGTAACTGCTCACCGCAGGATCATATCAAGCAATTTGAGAGAAAAGAATGCGCATATAAAAGTAAATTATATTTTTCATTTATCAAAAGTTCTTATTACAAGTTCCATCATCGTACAAAACAAAAAAAGAAAAAAACAAAATAAGCATTTCAGCGCCGTTGTTGATCTTTTAAAAGCTAAGGTTCTTGTTTAACCTCTTCTAGGAGCACCTGACCTGGTATTGTACAGAAAACAATACCGGGATTTGAATTCTCATTAATTAGAGAATACTCTAAGTACAGCAGTATACAACAACAAATTAATTTACGAAAACGCGTTTAGCAGAAATAAAAATGCAGGATAGGTAAGGCAACTGAGTAAAATAAGCGAGTAACTTCCTGCAACAAATATTTATCACAAAATAACGGTTACTGATGTCATTTTCCAGTAACCAACCCCGAATGTTACTGATGTCATTTTTTCAGTAACAACCCCGAATGTTATTGATGTCATTTTCCAATAACAACCCCGAATGATACCGATGTCATTTTCCGGTAACAACCCCGAATGATACCGATGTCATTTTCCGGTAACAACCCCGAATGATATTACGTTGGTTCCGGACAACCAACCAAGCTTCAAAACGAAATTCGGCTCAAAGCAAATATGCGAAGCAAAACAGTAATAGAAAAATTGCAATATGTAATGCAAGTCATATACTGGGTACCTTTAGTCTTTTAGTTCAGAAGTTCAACAGCTCGTATGAGTGACAGTTCGCCCAATCTGCATTTTAAGTTCCCGATATTTTTAAGTTAGTTTTTTTTTTATTCTTTTATTCTGTTTGTCTTCTTCTGCTTTTGAAGTTCAATTAAATTAAGCTACTGTTAGAGCAGTTGTTAAGGTGTCTTTATGATTATCATACTAATGTATGACGAAAAAGTCAGAATAATCGACGGAATTGACAAATAGAAATTAGTAGTCATTTATAACACATTGAATCGTTCTCATTATTAATTAATGAGGATAATTCTATTGTGTATGACTAGCTATAAATTTGATAGTGAGAATAATTAGATTAAGAGAAAGCGAATGAGTTCTTTCAAATTTCTTTCCCTTACCTTAGATTTAGGATTGCCGGCACACGAAATGAAGCTGGAACGGGTTGGCCGAAGGGTTTCTGGAGCCGCTGTGGGGGCTGCCGGAAGGTGCTGCCGGGGACTGCCAGGTTGCTGGAAGCTGCGGAAAGTGGCTGTCGGGGGCTGCCAGGCTGCTGGAAGGAGGCTGGAAGGGCTGTCGGGGCTGCCGGGCTGCCGGAAGGAGGCTAGAAGGGGCTGCCGGGCTGCTGGAAGGTGGCTGGAAGGGCTGTCGGGGGCTGCCGGGCTGCTGGAAGGAGGCTGTTGGGGCTGCCGGGCTGCTGGAAGGAGGAGGGTTAGCTGATTTGAGGAGGGGAGAGGGGAAGAGGCTGCTGGAATGAGTGGGGAGAAGAGGGGAGGGGATGGGGGCTTTATAGGCGCACGCAGTGGCGCCAAACCTGCGCCAAAACGGCGCCCGGTCGGTGCCTGGCACGCGCCAGAAAGCCTCTGGCGCGGAAGCTTCTCCCACAAGAAGGCGGGAGTAGTCGGCCCTATGGGCCGACAGTTTGCGCCAAAAACGGCGCAGGCAGGCGCCGAATGTGCGCCAGGCTTCCGCCTGGGGCGGAAGCTTCTCCCGCCTGGCGCGGGAGAAATGATCGCACCGTGCGATCAAAAAATAGGGGGGGGGGGCGTATGAAGAAAACAGAGGAAGAAAGAAAAAAAATAAATAAATAAAAACTTAAATTTAAAATCTACTCAAATTTCTGTTGTTCGCCATCCGAATACAACGAAACTTGACACCGATGTGTGTTACAACACGATGAACACCCTCGCGCCAAAAATTTTCGATTCGGAGCAAAATTTTATTTTATTTTAATTTTAGGGGTTTAAACTTCGAAAATTTGCCACGATCAAATCGATGCTCAGAATTTGATGAAACTTCTCGAGCAACTTTTAAATAATATACTTAACACGCCGACACTGAAAACGATGAATTTGGACACGTATTTCAATATTTTTGATTTTTAGAAATTAGAAATTTCGAAGATAGAATGGGAGCTTTCATCTTTCGGATTTCTCCTGAATTATGGCTCTTTGATCCTTAAAGTTATTTCTATCTATTGGTAGTTTTGTTTGCCCTAAAGAGAAATTCCCCGAGATCCTGATTCCTAAGGTGGGGTTCTGCCCTATTTTGCAATACAACAGTTTTGGGTCGTTACAAACACAGACAGAGGAGAAAGGAGGATAGGCAAACAATAAATGCAAAAAGTAATAGCCTTTAAACTATTTCCAAGATGGATTGGTCATTCAAAAAGCTATAATGGATGATAAGAATTGTGAGGGAATAATGCTCCATTACTTCTAAATCACCATAGCCTAACACTAGATACTGAATCTTGAACACATACTTGAAACAGAATGATTGTGTCATTCTAAATCCTTGTAAGAAGTATCTCATCCACTTAGGTGATGATGTAGATTCTATGGGCGGAGATATCATGCATAAGGAGAGAGGGATCGACAATGTTGGTTCTAAAATCGTGGGCATGTAGAAACTCTGTGAGGGTAGAATACTATTGACAGGGTGATTGCTTGAGGTCATAGATAGCTTTATTGAGCTTGCAAACATGGTTGGGATGGCTGGAATCACAAACCCTTGTAGTTGCTTCATATAGATTGTCTCGTGGAGTTTATCATGTAGAAATGCGTTGGAGACATCTAGTTGTAAAATAGACCACTTGTAATAAGTGGCTAAGGTGAATAGAATTCAAAAAGTTGGCATTTTTGCAAATGGGTTGAATGTTTTCAAGTAATATGTGCCATAGTGTTGATTAAATCATTAGCCACCAACCTGGCTTTGTGATGTGCCACTGTGCCATCAGCATTGAGTTTTGTACTGTGATGGCCCGAGGTTCGGGTGTTCACATACCGCATGATCATATTGAGCAATTTGAGAAAGAAAAGAGGCACATAGAAAAACCAAAAATATTATTCATTAATTTCAAAAGTTCATATTATAATATCTTTCCATCGTACTCCTCGTATAAAAGTGAAAATAAAAGGATAAAAGATAAACAAAACAGCACAGTGGATCTATCAGCAGTTTGAACATTTTAAGCATTAGGGTTATTGCGTGTAATCTCCCAGAAGCACATGACCTAGTATTGTACATAAAACAATACCGGAATTGAAATTCCCAGTAATTAAAGAATACTCTAAGTACTGCAGTAAGCAATGAAGTATTACATTTTATAATAGCACGGATGTGATTTGCGTAAAAGATGCAGGAACAATAATGAGGTAAAAATGCAAAATGAAATAATTAATTTCCTGCAAAAGATATTAGCTCAAAGATGTAGGTTACTGATGTCGTTTTTCCAGTAACCCACCACGAATGTTATTACTGATATCATTTTTCCAGTAACAATCCACGATGTTATTACTGATATCATTTTTCTAGTAATTAGCCACGAATACCGTTACTGATGTCATTTTTCCAGTAACTGGCCACGAATGCTATTACTGATATCTTCTTTCCAGTAATTAGCCACGAATGCTGTTACTAATGTCATTTTTTCAGTAACTAGCCACGAATGTTGTCACGTTGGTTGGCAGGGGATGGGGGGCTGGCTGTTGGCAGGCTAAGGGGGCTGCAGCAAGAGGGTTGGCTGGCAATGGCAGGAGGGCTGGCTACAGGGTGGCCGGCTGCTGCTAGAGGGCTGGTAGGGGCTGATGGAGAGGAGGTCGGCTGGTAGGAAGGGGAGAGCTAGCTGGCTGTCTGTGAGGGAGGGAGGAGAGAGGGGCTGTTGGGCTGCTATGTGGGGAGAGGAAGTGTGGGGCTGGAGGGGGTTAAATAGGTGCAAGGGGCAAATTCCCTGCTCCATAATTGAATGCGCGCATGGCCTCTGGCGCGGTTTGGAGCAGAACCCTCCGCCAAAGGCTGAAGATTTCCTTACGGAATCAGGGGAGGGGGGTAAGGAATTTCCTAAAGGAAATTCTTAAAATTTACTTAGACTTAAATTTTTTGCATTTTCCGCCGTTTGACGTCCAAACATAACGAAACTTGACACCGATGTGTGTTATGACATAACGAACACCCTCGCGCCAATTTTTTTTATTTGGAGCAAATTTTATATTTTATTAATTTCTGAAGTTTTATACTTCGAAAATTAATTGAGAACAAACCGATGCTCCAAAATCGATGAAACTTCTCGAGCAGCCTTTAAATAATGTTCTTAACATAATGACATGAAAATTGATGAATTCAGATGAATATTTAATTTTCTCTATTTATTAAATTTAAATAATTCAGAAAAATAAAGCGGGAGTTTCCATTATCCAAATTCTCCTAAACTAGGGCACTTTGATCAATTATTTATATTTATTGGTATTCTTGTTTTCCCTTAAATCAAAATTCCCCGGAACCCGATTTCTGAGACGGGAATTTGACCTAATTTGCAGATAAAGACATTGGGTCGTTACACTGGTACTGCTGTGTCGGGAATTGGTGTTGTTGCCTGATTGAGAGTCACATTGGTTGGATCCAACATGAAGAAGAGGCAAAAATGTTATGCGCATAGTGGGTCTTGGCTGTGAATATTCTATCGCCGAGGCAGAGTTCTTTGCAATCGAGGAAAATAGGTGAAAGACGGTGAATTCTCCTTCGCAGGTGCAAATTCACCGATAGAATGCGGCGGAAATCTTCTTTGCAGTCGATGATGCTAGTGTCAATGAATTTGCGAGAGTTGACGAGAGACAGAGTTCTTCACAGTTGATGACGGTCGGCGAGAGTCGATGAATTTTCCTTTGCAGTCGATGACACAAGAGATCGACAAAGGTCGATGACGCAGACAAAAGGACGGCATGTTGCGCATTGGTTGGCAGTTTTGAAAAGTGGTTTCAGAATTGATGAGGAGTTGGGGGAGGCTCGACGATGATGATGAGCAGGAGAGGGAGGCTTGGCAATGATGATGAACAGAAGAGGGAGGCTCGGTGATGCTTGCGCCAAATGGAGCTGAAGGAGGCTCTCGCCAAATCAAAAATCGATCTAGATCAGAGCGATTTCATTGAGGAAGACTCGCTCTTATACCATGATAAGAATAAGAAAACATGAGAAAGAGAGAATTCTGCATTTTATTAATATATCCATTCGTTTACAAAAATTACATATATATAATAGAGTAGTGTTTTAACGCTCTGAAGTGTTGTTCATAAGTAACAGCTGGAGATTAATTGAACTAGTATAATTGTGCTGTAATGCTCTGATTAGAGTAATAATTGAGAATTAAATGGGTTGTTATTAAAAATAACATCTTTTAAAATGCAAATATCTATCCTAGAACTATGTGAACGAATCCTTGAAAAAAACTAATGCCAATAAATGCAATAAAATCGAAAAAACGTTGGACGATTTGCTGAGTCACAGCTTAAATGAAGCAAAATTACAAAATGTCGAATTATATTATCTCTTACCTATATTAATGAAATGCTACACTTTAGTACGATGATGTGGAGACAATATACCATGCACCGAAAACACTATGTTTCATTTTATAAATTGTAGAATGTCCATTATTTACTTTATAAAAGAAAATACATAACAGACTTTGCAAAACTGGTGCAAACAACCCAATCACCATCAAAAGTACTTATCCATCCATGAGAAATAATTAGGGTACGCACTAGTATATTATGCTGCCTAATACTTAAAAGATGCCATTTCGATCCTTTAGTTGATTCAAATTTCCATACCCTAGAAACAGAATTTACAAAGAAAGAGCAAATCTCTGAGTTAAGATACCAATCAATTGCTGTAACAATTTCTGATGAAAGTTTGCCCATCAAAATTCCAACGTTTAATAGTAAGTCATCAAAAGCAGCTTTTATTACTAAATAACATCAAAAAAATAAATGGTAGCAAAGAGAATTTTAAACAAATTTCACAGAAAATGCTTACAGGATATTTTTCAATAAGATGATTGAGTGTTGACACAGCAAGATATCTAAGACTTGGCTGTTGAAAAAAAATATAATAGCTTTCATCAAGCTAAGGGGGAAAAATGTAAAGTGCAAGACAAATGAAAGAAACTGATAATCTCCTAAATTTTAAAAACAATGTCCTATCAGGGTACCTGTCTTGAGGATAGCATTGGCAGCAAAAATTGAACGTGAATGTGAATTGAAACAGCTTGTGGTGCAAAGAGTACCAGCTGTTGTGTGAATCTTACGGACCTGAAATATGAAAAGCCTTGAGCTGCTGCCTATAAACAATCAACTGAAAAAGAAATTTCACAATTTTATATAAAACGATGTCTGTTTACAAAATCTTCTGACATCCTTTCACCTTCGAAAAAAAATTATTACATCAGGTACTTACTCAAAAAGAGCTGATATCTCTTGGCAAGAGCTTATTTCTGCAATGGCCCACTGAACAATGACAAAAGAATTGTTGATTTGCGATATAGGTGATATATCACGTTGGCAGTAACACTAAATGAAAACATGATACCTTGCAGCGTGAGAAAAAAGTGCTGCCAGGGACAAGCTCAGGACCAAGAACAGCAACAATAGCATTAACAATGCGCCCTATCTCTTGTTGAAGTTCCACAAGCCCATTTTCCTCGCACAATAGTATTTCCATAACAAGGAGGAGCGTTTCCTAGAAACCAAAAAAGAAGCAAGAAATCATTGTTAGCAAAATATGTACAAAAATCCTTGTTCTATATCAAACTCCTTAGTTACAACTAAATAACAAATAAATTAAAAAAATCGTACTATTTGCTATGTTATTTTTAGTTCAAATGGCACCAGATATGTTAGAGAAGACAAATGCAAAAACAAAACAGACGTCAATAATTCCCGATTAAAAACTCATAAAAGAAAATAACACTATTACGCGTACAAATACAATATAGCAACACCTTTTCAAATCTCAAAAGTGATCTATTGAAGAAGGTGAGATATCTTCATTGGACAAGTCCTCTAAAAGTGAGCAAAGCATTATTAACACTATAGAATTGGTATTTACTGATATGTATACATAATTATTTAATCAGCAAGGACTCTATAATAAGGAAACTCATTTGGGAAGTCAAATTCAAAAAAACATTTTGGACGTTAATTGAATAATTGACGTACACTCCAATGTTGGCGATGCCATTATATACAATGATTTTAAATAATTTAATAATTGAATAATTGAATAATTGAATAATTAACGTACACTCTGGATGTGAATAATGCCTCAACACAGGAGACTTAACATAGCAAGGAGGAGGATAGGAATGTTAATACCCCCGTGGAAGCTGATGCAACAGTCTTATCTTATCACCCTAACGCTTTAACTATAAGGAAATCAGATGAAAACATTCATAACCTAGAGGATGGTTACCGGTTGGTTACAAAGAAGAAGAAAAGCAATCTGCTCAAACCTTTAGTCTTCTAGAATTACCAGATCAACAGCTCATCTTTTACGTTCAAATTCTCAGTGATGAAGTACCTAATTTGGAATATAAAAGGGATTGCAGATCCTTCATCTATTAATAGAGTTCATAGGTTGATTTTGTTAACAAGAAATTCAGATGCATGTTAATTTGGAACCTTTTGTGGACAGCACAAACATCTCCTTTTATCAACGCTCCCTTGGATGCCAAAATGCAATCTATAATAGGTCTTCTAAGATTTGGTATTTCTATAAAGAAGGTTTTATTTGTGAAACAAATGTTGATGCTACACAGTATATCATTAAAAAAATTTAGTGCGGCTTTCTTAATGCTATTTGCACCTGTGTATGCTAGCTGCTCTAAACAGCTGAAAAAAAATTGATGTGGGTGAGCTTATGGCTTTCAAGCATCACTGTGAGTTACCTCCCCTACGGAAGGCCCGGGTAAAGTGCTACCAAACAACCTCCAAAGCTGCCCCACCTCCTTTCCAATATTCCGAAACAACTCTACTCTCCACAAACCATAGCCAACCCTTGTACACCTCACCACCTCCCAGCTCTTATATGTCCAACCCTAGTCGGTCATCTCCATGGCAGCAGCCTCCTCCAAAATAGCCCCGCCTCTTCTTCTATATCACTTTTCCTTAATCCTCATCATCTCCTCCGCACATTCAAAGCCAAACTCAAATCCTAAAACCCATCTTCACTCGACTCCCTTTATCCATTCTTTATTTCTCAAAATTTTATATATAATTTTAATCAAAAACTAAAATTGTAGGACTACCACCCTCTCCAGTTGGATAGGATTTTCATTTGCGCTCTGGTGAGGTTCGTAATGTTGCCTCCAATACCAAATGATCCGGACAACTTTCTGACAATTCCAAATGCAATTAATCAATATTATTTGAAAAAAATCAGATTTCTTAAAACAAAACCTTAATTGCCCCCTCTTTTTAGAGTGAATTGCAAATCGACACCAAAGATAACCCGGCCCCTCGTCTAAGCACCAATCCTAACATCATGTATTATTTTTAATTTAATGTTAACCTAAAATTTGAATAATTGTATGATTACTTAAAACCTTAATAGTCTGCTCTTCAATTAGATCTTAATGACAAGCATGTTCGATATTATTCATTTCACGATCCATTAAATCATAGGTCAAGTATGCTAAGACATGAGTACATACAAGATCAAGTTAACCTTAATTAATCAGAAGATTCATAATGCAGATCATATTTATACTATAGAGTAGCATTCTTTTTCCTTTGAAAATCCAAAAATATGCATATAAAAGCAAAAGCAATAAATAAAGAATGCGTGTTTGTGAATAAGTGTGTGTGTATATATATATATACACATAATGTTGTCCTAAAATTGATCTCATACTGTAAGTAAAAATAAATATGCACCACCATAGTCAAATGTCTCCTATATTGATGTCATATACAAAGGCAAAGAAATATAAATGTGTGTGTATGCATATACATGCTTTAATAATGCTAAGCATTTTAATAAAAGTATTATTAGCATTATTATTATTATTATTATTATAGTGACCATTGAATATATTATAAATTAGTTAAATATATTACTTAATCATATCTAATTTTAATTCATAAATGTTAATCATGCTAATGAAAGGCAAGGCATTATTTTTTATTATATATTATGATATGTATGGGTCCAATGATCTATGGAGCAAACCCCCTAATGATACTAGATGGGAATGACATATTAGTGTTATGGAAATGGCAGGTATAGATGATGAGCTCCTCAGATGTCACACAATAGTATAACAAGTGTTATATTATTGTTAAAATAACAATAATTACAAAAAAATTATTAGTTAGTAAAATATTAAAGGCTACTAAGAGAATAGTGTTTGTACAATAATAGCTAAATTGTATTATTAATATTATAAGAAAAATAAATATATTCTTTCACTAAAATATTAAAGAATACAGTGAAAACCAAATACTTATGCGAAGATAATATTGAAAGATTATAATCAATTCACAATCCTTTACAACATCAAGGTATTATCTACTTTCAAAATTTCTCTATATTTTAAAACCCCCATGCACTTTATTTTATTTTCCTTCATATCACTGCAATTTAAAGCGAAGATATACCTAAGGAGTTAAATGTATTCACCGACGACAGCCCACATTTTTTTAGAATATAAACTTTGGGATAAAGATTGAGTCAACAGTGTTTACCACCGCCATTAGGTTCCACTCAACAAGCACACGTTTTTAGTTTGTTTCTTACATATTTTTATGTGATTCTTTAATTATGAAATGTTTATTGAAAGATTAGTAGTTCTTTCATGCATCTTAGAGTCATTAGTTTGATTTATCAAAAGAATTTTAAAAACCTTTATTCTTGTTGTTCAACTTTCATTTCCTGATGCCTATTAAACCAGGTCATGACATAGGAAATGGCCGATACTGACCAGCGACAATGAGGGGGTTGGCAGCAGCCACAACCGAGGGAGGAAGGCGCTACAAATGTAAGCTAGGGAGCTACCTCAACAGAGCCGGCCCATGGACATAGTGTAAGCCGGGAATGGTGATGACAACACCTACAATTGCCAGGGATTGCAACTGCATATAATAAAGTTAGCCCCAACAAGCAGCAATGATGGACAGGAGTGATGGTGGCACAAGATTTGGGGGCCAAAGTGACAGTGATGGTAGAGGTCACAAACGACAACAAGAGGTGACAACATAAGCAAATCTAAGTGTGGATTAAGCCTGCTCATAACAAAGACTATCTTAAAAGATGGTTAAGGGGCCTAATGACCTAAATTAAGCTGTACTTAGCAGCTTAAGTCACCAAAATATTTGTTTGTTTGGGCTTAGGGCCTAAAGCCCGAACCAAACATGCCAGCAGTTTCCATAACTGAGCATTACCATAGCTAGACAAAGTATGTACAGAATCTAGTACCTGTACTTGAGAGACAAATGATAAGCCAGCAGCTTCAATAGTTAAAAGCAATGCATGCAATGACCATAACTGAAGAGTAGCATTCGAACTCTTTGCTAGCAAAGAAACTGAGTTCACTGTAACTGGCACCAAAGAAGATAGAGCCATTCCTCCTACACTGAATGCACAAAAGAAAAAACTGGTTATACTGATACAATATTGTACGAATATCATTTGATACAAAATAACAAATAAAAAATTTAAAAACAGATGGAAATATCAATTATCTAACAAATGCAATGATAAATTTAAATTGCACAGATAAATGCAGAAATTATAATGAAATCCCATTATTGAAATTTTATTTTCTAATTATTCTGTAGATGTGTAATTGCAATTAAATCAAAGCATAAACAAAATGAGATCTGCAATAGCCATGTTGTGTTGGGGGTCATTAGCTCCAGCTGAGATGCAGAACGACAGAAGAACAAAACCAGGATTAGCATGCAAAATCAAAAAGGAAGAGAAGCAACTCTTTTAAGGGATTTAGAACAGATAAGGCTGAGCTGATAATTAAAAAGTTAACATAGCTACTGCATAAAAATCTTAATATGTCAAACGTATGAAAACACCAATGCACAAACATTTTACACAAGTTAGGCATGATAAAGAAACAAGACATAATAGTAATTCAGATTCATGTCAAGTAAAAATGAATCGGCAGACAGTTTATCTCATGTTTTAAGCATTACAACAGGAGTGCTAAATTCATATTATTTTTAAATCCATAAAAATAATAGACATGATGATGTGTTGTTGTTAGACATTTAACTTAGTTTTATTCAACTTGGAATCAATTTGATTAATTAAAAGTTGAACATCTAAAATAGTCTTAACTTTGCTTAGATTCAATTAGATTAATTAAGAGTTAAGAGAATTAACTAGATTCAACCAGGATCACATTTATCTACTAAGAATCATGTTGCTTAACCTAAAGTGATTCAATTAGGACCGGTTAGATCTACTAGGAGTCGATGGTCTAGGTTCTTCCAATATGTTTGCTTACATTGCATTTAATTTCAAATTTTATTTTTATTTAAATTCTGCATATTTCATTTATAAACATATTTTTATTGTATAATATGTTGATCACCTTTTATTTTCTATTTAAGATAATTTTGGATCGTTTCAATTAACTAAAAAAATAATCAGATTACATTTTGTTGAGCAAAACAAAAGTTACAATAAATTAAACTAAAGCATTTGGTTTAACCTTGAAAAGTAAAAAATTCAGCAAGTAAATGCAGTACATACAAAAAATCAAAACATTGCAATATGTATTAGCAAATAAGCAAATTAATGAACACTGTCTAGGGGCTTCAAAGAACCAAGAAAATAATATATAAAATAACAACTAATGAGAAAGTTAGCAGCATGTTGCCTCAATAAATTACCTGCGATGGATGCAACCCAGAGAAAGTGCAACAGAACCGATATAGTTTGAATTATTTGCTGATACTAGCTCGCCAAGAAGAATCTTTGTCTAAAAACAATAAATAAATGCTTAAACTTAGATGAGGCGTTAAACAACCTGATAAAAAAAGATTTACCATGAATAATGGCCAATTAAAGACAGCATTAAGTTAGAAATGAGATAACAAATAAAAAAGGTAAAACTGCAAGATGATATTTAATTACGTATCTTTAGAATACAAAAGAAATGACAATCACTTAAGTAGCATTATTTAGTAAGAAATGCCTGAATTTGGAACTATAGCAGAACTGATATATATGATAGAATTGGCTACTGGTAACCACCAAGAAGGCTGGTTGTCTAATAAACATAAACAAATGCACATACTTAAATGAAGCAATAAAAAACTTGAAAAACACAGAGGTGGAAAGAATAATGACAGAATTTTAGGCAAATCAATATCACGAGAAAGTAGAAGAGGTTCAAAAACAGACGGACAATTATTTTAAGCTATCAATAAAAACAAGAAAACATAATAATGAAAAAATGCTTAGTGAAAAAACATGGAATCCGTGCAAAACTTTCAGAATTTCAACACTAAAATGCATTTTTCAATTCAGAAACAATGAGAACTATGGCACAGAAATAATGTGAACAGACCATCCTATATGTGAAGATATCACTCCCAATGCGAGCTAACAGACCAAGTCCTTCGGCACATGCCCTGCGTTGTGCTGAAGTGATTTCACCTTCTGCCAAAATGCCCTTTTGAGAAGCCAACAGATCAGAAATAATCAGTAACCATAGAATTGATGAAATAAAGATACACAAATGTAAATCTATAGGCACATTAATACATCCATATAGAATCACTATATCAGTATGAATGCAGTATGGACGTGCATATAATTCCATTTATGAATTAACAATGTTTCTGCTAAGATAAGTAGAATCATTCACCATTTTATTATGTAAGACTATGGCCAACACAGCTAGTCATGTAAACTAGAGTGACATATGCTTAAGCGCATTATTGCAATGATACATTGAGGTGTTGCGTGCATTAAAAAACGATGCTGAACTGTTTATATCGCACAACTAGAGAAATGAAACTTTTAAGCTGTAGGGTTTTAATGGTGAGGATGATCCATGTACTCCTTTGTCAATGATAACAGCATATTGTGTGCTTTAAAGTTTGAAAACGAACTGCATATATTGCACATGTAAAGAAATGAAACTCCAAAACCATTTAACAACGATGGTGAATATGATGCAAATGCTTGACAGACAATCATAGTATCGTACAATATACATTTGTTTTAGTTATGCCATTCTTTATGTTATATAGTTCTTAGTTGAGTAACTAATATATCATTTGAGATTTAAGATTTTGAAGGTCTCTTCCTTCTATGCACATGTGCAAACGAGTTGAGGCCATGGAGATCATGATCAGTGGTTGGGAGTAATTGAGATGTGCTCGGCATTGGCGAACAAGGTTGGGCGGTAGCATGCATAAGAACTAGCGATGTGAAAAGGATGTCATGGCTCTGTGCTACAATTTTCATTGATCGAACACATGTTCAAAGGTCATAGACGGCTCGTGGAGTTCTCATTACTCTCATTGGCGATGGTTGAGCACACAGAAGCAATGATATGCCTGAGCATGAGACAGAGGTCGCTCCGTGTCACTATGTGATAGGATTTGTAAGTGTTCATCACCTACTGTTTGGGGAGCAGTGGCTTGCAAGAGTCTCTAGCTAAAGGAAGTTCAAGAAGATACTCCTATTTTCTTCTTTTCACTTTATTATTATCAATAAATAATGATCTTTGCCTCATCATTTTTACTAAGCATATGGTGAGGAACCAAATTTGGGCTAAAAAATATGTACGTGTTGCACGCATGTGGTACTACAAGTGTATGTGATAGAGACTTAAGTACATATTAGTTTCAAGGTAATCTTCCATGGAATAAGAATCTCCGAAGGTTTTTCAGTGGTAAATTTGTCAAATTAACCAAAAATTATCACATTTCAAACTTTCAGCTTTGATTCATTATGTTTAATTTCTTTCACTATTATTTACCTGCATCATTAATATCATGTTTCACTTATCTATCACTTACTTTAGCGATTATTAATATTTTCTGAATGGCATTAATATGTATTGACTCTTTCACTAAAGAATGAGAAGTTTAAATTCTTGTTGACAGATTTTGCCCTTGCATTGAAAGTTCCCATCACAACTACCAAGTTGCCTTGGACAAATCGTGACAATGTTAATGTGAAAAAGATTGTAATTTTGGGCTCATGTGCAAGTTTTTAATAAAATATATATGCAGGTGGATAAAATGATAAAACAGAAAGAGAATAGAAGGTAGAGCAAAAAATAAATACCAGAAAGATCGATTGAAGAGTGCCTAATATCTCAGGTCCACAGCTTTGAATACTACCACCAAGCATCGCCTAAAGTATTGTCCAACGCCAAAGCAATCATAAGAAATAATTTGATCAATAAAATTTTATAAAATTTAAATACCTTTAGAGCAGCCAAGAGAGCAACACATGCATTATTGATACTGGTCAAATACCAAAATTGCCTCTTTCCAGTTTTCAGGCAATATTCAATTTTAGCAAGTAGCAAGGCCTTTCCACCATCATCCTAGAAACAATTTTTGAATAAACAATGATTCCTCAAGGCCTTTCCACCATCTCGCAATAGCATGACTAAAAGTGATCAACATTGAACACATACCTGACTAGCAAAGATGACACCAAAGCACAATAACATCTGATTGACCAACAGTTTGCTTATAGAATATGGCTTCAAGAAATAACGTATATCAAACAGTTTGCATATAGAATATGGCTTCAAGAAATAACGTATATCAAACATACTCGTGAAAGAAGGTAAAGTCAAACTAGGAAATAAAAAATAACTGGTAACGATAAGAAAATTAAGTAATATCTAATCAATTGAACAAAAAAAAAAACTGCAGAAGTCTCCGACGTAGCTCATCATTGTCCAATCACAAAATCATAGGCCGAAGGAGCACAGTTTACGTTGGAGCATGCCTTTGAATTTTTAATTTTAATTTTGTAGCTATTATTTTTGTATTTCTCATTTTACTAATGGGTAATTGGGATACAGATATGTGTCAGAGTTGATTTGTATTTAATCGCCTTTGTTATTTGTTGCAAATCCCTCACTAGTAGAGACATGTGTAAATATCCCCAAAATATAAGTGAAACAGAGTCAAACAGACTTGGGACCTACTTGTACGTAACTCAATAAATTGGTTTGTTAGCTGAACTCGGTGAACTAACAAGTCAAGTATGAGACAACCCGAGTCAACTCGCAAACTCATGAGCAGATATTTTAAACTCACTAGTGTAAATTACAAAAAAACTATCAAATTTCATTGAATTTTATATAAACTTATTAAAAATAGTATTATGTACCTCATTTCTACATTTTGATTAACGTTAAATAATCTCTCATTATTTGCATTATTTTGATATAGCTCTTAAAAAACATCATCTTATCCTTGAGTTATAAATTAATCAGTTAGTTAGCCAACTCGAGCTAGTAAAATTTGATCAATTTCAAGCCAAAGGTGAATCAAGCTCAACTTGGCACATTTACACCCCTTCCCAAAAACTAGGTTGGGTGGCATGTGTTATCACCCTTTCCATTGGCTTCTGTAGCCTGAGCCAATTTCCTTCTCATCACCCCCAATCCACGCCCCTTAGTAAGACCTGTCAGATTGACAGTTTTAGTGCAGCATGGTAGCAGAAATCCACATGACATTTTTAACAGTATGTTCAAGCAGTTTCAGTGGCCGATTGAAGAATTCTTTGGTGCATGCTAAACATAAAACAATTTCTTTTAATAGTAACCCACTTATAAATTTAAAAGAGTTAAACATAGCATTCATTAACAGATGATAGTTCACGCTTAAGAATAAACTATTATCACTAATTCTGAAATAAATAATCTAAAAGAGTACTCCAAGATAAGTATATAAATTATTTTGAAGCTATAAAATATAAGAAATTTTAATTATTAGAATTATGCTTATCTTTAGCGTTGCAATTATGAATGGGTATAAGAAAAAAATTGATTTGTAAATAGCATTTCAAAAGAAAATTGTAAGATATGTACCTAAAGAGAAGTCAACAGATACAAAAATTTTAACAAATGTCCAAAGAACATGCACTACCTGCGGAAAACTAAAAGGTTCCTCTTCCCAAACACAAGGCAAAAGTATATCTTTAGCACCATCAAAAGATCGAAGTTCATCTTCAAAACTATCCCTAAACAATGACCAAAAGAGGCAGCAGCCTTAACAAAAATAAATGATATACATGGTGGTATCAAATCCTTAACATGAAAAAAAATTGCACTATACGAAGCTAGAAGTTACCTTCCAGGGATCCAAGGACCCAAACATGCATCTCGTTTGTCTAACAAGAACTTCAAGGATGAACTTTCTTCGCATACAGAAGGCTCACTGTAATTAAGAAAACAGCCCGAAAGTAATTAATAAACATAATCAGAACATGCAAGAAAAAAAAACACTATGAGCAGTAGTCAAACATTGTAGTTTTACATTATATATATAATCAGGGCATAGCCAAATATTTTATTTAGAAATGGCACAGTAAGTTGTTTTATCAACATATAAGATCTTAAATATTGCAAAACGCATATTACATAATATATCAATTACTAAAAAAATATAAACATAGTAAACATGTTAGGAGAGACAAAGAAAATTAGAATTTTTTTTTGTCCCAGGGAGAAATTTTGAGATAGGAGAGAAGCTTTTCTTTGTATTTTGGATGTGGTATGCCAATGGTGGCAGAGAAAGAAAATTTGGAAAGGGGAGGCAGGAAACCGCCGACCACTGTGAGGATCCAGTGCCAAGTCAGCGGGAGCTAATCCAGCACTGGTTGTGGGGATAACAAGCCCTCTAGCCGCAGGATCATATAGAATGATTTAAAAGATAAAATATGTAGACGTCAAACATAACTCATTTATTCATTAATTCACAAATTTTGGATACAAATGTTAAAATAAAAGAAAAGTTACAAACTTTAAAAAATCGAGTAAAAAGAAAGCAAAAAATCAGTAGGAAGCAGTATCAGGACTGCTTGGTTCTTAGCACCTTTCCTATAGGACAAACTCCTGATCTGAGCACGTTTCAAAAGTGCGAGCATTTGAATACTAATTAGTTGTGAAACTAAGTACTGATCAATGTCATATTTACAAATGTTAAATAATAAGCAAATAAGCAATAATTTGATAGGAAATAAAAGCTGTATAAAATTATCCCTACAAACCTGTTTCAGTTGCACTGAAACTTTAGCATGAAAATAATTGCAGTCACAAAAAAAATATATAATTTTGGCATTTGTTATCTGGGGCAAAACATGATTTTGTTAGTCAAGTACAAAATCGAGAAAAATGGGAGTTCATTTTTTTATATCCCAACTACCCTCTATACTTGCCCACTCAAAGGCTTATTAGTATAGGCTCCTTATGACTCCGATGTCGGACAGCCCCGTCCTAGCAATCATCTGATCAGACTAAAAATATATCATCGAACCCTTGCTACTCAGTTATCCAAATTTGTTCATATATCATTTTATGTGACTTTTAAAAGCATTTTTATCAATTTATGCGATGCTGAGTAGAAAAAGTATATTTAAACAAGATTAATAAAATACACCTGGTACCTTGTTCTTTTAAGTTCAACAATTTGATCGAATCTGTATTTAGATTTGATATTTAGAATTAGCTTTTTAGCCAATATTTTTAGGATTAATCATTATCTTTGTTTTTATTTTGTTTTTCTTTCGTTCTTCTTGAAAAAAGTCCAAATTTTACTGTGGTAGTAATAATATTTTTATAATAGCATTATTATTATCATTATTTAATAATAATGTACAAAAGGAAAGACAATAGAAATGGTTGTATAGATTGCAGAAAGTATTAATAATAATAGTAATAATAAAATACTAGAATGAAAATGCCTTAATTGAAATTGATAGAATGGAAGTAATAGCCATTTTTTAGCATTTGTACTGTTGTTTAATATTAATTAATGACAGCAATAATAATGCAATGACATTATATAGTAGTATATTTATTAATAATAAATAAAATATAGAAAATAAAATATAAAAATTTCTTCCCATATTCTATCTCTTTTCCTTCTCCACTTGCCTAAGTTAGAGTTGTCATACAATGGAGGGAGGCCGAACATGGGGTGACCGGGGCAGAGGGGCGACGGCCGGAGGCTGGCTGATAGAAGAGGGCTGGCTGGGCTGGAAGAGGGGGCTGGTTGGGCTGCTGCTGGCAGGAGGCAGGGAGGGTCTAGGTTGGCTGGCTAGGGTTTCAGGGAAGAGGAGAGGGTCTGTGGGGAAGAGGGGGGATCGACCAGGTGGGCTGACCAGCAACTTCCTTCTGGCGCCGTAGCTTCCGCGCCTGCGCCTATCGAGCGAAGGGAATGGGGGGTCTGCCTTTCTTTCATTCTTTTACCTTGATAAAAACAACATTTCAAGTCTCTGAGGGTGATAATTATATTTAATATAATGTTATTATTATCATTTTGTATAATGATAATAATAATATATGAAAGAAAGAACAAAACTGAAAATGATGGTAAAAATCTGCAAAAAATAATAATAATAATAATAATAATAAAGAAAGAAAAATGACAGAATAAAAATACTTGAATTGAAATAATAGTCAATTTATAATATTTGTACAGTTTTCATTATTAATTAATGAGAACCATAATAATATGAATGATGTAATTTTATCATTATTATCTTCATAATAACGATTATTAAGTATATCAAAATAAAAATAAAAGAACGAAGAAACAGCAAAATCTCTTCTCATTTTCTTCCTCTTTTCCTTCTCCTCTTGCCTAAGTGCTGTCGGAAAATAGAGGGAGGCCGAACGTAGTAGCCGGAGTAGGATGGCCAGGGTAGAGGGGCGGCGGCCGGAGGCTGACTGGCAGGAAGGGGGGCTAAGAAGGTTGGCTAAGGGGAGGAGGAGCTGGCTGCTGCTGGCTAGCAGCAGGCTGCGGGGGAGGCTAGCAGGAGAGGGCTTGATTTGAGAGAGGAGTTGTGGGAGAAGGAGGGAATGCGGGGAGTATTAATAGGGGAGAAATTAAATAGCGCGTGGCTCTGGCGCCCATACGGGCGCTCTAACTCTTCTGGCAAATTTTAAATAATTACTTGAAGTTAAATTTTTTTGCATTTTTTCGTTGTTTGGCTTTCAAAAATAACGAAACTTGACACCGAGGTGTGTTGCAATGTAACGAACACCAGAGGCTGGCTGGCAGGAAGGGGGGCTGAGAAGGTTGGCTAAGGGGAGGAGGAGCTGGCTGCTGCTGGCTAGCAGCAGACTGCGGGGGAGGAGGAGCTGGCTGCTGCTGGCTAGCAGCAGACAGCGGGGGAGGCTAGCAGGAGAGGGCTTGATTTGAGAGAGGAGTTGTGGGAGGAGGGAATGGGGGAGTATTAATAGGGGAGAAATTAAATAGCGCATGGCTCTGGCACCCATACGGGCGCTCTGACTCTTCTGGCAAAATTTAAATAATTACTTGAAGTTAAACTTTTTTCATTTTTTTCATCGTTTGGCTTCCAAAAATAACGAAACTTGACACTAAGGTGTGTTACGATGTAACGAACACCCTCGCGCCAATAATTTTCGATTCGGACAAATATTTTATTTTTAATTAATTTCTAAAGTTTGAAACTTCAAAAATTAGTTGAGGCTGAACCGACGCTCAAAAATCGATGAAACTTTTTGAGCAACCTTTAAATAATATACTTAACATAATGACATAAAAAATAATGAATTCAGACACAAAATTAATTTTCTCAATTTATTGAATTTAAATAACTCAATAAAAAATAACGTGGGAGTTTCCGTTATCCGATTTCTCCCAAACTAGAGCACTTTGATCTAAAAATTATTTCTATTTGTTGGTGTTTTTGTTTGCCCTAATTTGAAATTCTCCGGGATCCTGATGTTTGAGGTGGGATTTGACCTAATTTTGCGAAGTAACGACCATAGGTCGTTACAACCACAGACTAGAGAAGGAGAGGCGGAGATCAAGTTGACATAATCAAATGATGGCGAGAAGAAGAATATTGAGAGCGTGTCATCATAAAATTAAGAAACTAAAAATGCGTCTTTAGACTGCATCACCGAAATGCTTATAATAATACACATCTGGCACAAAAACATTAATAATTACACAAAACACTAACGTTTCACAACTCATAGCTCTCTTAACTATTAGTAAATATGCAAACTTGGAAATGAAAAGGCAGTTTTTTAGTAAATTTTAGATTTAGATGCTGAAAATATAGCTATTATAAGTTTTGGGCACTACATAAGAAAAAAATCACTATAATATACAAAAAAGTTGATAACATGAATTGTGAGGAAGAATGAGATTTAAAAAAAGAGATCATTATCTGCCACCCAAATATTTTTAATATTCATATCCAGCATCCAAACATTAACAAGGTGCTATTCAATCAAGAAATAATGATTTGATAGCACTTTTATATCTAAATTTTAAAAATTGGGTGTAGAATTTATACATTAAGTACAATCATTTCACTAATCATATTTCTTTTAATTGTAAGTAGATATGAAGTGTAATATACTCTAGAAATGATAAGATACAATATTTCAAGCAAATTTTAAAATTTGAACGCTGAAATGCGAAGCAAAGAGAGAACAAGATTGCAAGGGAGAATGACGCAAAACAAACTTTAATAATTAATAATAACGTTCTATTGCTTTACTAATCCTATAGTTCTTTTAATTCAAATAGATATGAAGTGTTACACAAATTTAAAATGGCACAATCATAGAGCTTTTTTTCATTAAGTTTTGAATGCTATAAAAACAATAATTGCAAAAAGAATATTGTATGAACCATCAACGGGTATAAAACCCACAACCTTTAAGTTATGGAATAACTCTCCTAATCATCATGCAGTGTATTGTTTTTAATCAGTTCAATTTCATTTTAAATAAAATAAACTTGCACAATATAAAAAAAAAATTTATGAGAAGGGTCAGTGGTTGAACATGCACCAATGCCCCAACTGTAACCCCAAGTATAAAATCACATTAAATTTATTAAGGATTTACCGAAATGGAGTTGAACAAATATCTAAAATCTGAGAATGTTCACTTTGATATGCCATTGGATCCAAAACAGACTGATAAGCCATTAGTATTCTGACTGTAAATAGGTCTATTGTAGTCCTCAAAGTTGGTAAATGCATGGCTTCTAAGAATGATAGGTGCGACAGAGCTCTGCTTAACAATGTACAAGAGATAAAAGCATCTATGAAGAGAAATTATCTAAAAGAAAATCTAACACGGAAAGCTAAAATTTAAAACAAGTTCAAGATTTGCCAAAGGTGAAAATACCCGCTAAGGTATGCCAACACAGGCTGAAGTAAAATACCATCACTAGCAGTTGCTGAGGTAGATGAAACATAATTTTTAATAAATGCATCAAGTGCCTCGATTGCAGCTGACAATACCCTGAAGACAAACAAACACACATCCAAATATATAGTAACAAGAAACCAACAAAAACATAAGAATACAAGTAAATGCAAAGTAGACAAAAAGTAAAATTCAATTAATAGAAAGTACGTTACATGAAACATGAAAAGCATCTAATTAAAAAATTTTCCGGACTAAGAAACTGATGATAATGCAATTAAAAAATAGCTTAAACACTAAAACAAAGTCTGCAAAATATTTCCAAAAATATAAAAAATGAATACTAAAAATAAAAGGCAAAACAAAAAATAATAGTAGTTAAGAATAGGAGTATGGCTAAATCCGAGTTTGTTTATGACAACTGATAGAACTCAACTACTGAATTTGAGAAGAAGAAAAAAGAAGGGAGAAGCAAAAAGTACTTGGGGTTGTTTGTTTCATGCAAGCACAGCTAACTTGTTCAATCAAAGTGTTTGATTGCTAACATAGCTTAGGCTGAAAACGGTATGCTTAAGGATAAACCTAATTTAAACAGACTTAAAATCAATACTACCAATAACATCATAATAAATAAATTATTTTTATATTTAGGATTATACAACATACAACAACTACAACAGCAACAAACAAGGTGTTAATAACAATAACTTATATTATTATATATGTACTTATTATTGAAACAACAAACTAAACGCTAGACTTAACTAGTTTTCAACTGTAAAAAGAAAATCTAATAAGTTTATGTTCATTTGTACAATGAACAGCTTTTTTTAAAAAACAGCAGGTTATACAACAAACAGCATCAACAAACATGGTTCTATAAAACAATAGTTAAAAGTTATTTAAGTTTTTATTATTACAAAAACAATCTCAAGCCTTAGACCCAATTAGCTTCTATGTTGGATAAAAACAATCTAGTATTTTTATGTCCATTTGTGATCTACTTCTTAACTGCTCTCTTCAAAACAGCATCTTAAAATAGATCTTTGAAAAAGCAAATATAAAAAGAAATCCAAAAGCACTTAAAATATAAGCTCCTTGTTTGTGTTAATTACAAAAAGGCCACATTTTCTTTCATGTGGATTTCAACGGATGGGGTTGTACAGCATTTCCACAAACACCATAACTTTTGCCACCATAACTTTTGACACGGCTGACAATCTCACATGTCACAACGTCCTACCAAAGTTGCAGCAATATCTACAACCAACAATCCCTTTCTCATGCTGTTTAAAAGCCATTGAAAACAAGACCGAAGTCACCGAAATAAGCCCTATACTACAAAAATCAATTCTTAGATTGCTAAATTACAGTCATATTCAAAGGTCATCGATCACCAGCCACTAGTGTCCCCCAAGCAATCAACAACCACATGCCAGATCATCAGCAACCATCGTAGTTTTTAATAGTTACTAAAGGGTTTATATCTTACCACTATAAACGTAACAACAAATTAATGGTTATTGAGCTCAAAAAGGTATATTTTTATTCATGCAAGTTATAAAGCAAACCAATATTTGGATACTCAAATAACACTGACTGCTTCTGTGAGGACCGGGTGTCGGGTCAGCGGGAGCTAATACAGCACCGGTTGTGAGGGGCACAGGTCCTCTAGTAGCATGATCATATTGAGTAATTTAAGAGATAAATATATAGACATCAAACATAACTCATTTATTCATTAATTCACAAGTCTTGATTACAAAAATCAAAATAAAACAAAAATTACAAACTTTTAAAAATAACCAAAAAGAAAGCATAAAATCAACAGAAAGCAGTATCAGCACTGCTTGGTTCTTAGCAACTTCCTCTAAGACGAACTTTTGATCTAGGCATCTTTCAAAAGTGTGGGCATTTGAATATCAGTTAGTTGTAAAACTAAGTACTGATAGATATTATCTTTACAAATGTTAAATAATAAGTAAAATAAGCAATAAATTGACAAAAAATAAAAGCTGTATAAAATTATCCTTGCAAATCTGTTTCAGTTGCATTGAAACTTTAGCATAAAAATAATTACAGTCACAAAAATAAATATATAATTTTGGCATTTGATATCTGGGCAAAATATGATTTTGTTGGGCAAGTACAAAATTGAGAAAAAGGGAGTTTATTTTTTTATATCCAAACTTCCCTCTATACCTGCTCCCTCAAAGACTTATTAGTATAGGCTCCTTATGACTCTCAATATCGGACAGCCCTGTCATAGCAGTTGTCTGATCAGACTAAAATATATCAACATCAAACTCTTGCTACTCAGTTATACAAACTTATTCATTTATCATTTATGAGACTTTTAAAAGCATCTTTATCAATTTGTGTGAGGCTGAGCAAAAAAGGTATAATTAAGCAAGAGTAATAAAAGACATCTTATACCATATTTTTTTAAGTTCAAAAGTTCAACAGTTTGACTGAATTTGCATTTAGATTTAATATTTAGAGTTAGTTTTTTAGCCAATATTTTTAGGATTAATTATTATCTTTATTTTTATTCTGTTTTTCTTTCGCTCTTTCTTCATGAAAGAAGTTCAAATTTTGGTGAGGTAGTAATAATATTTATAATAACGTTATTATTATTATTATTTAATAATAATTATAATAATAATGTACGAAAAGAAAGACATAATAGAAATGACTGTATAGATTGCAGAAAGTATTAATAATAATAGTAATAATAAAATGCTAGAATAAAAATGTCTGAATTGAAATTGACAGAATAAAAGTAATGTAATTTTATAGCATTTGTACTATTGTTCATTATTAATTAATGACAGCAATAATAATGCAATGACATAATATAATAGTATATTTATTAATAAGAAATAAAATAAAATAAAATAAAATATAAGAATTTCTTCTCATTTACTTCCTCTTTTCCTTCTCCACTTGCCTAAGTTAGAATTGTCAGACAATAGAGGGAGGCCGGACGCGGGGTGGCCGGGGCAGAGAGGCGGCGGCTAGAGGATGTTTGGCAGAGGAGGGCTGGCTGGGCTACTGCTGGCAGGAGGCAGGGAGGGGTTGGGTTGGTTGGCTAGGGTTTGAGGGAGGAAGAGAGGGGCTCTGAGGAAGAAGGAAGGGTGTGGGGTTAAAATAGAGGGAGAGGACGGGAAGTGGGAGTCGACCAGGTGGGCCGACTAGTCTGCGCCAAAAACGGCGCAGGTAGCTTCCGCGCCTGCGCCTGTCGAGCGAAGGGGGGAAGAAGAAAAATGTGAAGGAAATTTAATAAATTATTTAAAATTAATTTTTTTGCATTTTTCCACCGTTTGGCTTACAAAAATAACGAAACTTAACACCGAGGTGTGTTATGATGTGACGTACACCCTCGCGCCAAAAAATTTCGATTCGAACAAATATTTTACTTTTAATTAATTTCTGAAGTTTGAAACTTCAAAAATTAATTTAGGCCGAACCGGCACTCAAAAATTGATGAAACTTTTCAAGCAGCCTTTAAATAATATACTTAACATAATGACATAAAAAACGATGAATTCGGACACATAATTAATTTTCTCAATTTATTGAATTTAAATAATTCTGAAAAAAGTAAAGCGAGAATTTCCGTTATTTGAATTCTCCCAAACTATGGCACTTTGATCTAAAAATAATTTCTATATAATCAAAATTTTTGTTTGACCTAATTTGAAATTCCCCGGGATCCTGATGTCTGAGGCGGGATTTGACCTAATTTGAAAAGTAACGATATCGAGTCGTTACAAACTCCCATACTTAAAAATAATGTCGTCCTTGACATAAGAATAAAAATAAACCTCTCTTTCTCACTTGGCTTTTTTCGCAGTATTGTTATGCCATTGAACTTTAATCCTCAGAATCGTTCTCCTTCTTAATTTTTGGCAGTATTTCTTAATGATTTTAAGAGGTTTTTCGATACAAGTCAAATCAGGCTGAATTTTAACTATTGAGTCTGAGAATTGCTGAGTGGCTTTCTGGAGGCATCTGCGGAGTGTTGAAATGTAGAATACGCTGTGTACGGCTGTAAATTTTTCAAGAAATTTAAGTCTATAAGCCGAGCTTCCAAATTTTGCAGTTACTTCGAAGGGTCCAACATATCTAGGACTCAGCTTTCCAGTCACTCCAAAGTGATGAATTCCTTTCATAAAGCTAACCTTTAGATAAGCACGATCACCAATGTGAAATTCTAGCACTGGTGTCTTGCGTCGAAGTATTTCTTTTGTCGGTCCTAGGCTGCCATAATTATGCTCTTGATTAGCCTTATTTTTTCGTTCGTTTCTTCAATCAACTCAGATCCATAAATTTATACATCTCCAGCTTGTGCCAGGCTTAAGGAGTACTGCACTTTCTCCTATATAAGGCTTCATAAGGGGCCATCCCAATGCTTGACTGGTGGCTATTATTGTAAGCAAATTCTACAAGTGGAAGGTATTTCTCCCAAGTTCCACCAAAGTCTAACAAGCATAAACGTAAGAGATCCTAAAGTACTTATATTTTCGTTCGTTTCTCCCAAGTACTTTAGGATCCCTTACGTTTATGCTTTATAATCTATGTACATACGCATAGATCCGTCCTTTTCACGAAGAGTACTGGGGCTCCCCAAGGGGACATGCTTTGCTGGATCAATCCATTGTTGGTTAGCTCTTGAAGTTGTTGGCTTAATTCCTGGAGCTCTTTTGGTGCCATACGGTATGGTGATTTTGACTTGGGTTGGGTTCCCGGAACTAGTTCTATTGAGAACCCAATTTCTCTTACGGATGGTAGCCTGAGTAAGTCTTCAGAGAATACATCTTCAAAATCTCGAACAATGTGCATTTCTGATAAAGGTACAACTTTATTTCTTTCTCCCATCATTGTTACCAAGTATGTGTTGCATCCTTTCTTTAAACCAGCTTTCTTGCCTTCATCAGGTTAATTAGGGAAGCTAATAGGTTCTGCTAATACTGTTGATATTTTACCATTTTTTATTGTAACATTTTTCTTTTGATAGTTGATTACAGTATCATGCTTGTTTAACTAATCCATCCCTAAAATAATGTCAAAGTTGGTGATGGGTAGAATTACTAACGTAGGCTTAAATATTTTGCCTTTGATGGGAATATTATAACTACAGAATTTCTGAGCATCCATACTAGCTCCAGAAGGTAACCCAATATTTAGTATTCTTGCCAAATGGGAGGATGATAGTTCTAGTGTGGCTGCAAGTTTTTCTGATATGAATGAGTGGCTTGCCCCCGTATCGAATAAGGTGTCACATGATACGTCATTAATGAATAGCATGCCTAAATATGAACTATGAGCTTTTTGCACTAATTTTTATAAGTGCAAAAGAAAAAAAAAAGAATTAGAAGAATAGAATACCCGATACTGCATCGTTGTCTCCAGGTGCTAAGACTGGAGTGAGCATGTAAATTCTTGTGGAAGCAGAGTTGCGTGGTGCGAGCCCTTTCCTTTGATTGGATGATGGTGCAGTTGGTGGCCTTGGAGCGTTGGCTAGTTATGGGGCAGCTCCTCTTGTTTGGGCATGGAATAGGGTTTTAGCTGTCATTGTGTTTGTGCCTCTTATAATGGTTACTCCGCCTATCGTTCACAAGGATCAACAATCCTGAATTTGGTGGCCGGGCTTGCCGCACAGAAACACCTTTTGCTGTCATGGTAGCACTTGCCGTAAAGATGAGGTCTCTGACAATCTCCTCTCATTCCTTGCCCGAAATTCTCAGAAATTAGCTGAAATATTTTGACAAGTGGGTTGTGTTGTTATCTTTTGAAAGTCTCTTGGTCCTATGTGGGATGATCTGCCTCTTCCCTTGTCCTAGGTGGTTAGAAAGCTTGTTATTCTCTTTGTGTTCCATGATTAATGCGCATTCTAAAAGTTCGGAGAAACGAGTATGTCTAAATGGAAGCAAGCTCCAACGAAGGGTGTCCTTCATCCCTGACAGAAAATGGTTGCATCTTGCTTTCTTTGTACTTGTCAAATTCTGACTGTACATTGACAATATTGTGAACTCGGCCTCAAAGTTGGCCACAGAGTTGTTACCCTGAACCAATTTCATGAATCGGTTCTCCATGATGTTTTGGGCACCTTGGGGGACGTATTTGGCTCTGAAAACTTCTAAAAATGCTTCCCAACATATATTTTCAAATTCTATGTCAGAGAAATCAGTGCTGGTGACGAATTCCCACAATCAGTCAGCTTTGCCTTTAAATAGGTAGCGAGTCACTCGCACTGCTTTTTTATTTGGACACTCCATACTTTCTAGGTGTGAGGGCCCGATACCAGTTCGGTAAAAACCGTTCTGGCATTGGGTAACTGCTCACCGCAGGATCATATCAAGCAATTTGAGAGAAAAAAATGCGCATATAAAAGTAAATTATATTTTTTATTTATCTAAAGTTCTTATTACAAGTTCCATCATCGTACAAAACAAAAAAAAAGAAAAAAAAAGAACAAAATAAGCATTTCAGCGCCGTTGTTGATCTTTTGAAAGCTAAGGTTCTTGTTTAACCTCTTCTAGGAGCACCTGACCTGGTATTGTACAGAAAATAATACCGGAATTTGAATTCCCAATAATTAGATAATATTCTAAGTACAGCAGTATACAACAACAAATTAATTTACGAAAACGCATTTAGCAGAGGTAAAAATGCATGATAGGTAAGGCAACTGCGTAAAATAAGCGAGTAACTTCCTGCAACAAGTATTTATCACAAAATAACGGTTACTGATGTCATTTTCCAGTAACCAACCCCGAATGTTACTGATGTCATTTTTCCAGTAACAACCCCGAATGTTATTGATGTCATTTTCCAATAACAACCCCGAATGTTGCTGATGTCATTTTTCCGGCAACAACCCCGAATGTTACTGATGTCATTTTCCAGTAACAACCCCGAATGATACCGATGTCATTTTCCGGTAACAACCCCGAATGATATTACGTTGGTTCCGGACAACCAACCAAGCTTCAAAATGAAATTCGGCTCAAAGCAAATATGCGAAGCAAAGCAGTAATAGAAAAATTGCAATATGTAATGCAAGTCATATACTGGGTACCTTTAGTCTTTTAGTTCAGAAGTTCAACAGCTTGTATGAGTGACAGTTCGCTCAATCTGCATTTTAAGTTCCCGATATTTTTAAGTTAGCTTTTGATTCTTTTATTCTATTTGTCTTTTTCTGCTTTTGAAATTCATTTAAATTAAGCTGCTGTTAAAGCAGTTGTTAAGGTGTCTTTATGATTATCATACTAATGTATGACGAAAAAGTCAGAATAATCGACGGAATTGACAAATAGAAATTAGTAGTCATTTATAACATATTGAATCGTTCTCATTATTAATTAATGAGGATAATTCTATTGTGTATGACTAACTATAAATTTGATAGTGAGAATAATTAGATTAAGAGAAAGTGAATGAGTTCTTTCAAATTTCTTTCCCTTACCTTAGATTTAGGATTGCCGGCACACGAAATAAAACTGGAACGGGTTGGCCGAAGGGTTGCTGGAGCCACTGCGGGGGCTGCCGGGGGCTGCAGGGCTGACGGAAGGTGCTGCCGGGGAATGTCGGGTTGCTGGAAGCTGCGGAAAGTAGCTGTCGGGGGCTGCCAAGCTGCTGGAAGGAGGCTGGAAGGGCTGTCGGGGCTGTCGGGCTGCCGGAAGAAGGTTGGAAGGGGCTGCCGGGCTGCTGGAAGGTGGCTGGAAGGGCTGTCAGGGGTTGCTGGAAGGAGGCTGGAAGGGCTGTCGGAAGGAGGAGGGTTGGCTGACTTGAGGAGGGGAGATGGGAAGAGGCTGCTGAATGTGTGGGGAGAAGAGGAGAGGGGATGGGGGGCTTTATAGGCGCACGTAAAGGCGCCACAACGTGCGCCAATTGGCGCCAGGTCGGCGCCTGGCGCGGAAGCTTCTCCCGCCAGAGGGCGGGAGTGGGGCCGGGAGACAGGGTAGGCCCTCTGGGCCGACAACCTGCGCCAAAAACGGCGCAGGCAGGCGCCAGGCTTCCGCCTGGCGCGGAAGCTTCTCCCGCCTGGCGTGGGAGAAAAAGGAGGGGCGTGCGTAAAGAAGAGAAAAAAACAGAGAAGGGAAAAAAAATGGAAAAAGAATTTCAATTTTCAAATTAACCGCATTTTTTCGCCGTTCGGCGTCCGAATGCAACGAAACCTGGCACCGAGGTGTTTTACGACATGACGAACACCCTCGCACCGAAAAATTTTCGATTCGGAGCAAAATTTTATTTTATTTTAATTTTAAGGGTTTAAAACTTCGAAAATTTGCCACGATCAAATCGACGCTCAGAATTTGATGAAACTTCTCGAGCAACTTTTAAATAATATACTTAACACGTCGACACTGAAACGATGAATTCGGACACGTATTTTAATGTTTTTGATTTTCAGAAATTAGAAATTTCGAAGATAGAACGGGAGCTTCTGTCTTCCGGATTTCTCCTGAATTAGGGCTCTTTGATCCTTAAAGTTGTTTCTATCAATTGGTAGTTTTGTTTGCCCTAAAGTGAAATTCCCCGGGATCATGATTTCTAAGGCGGGATTCTGCCCTAATTTGCAATACAACGGTTTTTGGGTCGTTACACTAGGTCTTCTTATCTCTCTCAGCCAGTCTTCTGCCTCCATAGAGCAAGTAGTCCTATAAAATACTAGTGGATTTAATTTGAGGAAAGATTGGAGGATTCCCTCAGAACGATGCTTTTTGGGTGATTGAACAGAGTTTGATAAAACCGCTTTCTTTTGGTTCGCTAACAGCTCTATGACAGCTTTCATGAAGCGGTCGTTGGTATTTCCTAGAACTTCCATTGATATAGGTGCCTTAATTGGGGTTTTTGATGGGCTACTTAAAAATCCTTCGTCTGAATCCACCTTTTTGCCTAAAGGTTGAAAGCTTAAATTACATAGGTTTATGTTATTCTTCTCTTATCTCAAAATGAATTATGATTTGACATTTATATATTATCTCTCAAATTTACTGTGGTGTCCTGACATCGGTTCAGCGAGAACTGTCCCGACATCGGGTACTCACATATCGCAGGATCATATTGAGCAATTTGAGAAAAAAAAAAAACACATAAAAACCAAAAGATATTTCTCATTTAATAATAATTCCAATTTTACAATGTAGCCCACAAACTTCTGACAAAGTTCATCTTCTAGAACACAAAAAGAACTTTTAAAAAGTAAAATAAAATAAAAGAGTTGCACCGTAGGTTCTTCCTCCAGTATAAATTTTCAAGGTTCTTGTTTAAGATCTCCCAGAAGTACTTGACCTGGTATTGTACATAAAACAACACCGGGATTGACAGTTCGACTTTTGGATACATGTCATGTACTGGATACCTTTGTTCTTTATGATCCGAGTTTGACAGTTCGACTTTTGGATCTGCATTTAGATTTGGTTACCTTTATATTAGTCTTTTAGTTTATAATATATTTTCATAAGTATTTATTATGTCTTTCTTCATTATCTTCTTTTTTTATTGAAATCTGATTTTTTAAAATTACTGTGATAGCAGAAATATGTTATTATTATGATAAGAATAATGTACAAAAGAAAAAAAAATGACAATGGAAATGACTGAATTAAAAGTGACAAAATTGGAAATAATAATCATTTTTATAACATTTGTATTATTCTCATTATTAATTAATGAGAATAATAATAACGTGAATGACTAATTTATTAATTTTATAGAAATTATTTATTAAGTATAGAGTAAAAAGAACAAAGAAAACATTAGCAAAATATTCCCCTCATTTTTCTCTTTTCTAACTCATCGCACCTTAGGATTAGGATCACCGGAAAATGGAGGGAGGCCGGAGGCTGGCAAGTGGCTGGCCGGCTAGAGGAGGGCTGGCTGGGCTGCTACTGGCCGGCCAAAAGAAGGCAGGGAGGGGCTGGGTTGGCTGCTATTGGCTGGCCGACAGGGCGGCTAGCAGGCTAAGGGCTGGCTGGGAGAGAAGGGAGGTTGCTGTGAGGGTGCGAGGGAGGGAAGGGGAAGGATTAAATAGATGAGGGAAGGTGAGGGGGTGGTCGTCAATAGCGCCGACCAACCTGCGCCAAAAACGACGCAAGTGGTAGGCGGAACTTCCTCCTGCATAGCAGGCTCTGTCTTCTGACAGAGCCGATCGCAGGTTCTGCGATCCTGATTCGGGAGGGGAGAAGGAAATTTTAAAAGAATTACTTAAACTCAAATTTTTTGCATTTTTCTGCCGTTTGGCGTCCAAATACAACGAAACTTGGCACCGAGGTATGTTATGACACAACGAACACCCTCGCGCTGAAATTTTTTAATTCAGAGCAATATTTTATTTTTTTTGTAATTTTTGAAGTTTTAAACTTTGAAAATTAATAAAGGGTAAACCGATGCTCAGAATTTGATTAAACTTTTCGAGCAGCCTTTAAATAATATACTAACACAACGACACTGAAAATGATGAATTCTAACACATTTCAATCTTCTTAATTATTGAATTTAATATGCTCATAAAATAAAGCGGGAGCTTCCGTTATTCGAATTTCTCCCAAATTATGGTATTTCGATCTAAAAATTATTTTTATCTAAGGATATTCTTGTTTACCTTAATTTGAAATTCTTCGGAATTCTGATTTCTGAGGTGGGATTTGAACTAATTCGCAAATTAACGACTTTGGATCGTTACATTTACACTCAATCTTGCTCTGATACCAACTGTGAGGACCCGGTGCTTGGTCAGCGGGAGCTAATCCAGCATCGATTGTGGGAGGCAACAAGTCCTCTAGCCGCAGAATCACATTGAATGATTTAAGAGAAAAATATATAGACATCAAGCATAACTCATTTATTCATTAATTCACAAGTTTTGATTACAAAAATCAAAATAAAAAAAAAAGTTACAAACTTTTAAAAAGAGTCAAAAAGAAAGCAAAAAATCAACAGAAAGCGGTATCAGGACTGCTTGATTCTTAGCACCCTTCCTATAGGACGAACTCCTGATCTGGGCACGTTTCAAAAGTGCAAGCATTTGAATACTAATTAGTTGTGAAATAATTGCAAATAAGCAATAATTTGATAGGAAATAAAAGTTGTATAAAATTATTCCTACAAACCTGTTTCAGTTGCACTGAAACTTTAGCATGAAAATAATTACAGTCACAAAAAAATATATAATTTTGGCATTTGTTATCTGGGGCAAAATATAATTTTGTTAGTCAAGAACAAAATCGAGAAAAATAGGAGTTCATTTTTTTATATCCCAACTACTCTCTATACATGCCCCCTCAAAGGCTTTTTAATATAGGCTCCTTATGACTCCCGATGTCGGATAGCCCCGTCCTAGCAATTATCTGATCAGACTAAAAATATATCAACATCGAACCATTGCTACTCAGTTATCCAAACTTGTTCATATATCATTTTATGTGACTATTAAAAGTATTTTTATCAATTTATGTGATGCTGAGTAGAAAAAGTATATTTAAACAAGATTAATAAAATACACCTGGTACCTTGTTCTTTTAAGTTCAACAGTTTGATCGAATCCGCATTTAGATTTGATATTTAGAATTAGCTTTTTAGCCAATATTTTTAAGATTAATCATTATCTTTGTTTTTATTTTGTTTTTCTTTCGCTCTTTTTTCTTGAAAAAAGTCCAAATTTTACTGTGGTAGTAATAATATTTATAATAGCGTTATTATTATCATTATTTAATAATAATGTACAAAAGGAAAGACAATAGAAATGGTTGTATAGATTGCAGAAATTATTAATAATAAAATACTAGAATGAAAATGCCTTAACTGAAATTGACAGAATGAAAATAATAGCTATTTTTTAGCATTTGTACTGTTGTTCAATATTAATTAATGACAACAATAATAATGCACAGACATAATATAGTAGTATATTTATTAATAATAAATAAATTATAGAAAATAAAATATAAAAATTTCTTCTCATATTCTTTCTTTTTTCCTTCTCCACTTGCCTAAGTTATAGTTGCCAGACAATGGAGGGAGGCCAAACGTGGGGTGACCGGGGCAGAGGGGCGGCGGCCGGAGGCTGGCTGGCAGAAGAGGGCTGACTGGGCTGGAAGAAGGGGCTGGCTGGGCTGCTGCTGGAAGAAGGGGCTGGTATGGGTTCGCTGGCTAGGGTTTGAGGGAGGAGGAGAGGGTCTGTGGGGAAGGGGGGGTCGACCAGGTGGGCTGACCAGCAACTTCCTTCTGGCGTCGTAGCTTCCGCGCCTGCGCCTATTGAGCGAAGGGGATGGGGGGTCTGCGATCGGTGGGGGGAGTAAGAAAATGTGAAGAAAATTTAGGAAATTATTTAAAATTAAATTTTTCGCATTTTTCCACCGTTTGGCGTCCAAAAATAACGAAATTTAACATTGAGGTCTGTTATGATGTAATGAACACCGTTGGGCCAAAAATTTTTGATTTGAACAACTATTTTATTTTTAATTAATTTCTGAAGTTTGAAACTTCAAAAATTAATTAAGGCCGAACCAGCACTCAAAAATTGATCAAACTTTTCGAGCAGCCTTTAAATAATATAATTAATGACATGAAAAATGATGAATTCGAACACGTAGTTAATTTTCTCAATTTATTGAATTTAAATAATTTTGAAAAAATAAAGCGGGAGTTTCCGTTATTTGAATTCTCCCAAACTAATGAAAATTTTTATTTGCCCTAATTTGAAATTTCCCGTGATACTGATGTCTGAAGCAGAATTTGACCTAATTTGAAAAGTAACGACATTTGAAATAATTATTTAAAATAATTGTAGTTGTTTCAAACAAAGCCTTAGCCCACTAAGTGATATCAACAACATGAATCAATTTCATAAATATCTCTCTAAGACAAGTATGTTTAATCATTTCTAATAATTTCTTAACAAGTTTAATATGGATTTTTCTCTCTTTGAGCATGAGCAAATATAATAAAATCATCCCACAAGTCAAAAGCTTCTAACAAACAATGCTTAAAATGTCTAAACAATCTAAGAAAACTTTTTCACAGCTTATCTTTAGCTAGAGATACTCTAACTTCACCATAGGTGTACTTATATCTTCCATTTCCTTTTACTATACCAGCTTATCGACCTTAATATTCTCATCAGATACACGCATACTTTAAGAGTATGTATATGCTTAGCAAACCAACATAAACATTGCTGATCATACAACAATTCCATAAGACATACCTTTATGTTTGAGTGGGAATTTTTTATACTGCAGCAACCCAAAAGAGCTTTTCCATTTAATAAAACTCATGAGTATTCTACTAATAGCATCATTTTATATTCTTCCACTCTTTTGTATAAAAGAACCAAGATGTTTAGACAACTTACTCATCTAGATAACATGTTCTTTATTTGGCATATCCTCAATAATATAAAGGTTTTTATGTTCAAGAATCACTCTAAATATATCATTTTAAATCTACTCTGACAGATTCTTTAGATTCTATAATTATAGTCTATAAATCACTTTTCATATTAACTCCTCTGACTTATTAACAGGTAGAATATATTTCACAAAAATCATGGACCAGTGCACCTTCTTATAATTTTGTATAGTAAAATTGTGTATAATTAATGTAAAGAGATAAAAATTTTAAGCTTAGCAATTATACAGTTAAAAAAATTTAAAAAGAGCTGACAAATCAACATGCAATTGCTCAATTAAACAAAGTTTATATTTCAATAAGCTTTCAATTGTGTAACACAAATTCACTATATTTTCAGTACTCTCCAAAGTGCTTTTGATAATACTTTATCATAAGCATTTTTAAATCAATGAAGATCAAAAAATGATTTCTTTTTTTTAAATTTCACAACAAATCTCCAAATAATGCATGGGCTTCAACATTCAACTTAATTGACAAACAAAAATTGATTATGTTTAACCTCGACATCTAGTCTTAATATGTATTCAATCATCGGCAAAGTTTCAAAGTACAAGAGCTTAACTCTATATAGATTATATAGCCTTGCACATCAAATTTGCTTTATGAATAGGTATTATAGTGTTCATCTACTCACCCAATATCATTTAAGCCTTTGTAATCATTCTAAAAAGCTTGAACAAGAAAACTTCATCCTCGTTCACATTTCCACGCAATAAAAATATGCCACAAAATCCTAGTTTATTTCCACTTTAATTGTTTCCACAGCGTTAAAGCCTCTATTCACACACAAATAAAGAGAATTTAATATTACTTTTAGTGCAATTAGATTTACTTGGCAGCTATTTGATATATTGAATTTGTTGTATAGTCTGATTGCAGTGGAATTTGATCATTTACAGTTGTTCAATTGTCTGTAATTGTTTTATGGGCAATTAGAAAATTTATTTTTTAAAATAATGTAATTTATAGAATATAGTGCTCCAAGTAATTTAGTATTAAGATTACTCTAGAATTTTATTTTAGAAAGTTTAATTTTAAAGCTAAAAAACAAAATATTGAATTAAATAAGAATATCTGATTTATCAGTTGACATATAAAGCAAAGAAACCAATTCATTGCACGATTAAGATAAGACAATCTTTCTTAACAGGTAAAGTATGAATATTATAAAAAACAAGAATTTAAAGTTAAGCAAAATTCATAAAAGCACATTGAAATAAGAACTTGTGGGATCATCATCATACTAATAAACTGCTCATTCCAAAACACATCAGGTGCCTCACTCATACTAAGCAACAAACAAGGAACAGGCCACAAAATCAAAACACAATGCAATGAATTTGTGTCTTCATCATTATTCCTCTATTGATGGATTGATTAAGCACACTAATTTATATTTATTGCTTTGTTTATTTCAATTTTGAGTTGACATTTTTCCAAATCAAACCTTATCTCTTTAGTAATAAGCTGAAATTACTCTTATCATTATTATGATCAAAAGGAAAGAAGAAGCTTAACCTTGGTTACACCTAGAAAAAGAAAGCATTCCCATTCCAAAAGGGTGTCATCCAAAGGATGGCTCCAAATTCCCAACAATTACTGCCAATCATCATCCTATTCCATCATTAGCATCCAAGTAACATATTGTAAGTGATATGGATATAAGAAATACCATTGTATACAGGTATTCATCTCAACAACTCATCCACCAGCAACCTAAACATATTGCTGCGAGCTTATCAAGCCCCTAATGCATAGGGAAAAATTAGTATGTTAAGGCATTCAACATAGTCCATTAAATGAAAGCTCTCGTAAAAGCAATACATAATGGATTGCTTAATATGCAATGATTGATTAACCATTACAATCATTGTATACTTGACTCATCATTGTCCCATTCAAAATAACACTTTCATTAATATATTAGGAATTATTTCATGTTAGACTTATTAGACAATCTTCCATAATATGCCTACAACAAAAGGACCGAGTGGCAATGTTTTTTTTGGACAAAGACGCTCATCACAAACAAAAAAGAAGAAATTGATTAATAAAACTAAGGCAGTCTTCCCCAATCTACACAACAACAGAGGGAGCGAGTGACAATGTTCATTCTAGCAAAAGATGCTTATCACCAAAAATAATTAAGAAATGAATCCAATGCATTGATAAAAATTATGAAGTTTTTACTAATCAACGCTACAGTAGAGAGAACAAAAGGCAATATTCATTTTGTGCAAAGATGTTCATCACGAACAAAAATGAAGAAACAAATCCAACATATTTATAATACATGTAGTCTTCCCTGATCTGCACTACATCAGAAGGTGAGAGGCAACGTTAGTTCAAGGTGAAAATATTCATCACGAATAAAAATGAAGTAACATATCCAATGCGTTGATAAAACTTAGTCTTCCCTAATTAGGGCTAGGAAGATGTTCATTTCCAATGTGGGGCGAAGATGTTTGTCATGAACTAGGATTAGCGATGAAATCGCGGTCGGGGACAAATGGGATCTGAGAGAAGTCGCGAGAGGAATCGCGATTCTACAGTAGAGCACAATAATCGAATACACCCTAAATCAATAGTAATGTGATTACCCCACTTTTGTGAAGAAATAGGAGAAAAGAATTCCTCAGAAATCCCATAAAATCAAGTTACTTTGAAAATACATCATACCAAGCACCCTAAGCTTTTAAATCCCAAAATTTACTTTATTATAGACCCAAAATCTTGTATACCAAAGAGCCCTTTAAATTCATCTTACTTTGATAGACTTCATTATTAAAATCTTCACATCATGCTTATAAAAACAATTCATTCATCTTTTGATTGTGAATATTCTTGTCGAACTTTTGCTCAGTCTAGTGCTTGATTTTCTTGACCTTAATTTAGAAAGCTTTGAAATTTATATATCCCACATTAGTGTCAAACTCGTCATCTACCATCAAATACCTACTTAGCCTCACAAAAGAATTCATAAACTTGTGGAAAGACAATTAATATCTCTTCCAATTCTCATTATTTTGAAATTTAAACCACTCTCTATTATATATTTTTAATTGTAAGCTTTTCAGGTTTCCACCACCAAATATTTAACTATAAGGTGCTTTGTCTAGACTCTCCTAACAAATATTTAGCAATATTATGGATACAATTATCAACAAATTGATCTTTAAGGAGAGCTTCTTGTCAATGTCTCACAATTCAGCCTCTAGAACTCAACACAAAAATATTTGTTTTTTTTAAATTTATATCATTTAGTCCAAAGACAGCTTTGGTTTATTATTTTTACTCCAAAAAGAAATAACATGCTGGTCGCTTTTGTAAATAATACATTAAAAATCATAAAACCATAAGCTAAATAAAAATTAGATTACTTTTCCTTCTTCATAGCATACTTCCACTACCATACGTTTTACTATTAGAGGCCTACATCAACATTTTCCCAACATCTTTTTAGCAACATCATAGATACAACTATAAGAAATTTGGAGTATAAAATTATCTTAGCCTTTACACTTGAATTAATCTCTATTTTTTAAAAAAGTATATCAATTAGTCCAATGACATAATGTTAGTGTTATTATTCTTCATCCAACTCATTTCAAATCTAGAATCAATAATCAATTAAAAGTTACCAAATTTTCTACAAAAATAATCCCACAGCATTTTTTTCAAAAAAACAAAACAGTAATTTTTATTAAAGTATAAACCTAAGATAAATAAGAGGTTGGTTTTAAACAAAAACCTTGTAAGCCCAAGAAAACCAACAAAGAAGCTAACTATGAGATAGAGCCCTTAAACAAGCACACACATAGAGTAGAAGAAAAACACAAAATAGGGATGAATCAACAGGGAGATAGTAGAAGGAAACTTCAATAAGCCTAGTCTCAGGTATCTACAGAGAGTGGCAAGAGCAAAGAAGGACCTCAAAGCTCCTTCATAAATGGGTTCAGACTTCGAGTGTACGGTACCCAGGCATAGAGTGATCCCAAAGCTCCTGTGAAAAAACTCACTCATCAAGTACTGCAATCCCGTTCATTGAGAGCAAAGCTTATCCACAGCATCAGAGTTGCTTGTTCAAAAACTCATATTCCAATTGAATCCAAATTTTCTAGCATGCTTGCAAGAACTTAGGACCCCATTAAATTTGATGACAAAAAATATTATAAGCAAGATGGGTTGATCCCAAAGCTCCTGTGTAAAAGCTCATCATCAAGTACTTCAATCCCATCCATTGAGAGCAAAGCTTATCAACAGCCTTAGAGTTGCCTGTTTAAAAACTCCTTATATTCCATCTGAATCCAACTTATCCAGCATATTTGCAAGAAATTGGGACCCATCAAATTTGTTGACATAAGAAATAGCGCTCCCTAGATACGGATCTAAGATCAACGGAGGGAGTTTAATCTTCCCATTTATCTCTAAGAGATAACAGAATGCTGGATTTTCAAAGTCTTGGCTTGACCGGCTCTAAGAGACAACAAAACGTAAATTCTGCTCTTATAATTTTTAACATGCATTTTAATATTTCTTTTTTCATCTCCTTTTTCTTACCTACTCATGGCTTCTCTTATAGTGTCTATGCTACAGCTCAAACTCCTCTTCCCTTTTTACATCCCTTCGCCCCTTTCCCTGTGCCTTTTCACAGTGCCTCCTGAAGGAGGGCTTGACATTTATAGGATAGAAGAGATGTGGTTTCTGGGAAGAGGTTATTAAGCAATTGCAAATGGTTCCAAAGTGGTTGCACACAGAAGTGACTGCAAGTAGTCATCGGATTGATTTTGAGCAGCTGTTGGAGCAATTGTAGGGATTAACTAGGACGATTTCAAGCGGTTTCAAAATCCACTTAACAAAAATCTCATGTAGCTCCCACATCGCAACCCAAGGACTATAGGGATCATGGGCAAACAACTCAATTAGCTTAGTGAGCCATGATTCTCAAATAAATAACAAGGTGAAGATGATGACATTGTGTGAATAACAACAGCTCTAAATTTGAGCGCGTTATAAGCGGGATTAGGTAGTGCTAGCAAGTAAACATATTGTGTATCGGTGCACGCAAACATCACAAAGAGTTCTCGCTTTACACTGGAGGCAAGGATGAAGATAGGAAAATTGACAGATATGCTTGCACTTCGGCTCATGCATTGAACAGGAGCAGAGGTAAGCTTCCGCACTATTCATCTTCCTTGTCATTTTCCGGTTCATCGTCATTCATGCTTCTTTTTTAGATTCTTAAGCTATAAACACTAACATATTGCATTATAGGTTTAGGGTAAGTCAAAGAAGAGGCCAAGGAATTCACAAACGAGCTGTGAACGAGTTCCATTTTAAGGTGAAATAAAAAAAAAGATTTCTTATCAAGGAAAACACTGCCAAATGTCATAGTAAAAACTGAATAGCAGATTTTTTTTACAGGAACAAAAATACAGGGACGAAGAGAATTGAGTTTGATAGAAAAACTAAATATCCTTTGAATCCCAATATGCAAAACCATCCAAAATCCAAGTACTAGTTAAAATGCATTCAAATGAAATGTCATCTTAAATCATTACAGTTTACCTTGCATAAGATTTAATATTAATCTAAATGCATGAACAAATAACAAACAAATGAATACTAAACTTAAATCATGAGGATATTACAAAGATGGAACGAACAGCAGTTGATTGCTCCAAAATAGGGTTCATGGGCATTCTAATGTGTATAAGAAGGCAACATTCTAACTTGTCCTCCAAATAGTCAGAAATATGGATTCAGTACTCCAGGCAAATGTGCTTAATAGAATGTTCAAATTAAAAACAGTTAACAAGAGGTATTCCACTGATGAAAAAGCAAGAAACGAGTTTTCTGTGATAGCGCCTCAATGATGGAAAAACAAAGTAACAGTTTGATGAATAATTAAACTCATAACAAGATGACTAAAACCTATTGTAGATTATTTATCAAAAATAGTAAAAAACGCCATACTATGCAAGAGCCATTTTCACCTTAAAACAGACTGCAGCTCTTGAGATTTTCTGGTACGACTATTAGATCCTCCAACAAAAGAGTCAGCCCACAGCAAAAGAACATCAAAAACTTGGTCTTTAAGCTCCTGTACATTAAATGAAAACTTGAAAGAAATCCAATACACTACAAACAATCTACAAGTTTGTAAAAGCAAGTTATACAAGAGAAGTTATGGTGAGAACTTCAAATTTGAGATTTAATTATGAAACTAATAATTAGGAAGAGGTACATTACAACACCCTCTCTCCCAGAAAAATCTAAAACTGAAGTTACTATAATCCCTATTTCCATGTTCAGGCCAGTTACTACCTTATTGATGCTTCAAATTCTCCATAAGAAAAAAAATAGAAAGAGGCAATCAAACGTCACAACATATCACAAGCTGTATTCCATATTGCTCGTAGCAGTGAATCCTAATCCTTGGTTGGAGCATTAAACCTTTCCTACAATGGATATTTAAATGAATTATTTCCTGAAATGGTCCACCGACTATTGCCAAATGCTCAATTCAATTCTTTGACTATTAAAATATTCTAAATAGTCAAACTCCTTTAAAAAGTTCAACGTAGTCACAGTTTAGATTTTCATCTATTTTAGGTGGAAGATTACATTAATGACGGGCATTTTAATAACAATACATCACACTTATATGCAAAAATGCTCTTCATTAATTTAACTTTTACATCCAAAATGGCTAAAAAAAAAGTTAAAATGAAATAATTTGGACTTTTTTAAGTAAATGGAGTTGAGGGACTATTTTGGATAGATGAATGAAAAAATTAAATAAGGCTAATTTGGACTTTTAAAAAGAATTGAGAGACTATTTTGAGCATCTAAATAGTCAATAGTTGGGGGGAGCCATTTCAAGAAATAACTCATATTTAGTTTTTAACATTTTAAATTAATTTTTATTTTTTGTAAATTATCAATGCAAAGCTAACATTCAATCCAAATATTCAAGAAATAAACTATTCCCTCCTTATTTTTAATTAAATTTAGTATTGAACAGGTATCAGACCCCACCATTTTATCACCAGCATACGAACAGTCTAGCCATTGGCAACAATGCTTCTTTCAATCCATTCCAACCTCAAAGATTGTGAATGAAAGACTGCATTCCTCTTCTTATTGTGGCTTCTCTAATTTTCTAACCAGACAAGAAGCTCTAAAAATCATTATTAGAATGAGAAGCTGCTATTGAGTCAGCTAAAAAAAATACTCAAGTGATGTTCAGCAAAAAAAAAAGACAGAGCAACATAGATTACTCACCATGTCATAAAACTGCTCAAGCCTATGACAGCAGTCTAAAAAATCTACTTAGAATTTGCTTAATGCAGCCAGAAAACCATACTAGACATTTAAAGCACCATAATTCGAAATATTGATTCAATAGTTTCAGATCATTAGCAGCTAAAATTTCATCTTCCTAATGTGTCCATTCCTCAATACTATTAGATCAAGAAGCAGCTGTTAGGCTTGCAAAAGGAGCAATTGAAGTGATGTTCATAAAAATAACCCTTAGAGTACCATTTGAGTGCCTCAAAACTCTTCACCATACCCTAAAGAAAAGGTTTCATCTAGTATTTATAAAAAAGAATGTGAATACACGGCTCAAAAAGTTACAAGGAGTAGTTGGCGGCAAAAGTGATTGTGAGCGGAAGTTATAATGGTTTCAAGAAGTTGAAAAGGCAAACATGTCAATATAAAGGTAAATTATACTGATTAATTAAATTTACTAACAAGTTCACCTTTAACTCTCCTTTTTTGGGTGCTAGGTTTGAAAATCTAGAATTTAAAAAGGTTGGAGAGGACTTTTATTGGAATGGGGGTTAGCCAAACAAAGGCAAAGGGTTTAAACTAGAAAATATTTGTCATTCTAACAAATGCAGTTAAAGAATAGAAGAGCTTCACAATATGAATCTCTTTATTCAAATTATAATTTTATTGAACTCTATAAAAGAAATTCTCATTCTTAAACATAACATTATCAAATTATCAAACATAATGTGTGTGAACAGATCTTTTCAACATGATCTTTTTTTTATCACAACTCAAGAACATCCAGCTTCATTAAATATGTTAGAAAAATGATAGCCAACAGTGAAAGTTGAAAGGTGTTTAAGCCTAGTGGTTGAAGCATTAGTAGTTAAGAATTCCTCCATACAAAATGAAAAAAGTTCAAAACTAACCGGATACATAATTATATTGCTATTAGGTTCCCAAAATAGAAGGCAGTTAACACACTTAGTTTACTTAGAAAAGTAAAAGAGCACAAATTTTCTTTATAGAAAGACTGAGCCACAAACTTTCCATCAAGTTTAATAATCTGCCCATTTATTAGTTTTCATGGAATATTAATGGTGTAATGAAATCGTCAATAATTCAACTGAGTGGAAAATTTGCTGGATATGTATTCTTCCAATTCACTCTTTCAAGGTTGCTTTCAACATTTACGAAGAGCTTAATCAACTCTCAATCATAAACTCTAACAACTTCTCCTTCTTACCTCTATCCCCCAATGGCAAATTAATCCTCAGCTCTAACTTCAGACATTCTCCTTCATGGCAGTATTATAACCATCTCCTTCAAGTGATTGTGTGAACTTCTTGTTTTTATTAAAGTCAACTTTCTTTGTTGAGCCATTTAGAAAGTTGACTAAAAGAAGCTCTCTCACTCATTGAGCATCAATGTTCCACGAACTTAGTTCTCTGCAAAGCTACTTTAAACGGTTAATTGCCTAGTCTACAATTGTGAATTTTAGTATAAATATTGGCTGTCTCAACTTCCTCTGTTTGGAAAAGATAAACAATGTCTTTCATACCATGCAATATGCCAAATATTTGGTACAATACATTGTTGTTAGCTTACTGCATTGAAAATATAAATTTATCATTAAAAGAAGCCTCAAAAAAACAATTTAGATATCTGATATAACAGTTTGACATTATTTTTTTCAATTATTAATATTTATTGTATAAGCTTTTGAATCAAACAAATATATATAGTTATAGTCTCCAAAAAATATAAAGGGCACCTCTTTTGGCATGGAAGCAAGAAGAGATGCAAGGAGTAACCACCCTGATTCCATTTCCACAGTTGCAATAATAGGTTTCCAACTAAATTCAGTCAGCATCTTCTTCGATATTTCAAGAACAGACTTTGGCATTCTGTACAATGAAACTCTTGTTTTAGATGGTAAGAGTAAAATTTTGAATGGAAACTTTAGTACAAGAAACTATGAAACAGAAAAAATTGCAAAGACAAAATACTGTATGCAAAACTTGTTAACAGAAAAGCAAAGTGTTATGAATAGTATGTCTAAAGCCCAATTTAAGAAATGATTACTATAATGAAAAGCAAATGTACATAAGTACCCCCAAATTTTTAATGTAGGAAAATACACACTATCAACATGTAAATAAAAACACAACCCATATCAAAATTTAATATTGAAACTAGCATAAACAATATTAAAATAATATTGGTAATAAATCAAATAAAGAACCCTAAGGAAAGAAAACAAAATGCAACTTCTCTCAACCATGATGGTTCTTTCTCAACAATAATCACTAGCAATATGCTCATTAATTAAAAAAAAGAATATTATCGAAAATAAATAATATCAAGCAAGAAAAATCAATTAGGCAAAGTAACAAATACAAGCCATGATAGTTTATATATCAATAAGCGTGAACGTTCTTATTAGACAATGTCTTGAAATAACTTTTAACACTCACCCTGGGATTGAACCCTAGGGAATGCACTCTCTGGCAAAAAAGTAATTCAATTGAATCAAACAACAATTTTGTATTAGGTATTTTAAATATCAAGCATATTTTATTTGCATAATTATAATTTTAACTTTATTTGATCTTTTTATATAGATAAAAAATAAATGTCTTACAATTATAATCATTTTATAAAAAATGAATATATGAAATGAAAATTTAGAACATTAAAACAAATAATAATAATAATGAATTATAAACAAATTTGAATTTGCGTCATATAACCTTTTTCAAGATTAAGGACAATTGCCAAGACATAAAAAACTAACATTTAATTAGTTAGAGAATATGAATGGGTGCAATTTTATAAATGAAAAAACTCTAAGAATATGAAAGGTTGTCACATAAAAGTTTATGTTTTCATATGAATACATTCCCAATTCATTATTTAATAAACAGAATAGATGCTTTTAACTGTCAATAAACTAATGCTCATTTTATTTGGTGCATGCTAATGTGTGCTTTCTACACTTTCAAGCATGCAGATTGCAATATAAAATTTTTATTTCAAACAAGTTTATTTTACACTATGGTATAGAATTATATTGTACTTCTAATATTTAATATTTAAATGTGAATATGTATAAACAACTACAGAATTTATATTTGCAATTTATTATATAAGCTGCTTAAAATGTAAATATGAAGTACTTATCCCATATCTCACATAGTCCACACCCCATTGCCAAAGGCCTACACCTTTTGAAACATTGATATCCACACACCTATTCTCAATTGTATTTACTCCATCTCTACTGCACCAACTATATTTATCGTTCATTCACCATAACTCATGGATGAGCTTTCATGATGGATTTCCAAAGCTTATATTGCAACACAACACCAAATTTTAGTCCCACTAGTTCAGCTACATGATTTTAGATTTCCATTGTGCACAATCAAATAGAAATTCATACCTAAGTTCTAAATAGAGATGATATTTTCTAACAGTTTCTTCTCATTTCATTTTCGGTCTCATCTTCCACTTTTAACTGGAAAATATTAGCATACCTTAGCACCCCCATATCTACAGCACTTATTTTGCTAGCAAGTTTCTTTTTTGTCATCTAACATTCAACTTATATAACATAGTTGGTCATGCAGTTACTCTATAGCATTTTTCTTTAATTTTGAATGAGATTTTTTAATCGCACAATACTCCAAAAATGATCCTTCATTTCATTCAACTAGTATTAATCATCATGCCCTCTATCACAATTATCTTGAATAATTGAAGCAAGGCTTCAGAACCTCTCGCGCTTCTTGATCAAATGATCCTTAATAATTATACCCTCCATAGTATGGCCTCAGTTATAATTAATTTGTACTCTATATAATCTATTTTAGATCTACTAAGATAAAACCAGTAAGATTAAAAAGTAATCCTCCATAGCAATAGTTTTGCCCTCCACATTCCTAGATTTATCATTAATAAAATGTCATTTATAAATGACATGCACCAAGGAACATCCTGATGCAGGGCAACACTAGGGTTTGGTGTTGTCGGGCTCTAATGCAATCTTAGGGTTTGTGAATGCTTGTGAATGCAGATATTTTTCTTTAAGATGTATTTGAAAATTTAAGCACTTTTCGCGCAACCGCTTTAGATCAATTAAGCTTCAGCATTTACCTGCGGAAGATTTCACAGTAATTTGAAAATAACTTTCGTTGGCAATGGGGTGTCCTGAGCCACGAACAGGAAGAGCGGTCGGCACCGGTTCCGGATCAAAGGAAAGGCTCCGGTCCGGAAAGGTAACTCGCACTTCGAGTTGTACTTGCCATGCGGGTGTGTTCAAAGGCGTTTCCGTTCCGAAACCACTCGCAACGACCGGATTTAGATTTGCGCTCCTACAAATAATTTCTACCCAAAAATCGCACAAGAAATTAATTGAATAAATTCAGTGTAGGGTATGGGAAGAACGAACACACGCCGGTTTAAACCGGGAACGAGAAGGGGGATTCGAGTAGATTTCTTGCAGCGGCTAAGGCAACGACGGCTGGGCAATGGAGGCGGCTGGACAGAGGTGGCTGGGGCAAGCGGCGGCTGCGGCGGCAAGGGCAGCGACAGCAGCTGCGGCTTGCAGCGGCAGCCAGGGCAGCAGCGGCGAGTGGTGGCCGGCAGCGGCAGCGGCAGCAAGGGCAGTGGCGGCGGCTGGCAGCAGCAGGGGCAGCGGCGGCGGCTGGCAGCAAGAGCGGCGGCGGCTGGCAGCAGCAGGGGCAGCGGCGGCGGCTGGCAGCAGCAGGGGCAGCGGCGGCGGCTGGCAGCAGCGGCTGGGCAGCGGCAGCGGCGGCGGCGGCGGCTGGCAGCAGCGGCTGGGCAGCGGCGGCGGCGGCTAGCGGCCGGCGGCGGCTGGCAGCAGCGGCTGGGGCAGCGGCGGCGGCGGCTGGCAGCAGCGGCTGGGCAGCGGCGGCGGCGGCTGGGCAGCGGCGGCGGCGGCTGGCAGCAGCGGCTGGGCAGCGGCGGCGGCGGCTGGCAGCAGCGGCTGGGCAGTGGCGGCGGCGGCTGGCAGCAGCGGCTGGGCAGCGGCGGGGGCGGGTGGGTGGCGGCGCGGCTGGCAGCAGCGGCTGGGCAGCGACGGCGGCTGGCAGCAGCGGTGGCTGGCAGCGGCGGTTGGGCAGGCGGCGATCGGGCAGCAGAGGCGGCTGGGCAGCGGCGACTGGGGTGGTGGCAGCGGCTGTCCTGCAGGGAGAGGTCCGAAGGCAGCAAGTGGAGGGGTCCGGAAGGTGGAGGCTAGGGTTTGGAGAGGGAGGATTTGGAAACTAGGGTTTCCCGGGGGAAACAAGAGCCGTTCTCGCTGCTTGGAGAAAACTCAGAATTTTTATTTATCAAAACTGAAATTAACATACAAATCTTGAGTATTTATAATACCCTCAAAGCAATCTAGACCTTAGAGTGTTTTTAATAAACGGTCGGAGAGCTAATATTTGTCCCTCCGATCAATACATGAAACAGACAAAAATAAATGCGAAAATAAAATTGAAACAGATGAAAATAAATGCATAAAAATAAAACTGAAATATCAAGGCCGGTATGGGTCTGGGCGGGCTCGGCGGCGGGACCAGCATCGAAGATGGTCCCCATCACATCCTCTTGAATGTGTTCAATAAAAACATTCATATTTGAAGTAAAGCCTTAATATAATCCAATAATAATAAAAAATCATTAGACCAACATCCTTGCTTTTAAATACATATTAAAGCCTCATTATACATATCTTTAAGAGCATCAATATATTCAGAGATTCATCTGTTCAAAACACTCTAAAGAGCTTCTCCAAGTACTCTGCCATAAGTATTTTCAAGATTAACAAAGATTAAATATAGAACCTTTTTTTCTCTAAATTACTCTATAAAACCTCTTTGTAAATGTATGGTTTTATGATAGATCTACCTAGCATAAAACTAAATTCATTTTGTGTAAAATGAGTACACCTTCATAATCTATATTCAATCATCCTCTCCAAGAATTTTCAGCATCATGTTCAATAAATTAATTCCCATTTAACTAATCTTGAGCATTACATTTATTCTTGTATGAAGTATAATAATACTACTATACTCATCTAGCAACTTTGTAGTCCTTAAAATTACATTAAATAACATGGTACGCAGGGAAAATTCTTCCTCAGTCCAAAATTTTCACACATCGATAAAGATGTCATCTAATCCTACACCATTTTTGCTCTTCATCCTCTTTAACACATTCCAAATCTCAATTTTGCTAACTAGATGAATGAAAATGCAATTAATATCAATTTATAGGCAATAAACTCACTCATATTGATAGTTTTAGTATAATCTTCCTTAAGAAATTAAGTAATCTAATTCAACCATCTTTAAAGACAATTTCATACATATATAGAAATTTTATCATCTTAGATATTATTTTAGTATATATTATTTTAGTTCTTTTATCTCTTAATTTGGCTAACTTTATATATATATATATATATTTTCAATAGAACCTGTAGATTTTGTTACAAAATAGAAAAAAAGATATAGAGGGGGTTGAGAGGTTACATAGATCCTAAACTAAAATCCTGAAACTAACCCCAAAAGAAAAGGGTTCAGAGTATAACCTAAAAGGCCCTTTCAAAAAGAAAAAAGAAAAAAAACATGAAGCAAAAAAAGTAGCCAAAATAAACAAAAAAGGAAATGAAAAACAAAACAGCAAAGAGGAAAAACCTACAAACAAAAACAAACAAACAATAACAAACCAAATGAAATAGGCCAACACACCAGAAAAGGAAACAGAGATAATGGCCAATCAAATCAACCATGATCCATAATCCGGGGAAGCAGAAAAACATCAAACAACCCTCTAAACCGTCAACCAAAGCTACCTGCAGCAAATCGAGATAGCCAACCACTTGCAGCAGATCTAGACCTGTGATTTCTTTTATGGTGTTCATTATTAAGAAGTTGTTGAATGGTTCTATTTCGAGGTTAACCTGTGATCGCTTTTATGCTTTATATATTTTGTATGACTGCAATATATTGATTGATGGTTGTTGTGTTTTATTGACCGTCCAGGGTATCGAATTCATCTCACCTAAGCTGATATCCCAGAGGACTGAAAGTTTAATCCTGTTGATGTATAGTTTTATGAGCGCTTGTGTTGTAGCTTGTGTTGTATGGCTGTGATATTCTTTGATGAGGTATGGCTATGTGGTATAATGTTGCATGGCTGCGATATTTTGTTGAGTTCTGGAGCAACGTTACGATGAAAAACTGCATGTGGGCAGGCCTTTATCCTAAAATGTGGTTAATGTTGGGATCTTTTAACCTCTTATGTTGTGTTCTGATTTCTGAGACATTCAACTTTCGTAAGCATTGGTTGTGATTCCCGTTGGTCCTGTGGAGAATTTATTCTGGATGATATTTTAAATGTTCCCTGTAGCTCTTTCTTTGCTGATTATTAGGATTATATAATCTTGACTACTGCTGGGAGTTTCTGCATTTACCAAATCTCTATGATGTTGTACCTAAATTTTATCAACTTTCAAAACCTCCCTGGAAGAGTCGACAGAGTGGTGAAGCTTAATGAAATTTGTCCTGGCGTTGGTGGCTGGAAATCAAAGAATGCTGCTGAAAGTAAGTCTCAATCCTGCAACTCCTGTCGCAACCTTAGCTGCTACTGGTTGTTCCTCTAGATGAGTTAGTATAATAATTTTTTTTTTTTCCTTTTAAGTTCCTTTCTTCAGTTGCTCATAATGAATACCCTTATTTATTTGATCGTTTGAATTTTTGTGATGTATACTATAATTAGTTTTCATAATGAATACCCTCTTTTTTGAAGTTGGTTTTAGTTGTACGTTATTTTGGTTCTAGATTTCTAGTGAGTGTGTGCATATATATATATATATATATATATATATATATATATATATACTTCTCTCTCAACAGCTTCTAACTTATTTTATAAAATTTTAAATGTTATCATTTTAGTTCCTAACTTATTAGATAAATTTTTTAAAGATATGATTTTAAAATCACAAGCCAGTATTTTGATATAACAATAAGCTAAATTAAAATTCTTACAATTCTCATATTCAAACATATAAATTATTCTTTTATTATTTTTAAACATCTTGTTTTATCACCAAGTGTCTTTACTTTAGGTATCTCCTTTTTTTATTCATCAAATATATTCTTAGCAATAATACGAACACAACTAGCACCAAATTATACAATAAGTTGGCTTTATCTTCAAAATTCTACTATCAAAGTTATCAAACTTTACTTCTAAGAATATCAATATTACCCTTCTTATAACATATTTTAAGGGGATATTTGACATAAGAAAATCTAAAAAATTTGAGTGTAAGGTAATCAGATTACAGTGAAATTTGACAACAGTGTAATCAAGTTATTTTACACTGTTTGGTAGTTTTATAGAAAATTTAACAAATTTCTATTTGAAATGAAGTAATCTATACATGTGGTGCTTAGAGTAAATTGGAGATGTAAAATTACCCCCCTAAAAAAATAATAATTTTTTTAGGGTTGCGTTTGAATGAAGCAAACGAATCGTTCGTTTGAATGCTTTGTTTAAGTGAATCATTTGAATCGTTTTGAAATTTTTTAGGGTTCAGTTCGAACGAAACGAATGATGAATTGTTCGAATTGTTCATTCAACGAATGACTCCTTCGTCAGAGAACGAATCCTTCGCAGGAGAAGATGGACGAACAGAATCGTTCATTCGCTCTACTGCAACTCCGCGTATTCTTCAAATGTGCACGCTTTTAGCGTAAACCATTTACTCTCTTTCTATATGTAATAACACAAAATCAAAATACTATGTGAAAATTTTTCACCAATTTTACTTCATACCCAACGCCAGTCATTTCAATTTATCCAAATGATTTTTACTTTACACTGATTTTAGTTCATGCCAAATTACTAATCAGTGTTGGTCTTCAATAATCACTAAAATAATCTAACAATCTTGCAATATAAATAAACTAATTTCTCAATTGAAAAAATAAAAGTTTTAAAAGCCTCATTTTCACAAGTGATAACAAGTTCTTTTGTTAAAGTATTAACAATCATAAAATCATAAGTTAAAGCAAACTCCAAAATAATTTTCTTTTCTTCATTAATCTCTCCAAAACTAAAATCATCATGAATATAATCAAGAACTTCAATCACCCTTCCAACATGTTTATGTAAATCTCCCCAAGAATTAACATCACTTATAGTAATTTTTGAATCACTTCCTCAAAATCATGCAAAACTATTTTATACTCATCCAATTCTGTTTGAGGGTATAAACACTTGCAATAAAATATCTTATTTCAGTAATTATAAACTTAAGAGGATACAATTTTATCTTCCAATCTCTTAACTCCCGTTATATTATTTTCTATATTTTTACTCATGATGATAATCACAATATTCATATGACAATCTGTACACAAGTGCCAAATCACAATATTCATATGACAATCTGTACACAAGTGCCAAAGTATAAAGCCTAAATATTTTTTTTAATTTCTTGCTCACCTCACCCTCTTTGTTAGTTATTAGCATAAAACAGTTATCCTCTTATTAATCATACTACTTGTAACTCAGAAAGCTTGCCAAAAAGAATGCCAAAATTCCAAGTTTCTAACATTAATTTAGTATTATGGACTAGTTTCTTTACCTGCATTCATCCAAAATGCAAAAACACTTGCTTTTTGACATCACTCAAGCACCATCAAGCTTGCTTAAAAGTTACCTTGTCTTCCTCCAAAGCCTCCATAAATCTTTTCAAAAGGAATTCATTCTAAGCTAAGAAAGTTCATGCATAATAAAAGCATAAATAGATAAAATAAGTTTACTTTTGATATACGTTCTAAATTCTAATGTTATTATAACTGTGCCATAACAAAATATATATATATATATATACTTATATATAAATACATATACACACATATATAATACACATACATATATACTCATATGAATTATGCTGCTTGACATTTACAAGTTGCTAATTAATTAATTAGAGAAATCTAATACCACAACAGCAGGTGCAATAACAAACCAAACTTTGATCCCACTAATTTTGGTCACATTAATTTGTATTCTCTTCACCATGCTCTATCAAGTTAAAACCCTTCTTATGCTACAACTATGTGAAATCATCACTACTAATTTTTCATCATGTTTTTTTTTCCTCTTCCTCCATTTAGATAGGAAAAATTCATTTAACTCAAACTTTCTCACTAAGTCATACAGCAGTTTATATTTAACATATCCAAACCATCTATAAGGCAAATTTCATTAAGCATAATCTCAATTGGAGCTACTCCAACCATGATACAAATATAGTCATTTCTCATTATATCATTGTGGATATGCTCAATCATCTGCTTTAGCATCCTTATCATTACAATACTTAAATTATTAGTACTTTGTTGCTTCAAAGCCAACATTCCTCCCCATAATATTATGGTCCTATAATTAATCTATAACCTTTCATTTATGTTTGGGTGGCATTTTCAATCATACAATGATCCAAAAGTGCTCCCTAATTTCATGCAAACTACTTAGATCATGTCAATTACATTGTTTTCCATTTGTTGACTTTTTTGTACAACTAAACCAAGATACATGGATTCCTCTTAAATATATTGAAATTTTATTTCCAAACAAAACCATTTTATTTGGTTTATATAACCAAGATACCCTAAACCTCAATTCTATACAAAGTAATGAATTGCTCTAGCTTCATTCTCTTATTTTTTTAAATTAAAAACAATAAATCAAAAGCTTGCGGTTGCTGCTGAAAAATAATGGTTGGACATTTGTCATTTGGGTTCATAGTTTAGATATGGAAACAATAGTTTAAATGACTTTTCATATTTAATAAATTTCAATTAATATTAAATAAATAAATTTCTGACTCCTTTAAAATTCAAACCACAATTTTTTTAATAACTTTTTCAAATATGAAAATTCCTAATATTATGTAAATCTCCATATTTTATTTTTGTTCTGTTCTTAACAAATAACCTAATGAAGTGATGAATGATATGGTAGAAAATAAAATAAAAATAAAAAAGCATAATCTTTCATGTAACAATAATAAAAATTATGAAAATTTAAAATATATATAGCACTGGTGTGAATTTTACAAAATGCACTGATTTTGTTAAGTAGTTCTCAGAAACTTTATGGTGGGTATGATGCTAAATCTTTGTTTATATGACAAACAACTTATTTGAAAAATAATCAATACTAGGTGATTGTAAAACAACGCAACATTTATCCTTGAGTACAATTTACAATTTCTTATATGTTCTCTAGCAAAAAAGGCATCAATATATTCTTAACCATAGTAAAAACTTCAGTGAAGTTGAGCATTGGAAACCCTATAAGTATATACTATACTCAAGTGAAAATTAATAATTACCTGTGAAACACCATTTATTATGTTGAGAAAATGAAAAGTTGATTAAGTATTGTTTCATGAATAATATGTTTTCAAAACCAGACTTCAAATTAGCATCACTAATAGCAGTTGAAATGTTTACCTCGAAGGATATCCAAGCGGCAACTTTGGTGACAAAGAAATGAGCGCTGCCATTAAAGTTGCTTGCCCGTGCAAGGAGAACAGCTCATTATTTAACTGGATACCCTATTTATTAATGATTGCAAGTTTTAGCAACATTAGAAAAATCTACTAAAAATCACACTTCAAGAAATACAGAATAAAATCATGAAAAACAAAAACATTTAAGCAAAAAAAGGTGACCAAACTATCATCAGTACATACAGAGTTAATCATTAAAGAAAGGCATAAAAGACAGGTCAGACAGCAAATAACACTTTGAAGTTAAAATACAAGTGCCAACGTATCCAGTATTTCAAGCCTCCAAAAGAGATAATGTTTAACATGATTCAATGGGTTCAAGAACACAATGGAGGTAGTGCATTTAGGCAACATGTTGGTTCTATTTTCCAAGTGGGTTTGCACTTATAAGAGCCATTATTTAAGTTTCAGAAGGTGTACTTGATGGTAAGAAAACATTCCACAATTTTTCCCTGCAAGGAACTTCAGATTATGGTTCAAGGATCCCTGTAGATGCAAGCGTCGGTGATGAATAGGATACCTTGGAAGGGAAGAGAGCTTTCATTAATTTTTAAGTATTACAATAGTTGCTAATAAAAATTAAGCACTAACATTTATAAGCTTTGGTCAAATGTGGTTTCATCACCCTAACAAATAGTACAAAGGAGACTGAGTGACTACTGTGAGCCTTTACGATTTCTTTGGTCTTTATGATTTTATACTTATTTAATTTTATATTTTCAAATGAATTGCTCTGAATAAAGAAAGTTCAACATCGCATGTGGAAACTCTCATGAATTGTCATAAAATGAGAAAAAAATCTCATGGAAATTTGGATAATATGCAAGCGGGATTTTTTAAGACGAGGATTATCAGTACATACTTGAAAATAACAGCTTAGAAAACAACAAAAGATGGATGATTCTCTACAAGTCCCTCAGAGAAGGATGTGTGACACATGCATGCACCACTGAGAAAATGAACATCCAAAAATCCCACTGATAATTCCTTGGGGGCATAAGTAAGAATTCCTAAACTTTGCTTCAAACAAACTGCTTAGTACAACATCATCATCCATATTTCACAATATTTTTAGAAGAAAAATATGGTAAGAAATTTATAAATGCCATAAGACCTAAAATGCTTGAACATGAAAAACAACATATGATTAATACTCAAGACAATCTTAATGTTGGCCATAATTTCCCTTGAAGCAGAATTAACTCTTGCTAGATTATTATTCATAAGAACTAGCAATTATAGAGACCACCCATAACAAAAAACCCTACTAGAAATGGTAACAAATCCTCGAAATGCTAGGTTATTTATTCTTGCATCCCACTACTCATATATTTACTCTTACATAAATAAAAATTCTATTTGAATGGTAACAAATCCCGGAAAATAATTCCAAAATTTGGAGAGCAGCATTTGGAGAACAAAAATTTGGAGAGCAGCCGTTAGCTTTAAAATTCCCAAATTTATGATGTAGTTACAGTAAAGTTAATGAATTTTACATTAATCTAAGTTAAAATAGAGTCAAACTCCTAATAATCTTTAATTGTGATAGTAGATTTGTTAATGATGTTGCTTTTAATCCTTTTAAATGTTGGGATCCTGATACTATTACTTGGAGAGGTGATGGTTTCAACAGTTTTGTCTTTAAGAGAGTCTATAATAATACCATAACTAGAAGTAATCAATTTACTTTGGGAATTTTCATTTGGCACAAATCTATAAAGCTCCCCATAATTTTTTTCTGTTGGAGACTTCTCCATAATGCCATTCATGTGGATGCGTTTGAGCCTAAAAGGAAAATTAACATTCCATCTAAATGCTTTTGTTGCTCTTCAGCAGTAGAATCATGTAACCATCTTTTAATTGATGAAGATAATGCCAAGCAAATTTGGACATATACTTTGCAAACATCTTTGGTTTCTACCCTAACTTCAATCTCTCCCTCAAACCCTTTATCTGGTCTTGGCGCATATCTAGAAATTTTGTTAAGAAATGCCATATTAGAATTATTGTCCCTTTGCTTATTCTTTGGTTCATTTGGGTAGAAAAAAATAAATGTAAGTATAGAAATTCAATTTTAATGTCAAATAGAATTAGTTGGAAACTTGCTTCATATATTTTGAATGCAAAAATATCAAGCTCAACATTTCCAAAAATTTTAGAGATATATGTGGTGGTTCTTTAATTGACATTCAAAAACCTTTAAGATCCACCCAAAATTGTGTTATTCAATGACTTAAAGACCCTCATAGCATAATTTGTTTTGGTAAAAAAAAAAATTAAAAATTAAAACTATAAAAAACAAGAAAAATGGTTACCAATCCCCCATAGATTCTTACAAAGATAGAATTAAATACATAACAAAAATACAATTGTAAGAGCAAATGTGACCCTCTACTCAAACTTTAGAGTCAATTCCATTTTTCTTTAATAATACTGTGACCTTTTTTTAGTTAAGGCCCTTCTTTCATTGTTTGAAGTCTATTAAAGCAAGCCTCCTCCAAATCTTCAAACTCGTTTTCTTCATACAATGATTCCTCATCAAATTCATTATCAAACATTGTGAGAGTGGATGATTAAATTCGGTTCGTATGTTAACCAAATTCACTTGTTTGACCTTTATTGGCGAGAGACTGGAGTCTCATCACCGCTTAGACTGTCTCAACGTCATTCCGCATTGAAAACTGTACCTCCCAGAAGGCTTTGGAAAGACCTCCAAAAGAAGCTGCCTGATTATGACGATTTTAGGAAAATCTCGCTCTCCTGAAAGTTTATTGAAAATCCCAATCAAACTCTAGATTGATGCATCATTCAACATCATATGGCCATGAAAGAAGTTGTCCATAGCTGTGTAGATAAAAGGTAGTTGAGTAAGAATCCAACATTGCTTCCTTTTATGGCAACCATCCTATCAACAGCGACGACCGCATCAGAATTATACTCAGTATTGCTACCCACTACTAGAACATCATCTAATTCGTTAATTTCCATCACAACTGATGTATTATAAACATCAAAATATTGCAACCTTCTCATTGGCATTTATTCTCACCACAATCAATTTGTTAATTTAATGAAGGTTTTTATCTGACTTGACCATTTGATGTTGGGAACATAGATTTGTTTGCTCAACTTGGCCTTTTGCACTGTACACCCCCTTAAAACATTTTCATCTTTCAAGTGAGGGTGTAATTTGAAACAAGAAGAGATGCCATGACCAATTATTTTGCAATTAGTGCAGTATGAAGAGGCTCATAGGCTTTGTTGAGTTTGTACACGTAGATGGGATATTGTGGATTCTTGAAGGTGCTCGTGAAGAAAAACATTTGAGATGTTCATTTGGACAACCACCACTTGTATACAGTAAAAATTGTGAAGAGAATTTTTACGGTCGATAGTTTAGCAACGGGACTAAATGTTTCGAGATAGTCCGTTCCTTATGTTGGTTGAAGCCTTGTAACGAGCCACCGTGCCATCATCTTTGTATTTTATCTAATAAGTTCAGCGACACCCGAGGACATTTTGAACTTAAATGTGGATGGTTGGCGACTAGCGTATTCATACAGCAGCGCAAGTTGCAGCCTCAAAGATGTAGGGCAGGATAGATGGCGAAATGATAGAATATAAGGCTGCAGTGACAATCTAATCAGCTGAAAGCCAATGGGGATAAGCGGGATTGGTAGTATGTGGAACGGGAGCTAAGCCATCCAGATGGTGATGGAGATTATTAGCCTTGAATAGTTGGAGAACTTGAGCTTTCCAAATAGGATAGTTGTCTAACATAAGTAGAGTATGGATGATGATGTTGTACATAAGAAATTTTAGCTCCTTGTTGTCAAAGATGGGGTTGGATGTAATGTGAGGTCTGGATGTAACACTAGATTGGGAGCTAGTGTGTATTTCATAGATGAACGGGGAGGTAGGTCTAAGGATCAAATAGATACGTTAACGGTAGATTTTTCCTGACAAAAGTAAAAGTTTTGGATCGGTCGATTTGGAGAGGCGTCACTTCGACGCGTCGATCGCTGGAGATGACGCGTCGATTCGCTGGAGATGCGTCGATTCACTCGATTCATTGGGATAAGAAGGATCGCTCAAAGGAAGTGACATTAAGCAGGAATTGAAATTGTAGCCGACAAGGTCTCTGATGGTGATGACTCGTGATTACTATGACCTTTGCTCTAATACCATGAAGAAATTCGCAGAGAATACGAGAGAATAAGGGAGAAAGATACATAATGAGATTTTTTTTCCATTACACGCATATGAGTAATTACATTAGGTATATATAAAAGCTAATCAAGCCCAATGGCTTGGATACAAAGCGACAGTAAATGGGTAAATTTTCAAGAACAACTTCCATGTAGTCTCCTTCATTTGTATTCCCAATCCAAATGAACAAATAAAAAATTTATATTAAATCAATTTTAACCAAAACTTGGGCTACAAATAGTCGGAGAAAGTTAGTTGTCGCATAGTCAACCTTAAGGGGTTTTACAAAATAAGACCCCGATGAAAACATAATAGAGTGGGTGATCAATGAGCCTTAAGCAATGGGAAGTTTATCCAAACATGAACTATAGGAAATTTATGTTTTGGATTAAGAGATGTGGTTCATTTCAATAAGTTTGTATGAAAGTTGGTAGTACAAACATAAAGCAAATAATTGAGCAATCTAGCTCATTGGAAAGCTCGATTAGCATGTGACGATCATCGATTAATCTAACACTACAAGAGCCCGACAATCCCAAATTACAATGCCATTAGAAACTTCCCAGTAAGTGAGAACTTGAAGGGTTTAGCCAACCTTTCCATTTTATCTACTGAAAGGATTACCTCTAAGAGATGTGATGGGTTTGATACAACTAAACCATCCGTTGATTGAGCATTTGCGAGAGCTTCAATAAAAGATTTTGGAACAAACCAGCCAATGTTCTAAGTGTGTGTGTTTGGAAGGCAAGAAAATCCTCCATGAACACCAACCTGGCCACCAACATTGGCGACACCCATAGCCGAGCAACTATGACCTCCAACAAGAGCAGAAGGCACAAAAGCAGAAGAAACACCGACAAAGGTGGGTCAAATATCAACCTCGGCAGAGACAATTCAGACATCAACACTGACGGCATAGCCGCCAGAAGGGTCGGAACAACCCCCACCAGCCATGGTAGAGTCCACCTGTAACTGCGACAACAAGGCTCCAAGGCAAAACGCACCATCCATGAACGCACAACGTCGAGCTAACGGCCAGCAGATTGACGCCACCAAGTAGACGTCGGGCGAGCGGAGAGAAAGGCAGCGGCGACGCCCCCTAAATTGCCATTGCGAAATCAAGTGGAATGTTACGCGAGAGCTATAACGCTTCATGGCATAATCGAATTGAATGTTGATGATAGTCTAAAATGACCTAGTAAAAACCTGCTGGAGAAGGTATTGCAAGAGACTACAATGGATTGGTTGTTTTTGCATTTTTTGAAAAAAAAGAAGTGTATCTTCATTCTTGGTTGAAACAAATTCAAATATTATGGGGATGGATATTTGTAAAAATAAAGGGTTTTAAACCATATGGAATGAGTGGGATGCTCTTATTTTTGTTCAAAATATCATTTTTAAGACCACGGGTGATTCAAATTCTTGTTACATTTTGAAAACATTGTGCAAGATTCATAATAAATTAGAATATAAAATCACTTATATATGAAAAGATGCTAATAAATTATTGATTGGCTTGTCAAAAAAGGTATTGATAAAGAATATATGAACACTATATGCTAAACTGTCACCTCAGCTTAAAGCAATACATTTAAATCCAGCTCCCTTATATTAGAATTTAAGGGGCTGTTTAGATTGAAATAAAATGGGAGTAAAGTAAAAAAAATTTGGGTAAAGTGAGATTACCTGCGTTTGGTTTGAAGTAAAATGTGTAAGAAATTTTTACACTGTAATTCAATTTTGTATTCATATATATAGAATTGGTGGAATAACTCGATCGAATAGGGCGCAACTTGCAATTACACCACGCGAAGAGAAGAGACATTTGAACGAATCGAGTGGCTTATCCAATGTCTTCTCCAGTGAAGTTAGATTCAATTGAACAAATCAAATGATTCGTTCGATCGATTCATTCGATCAAATGATTCCTTCGAATGCATCCATGGCAGAGGGGTGGAGGAGCAGAGGAGGTCAATCTTCTCCGTTCACAGCAAAAATCAATTGAATTGATTTCTTTCAAAATCGATTCGAACAAAATTGAATGCGTCCACGGAAGAGGGATGGAGAAGCGAATGAGGTCTATCTTCTTCGTTCACAGCAAAAATCAATTGAAATCGATTTCATTTGAAATCTATTGGAACGAAATCGATTTTCGTTCAAAATTTTCAAATGAATGAAATTGATTTCATTAATTTCGTAAACCTATAAAAAATTGGGATAATCTTCCCCTAATATTATTCGAAACACTGCACTCTCATATTATTTCATTCCAAATGAAAAAATCCTAAATTTCATAAAAAACTACCAGGCAATAGTAAAGTAATCTTATTACACTATAATCTGTTCACACTGTAATCAAATTACTTTACTCTCAAATTTCTCAAATTTTCATGTTCCAAACAGCCCCTAAATTTAACTGCTTTTAACATCACATCCTAAGTCAAGAAGTAGTATTTGTTTAAATCTGCTTTATCTAGAATATTCTTTTGTTTGGAAACCCAAGTGAAAATTTATTCTAATGCTGAACATCATTCTCTCTATACTAAAAACAGTAATGAAATCTATTTTATTTCCTATCCTGAAACCTATATTGAATCATTTGCTGCCTAATTTCAGATTATTTTCAAGATCTGTGTCAAAATTTATGCTATAGGTGCTGAAATTTCATCTGTCAGGTGGTTAATATGCATTTTGTTTCAATTGAAAATCTATATGGAGTTGCATTCTTTTCATTTCAAAAGTAACGGTTTACATTTGCATTGAAATATACAATCAAATTGATATCTAGAATCAGAGTTAATATGTTTGTATCAATTAGTATAAGTTGAAAACTCTGAATTCTGGAACCGGATAGTTTCTATGGGTTGTTTTGGTTTCTGAGATACTGAATATGGTGTGTTGAACCTATTATACTAAACATATATGAATAGTGTAACTTGATATCTTAATTTTGGTTTCTGAATCTTGTGTTGAAGTTTAGCACCTGAAATGTGTCTGAAATTTTTGTTGAAACCCGCTATTATGACTCTATTATGAATTCCCTACAATGGTTTAAAATTTGGTATTTGGAAATACTTTCTCAAATCTATTATTTCTTATTTTCTCTGATCCTAAATAAGAGCAAAGCTATATCCTTAATCAAAACCAAGTTTTGAACTGCTGCAAGCTCTGTGTATTGCATCTACAACGATCTATCTGGAACTATATTTTTAATTTATTTTTGTTGAACCCCATACCAAAATCTATACTATTCAGTATTCTAAAATCTGGGTTATCAGTGCTGGATTCTGTATTATTTATGAATCATATGGTTGTATAATATGATCGATCTGAATTAATTATATGAATGATTTAACCTGAAATTTGTGTTGAATCATTAATTTTATCTAATGTTAATATTTTAAGGATTTATTTGCAACAAAATACTCATTGGGTTGATTCTTAGTTTCAGATATTGCACTGGACTGAATCATATAGAAATCTTCTCAAGTTTTAAAAGGGTTAACAGCTAGACAAATCTATAAATTAATGTAATTAATATTTGATCCTGTGCACTTCTTACTTATTCCTTTTTTGTCATTTCTGAACAAATATTTAACCACTTAAGTTTAAGCTGAGGCTACCACTCTTAGAATGTTTTTTTGGGTTCACCTCATGTGAAATTTCCTATAAACTAGTAAACTTTGTTGTTGGCCTTAAACATATTCCAAAATAGAATGGGTTTAATACAGTAGTAACATTGTGTAGTAATTTTACTAGGTTCAATTACTAGCTCTAACCCAATCCTTTCTTTTTATTTTTCATTTTAACTTTTATGATTTTTATCTCACATTCTTTTAGAAGCTATTTGGCATGAGGTGATCTGAAAAATTTAAATGTAAAGTAATCTGATTGCAGTGAAATATGATTACAGTGTAATTAGGTTACTTTACTGTTGTTTGATAATTTTACATGAAATTTAATATATTTCTGTTTGGCATGAAATAATCTGTGGGTATGGTGTTAAAATGGGGTAAAATTAACCCTCAAAAAAAAAATTCCTTTTTTATTTAATTAGTCATCATCTATTCAAATGATTCATTCGAACTTCACCAAAGAAACGCTCTCCCTCTCCTCGCTCGGCTCCATTCATGTGTCCGTTGCTTGGTGTAATCGCCAATTGCGCCCGATTCAAGCGTAACTGGATTATTCAATTTCTATTTATATTGACGCAAAATTGAATTACAAAGTTTTTCGCCCATTTTACTTCATGCCAAACGCCGGTAATCACAATTTACCCAAAAAAATTTTACTTTACTCCATTTAGCTTCAATCCAAACATCCCTAGTAAATTTTTAGGCTTCATAGATTTATTGAACCTCGAAGTATAAACATTGAAGAGGAAGCCACTTGGATTGTTGTAATAGAGCATTGATTAGTAAAAATGAAGACCTTTCTTCCTTTATTTAACACTTTTAATGTTTTTTTTTCTTTTTTATTTAATTGTTTTTTCTTCAATCTTGAGGCCAGCCCTCGCATCTCTGTCGGCATTTAATTTTTAGACCGCACGGTATGTAAGCACCTTGAAGAGATTGAAATTTTTCACCACAACTACAACCTCTTCGAGATTATCTAGAAATATACATTTGGTTTATAAACTTCATCAATGTTTGTACAAGTACTATGATTTGGTCTTATCATTTAGAACTTTTCCTAATGATATAGAAACTCAATCTCATATGTACTTTGTATATACACATTGACTTAGTTATTACTCTTCTTTTTCTCCAAAATTGCTACAATTGGTTTAGTTATAATAAAAAACTATCTCTCTGCACCGCACAACTATTATAGGTGAAATAACAAATCCCTAAACAGTTTTTGATAAATTATCCAAAACCATAAATGCTAGAGACAGCACAATCATACGCTAAAAATAACAATTCCTGGTGGTTAAGCTTGAGAATTAGAAGAATCAGTTACTAATCAATATTGTAAATCTAGGTAGGTTGAAAAGATAAGGTTTGAGCCTATAGTGCTATTCTATAAGCAAGTCAGCTGTGGATTTAGTTTGAAAATATAGCTTCCCAAGTAGGTTTTAAGCTTAGAGAAACTCAATTTTTTAATCATATTTGTTTTAAGTGTACAAGGTAAAGGTACAAGTTATTCCATAAAAATAACTCGACAAACTTCATACTTTATCAAATGGTGTACATCAAAAACAAATATGGTTCATATTTTTCACCATGCATACATTTTTAAAACATCAAAGTTAATGTAAATAACAAAATGCTGAAGCATGTTATTAACCAAGAAAAATAACAACAAATAAATAAAGAGAAAAAGTTCATATGAACACAAGATTATCCATAATTTATTACCTTTCCATTAACAGCACTTTCTCTTAAAGCATATAATGTTGTCACACCAAAGGAAATAAGGCCACCAACAGAAGTAGGATCAACCTGGGCTAATGAACGCAATGTCAAAGCTGCTTCTGTGCGTACCTAAGAGTAAATTTAATCATAAGCATCTGACAGGGCAACGTCGACTATAAATCTCAGATAAAATACACAGAAATATTGCATTGAAAAATAACTATGAAACAACAAAATTACACGGAAAATAATAATTTATCCTTGAAATGCATATAATAATTTTCCTAGTGATTGTTGTCAATAAATATGAATAGAGAATTAAAAACATTAGAGTTATGATTCCACTTTGATTTCTATAATTTTAATTGTCTCAAAAATGTCTCTATAATTAAAACTCTTACAATCACATACAAAACTCAGTTAGCATATGTAGGAATTTATCACTTCACAAGTTTTGATAGTTTGTGATTCTAATTTGCCCCCTATAATTTTAACCGTTCCAATCATATTTTATGTATGTTAATAGCAAGCAACGCTTTGCATACAAACATGGCAAAAACTAAGTGGCATTAAGAGATGCAGCATTGCAATGCTCCGATACTCAAAGCCAAGCGCAATGTGGTCAGATGGGAAAGAACATTCAATTATAGCTTGCTTATTAAGCAATTGACAAATACTGAGCCAATAGCAAAAAAACACTCCTTTATCAAAGTACCAAAGAAAAAAACAGCCTCAAATAGTGACACCAATTAGTTTCAATAATCAAAATGTAGTTCATAGTGTGGAAGCATTGACATAGCAGATGATGGCAATAATGAATTATTTGTTGAAGCACAAATACACCATAAGTTTCAAGCTTAGAATTAGGTACAACAGCAGCAGCAGCAGACTCAGTTGAATATCCATCAGCCTAATCAACAGATAAGTCCCCTGTTCAAGCAGCCAGTGGAGGAGAATCCAGTGGAAATAAAATCACTGGCAATGATGATAAGATATCTCAAAAGTAAATAAATTTACCTTGACCATATTGAAACTATTGATTCATGTGTAGATCAATTAGAAATCTATTTTCAAGTTAAAGTGTTTACTAATCAAGAGGAGATATAGTTAGCCAACTCAAATTAGCCAAATAAGCTTTGATATAGGGGAATGTCAAAATCAAAGGTACCCGATCTACCCTCATCTAGTTGTCTTTTAAGCAGCTGTTTAAGGAGAATATATTAGCATATAAGGTATGGATATGAGCATGCATAAAAAGGCATCTCTGAATAAGAGGAGAATTCAATCTGCTCAACAATACATTTGAATTCAGCAGAGTTATCATTAAAGGATCTGTATGTATTGAAGAAGTATACTTCCAGGCATATGCAAACCATTGTCAATGAAATGGCATTGTTCCCTATTAAAAATTTTGGTCAAGCTAGTAATCTTGCAATGGCAATGCAGAGAAAATTTAAGGAAGTTAAAATTACTACCACTGAAAAAACTTAGGGTTGTCAACACCCTAAGAAAGCTTGAAAGTTAAGGCAACAAATGTAAAATCAAAGCTAGAGGCTAGTCAAAAGATTACAATCATTGAACACTTATTATTGAATTAATTATTAGTTCATTTAAGTGTCATTCACTTTGTGCTTTGCATATTAAAAAAAATCGTATTATGCCTTATGCATTGCAATTTAATATACAGAGATATATACCTAAGAAGATAACAATCATTTTATAATTGCTGTCATAAGAAATCAAAAAGGGATCCAAAGTTTTTTCTTCGAACCTTTCCATCAACATTCACCTAAAACTGCTTTTGGCTCTTTGCTTGTGAGATAACTTGTGGAGAAGAACTAGTGCATTTGAACGGCGAGATTGGTCATCAAATACATATAATAGGTAAAACAAAAACCACACAAGCAATACAATTTGATGTTTCAACAACAATAACATAAACACCAGCTAAGATTGAGGCACTGGCTACATTCTATCTTTCAAGAGAAAAGGAATGAATCATAAAAGAGACAACAGTGCCAAATATTACACCAACAATGCATGATAACCTAGCAAACAAATAATTGAGCTGATATGCATAAAAACAGTAACGATTGGGAAATACTGATTGAGTTTGATATTGTACAAGCAACTAATTCATCAATTGAGCTAGCAAGAAAATGGCCTTCCTTCTGCTACATTAGTTTTGGATTCAATCCACTAGATTTTCAGTTTAATAGCACTCTGACAGGATCCGGGTTCATTACGAGTGACAATTCGCAGGAAAAACAAATGGAAATTACGCACTACACAAACATAAAAACAATTACAGAGAAGAAAAGAGTTTACATGGAAAACCTTAAAACAAAATAAAAAAGTATCACAAACCATCACACAAAAAAGATTCCACTATAATCAAAGGAAAAGTAGTAGACTAGAAGCAAACACTTCTGCAGCAAAACAGCTCTCTAAAAAGGAAAATGAGTTCACACCCTCACAGTAACCACCTTTGCAAGAAAACACTATTCAACTTGTGATATCCCTAATAGGCATGGATATTTATACACCACTCCAACTTGCTCACAAAGCATTCCAAATTGAGCTACAAATAATGCACAGTGTGACTCCTGCATGAGTCACACTTAAGTGCTTTTGTCCCTAGGTGAAGGTTGGGCTGATGATACAAAGCTTAGGGCGCCTAGGCGCCCCCAACACCAACAACTCAATCTACTTTCTTAAGATAGACGCTTAGGCCCAACTCTCAGTTTCATGGTTGCTTCACGTATAACAATTCACGGTCTATTGTAGTTATTGATGAAGTTGTCAATGCCTGGGCTAACCCAAGAGCACAGGGCTTGGTTTCATTTGAGTATCAAAGGATTCCTTGAGTGCTAAGGCAAGCATCCAAGCACCATACCCTCTATCCTCTGCAAATATTGTTGGCGCTTGGGGGTTTTCCAAGGCCCAATAATCTACAACTAAAGTTCTAAGTATATCTCGCGTCTATCGCCGTTGACTGATTCGTGATCATCTTGTTCTCACTCAAATGCACTCGACACTCCACCACACAACAATCTCCCACTTGGTGACAAAGTGCGAGTCTTTATATCCTTCTTCAACCGTGCAAGTGTTCATCCTTCCAAAGAGGCATGGGGAGGTTCAACCCCGCCCTTTTCTTAACGTGCTAATGCCCAATGAAGCTAGGGAAAACTTCAATTTCCTACCGTCTACATAAACAAGTCTGCCATATTTTGAAAGGTGTGGATCCTCTCCGGCATAAAATGTCCTTCCTCTAGGCATTTGAATAAATTGAAGCTGAACGTGCTACGTTATGGTGTCAAATGTGGCATTCTTGGCTAGATGAATGGCATTCTTGCTATCATTGTGCAGCTTGATATTCTCCTAATTATTTCCTAATTCCGCTATAAGGCTTTGCAGCCAAATCATCTCCTTACTCGCCTCCATAATAGCGATGTATTCTGGTTCAGCAATGGATAGTGCTACAATTTTTTGTAGCATGGATATCCTGCTCATAAAAGTGCCTCCTGTTTCAAAACATATATGTAGTGCTCCACATGTTGTCCAGATTCTTTTGCTAAGTCCGAGTCTACAAATCCTTGTAGCTCGACTTCAGATCCTCCAAAGCACACTGCTTTGTTGCTGTCCCTCTCCAGTATCGAAACATCTATTTCACAACTTCACAGTTCACCTTCTCAGGATTGCTCATAAATCTGCTCACCATTCCCATAGCATGGGCGACGTCCGAACATGTGCAGATTATGGCATACATTAAATTGTGCAGATTATGGCATACATTAAATTGCTGACAGATGAAGCACATAGAGTCTTTTCCAGTTTCTTTCACTCCTTGTCATTTTCTGTAAGTGCTCCTTAGGCAAGTGGAAATGACTCCACAGCAATGTGTTACTTTGTTGCATTCATATTGAACCTATGCCTAATTTTCACAATATAATCTTGATGGCTCAAATTCAAAGTTTTCCTTCCTTAAAAAGTTGACATCCATGGAGAGAGCATTCTTTCACATTTAAACAAAATCTAGCAAAGCTTGTGAAAATGGTCTGGAGTGTAAGTTTAAGTCAATGTGTAAGCAGTCTTACACAAGATACATTAAGTGTGTCTGTAAATCATTTGGAAATTCCTAAATGATAATGTAGACCGTATTAAGTACTTATACTAACCCTGACAAAATAAACAAACCAAGGTCATTTCACTAATAAGCCCCGAAAAGTTAGTCATAATCAAAAGACTCATATCTCTCCTTATAGGTGCCTACTCATATCTCCCCAAAGGGGATCCAATCACGTGTAGTTATAAAAAAGAAAAATAGAGGGAGCTGCATGGGGTTGGCCTCAAAGGAAACGAGAAACAATCAAAAAATAATTAAAAAAAAGCACAAAAAAAGAAAAATTATAAAAAAAATCTCAAGTGTCCTTCTTGTGATTCACCTTCTTAATTACATGCTTCAACTGATCTCTCTGCCATTTAATATGCCAAGTATTATTTTCCTTTAAGTTCTAGACTCATAGCAATTAATCTCTACATGAATACAAAAGATTTAGCAGCATATGTGAAAAAATGATTATATTATATTATATATATATATATATATATACATATACAACAAAGAAAAAATAGAATGTTAGAAGAACTTTATGAGTTTGAAACCAACAACTTAAATTAGTAAACTAAGAAATATTGCTACTACCCAAACCCCAAAAATGAGATTTAGTTCAGCAACATTTACCAAAAGTTACTAAAACGGAATACATCTAAACAAACTCTTTTAGGCAAAAACTTGGTAAGAATACTCTAATAAATATTAAAGTATTTCAAGGGGGATACATGTAGTTAAAATAATAAAACTTAATGAAAATAACTACAGCATTCGACATTAAGCAAAAAAAAGCAGGTTTATTCAAATGCATTCCCGAGTTCTTTTCAAATTCCAAATCCAAATGCATTCCAAGGTCTTAGAAAAGTATGCGGAATTCACAGAAGCGAACACAGCATTCAGTCAAGAGAGTTTAAACTCTATTTCCATTCAAATTCAAGTAAATTCCCAAATTTCAGATATTTTAACCTTTCAAAATAATGATTTAACAAAAAAATTGCTTTCTTAATCCACGTTGTAACGTTTGTTAACATCCCAAGAAAAAAATAATAAGTAAATTTGGTAAAATAGAAAATTAAGAGCGGATCTTTGCTATTATGCCAAAACAATGGGAAAGATCCCCAAATGTCTCTTTTGCTTTGCACACAAAAATCTACATCCAAAGCTACATACAATTGAAATGATACATTTTTAAAAATCTCAACAAATAACAAGTAGAAATTATGCTTCCACGTGAATTTTAAGGTTAGTGAAAAAATTAGAAAAGAAATAAATTCCTAATATAAATCAACTTCATAACAGAAAAAATGCAATGGTTAATCCTTAAGCAAGCCTGGAATTAAATGACCTCACTATAAAATTGAGGTCAGTCGTCAATTGTTGCTTACGTGCATAACTTGATATCATGATGATCTTAGAAGTAATTACAGGAGCATTTGATCGCTCCCCAATTTAAAGTTGGAAAGCTCATAAGATGGCTTGTGCGAGCAACACGACTTAATCCAGCATGAAAATTTTAGTCGACCACATTAGTGTGTTTTGACACTTATAAAAGGAAAGCAACAATTTTAGTGGGTTGGCATGGATATCAAAGAAGAATTCCTAGATTAATAATGAGATTGAGCGTTTAGAATCGCAACGAGCCAGACACAATTTGACATTTTAAAAAAGTAGCACTTGCACAATATTTCAAATATATATTACATAAAAATTAAATTCTGAAATTTTTCTCTACTAAAAATTCTAAAATTTCTATCAGCATTTGCATCTAGTGTGAGTGCCACCTCTATTATAATATTGAAACCTTGCATGGAACTATCGTATCCTATAATAAAAAATGGCATGAGCTAAAAGCATGAAAAAAGAAATACAATAAAATAATTCAGCATATGATCATTTTAAGAAAATGGCCAGATGGTGCCTGAAAACAATGAACAGATTTGTATTCATAGTTCCATGTATTATCTTATTCAACAATCGCAATACTTAATCAACTCTGCGTTCCTCCATTTATGTTGAAAGAGAAAAACAAGCCCAGGATTGACAAAATTATAAAAATTGGTAGCAGATAGAAATTTTTTGCAAGAAAAATTAAAAATTAATCCATCGAACTTTGACCAAAATTATATATATTTGCATTAATTGCAAAACCAAGAAAGCTAACAAAATCTGAGAACATTGGCAAAAAGAATGAAATGGATCTGTAGTCCAAGATGTAGCAGAAAAAAAAGTTCATGATGATAAATTACATGTGCTGAAGAATGAGACAGAGCTGCAACAATGGTGTTATCAAGAATGTCTTTAAAATCACTTGGAACCTGAACAAAGCAAAAAAAAAGAAAAGAAAAATATTAGTCAACTAAAATAGATAATTATGATTTTGCAATATAGCAAAATGTCTGCAATAATATTAAATTACAAAATACTCATTTGCTACATTAAACTGCCACATTTGATATGCAACATAAGAGCAATTCATCAATTTTAAAGTCATTCCAACTTATTTTAGGATTATAATCCTTTTATCCAGGGTTTAGTCACATCACTAGTAAATTCATCAAGATCGTTAACCCAATCCAATCATTCCCAATTGTCCTTAAATCTTTATAGATGCAACATCAACTCCTTTGGTCTTTTTTTTGAGTTGTTACATTTTTGCCAAGAACATATTTACGTAGCATGATTATAGGGTGGCTGTAAACAAGCCGAGTTGAGCTCGAGATGGCTCTGACTTGAGCTTGAGCTTAATTAATAAATTGAATTCAAACATGAGCTCAGACTAAATATTACAAGCTCGAATCAGCTTACAAACTGATTAATTCATAAACAAAAGGAAAAAATAAATTTAATATAATGCACAATATCATATCGAAGCGATACAAATAATTTAAATTTATGAAAATAACCATTAAATATTAATACGAGTGCCTCCGAAGGGTTGTGAGAACCGAAAATCCCACTCAAAATTAAAGGAAAATTGTTATTGTTCTTGTTATTAATGTACATTAACATAGAATTCCCTTAATTTTGATATTATATTACTGCATAATACAATGATAAATTGTAAACAAGCTGGCTCACGAACTATTGAGCCAAGTCAAGATTAGCTCAAGCTTGCTCTTTTGTCCATCAAGCCTGATTCACAAACCATTTTATCGAGCAGAGCTTAGTAGTTCACAAGCTGGATTGACTAAGTTACCCCTAAGTATGAACACTTTTACAGAAGTCTAACTTCAATAATTAATAGTCGTATACTATCTCCTTAATTTTTTTGAATTATATTTCCCCATATAATACCTACACTAGACAATTTGATGTATTATTATAAGCACCAGCTCTATTATCCACAACAATAATAGCACAGAATTTTGTTACGGCACTACTTAAACTAAAATCATTTTTCATTATCCTTGTAAACTAACCACCTATTCATCAATGTTCTCATTATCTATTCAACATTGTCATCAAAGTCTTCTTGAGGGTTAACAGTTAAATCAACACACATAAGTAGAGCATTAATGCCATTTCACAAAATCCCCTATAGTTTGTCATAACATTTGTTTATCATATGGTACCCCCAGATCACTAGTCCTAAATTGAAGGTTTCATCACATAAATTCAATAGCAATAAAAAATAAGTAATTTGTCAATAAATGGTTTTTTTAAAGCTAGAGTTAAGGGGTACATACAAACCCATTTTTGAACGTTTATTATTAGTTTTACGATTTTTTACTTGAGAATTATTCAAAAAAAGTGATGTTAAACGATATAAAGTTTCCTTTTTAAGAATGTTGGAAAAATATTGATAACTTCTTTCCTACAGACATTACGCCATTAATTAGAAGAAAATATTTTAAAAAAGTCAATTTTTTAAAGGATAAGGCGATGTCTTCATGAAGAAAAAAATAAGAAAAGCAGAAAATTCAGTGCAACCGACTACGGCTAAATTCTTCTCCAGATTTACTTGATAGAGTATGATTTGAAGAAAAGTTCGTTAACATCATCATGATACAAAATACTAAAAAGGAAAATAATAACTATGCCTATCAAAATCAAAATTGATTAGAACGTTCCCAATAAGAGATACAGAAGAAAGAGACGGGCACCAGTTTTTCAAATACAAGTTTAAGCATGAGAATACCAATATGTATAAAAAAGATGAAAAAAGTAGTTAGAGTATTCAGCTGAAGAAATATCATTTTATCCATATTCATTTATATAGAATTGTCATATGATTTAATATTGACTGGTGCAAAGCAGAAGAATTGTTGAACATGAAAACAAAGGATAAATATTTTTTTGTTTTTTTTCATATTCAAACAAATTCGTTTGAGAACTGAGTTCGTAAGTTTTTAATGTTTTTCATTTTCAAGCCAATAAGCTTCGATCTGGCTGAGATAGTATTTCTTCCTTTCTTTTAGTTATTACTTATGCATATCTGAGTTTGATCTGATGGAAATCAAGATCAAAGTGGTTTTAGGGCGCCAATGGAGGGTGTTCCCCAAACCGCCAGCAGTTTCTTCTTTACCTAATCTTCATAGTGTAACTCTGCACCTCTGTTAAACAGACCAAAATCCTTTGTCGAAGCATCGAACGGCTCTTGCAATGAACCTCAAATAACTCTAAAGTCAATATCTATTCATAGAGGCAAGCTAACTCCATCTCTCTGACGATGAAATTGATGTTCTTTCTAAACCGTTTGATTATGTGCTTATTGGTAAATATACTTAAGGTAAACCCCAAATGGTTGAAAGCAGAAGATTTTTTAATGATCTTAGGCTTTTTAGGCAATTTTCTGTTGGTTTAATGATAATAGGCATGTTCTCATTAAGCTATCACATGAAGATGACTATTAACAAATTTTTTCTAGAGAGGCGTTTATTCTGTGAAAGGATTTCCTTTAAAAATGTTGAAGATCTTTCTGTTGAACTTGTTATAGTACCAGCTTGGATAAATTTCAATCATTCGAATTTGTACTCCCTGGCTTCTTATTATGGCAGATCATTAAAATTGATATTGCTACTGTAAACTGAACAAGACCTTCTGTTGCTCGTGTCCTAATTGAAATGGATATAGCAAAAATGTATGAAACATCTATTTGGATAGGTAATGATAATAGGGGTTATGCTCAAAATGTTGAATTTGAATTTGTGCCTATTTTTGCTCTCATTGGCACATCATTGGGCATAATACTGAACAATGTTTCAAGCTTTATCCTGATTACAAAAAGAAAATGATACGGTTGCTGAAAATGGTAAATTGGGGAAATTGGTAATGCTAAAGTGCCAGAAAACAAGAATGACACTAGACAGTATTATAGGAAGAAAAATCCTAAAACTACTTCTGGTGCTACCTGTAATCCACAACAGGTTGGGGAAAAACTGCATATAGATTCCAATGAAATAATGTTGCCAGAAACTGGAAATAATTTAGATGGGACATCGAGCAATTTAGTGTTAGATGTTGATGAGTCATTGCCAGTAGTCCATAATTGTGTTGACTCATGTTAGATTGGTAATAACCAAACTAATATCAGATCATCTTTCCCCATGATCATATTGGAAGTTAGGTAAAATAGTAGTTAAACAAACATCCAAAGCCATTCAAGTATAAGAAATAACATTCATTCAATTTAAAACAAACAATATCCAAAATTTATTACATGGCTTTCATTATACATAAAATTATTATCCCTTAAAGGGGCAGTTTGAATTCGTTAATTTCCTGCGCCATGCCTTTAAACTATATCAACCGTCTCCAGTTGTATATGATCTGGTATTATAAAAATAATGCCTTAAAGCACATTCTAAATACAAAGGATATTCAAAATATACTTAAAACAAAGCGGAAGACAAAAATGATAACAATTGCAGGGAAATATAATTTATAGCCAAAAAAATAATCATAACTCCTGCAAAATAAATGTCATTTTGTCATATGCTAAAAATGGAAAAGAAATGATATCATAAAATTTTATGTTTATATTTATGACTTGTTATTATAAAGCAATGTTAACAATTCTAATGGGCAAAGCCAGAACCATGAGGCTGAGTTCATAAAAATGCAATTAAGCATGAGCTTCACCTGGGCCCCCTTAAGAGCTCCAGATGGCACCTTCACCTGGGCCTCTTTCAAGGCTCCAGATGGCAACCTTCACCTAGGCCCCCTTTAAAGGCTCCAGATGGTACCATATATGCAGTTAAGCATGACCTTCACCTGGGCCCCCTCAAAGGCTCCAGATGGCACTGTCCCTTAATTCAACCTCCGTTTCGGAACCCTTTGCAACATTCACAAGATACATAAACATCATTTTGCCTCTCTTACATGATTAGCAGTAAGAGTAAAGCATTAAATAATAATATAAAACAGGTTACAAAATCAAGGAAAAGGGGGTTCATTTTTGTGTTACATATCTCAACTTCTCTCTATATATGCCTCCTCAAAGGCTTATCAATATAAGCTTCTTACTCCCGATATTGGACAGCCACATCCTAGCAATTGTCTGATCAGACTAAAAATATATCAACATGAAACCCTTGCTACTCAATTATCCAAACTTGTTCATATATCATTTTTATTAATTAATGACAATAATAATAATGCAATGACATAATATAGTAGTATGTTTAGTTTATAAATAAGAAATAAAATAAAGAAAATAAAATATAAATATTTCTTCTCATCTTCATCCTCTTTTCCTTCTCACTTGCCTAAGTGTTGCCGGACAATGGAGGGAGGTCGGACGTGGGGTGGCCGGAGCAAAGGGGCGGCGGCCGGAGGCTGGCTAGCAGAGAAGGGCTGATTGGGCTGTTGCTGGCAGGAGGCGGGGAGGGGCTGGGTTGGCTGGCTAGGGTTTGAGGGAGGAGGAGAGGGGTTGTGGGGAAGAAGGAAGGGAGTGGGGTTTAAATAGAGAGAGAGAAGGGTCAGCCAGGTGGGCCGACCAGCCTGGGCCAAAAACGGTGCAGGCAGCTTCCTTCTGGAGCGGAAGCTTCTGCGCCTGCGCCTGTCGAGCTAAGGGGGGAGTCTGCGATCGAGGGGAGAAGGAAAATGTGAAGAAAATTATTTAAAATTAAATTTTTCGCATTTTTCCACTATTTGGCATCCAAAAATAACGAACCTTGACACCGATGTGTGTTATAATGTAACGAACACCCTCGCGCAAAAAAAATTTGATTCAGACAAATATTTTATTTTTAATTAATTTCTAAAGTTTGAAACTTCAAAATTTAATTTAAGCCGAACCGCTGCTCAAAAATCTATGAAACTTTTGAGCAACTTTTAAATAATATACTTAACATAATGACAGAAAAAATGATGAATTCGGACACGTATTTAATTTTCTCAATTTATTAAATTTAAATAATTCCAAAAAAAATAAAGCGAGAGTTTCGGTTATCTGAATTCTCCCAAACTATGGCATTTGATCTAAAAATTATTTCTATCTAATGGAAATTTTTGTTTGCCCAAATTTGAATTTTCCAGAATCCTGATGTCTGAGATGGAATTTGACCTAATTTGAAAATAACGATATTGTCTTGTTACATAGGTGCACTTTTATTTATGCAAGCTGTTCAAAAATTATGAGGAAATCAATGTGGGATGAAATTACTTATTTTCATCAGAGTTGCGATTATCCATGGATGGTACCGGGTGATTTAATATCATTGCTAATTTAAATGAGAAATTAGGTGGAAGGCCGCCAAATCAAAGTGCTTTAGAAGATTTTAACACTTTATTTTTTATTGTGAGCTGCCTGAAGTGGGTTATTCAGGTTCTCCTTTTATGTGGACAAATGGCACAATATGGGAATGACTTGACAGAGTTTTAGTTTCTAGAAACTGGGTTGATCATTTAAACATTTCTAAGGCTTCACATTTTTCAAGAATATGTATGATCATACCTCTCTATTTTTGAAATTTCTCAATGTCAAATTATTAAACGAATTCATTTCAAGTATCAAAATATGTGGCTTTTACATAAAAATTTATATCAGATAGTTTTCAATAGCTGGGCTGAAATCTTACCATCTTATGGAAAAAACTAAATAAATTGCAAAGGGTTTAATTAATTTAGAATAAGAAAGAGTTTGGAAACATTCATAGCAATGTTTTTAAAGCTGAAGAGGATCTTATTGAAGCTGAGAATACTTTTATACTTTCAGGTTTACATAATGATAGAATTTAATGGAAGAAAGGGGCTGCAAATCTTATCCAGTTGCATGACAAGGAAGAAACTTATTCTAATATATATGGAAAACACTTTGTAGCATAATAGACTTTGCGGAAAATCACATCGTGTTGAGACTAGGAAAATGAGATTGCTTTTTTTAGAATGATATTTGGATGGGTGATGTACCTCTCTCTTAAATTCTTAGAGTCCTCTCCAACATCTGAAAAAGTTAAGGATTTTTTAATCAATAATAATTGGAACATTCACAAACTTCAATCTCTATCTTTACCTGATGAAATCATTACAGAAATTACGGCAATTAAACTGGATAATGATTCGAAGAACAGCATTATGCGGACAAAATTCAACCCTCCAGTTCTTAACTTCAAAAGTGTTTGAGAAAGCATCATAGAAAAGAAAATTGTCTAAAATTTGGAAAATGTTGGAAGGCACAAAAGCAACAGACCATCTATCTCTTTTTTTTATTGGAGATTAATAAGAACATCATTTCAACTTATTGCACTTTAAAATAAAAAGGTTTTAATTTTGCATCCATATGCTATTTTTGCAATAATAATGTAGAAGACATGCATCACCTTTATATTACTTATCCGAAAATCCAATGTATATGGAATTTTTGGGCGCAGATTTTTGGTTAATGCCCAAGTGTAAATATCTATGTCAAAGCTTTCCTCTTAGCTTGGAGAATGTCCGGTGATTTAACAAAGGAAGGCCATTGTCGCATTGTTATTCCTCTTTATTTATGTGGTTTATTTGGGATGAAAGAAACAATTGCAAACATAAAAACTTCAATTTCAACGTTCATAGAATTTTGGGAAAAACTACACATTATATTCATATGGCGGTTAAACTGAAGCTTTTTCATTCAAAGGCAATGAGTTCTGCCGTTCATTCTTTAATGCTCGTAAATCATTAAAAAAGCAAACAAAATCTTTGGTTTTCTGGTTAAAATCTACTGTTAATTTTCTTAAATTAAATGTGGATGAAAGTTATAAAGGTGTGTTGATTAAAGCAGGTGGTGGTGGATTACTTCAAAATCATACATGCAAAGTCGTTTTTGCATTTCATATGCAAGTGTATGCTACGAATTCTCTAATGGCTAAAGTAAAAGTTTTGTTGTGCAGGTTGAATATCTGCATAAGCAGAAACATAAGAACTTGATGGATTGAGATGAATTGTATGACCATTAATTTTTTAAAAAAAAAATCTTATGGTGACTGGAACTTATTTTATTTAATGAAGATGATTTATTTTCTTATTAACTAATTATAGTTCTGCCAATTTTTCTCATATTTGGAGAGAAGCTAATGTTGCTGCTGATAACCATGCTAATAAAGGTAGCTGGACCGAAGGTTTGCATAGTTATGATAATTTAGATAATTTCAAGGAATTCAAAGTAGTTTGCATGATGGACAGTATTAATCTTCCATATTTACGGAAATAATTGCTTTGTTGCATGATTTTTCTTGGGTCTGATCTTATCTATAGCTTTTGCCACTCTGAAGCAGGAACTCGGCTGTTTTTGGTTTGCAGTTTTTATTCGATCATTTAAGATGATAAGCAGATTTTTTTGTCTATATTGATAATGCTAGCAGATTGCACAGCTGAACCGACAATTTAAATGCAAGATTACATAATTCAGAAAAAGATTGAATTGGTTTTGGCAAACGTTACTTTTATCTAATCTACGGCTTTCTCTGGAATGCTGAAGAATGTGATATCCAAAAATCAAGCTTTGCTTGTGTTTCTCTATATTGTATTTTTTTCTTTTTTATTTGCTTGTTTTCTTTCCATTTGAGGCCCACCTCTTACAGCTCTATCTGTTTTTATTTTTTATAACTATGTGCAGTTTGATCCCCTGGGCAACAGTACATAATAACTTGGAAGGAGGTGAGTTTCAATTGATATTATATATATGCTGATTTCAATATGTATTGAATTAGTAAATATAGATAAATTCTAACTCCTCAGAACCTTTAGGATGGCGCAACTATTTAAGAAAAAAATAAAGGATAAATAGGATTTTAACATTCCAATTAATTTTGTTTGGAATCTAATTGTATTGTCTCTTCTCTATTAATCTCAACGTTAGATGGCAAATTAATTGGAATGTTATATTCCTATTTATCCTTTAATTTTTTATTAAATAGTTGCGCCCTGAAGGTCCTGAAGGAGTTAAAATTTATTTATATTTACTAATTCAATACATATTGAAATCAGCATATATATAATATCAATTGAAACTCACCTCCTTCAAGGTATCTATGTACTCTTGCCCAAGGAGATCAAACCGCACATAGTTCTAAAAAATAAAAAACAGATAGAGCTGTAAGAAGGGGCCTCAAATGAAAAAAAAACAAGTAAATAAAAAAGAAAAAAATACAATATAGAGAAACACAAGCAAAGCTTGATTTTTGGATCTCATATTCTTCAATAACAGCATTCCAGAGAAACCTGTGGATTAGATAAAAGTAGCTAAGTGTACCAAAACCAATTCAATCTTTTTCTGAATTATGTAATTTTGCATTTAAAATGTCGGTTCAGCTCCAATCTGTAAGCATTATCAATATAGAGAAGAAAATCAGTATATTTTAATACAGCTTTACATTTTATTGTTGTATCTTTGTCCAACTACTTTTTAAAGCACTCCTTTAATTCATGAACATCAAAACTAGTATCAAATCCTATAAATAAGTCAATTTCCATTAAAAAAAAAAAAACATTCTCATATAAATATTTAGAACAAATCAAAATATTTGTTAAATATTTTTGAGAAAATTATCACAATGGTCCCTTGACTCTTGCATAATGTTCAAAATGATACTTGACACTTGTAAATATTTTTTTTTGGTCCCTTGACTCTTGTTTAAGTATTTTTTAATCGCTGTCGTTAATAGCCTCGTAACCCTACTAGCTTCATGCTGTTAATAGCCTCGTAACCCCAGCTTCATGCCGTTAAAAGCTAAGGGTATACACGTAACTCGGCTCGGCAGGTTTTGAAGTTGGGTAATTCTAATATCGTTCCAAATTTAAATCATAAATACCTCACATTTCAAAATATCATGATCAATAAGTTCAACTCTTATTGCTAAAACTCAAAATGTTTCTTTTCCCACCAAATTTTGTTAGTGAAAAGCTTTTATCAAAATATTTATATCGTCTTGGACATAAAGATTTCATTACCATAATATTAACAATGCCCCTTTAATAATTTCCCAAAATTAAAAAAGTATCTTATCATATAAAAAATCTCTTGTTTTATGCATATTCTGCAAAGCTAGCAACTTCTACTTTTCAGATTGTTCCGAGATATAGTCGGCAATATCATTCGATTTTGTATAGAAATGTCATTATTAGTACTTTCACTCGATGATATTTCGAAGAAACAGCAACAAAAATTAAACTTTCAAAGCATTAATTTTACTATAAATCAATCACATTCAGAATTCCACCTATCATACGCTCCAGTTTTAAGCTAATTCATTGATAGGAGCAAGCTAAAGTATTATACAAACTATTGTTAAATGAAAGAAATGATCATAAACAAAAAATCAGCAATTCAATTAAATAATGACGGGGCATTTTTTTCATACCATCATAATCTTTCCCATTTAATTATCTAACGCCCAAATCTTTCCATCTCCATAACAACAATCTTAGTTTAATGCACCGACATAAGTCATAATTAATCACTACAAGTGAAATATTTCGTACATGGGTAAGGTTGAACGCTAGATTTGTAGACAGTAAATTTTGGGTATTTAGATGTGCAAAAATTCAAATTTTATGCGATGTCAGTAAATTTTCTATCAGAGAAATAAAGTGGTCCCCAGTAGACAATAATAGTAAGTTTTGTCTAAATGACATAACTATATAAGAACTCCCGCTCCAGATAATAAGCAACAGAGAAAATGCATTGATACACACTAATCAAACAGCTTTAATGCTGTTATCAAAAAACTTCTCAGCTGTTTACACATGAAAATGGAGGAATATTATATTTTCTAATTTCTATCAAAATACAATAATAAAAGCTGGAAATAGTTGAAGCTCAACTAATTTTAAAATATCAACATATTACTATTAAGATGAAAGACTGGAAAAAAAATTCAGAAACCTCTCCCAGTGCTGTCAAGAGGTATGTGAGGATCCGAAGAATAGCAACTCCAGCTAACGGATATAAGTCCGGAGACTCAAGCTGCAAAGTGTAAAAGAGTGCTTAATCAGCTTAACATTAGAAATAGGGACAACTAGCCAATCACAAAATTTTACCATTTAAAAAGCAAACCTTCCTAGCCAAATGAACTAAAAAAATCCTCTGTGTAGCCTCTGTCATTTGGTCAACTGCACCAACTCGTACAATATACAGAACACAAGCCTTCAAAGAAGAAAAATGAGCATGAGTTTTCAAAGCCAATGAAAATATCATAGTTGAAACAAATGAGAACCGACAGATTTAAACTTAATATTTAAATAACATGCATGTCCCCAACTTAACAAGCATAAATCTAATTATTATACAAAAAAAGATAAGTAATTGTTTCTGTGTCTGCAGAATAATTTTCAAATGTCTTGGCAACTGAAATAGCTTAGTTTAACATTGAAAAATGTGTTATGGTACCATCAATGCTAAACAATAACTATTAATGAAATGGTATCAATACAATTGGGATGGAGCCTCATAACAAGAAATGGATACACTTTGAGTAGAAATAAATACCAATGCATGAGCATCCGCTTCCACTCGAAGCATTTCAATGGCTTGTATAGCATAATTTTGAAGTTCTTCGTCAGAAAGATGATACTTAAGATGGATTGCCTGAAAAATATATATTTAAACAAGCTCTAATCAAACATAGAGATAGTAAAGGTGTTATAAAAACTGTGATAAAAAAATACTAATATCGTTCTAGAGTTGAAAGAGAGATAAAATATCATACTAAAATTCAAAAAACCAAGAAGAATACAGCATTATGTTCAACTAAAACTTAACAGTACAAAAATCTAGCTTCAGCTATTGCTAATAATGCTGATCTTTAAAAAAATGGCTCAAATCATTCACAAAATAAAAAAACTAAAAGCAAAGTTTGAAAGGTGATGGCATGCACCTTTTTTAAATGAAATGATTTTAACAATAATCTAATGCCGCTAATTTATCTGAGATTTTTTACCCCATAGAAAATATATGAATTTAATAGCTAAGACAATACTCCATTTTTGCATTTTACTCATGTAGTCTTTAAATCAAAAATTATCATTTTATCCCTCAACTCCTGTTAATTTAAGAAATTAGTCATGTTGTTACCTTTAGATTTGGTTTAGAATAGAAAAAAATTGAAATGAGCAAGCATAGAATAGAAACTTGGGTTTCTTTGTTATAAATTTATTAAAAAACTACTTTAAAAGCTATTTTCTAAAATTCCAATCTATTTTTTAATTTTAAATGCCATATTCAAAGCTTATAAGTTTTGCTTTAATTTATTTAAGACATTTGAGGAAATCAGTGCATTCAAACACATTTTTACCATTATTGCAAGAGTTAATTCAAAGTTGAAACCAAAATAATATAAAATAATATATTTGTCAATAACAAATAATTTTATCATGTTTATATAATGATATATATGTTTTACATATTTTACACTTTCATTGTATGGTATATGGGCTAATTCAAATGAATGAAAGCATGCCAAAAAAACATATATTTAAGATACAATTGGTGCTAAAATAAAATGTACAGGTGTCAAACATGTTTTAGAAAAGATGAGTGATATAAACAAAACTTCAACATTTTCTATTTATATGCATATAGAATAATTTACGAAAAAAAGATGTCATATATTCTTATTAAATTAAAAATAATTTAAAAATAATGTCAAAGCCAATGAAATCGGCAATGTCTTCGCAGCTTCCGATCTAGAGATAGCACAGACCCTAAATCAATCAAAGAAGCCAAACCCAGGACACCAATTGGCAACCGTCAAAGGCTTGTGATGGCCTACAAATACTACCTAAGGCCAGTGAATTCAACAGCGTGATGCTTTTAAAATAGCATAATCTTCAATTATTTTTTCTCTATAAATTATTGAGCGAACTAGCATATAGTTGGTATTAATTCAATTACTACGGATTTGCAGAATATGGGAATTTAATCTTCCCATAAATTTACTTTACATCCTAATTTCAACAAACCAAACTGTTGAAGTTTTTATTTGCCTAAAATTCATCGGCTTTGCACACCAATTTCCACATATCAAATAGCCCTAAATAAAATTTGTCAATCTTTTTTGATAAAATAAGCATTCTTAATCTTCAAAAAAAATAAAGAGTTGTCCTTTTAAAAAAATCATTAGCAGCATGGATATCATCTTTATTTATCTAATTGTAGTTTCTTAGATAATAGGATTCAAACTGCTACTACTTAATATTAGTAGGCAGCAAATGTTGATAGGGAATGGCTACTAACCACTGTTGTTATGAGCCGAATTATGTTTGCATTGAAGTAATAACGACATTTTCTGGCATTGAGACAGGACAATCCATTATGCTCATTACAAAGACTAAAATCACCATGTTTTTTATTTTAATATAAACTTGTTTCAAAAAATTAAAAATAAATTCATTTTTTTAACGTGTTCATTACATAATTATAAGTTCTTGTACTCGTGACCTATGAATTTACTCAACCTAACCAGCCAATTAAATAGCTATTAATCTGTCACGCTAATGTGCTATCAATTTTTTGTACTTGTAAACCAACTTTAAGAAAATAGTATAATCATAATACCAAAAATTCATAATTTAATTAAATTGTACCATTATTTTCCCATCAATGCTCGAGACATGTGTCATCAAATCTATCATTAACCTGAAAGTAATATACAATGTGCTTGTCATAAGAGAATAGGTTGAGTAATATTTGATTTACTAAGGTAACATTTAATTTACTAAAGTGAGAAATGCATCATTCATAAAATAGTTACAATGTTCAATATTAACTTTATGTTCTTAAATATCAAGCTCATTATTATTATAGTATGCATATTGTGTTTTAGTTGAATCTTCCTCTTCCTTTTCCTCTGCTTCCCATCAAATAGGAAAGAGTAATCCTAACAAATGTTACTCAAAATTTAATTTGAGATGTTTCTGTAAATTTAAAATCAATTTAAAAGACCTTCAAAATTGACAAATTTAATCATAATGTACCATTTTTGAAATTGTTGAAATCATAAAAATTTATTTTTAACACATGCGCAATGAGATTTCAAATCAAGGTCGACTGCCACCTAGCCCTTCCTGTCCCCCCCCAACAGCCGCTTTCTCTCCCTCTGCATCAATCAAACAATTACCAAAAAGCCTCCTTTCTTTCCACTTCTGCTCAAGCAGTTATCCAAAATAATTGTTCTATTAATGTTGTTAAACAACCCTCAACAACCTTCCAAACAACCTAAAGCAGCTCTTTTTGGCTTCTACAGTAATATGCTAAACCCATTCTCTTTTTTCTCTTCTCATTTTCATTTATTTCAAGAGATTGGTATTAATACTTTCACCCAAACTTTGCATTATTACATATTTATTACTTTCCTGAATAGAGAAAGTTTAGCTTTTGATTTTGTATTCAAACGATGCACACAACCCAGACAACAAAAAACCGAAGTATGTCGATGAAAACTCCTCGTACCTGAAGTTAGTAATTTTGTAAATATAAATTTTATATATTAAATTAAAAATGCATTTACTAAACTCTAATCGCATGCTATCCAAAAAAAATAAAATTGGCATTGGGCACAACTAACATCAACCCTTACATGGTTTATCAAAACCCTAGGCATTATTGTTTTGTAATTTTGATATTTTAATTATGTAAATAACCATTTAAAGACCATAAATCTAATTTTAAGCATACAGCTCAAATCCATTACAACACAAGTACTTGCAACATCTAGTCAATTTCAGATAATCAAACGATATATAATGCAAGCAATCTTTATTTCTATTCCAAAGTATCATTCTTTTATAAAAAAAAATATTGCATAATAAGAATAAAAATGCATATAAAAAGTTAATATGTTGGATAATAACAAGTATATAATAAACATTTTTTCTTTCTTAAATTAATATCATAAATAAAAGAATAAATACACACATAAATACATACATATATATATATTCATATTTTCAAATTGATAAGCATTTTTTTGAAACATCATTAGTATTATATAAAATGGATTATTAAGACAATAAATAAGTTCAATTTAACAATTAACCACACCTAAATTTTAATTCATGGAAAATTAATCATGTTACTTATGGAAAAATGATAACTTTTAAAAAATGATGTGTTACGTATAATAGTCTATGAAGCAACCCCATGTATGATATTGGTTGAAAAAGTTATATTAATGGAAGCAACAATGGTAATGAACTGATAACTGGATAATGGAACAAGTTTTTGACAATGAACTCTTTGAATCATCATAAAATAGTATAATTTATATTATGTTTTTATTAAATAACAAATGCTATAAGAAATGAAATATTTAGCAAAAGCTAAATATTATTAAAATGCTAATAATTTTATGTTAATAGATAAATGGTAATGGCTCCTAAAATGGTTAGATGGTAATGACAGATAATTATGAATAAATACTAGCATTTAAATAATTGATATCTTTTATATAAAGCTTATTAAATAATTGTCAAAAATTACATGATTTCTAATATTAAAAAATCATAATGCACATTACTTACTTTTCGTTTCCGTACTGTAATTTATAATGAGGATATATCACAGAGTTTAACCTAATTTAGGACTTGTGGAAGAAGATCAAGTTCATGAAACTTATTGTTGTAATTGGGTCTCACTCAATAATTACACCTATTATAATTGTTTCATAGTTATTTTAATGTGATCATTTATTCATAAAATGTATATAAATGAATAGTGGCTCTTACATGTGTTTTTGAATACATAGTTGGCTTTAATAAAGAGATTACAATGTCTATTTTTGTACTTCAACCTCAATTCCCAAGGTTTATTGGGTCAGTTAGTGACAACCTGCTTGTTTGCAAATCCTACAATGAAGAATAACAAATTTTGCATGGCTCTCTACATTAGGCTTCATAATCCTTTTCTTTGAGTGCCATTTGTAATGACCCAAAGTCGTTATTTTGCAAATTATGTCAAAATCCCGCCTTAGGAATCAGGATCCCGGGGAGTTTCAATTTAGGACAAACAAAATTACTAATAGATAGAAATAATTTTTAAATCAAAGAGCCCTAGTTTGGGAGAGATCCGATTAATAGAAGCTCCCGTTCTATTTTCTGAAATTTTTAAATTCTAAAAATCGAGAACACTGAAATGTATGTCCGAATTCATCGTTTTCAGTGTCGTTGTGTTAAGTATATTATTTAAAGGCTGCTCAAGAAGTTTCATTAACTTCCGAGAGCCGGATTTATCATGGATAATTTTTGAAGTTTTAAACCTCAAAAATTAAAATAAAATAAAATATTACTTCAAATTGAAAATTTTCGGCGCGAGGGTGTTCGTCAAGTCATAACTTACCTCGATGCCAAGTTTCGTTGTATTTGGACGCCGAACGACAGAAAAATGAGAAAAATTTAACTTTAAGTATTTTTTTTTCCTTTTTTTTCTCTTCTTCTTCCTTCCCCATTCGCCCAACCCTCCCCCGACACCCTGGGAATCGTAGGCTATGTCTTGCGACAGTTCCGCCTGCCATGGAGCCCGCCTGCGTCGTTTTTGGCACAGGAGTCGGTCGGCTCCCTCAGCTAACCCCCCAGCCCATCTCCTCTATAAATAGAGGCCCTCCCCTCCCCCTCTCCTCCTCACAAGCAGCACCAGTGTAATGACCCAAAGTCGTTGTTTTGCAAATTAGGTCAGAATCCCGCCTTAGTAATCAGAATCCCGGAGAATTTCATTTTAGGGCAAACAAAATTACCAATAGATAAAAACGACTTTAAAGATCAAAGAGCCCTAATTCAAGAAAAATCTGAAAGACGGAAGCTCCCGTTCTATCTTTGAAATTTCTAAATTCTAAAAATCAAAAATATTGAAATACGTGTCTGAATTCGTCGTTTTCAGTGTCGACGTGTTAAGTATATTATTTAAAAGCTGCTCGAAAAGTTTTATCAAATTCTGAGCGTCGATTTGATCGTGCCAAATTTTTGAAGTTTTAAACCTCTAAAATTAAAATAAAATAAAATTTTACTCCGAATCGAAAATTTTTGGCGCGAGGGTGCTCGTCATGTTGTAACACACCTCGGTGTCAAGTTTCGTTGTATTCGGATGTCGAACGACGGAAATTTGAGAAGATTTTAAATTTAAGTTTTTTTTTAATTTTTCCCCTGTTCTTCCCCCGCTCCTTACGCTCGCCCCCCATTCGCCAATCACGTCTGGCGACGCGATCGCAGGCTCTGTCGCAAGACACAGCCTGCAGCGAAAGGTTCCGCATCTGCCTGCGCCGTTTTTGGCGCAGGCAGTCGGCCCTAAGGGCCGACCCCGACCCCCCTTCCGTCTGCGTGGAGGGCCCGCCTGCGCCGAATCTGGCGCAGGATGCGATCGGCCCTCCAGCTCGCCTCGTGGCTCCCCCCAGCTGCGCCTATTTAAGCGCAGCCCCCTCCCCCTTCTCTTCCCCACGATCACCACAGCAGCCCCTCCCTCCAAATAGCCGGCCAGCCCTCTCAGCCAACTCCCTCCCCTTGTTCTGCAGCCGGCTAGCCTTCCAACAGCCCCCATCTTCCTCCTTTCAGCTTCCGGCAGCCTCTCCTCAGCCCTGCCAGCCCACGGCAGCCCCCTCCAGCAAGCCTCCCAGCCAGCAGCAGCCTCCGACAGCAAGCCTTACTCCTCAGCCTGCCAGCCCCTCTCCGGCAGCTTCCAGCAGCCTCCGGCAGCCCGGCAGCCCCCGGCAGTCCCCACAGCGGCTCCAGCAACCTCCGACAGCCCTCTGCCGCCCCCAGCCATCCTTCGGCCAACCCGTTCCAGCTTCTTTTCGTGTGTTGGCGATCCTAATTCTAAAGTAAGAAGAGGAAATTAGAAGACCACATTCGTTTTCTCTTAATCTGGTTACTCTCTTTATAACTATCGAGTTTATGTCTAGCCATGCACAATAGAATTATTCTCATTAATTAATAATGAGAACGATTCAAACTGTTAAATGACTACTATTCTCCCTTTTTGGTCAAGTTAGTCAATTATTCTGACTTTTTCGTCATACATTAGTATGATAATTATAAAGACACTTTAATAACTGCATTAATAGCAGCTTAATTCAATTGAACTTCAAAAGCAGAAGAAGACGAACAGAATTAAAGAATGAATTAAAAACTCCTAAATCATTTGATTAAAATAAAAATATCGGGGACTTAAATGCAGATTGAGCGAACTGTCACTCATTCGAGCTATTGAACTGCTGAACTTAAAGACTAAAGGTACCCAGTATATGACTTGCATTACATCTTGCATTTTTCTATTACTGCTATGCTTCGCTTATTTACTTTGAGCCAAAACCATTTGAAGCTTGGTTGGTTGTCCGGAACCAACGTAATATCATTCAAGGTTATTACCGGAAAATGACATCAGTATCATTCGGGGTTGTTATTGGAAAAATGACATCAGTAACATTCGGGTTTGTTGCTGGAAAAATGACATCAGCAACATTCGGAGTTGTTATTGGAAAAATGACATCAATAACATTCAGGGTTGTTACTGGAAAAATGACATCAGTAACATTCGGGGATAATTACTGGAAAATGACATCAGTAACTTTCGGGGATAGTTACTGAAAAATGACATCAGTAACTTTTATTTTGTGATAACTACTTGTTGCGGGAAGTCACTTGCTTATTTTACGCGATTGCTTTACCTATCCTACATTTTTTTACCTCTGCTAAATGCATTTTTATAAAACAATTTGTTATTGTATACTGTTGTACTTAGAGTATTCTCTAATTACTGGGAATTCAAATCCCGGTATTATTTTCTGTATAATATCAGGTCAGGTGCTCCTGGAAGAGGTTAAGCAAGAACAATAATTTTCAAAAGATCGACGACGGCGCTGAATTGCTTATTTTGTTTCTTTGTTTTGTACAATGATGGATCTTGTAATAAGAACTTTTGATAAATGAAAAATATCATTCACTTTTATATGCGTATTCTTTTTCTCTCAAATTGTTTGATATGATCCTGCGGTGAGTAGTCACCCGATGCCAGAACGGTTTCTGCCAAACCGGCATCGGGACCTCACAACCAGCCAGCCCTCCCTCTCCCCAGCCAGCTCCCTCCAGCAGCCACGTCAGCCAGCCAGCTCCCTCTCCAGCTGAACCAGCAGCCTCCGACAGCTATCAAACAGCCAGCCCCCTCCTTCGGCAGCTCCCGACAGCCAGCTATCAAGCCGCCAAACCAGTCAGTAGAGGCTGCTAGCCAGCCTCTTGCCGCTACCACCTCGGCCAGCCATCCGGCTACCCCGTTCCAATCCTCCTTTGTTTTACGGCAATCCTAAAAGCTAAGGTATGAGAAGTTAAAAATGAAAGAAATTGAAAAGAACGCTTTCTTACTAACCTTATATGCATTGTTATACAAATTTTATTAGTCATTCGTATTTTAATTATTCTCATTAATTAATAATGGGAACAATTCAAAATGCTATAAATGACTACTACTTCTATTTTAAGTATTCTTTCATTTTTATCGTTACTCTTTTAATATATTAACATTATTATGAAATACGGACTTAAATCATTATAAAGAAAAATGACAAAATAAAGAATAAATATAAAAATCACGAAATAACGCATCACTTTTAAAAGAGACTAATTTAAAGAAATATCGGGGACTTAAATGTAGATTGAGCGAACTGTCACTCATCCGAACTTTTGAACTCCTGAACTTAAAGACTAAAGGTACCCAATATGTGACTTGCATTACATCTTGCATTTTCTATTACTGCTATGCTTCGCATATTGCTTTGAGCCAAATTCATTTGAAGCTTGGTTGGTTGTCCGGAACCAACGTAATATCATTCGGGGTTGTTACTGGAAAATGACATCGGTATCATTCGGGATTGTTACTGGAAAAATGACATCAGTAACATTCGGAGTTGTTGCTGGAAAAATGACATCAGCAACATTAGGGATTGTTATTGGAAAATGACATCAATAACATTCGGGGTTATTACTGGAAAAATGACATCAGTAACATTCGGAGTTAGTTACTGAAAAATGACATCAATAACCTTTATGTGAAAAATCTGGTTCATTAAAATAAAACAAAATAAGTTTAAAAGAAATGACTAATATTTCATAAATGACAACTGACAAGTCTGACAAGTTTGTGTAGAGAATATTTAACCCAAAGCATTAACAAAAAATATTTTTGGAGATCAAAAATTCAAAACCAGGCAAGATAAACATTAGATCCTAGCATAAGTGCCGATGTGCCTCTAAAGGGCTAATTCATGTGCATATAAATTTTGAAGATTCATCACTCTCATGCCTACTATTGGCCTGCCGCAATAAAGGATCCAAAACGATCAATGCCTCCATTCCTTCTAGCTGCATGATTAAATATACATTGTAATATTTCTTTATTGTTTAATGAAAGTTTTTGGAAAAAATTGATTATTATAAAGTATAAATTGCCAAAAATCGGCCAGCATTTCCACTTATACGTCAATTAAAAATCAGGATACTCCTCCCCATTTTTTCTATAGTTTCTTTCAAGGAGATATATGAAGATTTTACATAAGTTTAGAATAACTAAGAGAATCCATTTGCATATCTCAAAACATTAATGTGTACCAAAAATAGATTGGCATAAAACAAAACTTTTACAACCATCTTTCATTTCTAAAGCTCCAATAAGTAGAGCATTTATACAGGACTCTTCATTTTGGCAATATAAAAAAGATTACAGCAACCAAAAAGTTTTGATTATTTGATATGTAGAAAATCATTTGATTCAAATGAATTCAAGTTTATAAGATCACATCTAATGCAATCCTTCTAACCACTTAAACAGTACTTTGAAATATTAATTTTTAACTAAGTCTAATTTGGGAATAAACCGCAACAGACCAAGATTGATTCATAGCAGTCAATAGAAAAAAAAATTAACTTCCTAATCCACAAACCCAACCCCATCACCCAAACTTTCAAAATGTCACTAAGCTTCAAGAACCACCAAACCATAACACTCGAAGTTTGGAATTCTACCAAAAAAATGAAAAATCACATGGTCACAGAAAATGTGCAACGTTTCAAGTAATTAATAAAGACTATAAATGGCAGGAAAATTGTATGGCATCCAAATGAGTTAAGGTGCAACTACCTGTAAGAAAAATACCCATGATAAAGTCAATCCAATTCGCAAATCCTTAGCATGCATTCCAATTGCTGCCATAAATAGAGTTAAAAATATTGTCATTCATTAAAAATTAAGACAATGTATAGAATATACATCTAATTGAATGCTTTAAGAAATTACAGATAAATTACCCACAAATCATTAATATAATTTATTACAACAATCAAATGGTCAAAGTATAGTAGATTCACACAAAAAAAAAAATATTGCTACAATCCAGAGAACGTCAAATATATAAAGCGTTCTCATTTTCAAAATCGTTCAAGCACACCTATCTATTTTAATGCTTTCCATGATGAGTAAATCATTGTCAAAATTAAATATAAATTAAAGAACACCAGCTATCTGCAGTTAAAAATGGGACAAAACTATCCTTTTTAAGTTATTGATCAATTCAAGCATATATGTCCATTTATACATCTCTTGCTATTTTTCTCTATTCATCTCTCTATATCTCTATAAACATATGCATTCATATATATAGATATAATAATAGGAGTTAACCAAAATAATAGAGGCACTAAAATCAAAAAAAATTATAAAAAAAAAACTAAAGATGAGGAAAGCAAAAAAATAACACAACGACTTTGAATGATTGACATGCAGTAACATCAATAAGAGGAGATGGTGACCTTTAAAAGCATCCTCAAATGAAGTGTGCTTTTCTTAGTGCAAGAGCATTTTACCAACAGTGATGCTCTCAAGCTGCAGCTTGCAAAGCCCTTATACTTCACAAGCAAAATACGGTCTTACCAGCATTTGAGTAAAAGTCATTATTATCTTGTGACGATCAAGAATTCAGTCCAGTGCCTGAGCTTTTGAAGCACACTATCCCACATGTAACCTATAATTAACATTACATATTCACTTGCGAACTTCCAAAGACTTGATCTTCCTATTCAATTGCCTTATATAAAAAATATAAATATAAAACAATGTAGAGTCAAGTGTCATTTCCCTCATTTTATTTGATCCATCAGACTTTCTATTTCCTGTTACTTCCTCAATCATGGCTATGTTGTATAATGTGAACTTGCACATAAAGAAAATATACAATACAACAAAAAATACAAAAGAACAATGGAATAACATTTAGGAAACATGCGCAGTTGAAGAAACAAAATAAGTGATTCAACAAATATTTACAAGTTGAAGCCAAAATAACTTGATAATTACATAATAAAAACATTGTTTGCCTTTGCGTTTTCAATAAAGTAAAAGCTTGTCAAAATTCAAAAAAAAAAATCGCAGAAGCGCAAAAATTCTTAGATGGAACCGCTAGAAGAAATACAATAGAAAAAAGGTTGTTTCAAAGAACAGGATCATTAATAAACAGCTTGTAGAAAATACAAATAAATGGCAAACTGAAAATAGAAGAGAACCACAGATTTGAAGAGCAATACTTTTCATGAAAGGTGAAATTAAATACTTCTGCAAGCAATCCTCCAATTTCTTTGCAGGAGCAGACTGATCTTTTCCTCTTTTATCAACCTTTACATCAAGTAATTACTTCACTTTAAAAGAGGTTATGCATAACGAATGAACAAGTAGAAATAAAAAAATAATACCTGTGCAGCAGAATTCAATGCAAGAGCGAGCAATGCACCAAGAGCTTCTGCAAATGCATCCCTAACAGACGATACTGGATCCTCTTGAGCCTAATGAAATAGCAGCCTATTTACATGAATTGAAGTCACTGGATACAAAACCATACTCCACAGAAATAAAGGATCTGAGCTTTAAACTAAGAGGTGCAAATAAGTCAAAACAAAAAGACAGAATCTTATTTAAAATAAAACTGAAACATACCTTGACACATTGGGACATTGAATTTTCAATATCAGCGGCTCCTAAACCAGGGCCACCAATACTGGCAAAAGTTTTCAAACAGCGTGCTGCCGCAAGCCTAACATTATAAGCCTTATCACTCACACCTAACCGTGTGATGATCCGAAAAGATTCTGAGTAAGCAGCAGATGCACCACCCAAACCTGAGCCTTCAAGTGCACTCTCAAGCATTCTCAAAGCATCTTGTCGTATAAAATCCTAATAGCATATCCATTAGAAAATTCAAAAAACCAATGGGTTTACATGTTTGTTTAATAGAAAAACGCACAATAAAACCATCAATGACATGGTACCATCCACATAGTTAGACACCATGCAGCTTTACCAAGACAAATGAGCAAAAATAAGTTCATTGTAACACAAAAAATCAACAAGAGCAACATTACGGAGTTGTCTGTTTAAATCGTTGTTTTTGTCTGCATTCTTTAAAATAAATACACTAAATTTCTACATATTAAACATGTAAAATTTTGTGATTTACTTCCGACCAAAAGATTGTTTTCCTGTATATTCTTTTGTTTAACCCAAATTGGGCTGAAAAACTGTTCTCACTCTCGTTCTCACAAAAAATTGCCAAATGGGGGATTAGTCGGCACCATGTCAAACCTATGTTGGAGCATCATCGGAACCGTGTAACGACCCAAAGTCGTTACTTTGCGATTTAAGATCAAATCCCGCCTTAAAAATAAAGATCCCAGGGAATTTCAAATTAGGGCAAACAAAAAATATCATAAGTAAGAATAATTCTAAGGATCAAACTGCCCTAGTTTAGAAGAAATCCGAATAACTGAAGCTCCCACTTTATTTTCTGAATTATTTAAATTCTATAAATTGAGAAATTGGAATGCGTGTCCGAATTCATCATTTTCAGTGTCAATGTGTTGAGTATATTATTTAAAGGCTGCTCGAAAAGTTGCATCAAATTCTGAGCGCTGGTTTTATCGTGGTTAATTTTTGAAATTTTTAACTTCAAAAATTAATATAAAATAAAATATTACTCCGAATCGAAAATTTTTGGCGCGAGGGTGTTCATTATGTCATAACACAACTCGGTGTCAAGTTTCGTTGTATTTGGACGACAAACGGCGAAAAAATGCAATTAATTTAAGTTTAAGTAATTTTTCTTTATTTCCTTTACCCCTTCCCCAAAAATCGCAATACGTGCGATTTCCTTCCGCCTTCAGGCGGAAGAAGCTTCCGCGCCCAAAGCTCCCATGCGCAACCTGTGCATTCAATGCGCAGGGGGATTGTCCCCTACGCCTCCTACGCCCCTCCCTCTCTCCCTCCTCTATTTAAGCAGCCCCCATTCCCTCTTCTCCCCACACAGCAGCCCAGCCCTCTCCCTTCTCTTCCAGCCAGCCACAGCAGTAGCCCTCCTCCTCAGCCAGCTGCCACCCCTCTAGCAGCCAACTAGCAAGCTTCCAGCTCCTCCTCCTCAATCCCAACCAGCTCCTCCAACTCCCGCAGCCAGCCTTCTCCCATTCCAGCCCCTTTGTAGCAGCAGCAAGGAGCCAGCAGCAGCAGCCCCTAGCAATCCCACAGCCAGCTGCAGCCCTTGCCAACCAGCAAGCTGCCGGCCTCCCTCCGTTTTCGGCGATCCTAATCCTAAAGTAAAAGGAGTTGAAAAGGAAGGAAATTGAAGGGAACATTTTTGCAAACCTTATTACTCTATACATTTAAAAATTGCTATAAAAGAATTATATTCAGTCATTCACATTTTGATCATTCTCATTAATTAATAATGGGAACAATTCAAATATTATAAAATGACTACTATTTATATTTAAGTATTATTTTCATTTCTATCTTTACTCTTTCATACAGTAATATTATCATAATGATAATATCAAGTGACTTAAGAATACGGACTTAAATCATTATATGAATGTGAAGGAAAAGCACAGAATAGAAAAGAAGAATGTAAAAATCCTGAAATATCACATCACTTTTAAAAAGACTAATTTAAAGAAATATCGAAAACTTAAATGCAAATTGAGCGAACTGTCACTCATCTGAACTATTGAACTTCTGAACTTAAGAAAGAAAGGTACCCAGTACATGACAAATATTATATTTTTGCACTTTTACAACTGTTTAGCTTATTTGCTTGAGCCAATTTCAATTTGAAGCTTGGTTGGTTGTTCGGAACCAACGTGACAACATTCGTGAGTTACTGGAAAATGACATCAGTAACATTAATGCTTGGTTGATTATAAAAAACCAACATCCTTTTCATTCGAGGTTGTTACTGGAAAATGATATCAGTAACATTAATATTTGTTGGTTGTTAGAAACCAACATCTTTCATTCGGGGTTGTTATCGAAAAATGATATCAATAACATTCAGGGTTGTTACTGGAAAATGACATCAGTAACATTCAGGGTTAATTACTGGAAAATGACATCAGTAATCTTTATTTGATAAATAATATTTGTTGCAGGAAATTATTTATTTCGCACTATTGCCTTATTTTTTTCCTGCATTTTATTTCTGTCTTACTTCCGTTAATCGCGTCCTTTAAAATGTAACTATTATTGTGTACTGCAGTACTTAGAGTATTCTCTAATTACTGAGAATTCAAATCCCGGTATTATTTTCTGTACAATACCAGGTCAGGTGCTCCTGGGGGAATACACACAAGAACTATAATGCTTAAAATGTTCAAACTACAGATAGATCCACAACACTATTTTACTTGTTTATCTTATCTTTTCTTTATTTTCATTTTTGTACAAGGAGTGTTGAAAAGATCTTGTAATATGAACATTGAAATAAATGAATAATATCTTTGACTTTTATGTGTGTTCCCTTTTCTTTTCTCAAGTTACTCAATATGATCCTGCGGAAAATGACCACCCGATGTCGGAACGGTTTCCGCTGAACTAGCGTCGGGCCTTCACACCATGTTATCCCTCACCAAAGTTTGTCACCCTTGCATGGCTTCACCAGTGCCACCAGAACTCGTGCAAAGTATGCCCCTCTCCGGCCTCATGCGGAGCATGCCCCATGTCAGCCAATATATCGCCTACTAAATGGAGGCTCATTAATCCTCATCGAGCCCTCGCTGGCCAAATACGTCACCAACTATATGGAGAGTCGCCATCCTTCATCGAGCCCTCACTAGCCCCTCGGTCATGCCAGCCTTCACGACCAACACCCAAATAAATTTTATAATTCAATCTTATTTATTTTTTTGAGTTGACTTCATGCCCAAACAAATATCAAAATCTAATTGCACCATAAAGTTCTAAGCATCTAAAAAATATTTACACTATTTTCATTCTACATAACTTGCTTCAGCGTTCTTTTTTCCCCCAAACAAACAACCTCTAAGATTAAAGATAATCACTATTAAAAATCATACAAATAAAAAGACAGCATATTAATGAAATAGATTTTCCCCTTGTTACTATAATTAAATGATTATGGATTTCAATGCAACCAAGAGATGCAAATTAAAAGCACAAGAAAAAATATAATGCCTAAGGCAGCCGTTTTGAAAATTGGCAGAACGTGTCTCTCACCAACTATCCCAAGAGATAATTTTCCTCCAAGAATATAATTTCGACAACAAAAAAAACAAAAACAATACCAAGCCTTTAGTCCAACTGAGTGCGGTTACCTAATATCCAAAAAAGAACAACTACATTCATCTTTCAAAAAGGTCGCTCTCACCTACCAATTTTAATCACATGCAAGCCATCCAACAAAACGTATCCAGCAAAATTTCAACAGCTACTACATTCTTTTTTCAAAAAAAGAGTCCTCCCACCTTACAATTTTAAGCATGCAAGCAAACCAATGAATAAACATATTAAATTGAATACAAATATGCAGGAAAAAAAATACAATGAAAATACATGGTCTTATGCCCTTACAAGTAATATTATTTCTGTAAATACTCATCCACATCAATAAAGCACTGTAATAATACACATCTCTAACAGATACAAATAATAAAACTCAAATTTATTTAATACCCAACGTTCATAAGAACTTACAAGATGCAGGTCCTAGTAATAGCCTGCAAATGATGCAAAATAAAAGGCTATACAAAATCTATCAAGATCAGTTCTAAACATTGGCTTTCAATTAAATTACTCAAGAATTCAGTAATACAAGTCCATCCAATACTCTAAATTCATGAATTGCTCTCAAATCCTAGTAAAATAGAGAAACTGTAACTCAAGCAGAGATGAAAGCAAATAGGCAAAGAATTGGGCGGGATGAACACATTGTTTAATGAAGCAGATGCAAGAATGACTAAGGATATACTTGAAAAAGTTGCAATAACAGTACTGTGGCAATAACAGTACATAGATATACATTCAAATTTATATGATAATTTAAGACAAGTTCATAAACTAACTAGTTAAATAGCTCTTTTACACTTGCTTTCACTCGTACAAGTTAAAAATTAAATAATGAGACAAGTTTCCCACTAAAGTATTCATACCTAGTAACACATATTCTCTATAAAAGAAAAAATCTAGTTTTTGCAAGCCAACCTACAAATATAAGCAAATAAATAGCTAGGAGGAAAAAGGGAGAGATGCAAAAATAGATATATTGGAAAATATTCTTAGGTGCATACATAAAAGAACTTCAGCTATTTCAAGAAGGTGGAGCAAATAGTCTTGCTTCCATCGAGAGAAGCTTTTGTTTAGTGTAAGGAGAACTCTCATTTGAACTCCCACGGCATTGCATGTAAAAGAAAAAGAACAAAAAGCATCAACAAATTTTATTGTCCACGTCAAAATCTGTACTTCAAGAAAGTGGCTCCTTACCTTCAGCCATTTAATAGCAGCCCAATTACATGTATCATGTATAGAGCCCATTTAGCCTAACTGGTTCTAGTTCTAGTATATTCTATATATTAACTATATATACACATACTGTGATGAAATACAATACTTTCTGCTTACGATAATTTTCTCTTCTCTTTCACTCTCGCTCGACTCCCTCTTGAGATTTCTATATGGTATCGAAGCAACCTCCTTCAGTCGAGGACGAGGTCGATAATCTGCATCGTCACAAGGACCTTACACAGCACCGAAAATTCACAAGTCTCAATACATAAAAGTGTCAAATTAGCGACAAGCCAGGAAATTCGGCAAATGACTGCCGGTACCGCATGAATTCTAGATATAATGCCACCTCACTCCAACTCGTGGCTCTACGCACCGATGGTCCACAGACCCCAACTGGTTCCTTGATTTTGGCGCTTCCACCCACATTACCAATGATTTCAACAATTTATCAATGGTTAAATCCTACGGGTTTTGTTCGGTCAGTCGCGGCGTAAAGTTCAAAGAACTGAAGAGGTAACGATCAAACTCTTCCTATCTCTAACATCGGCAATGGCATCCTTCCCACACCCAACCATATGTTCCTTCTCAAACATTTATTACATGTTCCTTAGTGTAAGTACAATTTATTATCTATTCACAAGATCACAACCAATAATTCATGCTCAATCTCATTTGATACAACTAGTCACTCCTCCATTAGAGGACTGATGCACCAACGGACTCTACATGCTCCGCCTGTCGCCTGAACTTCCTCCTAGCCAGCTCATCCTTTGGACCTCCACAACAGCAACCACACCTCCATGGCATCTCTAACTTGGTCATCTCAACTGCGATGTCCACCATCTTCTCCTCGAGGATCATCCAACTCTCTGTCTAAACAGCAACTGTTTTCATTGCTTGATTTGCTTCACAAATTACCGTTTCCTAATTTTTACAATAGAGCTTATAATCTTTTTAAACATTTTCATACTGATGTATGGGCCCTGCCCCAATGTTATCCAATGAAAGTTATAAATATTGCATACTCTTTGTGGATGATTATTCAAATTTCACATCAATTATTCCTATGAAACAAAAGTCTGATACATTACAAAAATTCTTTCAACTATACAAATTCATTTAATGTCAATTTAATACTTGAGTCAATATATTATAATCAGATGGAGGGGCGAATATGTCTCATTAGCAATTCGAAACCTTCTCAAAAATCCCGATATTCATCATCAACGAACATGCCTATACACTCTCCAACAAAACGGGGTTCTTGAACGAAAACATCGGATATACTAGAAACCACTCGAGCTCTCTTACAAACCGCTCATTTACTCGAACATTTTGGGCATGAGCAGCTCTCACCTTCTATTACCTCATTAATCCTCTACTTTCTCCCAACACCAAAACATTTCAATTCATTTACAATACCAAACCAGATTACAATCACCTTCGAATTTTCAGTTGCTTATATTTTCCCCTCCCCCTCCCACATATAGCTCCCAAGATTGGCCCTAAGTCTCTTCCTTGTATCTTCCTTGGATACACACCGCAGGCCACTACAGTTGCTACAACACAAAAACCTCCACTTCCTTAATCTCTCGCCATATTAAATTCATCAAACACATCTTTCCCTTTCTACAATCCACTCCAACTACAAACATAACATTCTCCACTACACAACCGTATCAAAACCCCCTCACACTTGTTCCTACTTCAACCAAACCCATACACTTTACCAACAGCGTCAATCAACAATAGCCAGAGGTTGGACACTCCAGCAAGCCCAATTTACTCAGCGAATCCAGCTCACCCTGCTTATCTAGTCCTCGGTCTTCAAACTAGTTCTCTAACTCCCCTCAACCAATTTCTCAACAATCTAGCTCCACAAAAACTTCACCACTCCAACCCCCTACCCCTCCACCAAGATCCAAAGTAAGAAACCCCACACATCCAATGCTCACCCATCTAAAACAGAGGTCATACAACCCAAGCCTCTCTATAACCTCATTCATTCCACTCTCTCCCACCGATCCCTCCTCCTATACAGCTGCCACCAAACAAGAATCCTAAAAGCTCGCAATGGAATGAAGAATATCATGCTCTCCTTGAGCAAAACACTTAGACTCTAGTTCCTTCAAATCCAACCCAAAACATACTTGGATGTCGTTGGACATACTATACTAGGTAAAATACAAGGACAGCACGATGGCCCATCACAAAAGTCATATTGGTTGCTCAAGGTTTCAACCAACAACATCGAATAGATTATCTATAAACTTTTAGTCATGTTGCCAAAATGTTTACAATCAAAACCCTACTTACTATTACCACTCGCTACCAATGACCGGTGACACAGTTGGATGTCTAAAATATACTTCTCCATGGGCAACTCCAAGAAATAGTTTACACAGTTGGATGTCTAAAATGCATTTCAACCAACAGTATCGAACAGATTATCTAGAAACTTTTAGTCATGTTACCAAAATCCCGACAGTCAAAACCCAACTTCCATCACCACTCACTACCAATGACCGGTGACACAGTTGGATGTTTAAAATGCATTTCTCCATGGACAACTCTAAGAAACAGTTTACATGAAACAACCCCACGAATTTGAGCATCCCCTGATTCCCCAATCATGCCTACAAGCTCAACAAGGTTATCTACGAACTCAAACAGTCCCCTCATCAATGGTACTCCACTCTCACCGATTCTCTTCATTCATAAAGGTTTCACCAATCACGCCGACCCTCCTCATCAATAACACCACTCTAAATAGCATATACATCCTCCTCTACGTCTACAACATACTTCTTACCGGTCTTCAACAGTCAACCCTTACCACCCGCATCCAAGCTCTCACTCATCATTTCCGTATGAAATACCTTAGAACACCCTCCACATTTCTTGGCATTTCCCTCTCCAAAACAGCCAACATCACTACCCTTAGCCAAGCATCACATGCTTCAAACATCTTCAAAACCTCAAGCATAGAGCAATGCAATATTGTTCTTACACCCATCGCCACCTCATCCTCCACCACTATCACATTCAGAACTTTCAGCTAGCGTAAACTCTACAACAAATTAGTTGGTTCCCATCAATACCTAACAATTACTTGCCTGGATCTAAGCCTTGTTGTCAACAAAATTTGCCAATATATGCATAATCCCACAACAGCACACTTTGATCAGCTCAAGCACATTCTCGGATATGTCAAAGAATCTCTCAACCGTGGAAATCAAATTGAACCAGGAAATCTCCTTCAAGCATACGCTGACTCCGATTGGGCTGGTGACGAGGATCGGAAATCAACAATAGACTATTGCATATTCCTAGGTGCCACTTCAATCTCATGGAGTGCAAAGAAACAAAACCACAATCACCCGATCATCTACGGAAGCCGAGTATCGTGCCCTCGCCAAAACCGCCACGAACATTCTCTGGGTCCGAAGTCTTCTGCAAGAATTTAGGATTACTCCAACCACCCCCACATGTCTCTATTGCGACAACGAATCAGCCATTGCATTGTCTCACAATTTGTTCTTCCACGCTCGCACCAAACATGTGGAAATCAACTGTCATTTCATTCGTGACAACATTTTAAAAAAAAATTAGCTACTCTACATACCCACTAAGGATCGAACTGGCGAACATCCTCACCAAGCCATTCCAGCACCACGGTTCAGACTCCTTCAATCCAAACTCGCCATCACCATCAAGGTTGGTTCCTTTTGTGGTGGGGGGGGGGGGCTAATAACATCCCAATTACACGTATCGCATATAAATCCCATTGGGCCTAACTAGTTCTAGTTGGTTCTAGTATATTCTAGATGGTTTTAATATATTCTAGGTGGTCATAGTATATTATAACTGGTTCTAGTATATTCTATATACTCGCTATGCATACACCTCCTATAACTACAGCAAGTGAGATAAAATACAACACTTTCTGTTTACAATAGTCTCTTTTCTTCCACTCTCGCTAGACTCCCTCTCGAAATTTCTACGCCATTAACATAGAAAAAGTGACATCTATAATGTTTTCTCTAACCTAATACCAAGAGTAATTTCTTCAAGCAGACTATTTGAATCTTATTGAATTCTTTGTGCAACCATTAGACATAAGAGGATCTCACTAAACAAAAACATTAATGGCACATTTTATTTCTTGTCTCTACTATACTTTTGCCAAAATATGAATCAATTCCCTACTAATATCAAAGCTTTAAAGGGTTGATTAATTTGAGGTAAAAGAAATGCTGAAGTAAAATAAATAGAGTAAGAATCTTTCATATAAAACAAATGCATTGCAAATATTTTTTGGATTTTGGTGGTAGGATATTCGTTTGGGAGCAAGGTTAATAAAATGATATAAAAATTCTAAAAAATGTTAAAAATCCCGGAAAAAGGTGGTGACGATCAACCAAGCAATAGCAAGAGCGAAAAATGGCCAACCAGATAAGCCAATGGCCGAGGAAGCCCTTGTCAAACAAAAAAAATGGCCAACAAAAGAAATTCAAAGCCATGTGAAGCACGATCTGACAAGGCAACAATTGGGGAAGCCCAATGACAGAAAAGGAATAAGGGCGAAGGCCAAAGAAGCTGGTCAACAACCGGGGAAGCTGGTGCTAACCAAGAAATCCAAGAATGTGTGCGCTTGTTCGTGTCTAGTGAGCCTTGCTGTAAAATATTTTCACCTGATTTAGACAGAAAAACTTCACTCAAATTATGAGTGTTTAACGTACAATTAATCCCCTGAAATATTACTTTACACAAAACACCTGATTTTTCAGTTTACATGCAAAGGTATCATTTTACACCCAAAAGTTGGCATACGAAAAAGTCCCTAAATTTAGAATGTGTTTATGTCCAAGTATTAAATATCAAAAGATCAAAAAAAATAGGTTTTTTTGAGCGTGGGCTTTTTCAGTTTAGGTCGGGACCTTGGATTCCGTGAAATTTGGTGATAAATTTATTTTTTTTCTCTTTTTTTTGTTTTTTTTTCCTTTTTTGCTTTTGTTCTATTTATGTTATCAATTCCTTTCTGTTGTACTTAAATATGATTTCATTTATAAAATGCAACAAGATTTTTTATATACGAATGACATCTGCATGACTAATCCCAAAAGCTTCCTTCAGAAAAAAAAAAACAAAAACCTAGTTTGCAGGCACACAGCACGAGCCTCTATGACTTGAAGTAAACCCATCCGAAAATGCTAAAATTTAGATAAAGTTCACATATGGAATGCCAATCATTATTATTATGCCGAAGAACTGGAACATGTTGCATTATTCTCTTATAGTAAGCGACTGTCATGCTAATTGCAATGATTGACATTCAAAAGTTCAAAATAATCCAAGTGTAACAGATTGACACAAAAGATCTAGAAACAAAAAAATTCTTGGGATACACAACAACATTCATCAATTAATGATGTGAAGAGTTGATGACCTTAGTTTGCTTAAAAGTTAGTAATATACTGTCAATGATGATCTACATCAGACAAAAATAAAAAATAAAAATCTATAGTTCACATTTATAAGTATAATCAAGCAAATTAGAGAATTCCGCTTTAGAAAATGATATCTGCAAGCTGTAATTGTGTTTGTGTGTTTATGCGTGTATGAGCACAAGCTTGTGTGTTTATATGTTTATGCGCACATGTTTGTATGCTTGCACGTTTTTGTGAGCATGTTTGTCTTACTGCGTCATAAGCATATCTAACTTTAAGTGATGTTAAGGAAAAACTGCACAGAACATTGATATTTTAGAATACTGAGGCAGTTATTGGCTGGTCGCTGCATGTATAGTAACTGTTAATTTATTGAAACTGCATACTGGAAAACTTCGGAAAGGGAGCAGTAGAATCTACTCCTGAAATAGAAATTTACCTCTTGGAATTTCAGTAGTTTTGTGACAATATTGGCTGTTTCAGTCAAACCTGAAGTAATTCTTCGACCAAAATACCGATACAGCTCGCCCAAACATTGTGCTAGACCTACAATAATGCAAAGAATAAGCATGTAAAGCAAATTAAGATCAGCTTAATACAGCTTATCAATGAGTAAATCACTATACAATATACATGGGCACACTAACTAAACTTGACGGGATCTACCTGCTCCCACTTGTGTAATCAATGATTAATGCACATCTCCTCTAATAAAATTATATAATTTGAAAAACACTATGAAGATTTGCATGTTTGTATCAAAAACAAAATTTTTAATCACTCATTCATGATGGAAGAACATTCGGTATGACAATCCATTGGAAAAAAAACCAAAGTGTTATGGTGTTGTATAATATTTCCTTGCCATTTTCCTTCTCCACAATAAATATAAACCCCTTTTTTACAAAAAATTTCTGTCCCTCAGCAGTAAAAAGATATGGTTTTGTTTAGATATAAATATTTACACGTTTATGCTAATCCAATGATGGAGTACATCCATCCAAATATAGCAAGTTCACATCACATAGTACATTCTTTTATGTTGTGAAAATATATCTCCTATTGCCAGTTTCATAAAGTTGAAAAACAATTGGGAAATCAAAATTAGAAGGAAATTTTACTAAAGGATTGGCATTGCTTATATTTTTGTCCTGTTAGTGTTTCCTAAATTGCTTTAAGTTTCCACTTGGCTCATAGTAAAAATAAAAATAAAAGCCTATTTGGTTGAGGCTTAAGCCCTAAGCCAGTAAAACATGTGTTTTGCCTCAAAGATTCAGCCCATAAGCTTAACTTACCTTATAGAATTTAAATCAGGACTTAAGTTAATGCCTACTGATGAGCAAACCTAAGCCGATTTAACCTGGACTACGCCACTGCAATCCATCAGCCACCATTGATCTCCAAGCCACCCCAACCACATGTTTAATCAACTAAACTAATCAACGCTGAAGCAATTGGTTTTCAATCTTTTAGCCAGCTTAGCTTCTTTTACAAGCCAAACATCTTAGCTCACTTAATAGCTTAAGCTAGCCTAGCTTATCTAGATTAAGCTAAGCTATAACTAAACCATTTAAACCGTTAGTGTGAAAAGGATTATCAGTGCAGTACAGCAAAAGATTGAATGAATTAAAGATCAAAGAAAATATAAACGAGAAGAGATGTAAAAGAAGATATTGACAATAGAAGATGTTGCACTTTATAGATGTCATGAAGTATAATATAAAAGGGATTGGTAACCTCAAACAACACAAAAAAAAAATGAAAAATAAGCAAAAAAAATGGTCGCTAAACTCCACAGGATTCGAGATCCCAACAAAAACTAAAAAACACACTCTAGAGAAGCCATCCCTCCCCCTAACGATTGTGTCTTTGGCTTAGGGTATAACTTGCTTTACAATTGGATTTGAAGATTTATTTCTTTTTTATTTCCTTTATTATTAACAAGGAAATCATATAATAGCTCCAAATCTGATATTTTGTCCTTAAATTCCTCATTTGAATTCATCTCAGAAATCTTTTTAGTATCAGTTTCATCTTCCTGTGAAGATACAACTAGAGCCCTTCCATGTACAAACAAATGAAACTCCTTTACATAAGAATTTAGGTTCACACAAGCTTTTATACCCAAAGAAGAGTTCTCCGTGGATGAAATGTCATTTTTTATTGTGCCTCATCTAAGCAAAACAATAGGACCTTATGAAGAGATGTCCAACATATTTGTATCATCCTTATCAAAAAATTTCTCAACCCTCCTCTTTAAGATTTCGGGTGCTACCAATAGACAGGTTCGAAGTTTTGGTGAGGAGAACTTCGAGTACCCCACAAGCTCCCCTCCACCACCAAAAGAATCTAATAGCGCAACCAAATTGACATCCTCTGTAACTTCCACCAACATCTGAGAAGGGCCATCCTGAGGTGGAGTAGCCTCGAGCAATACTTCACACCTGCTGAAACGGCATTAGAGACAATCTCAGATTCCAGCTCGCAACCATCATCAACCACCTCCGAAGGCGGTATACATTAGGACCTCCCAACTCGAGAACCGAAGAGGTAGAAGCCTCCATCGCCCCAAACTCGATAGGTTGGTCACCCATGCACAATCAATCCCATGAACCATATCAACATCAGTGGTACAACATTTTTTACCAGAATCGATCTCTAAGGAGCCAACAGTCTGTAGTTCCAATTTTTCTTCAATAAAAGTATTCGGTTGAGGGTCCTCCTCTAAGGAAACATAATCTTCGATAATGGCCAATAACAATGACTTTTTAGGGACAAAAACATGTGTTTCCTAGAGGTACCTTTGGGCATAGGAATGTCAATATTTGATTTGTTACTAGTTTTAAGTTGGGGGTAAAGTTTAAAACAACTTGAAGAATCATGCCCAATAATATTGCAATATGTGCAGAAAGAAAAAAAGTTTTTGAAGCCAACTTCTTGCAGATGACCATTTGTTTCTCCTCCAATCTAAATTTCATTTTCAAAATACTCAGTTAGATCAATTTTTTAAAGGACCCGAGAAACGGACGGCCTAAGTAGATTTGAGGTTGCAAAATTTGCTTGAGAGGTTTCCCGAAGTACGAGCCTAGAAAAAGAGAATGGCACGGTTGATCAAATGCGCCTAAAGTAATGAAAATGTTACCCAGACTGGAGCACCAGGAGGTTCATTCCTAGGATCATAAGCACCCATTTAAAGATTTTCCTGTGAAAATTCAGAATGAAATAGGAGCCACTTCGAGAAGCCTTGTATAATCCTCCTCACTCAAGAGTTTAATGAAGTTATGGCAAAAATTGATCAAGCTAATGTTGTAGGGAGCCAACAATCCTAAATTACTGAATATTTTCTAAATGGATAGCAAAACAACTTCCCGTTAGAAATTTTCAAACAAAAAAACTCAAACGGCTTAAAAACAATCCCCACCTCTTCATCCATTAGGAAAAACGTGAGTTTATCTCTAAAATAGGCTTGATACCAATATAACCAACAAGATTTTAATGGTTCGTCAACAATTCAAGAAATGGCTTGGGGCCCAAAGGAGGAGAAGATTTGACATTAAAGTTTGGTAGAGCCACCCGACCCAGGGGCCTTTACGACTCCACCGTCACAGAGGGGCGAAAGAAGAGGCGTCATCAGTGAGCAACGGCATCACCAACAAGGAGGAGGGCAGCACAGTCCATGCGTTGTTACGTAACCCAACGTGAAAGCCATCCAGGGACCAGAGAAGCCATCTCCGACCAGCAGCAAGCACGGCAGCAACACCGCCTTAGAGTTTCCTATGGCGCCATTCTTTATATAGAGTCATCATGGAACAAACTTTAAAAAAGTGGAAAGGGATCGAGTACAAGCATTTAACAAAAGGGAAACATAGCAAAATAAATATTATGATAAATAATTACTCATGAAGGTACTAGAGTTAACTTCTTCTTTCCAATACAAAATGACTTAAACATGATAAGTATTCTTGATAAGTTATTTTACTCCTTATCTCTATAAGCATCTCATGTTTTGAGGAGAGAATTTATGCACATATTATCCAAAAAAATATTCCTCCACCTCTAAGTATCAAAAGTTTTAATATTGTTGTATCATTGGGTCTATCTTGTCATATGTAATAAGCTTTAAGTATAGTGTCTACCTAAGAAATAGCCACTTCACAAAAAAAAAATCAGCAATTCAAGTGATGTTGTCACCAATGTAATTGTTCATAGTAATACTAATAATGATACAGATGTTGTAAGGACCCGATGTCGGGTCAGCGGGAGCTAATCCAGCACCGATTTTCAAGGGTAATAAGTCCTCTAGCCGCAAAATCATATTGAGTAATTTAAAAGATAAAATATGTAGACATCAAACATAACTTATTTATTCATTAATTCACAAGTTTTAATTACAAAGGAGCAAAATAAACAAAAATTACAAACTTTAAAAAGTCAAAAAGAGCGATAAATCAGCAAGAAGCAGTATCAGCATTGCTTAGTTCTTAGCACCCTTCCTCTAGGACGAACTTCTAATATGGGCACGTGTGATGACCCACTTAAGTAGCAATAAGTGAAACTCTTAAACATCGAGACGCCTTTTCAGATAATGATGGAGTTCCTGATAAGAACTCCAAAATTAAGTATGCTCATGTGGGAGCACTCCCAAGATGGGTGACCTACTAGGAAGTTATTTTCTGAGGGCAAAACCGTGAGGCCTTTCAGGCCAAAGCGGACAATACCTTGGTGCTTAAAAATTTAGGCTGTTACAAATGGTATCAGAGCAAACCATGGGGTGTCAGATAGGAGCTAAGTGCCATACATGGCAAAGTACTGCTTCATGTGAGCAGCCTCTTAAACCCATGATGGTTAAGGTGCTACATGGTTGTGGGTACCTCTTGTGCCTGTAGGGGTCACCTCTAGTCCTATCTACCCAATAGATAATTCTTGGATCTGTGTGTGGATACTGACGAGAACGTCAGTTACTTAAGTTGGGGAGATTGTGATGACCCACTTAAGTAGCAATAAGTGAAACTCTTAAATATCGAGGCGCCTTTTCAGATAATGGTGGAGTTCCTGATAAGAACTCCAAAGTTAAGTGTGCTCATATGGGAGCACTCCTAGGATAGGTGACCTACTGGGAAGTTATTTTTTGAGGGCAAAACCGTGAGGCCTTTCAGGCCAAAGCGGACAATACTTGGTGCTTAAGAATTTGGGCTGTTACAGCACGTTTCAAAAGTGCAGGCATTTGAATACCAGTTAGTTGTGACACTAAGTACTGATAGATGTCATCTTTACAAATGTTAAATAAGCAAAATAAATAATAATTTGACAGGAAATGAAAACTGTATAAAATTATCCTTGCAGACCTGTTTCAGTTGCACTGAAACTTTAGCATAAAAATATTTACAATCACAAAAATAAATATAGAATTTTGGCGTCTGATATCTAGGGCAAAATATGATTTTGTTGAGCAAGTACAAAATCGAGGAAAAGAGGGTTCATTTTATTATATCCCAACTTCTCTCAATACCTACCCCCTCAATGGCTTATCAGTATAGGCTCCTTATGACTCCTGATGTTGGATAATCTCGTCCTAACAGTTGTCTGATCAGACTAAAAATATATCAACATGGAACCCTTGCTACTCAGTTATCCAAACTTGTTCATATATCATTTTATGTGACTTTTAAAAATATTTTTATCAATTTGTGTGATGCTGAGCAGAAAAGGTATATTTAAACAAGAGTAATAAAAAACATCTGGTATCTTATTCTTTTCAGTTCAATAGTTTGATCGAATCAGCATTTAAATTTTTGATATTTTAAATTAGCCTTTTAGCCAACATTAAAATAAAAGTGATCTAATATTTTTATGAATTTTTACTTTCTTTTTTCTATTCTGCATTTCTTTCATTCTTTTATCTTGATAAAAGACAGTATTTTAAGTCTCTGATAGTAGTAATTATATTTAATATAATGTTATTATTATCATTATATAATTATAATTATAATAATAATATATAAAAGAAAGGGCAAAAATGAAAATGACTGTAAAAATCTACAAAAAATAACAATAATAATAAAATAATAAAAGAAAAATGACAGAATAAAAATGCTTGAATTAAAATAATAGTCAATTTATAATATTTGTACAGTTTTCATTATTAATTAATGAGAACCATAATAATGTGAATGAAATAATTTTATCATTATTATTTTCATAATAATGATTATTAAGTATATGTAAATAAAAATAAAAGAACTAAGAAATAGCAAAATCTCTCCTCATTTATTCCCCTTTTTCTTTCTCCTTTAACCTATGGTTAAAGCTGCCGGGAGCCGGACGTGGGTGAAGGGGGTAGACGGAGGGGTGGCCGGAGTTGGGTGGTCGGACGACTGACAGGCGGTTGGCCGGAGGCTGGCAGGTGGTTGGGAAGGAGGCTTGAGGGGGAGAGGGGCTGTTGTGAGAGAGAGAGGGCTGAGGAAGAAGGAGGAGCTGCTATGAGGGGGAGAAAAGGGAGGGCTAAGAGGAGGAGCTGCTATTTTTGGGGAGAAGGAGAGGGGCTAGGTGGGTTTATATAGAGGAGGGGTCAAGAGGGAGAGAGGGAGGGTTGGTCGACCACGGCGTAGGTCTCCATCGCCAGCAAGCTCTGTGCGACAGAGCCTGCGATCGGAAGAGAAGGCTTGAGATCGGGGGGAGGGGGCGAAGAGTGGAAGAAGAATTTCTCAAGAAAAAATTAAATAATTTATTTAAAATTAAATTTCTCAAAATATCTAATGTCAAGCCCATGGGGGATATGAGAATTTGCGATATCGCACCTTTCTGATAATATAAAGTAGATAATTTATATTTCTATTTTAGAACAATAATTTTTCCTTCTTAAAATTTCAACGCAATTATACATAAACTACAATATATGATAGTATATCTATATATATGAACATATACCTTAACTAAAAATATGCAATAAAAATATATTTTTTTCTTTTATATTGATTTATTCAAATAATTTAATATTCCTACAATTAAACATTGATTACGATTAGATATCATTCAAGGAATACGTTAATATTAGCATATCTAAATATGTAAATAATTAAAGAAATGATTTAGTAATGAACATAAAGAACAAGAAATGATTTGTAATAACTAAAAATCAAAAAAGCTCCTTAGTTGTAGCTCAAATCATGAGATTCAATGTAAAGCCCTTTTTGAGAAAAGCTTCATAAGGAATAGTTTCTTTTAGAGATAATGCAAGAAAAAGCTCTTTATAGGTGAAGTTCCTACTAAAGTAGTCTCCTTGAGTGAAAGGAGTGTAAGGTTTTATGAAAAGACCTTCGGGGTAAAATTTCTTTAGAAGTAGCATTTTCTTAGAAAGTTGCAAGGAAACGCTCTTTATGGATAAAGCTCTTGCGAGAGTAACCTCCTTAAGTAAATGGGTTCAAGAAAAAGATTTTTATGGATAAAGCTCCTACTAAAGAAGCCTCCTTAGTTAAAGGCAAGATTATAATGTATTTCTAAAAATGCAAATCATTAGACAAATGAATTTCTAAGATAAGATTTATATACAGTTTATTCAATTTTCGAAGCAGTACGAGATTAATTGGTGAAAGTTAAATGTTGTTATTAATGCTAATAAAAGATAAATTTTGTGGTAATAACTAAATGGTATTATTCAACATCAACACATAATGGACATTTTGGGTATTAGAGGCATAATAAGGGTTTAATTATTTTATGTGAATAAAATTATGAAAGAAAATTGTCAATGGGATTATTATGTTATGTCATGAAATTTATTTAACGATTATCAAATTCTAATGATTTCAAATAAATTAAATCTACATGTGCCTTGCTATATTTTTTTTAATGTTACTAAGATTTAGAATAGGGATATACCCACAAATTACAATATAATTGCAAATATTACTATTAGATTAAACAAAATAATGATTCTTTAAAAAATATAATTTAGAAAACATATTTCAAATTAAAAAATATGCATCCAATGCAAAGGTTACTGCAAATATGATTATAGAATGTTCATGTAAGAAAACCTTAATCAACATAATAAAAACATTAAATCTACATTCAATCTATAACCTCCATGTCGACATGGGACACCCAAACTGACCAAGACCAGAGCTCTAAGAGCATTGTACTTAAGAAATTATTGTGAAAAACATTACAAAAGTGTTCTCCTTTTAGCTTGACAGTATATTAAACAATAGTTATTTTCTATATTATTCATTTTGCTAGGTCCAAATCAAATAAATCAATGTTCCTTTGTAAAATACCTTCTAAAACAACAACCGTATTCTCTTGCACAGACTTAGACGATCAAATGCAAGTAAAGTTTGCTACTGTTTGATTTGTGCTTACTTCAATGAGGTTAAAATGTGATGAAAGGCTAGGTATGCTAGCATTTGGATACAACAACAAATGCATATTCTTTAAGACTTTTTTGGTTTTAATTGTTTGATTGGTCTTGAATTGCATATAAAATGGCTTGGCACACAAAGAGTAAGCCACATACATTGTTTATGAGAACCTGAAGGTGAGAGAGGGAAAACGTGACAGCGTTGAGAGGCATATCTCCCATACAAAACCAAAAAAATAAAAGACAGTAGTGGAGAATAATATGGTTATACAAAATAAACCGCAAGATTAGCGCTGGGAGCGGATGATCTTGTTAGCAAGCTATTGGAACTAATGAACGGGAAGATGATTGGTTAGGCTATCTACCAATTGATGAATATTTGAGATGTGGCGGACTTGGATTTTCTTGTGATTGGACAAGATCTCAAACATAATGAAAATCAACTTCGACATGCTTCATGCGCGTGTGCAAAATTGGCTTAGAAGTCAAGTAAGTAGATCCCATATTGTCATAGAAGATGGTTAGGGCTGGATCTAACGCATCTCCAGCCCAGTCGGCATCACAGTATGTCGTAAGGGTGAGAGCTGATAAAGGCTGCAATAGGAGGCCGCAAGAAGCAGTATGCAATAAATAGAGAAGGATGCGTTTGACTTTGGTCCAATTAGAATTTGAAGGGTTTTGCATAGAATGGCAAACTTTGTAAACACTGAATGTGAAGTTCGATCTGAAGTGTTGTAAGTATTGGAGTGCGCCCACAACACTCCTATAAAAAGTAGGATCAGGAAAGGGAGTGCAGTCGATGTTGTTGAACTATTTTGGGCTGTCATTGAAGTGGCCGTCGGCTTGGATTCTGCATATTCGTGCTCTGTAGGAGGTCACTAACATAAAGCTACTGAGAAAGAAATAGAGAATTGTCATTGCGTTCCGCTACTATGTTCAAAAAATGGTGAATGGTCCCCAAGTCCTTGAGGACAAACTGGTTGGAAAGGGCCACTAGATATTCTATAGTGGTGGGAACATTTCTGGTGCGAAGAACATCATCCACATATAGTAGGAGCAACACATGAACATATTGCTTGTGGAGAATGAAGAGAGAGGCGTCATTGACTGCGTTATGGAATCCTAAAGATAAAAGAGCAGCATATAGTTTTGGTAACATGAGCAAGTAAATTGCTTAAGTCCATATAGGGCCTTATAAAGTTTACACACATGCTGTAGTTGGGTGCTTGAGATGAACCTTGGGGGTTGTTGCATATAAATATCTTCACAAGGATCACCATTTAAAAAGGTGTTTTCAAAGTCCAATTGCCGAATGCACTACTTGTATGTGAGAACAATAGAGAGAACAATTCTGATTGTGACCGGTTTTGATGACGGGGCTGAAGATTTCATAGTAGTCAATCTTTTCCTGCTCAGTGAAGTCTTTTGCAACAAGACGAGCCTTGTGTCGAGCTTTGGAACCATCGGGATTGAGTTTTAGTTTGACCAACCATTTGCAGCCAACAATGTTTGTGTTCTCTGGGCAAGGCATAAGAGACCAGGTTTACTTTTGTTGAAGGGCCCGGAATTCTTCATTCATATCTTCAACCCACTGAGGTTGCGAGCAACTTGTTTGAATGTAGTAGGAGTGGTTAGTTGAGCAAGAAGCTGTCATGGAATACACTTTAGGATTTAGATGCCCAATTTTTGCATGTGTGGCCATAGGTTCAACATTGGTAGGTTGCTGTAGTGGAGCAGCTGAAGGTTCGGAGGCAAAAGGCTCAGGCTCAACGAGCAGGGGAAGTGAGTCTGTATCCTGATTGCTATGTGGGCAGATGTGGCGGAAGGAGAATCACAAGCTGAAATAGTCTGAGTGGCTTGGTTTGAAGCTGAACCAAGATGTATCGGGAGCTGAAGAATAACGCCAGATTATCGATGTTGTGTTGGAGTGGTGACAGTATTTCGGTGATGAGTAAAAGGAAAAAGCATTTCATCAAAAGAAACATGTCTAGCCACATCATTTGCCATTCTCGATATTATAGCAGAGATAGGCTTTTATGGTTACCACTATATCCGGTAAAGACACAGGGAAGCGATCTTGGAGCATGTTTATTTTTGGCATAGGGGTGTATCCAAGGAAAACATAGGCACCCATATATTTTTAGGAAGTTGTAGTCAGGTTTGTGGTGAAAAAGGAGTTCATAAGAGGATTTATGGTAAAGTGATCGAGATGGAAGTCGATTTATTAGATAGGAGATTGTTTGGAAGGCATTTGCCCAAAGGTTTGTTGATAAAGGCATGGAAGAGTAACACTCGACAAGTTTTAACATTGTGTCGGTGTTTGTGTTTGGTTTTACTACTTTGTTCTGAAGTACAAGGTGCAGAGAATTTATATTGAATCTCGAATTGAGCAAGAGTTTTGGTGAATTTGAAGTATTCGCCACCTCCATCAATTTGAAATGCAATGACTTTTTACTTGAGAGTTAATTCAACCATATTTTTAAAGGTTATAAGGGTAGCAAGAGCATCAGATTTTCTTACAAGTGGATATTACCATGTGAAATTCAAAAACACATCAATGAATAAAATATAGTAATTGAAACCAAATATTGATGTAATGAGGGAAGGCCCTCAAATATCATAAGCAACTAATTGAAGAGGTTTTTGATAAATAGTATCAGAACTTTGTCAATGTAAACAATGTTGTTTAGAAATATGACATGACAAATAGGAAGATAATTTGAAGGGATGAAGAGAAATGTGTCCGACAACTTCCTTGAGAGTATCAAAGGAAGGATGACCAAGGCATTGGTGCAATAATGTTGTGGAATACAGATTGGACTGAAGGAAGGTAGTCGGAGGTGACGTTGCCGAGATGGAGTAGAGGCCATTAGTAAGCGTGTCGCGATGTAGAGCCAATTTCGAGTGTAGATCCTTCACAAGACAAAATGTGGGGTAAAATTCAACAGTAGCGCTCTTATCATGAGTAAATTGACTAATAAAAATAATATTTTTTGCACTATTAGAAACATGAAGGACATTAGGTAATTTGAAAGTAGAAGTTTCAGTGGGAATGATAGTGACACCTATGTGAGTTATAGGGATAGTGGAACCATCACCAATTTGAAGTCTCACGAATCCTTGGTATGTCATCATCATTTGTATTGTATTGTATTGGTGGAGGGAGTGACATGGTGCGTTGATCCAGAGTCAAAATAGTCAATATACCATGGCTCTGAGGTGGTCACGAAGTGAAAAGAAGCAGGGACCAATGCGGCATGGTAAGTAAGTTGGCAGCTAGCGAGCGGCATGGTAAGTAAGTTGGCAGCTAGCGAGCGGCAGGATATAGAGCATAATTCTATCGATGGTAACAATTGATAGCTACATGACAAAATTTACTGCATAGCTGGCACTGAGTGGTAGATCGGCCTCACCCTCCATTTTGCCTACCTCAATCACTAGAAAATCGGCCACGGCCTCTGGCAGCTCCACCAAGGTCAGTGATGTGATGAACAGAGATTGGACCTTCGACCATGTGGGCCATTGGGGTAGCAGCCGAGGTGAGCTGCAAATCAGAATATAGAAGGTCATGATTTATAAGAATACCGCAGATTTCGTTGAGGCAGATTGGCTCTATGCAAGCGGTGATCATAGCAGCAAGAGAGAAATATTCAGAGCCAAAGCCCGTCAGCATACTAAGAATTGTTTGTTGTTCGGAGATGGGCGAACCTGCAACCGTGAGTTCGTGTGCGAGGTGTTTGATTTTTCTAGATGAAATCCGGCATAAATAGGTATGCTTTCTTTATGCTACACAATTGGAGTTCTGATTGCTGAATACGAACTTGGCTAGAGGAGACAAAGGCATCGAAAAGGGCTCTCCACATTGTGAATATTGTGTCATTCCCGAGCACTTGGGCAAATGAAGATACGGTGAGTGAGGAGATTATCCAGCTCAAATTCGTCTGATCTAGTTTGTACCAGGAGAGGTATTCTAGATTTGGATCACCGCTGGCTAGGGTTGGAGAGGGAAGTGGGCGGGAACCATCCACAAAACCAAGAAGATTATGAAAACGAAAGATGGGGAGGAATTGGGATCGCCGTGGGGAGTAATTTTGACTATCCAATTTCACCGGTGGTAGATGATGGACGGCACTCAACTGCGGAGCAATGGGATCGGAGCGGAAAACTGGTGAGCTCACGAATTGAGAGGGAGAATCCATGAATCAGCCGGATTGAGGGCAACGGTAGAGAGAAGACTAAGAAAGAAGACAGATTAAGAGTGTCGGCAGTTTCCCCTTCTATTGCTTTAATACCATGAGTACATGAAGACAAGAGAGGTGAGAACTTGAAGGCAAGAGAGGTATCGGGAAAGCATAATATATTTTCACTGATGTCCCTATATGAGAAATCAGGAGTGCTATATATAACACCAGAGCATATATCCCGTACAAAACAGAATAATAAAAGACAGTGGTGGAGAATAATATGGTTATACAAAACAAACCAGTAAGTGCTAATATTTTAAAAGTTATCAGTCGATTAAAAATGCTTTATTTTGTAAAACATGTGCACAAAACATAAAACTGGGTATTGCTCTACATTTGATGACATCACTGAGAAACAGGTTATCAAAAACAACAAAGTAAAACTTCTGAAGAGAAATATGTCATAGAAAAAAGGTAAAGTATTCGACAAACCAGAACAGGAAAGTGGTTCGCTCCTTTTGCAATCACTAAGCCATCCTTGAAGGCTGCTTGCTCTTGAATAGACGGAAATCCCATCACCTTTTGCAATTACCCTCACCATTGCCAACGAAGCAAGACGTCTTATGGAACGCCTGGCTCCCAAGACAAGCAAAGAATACAGAGCATCTTCACATTTCCTTTGCCCCTGAACTATGACCTCCTGCAAATAAAGAATGACCATACATCAACATTTCACAAGCAAAAATTCACAATTGATCCTTTCTCCGCATTGTTGCTGAAGCCTTGCGTATATAAAACTATTAGCTCCATGAAACACTCAGATATCGGTGGTATAATCAACCCAAGTATGTGTACATTAACAGGTCCACAGTATAAATAAAAGCTTCGGTCCAACAATAAGAGTAGCTCTACAGAGATAAAACCTTGGACTCTTCTTCAATGGCTGCAACTAGCGCAGAGAGGAGATCGAAGCAGAGGAGCGGGTCCGGAGGTTGTTGGGAAGCGGAAGCAACTATAGACTCCAGCTGCGCAATGAGAACACCAAACTTGGAAAGGGGGGCGCTCTCGGCAGAGCGTTTCGCCATGGGAACTCTTCACTTTGCTTTCAAAAATAAGACTCTTCAGATCAGAAAATCGCGGTGCTCTTCAACGATGATGACGGAGCTGGTATGCCAAGTCCGGCAGACCGACGGATCTCCGGAAATGTCTAGCAGCTGACGGGCTAAATGATCAATGACTCTTGAGCGAAAAAATAAAGCGGAGAAAGTGGAAGAATGTTTTGCGGATGAAAACCTCGCCCCCGTTAGCGCGTCAGCAATCTTAGTTCGACAAACGAACGAACGAACGTAGCAGAAATAATAATTTTCGTATATTTTTAAATTTATTATTTAAAGTAATCATATTTTCAAATTAATTAAATAATATCTATGAGCCCTCGAATAAAAAATTTTCTCGCGCAAATGATTCCGGAGAATGCTTCGTTCCAACTAAGGGATTCGAAGTAATCGTTCGAACAAACAATTCAAAGGATTCGGCTTTCGTTTGTTTCTTTTGAAACTCTAAAAAAATTAAAAAAAATGGTAATTTCACTTTCTAATTTATTAAAAACATATACTATGTATTTTTCAAATAAAAAATTATTAAATTTTTTGTAAAATTATCAAAAAGCTCAAACTAATATATTGTAATCAGATTATTTTATACTCGAATAATAATTGATGCATCCCATTAATAATAAATGAGATTAAACCATGTGCAGTCATAACTCAAACAACTTCATCACAACTTGCCATGCGATCTCTTGCTTTTAGAACGCCTCTATATTTGGCCACACTCTTGCTACATGTGCACTTCATTTATATTCAATAGCTGCCCAAGCTCATCATGCCTTACATCCAACGCATGTATAATTTAGCATATTTGGGTCTACTTTTTTTGCTCACACTTTAAGAACATGAATCTTTTTCATATATTGTGACGTCCCTCAATCCTGATTCCCAGCAATATTATGGGGATTGGGGCAGCGTCAATGGATTTGTCGGGGATTACAATTATAATTTAGAATAATAACATAAACATCACAGATAATTACTCAATTAATTTGACAATAAGAAAATTATTTTTATTTTAATAAAGTATTTAAAATTTTCAAAAATTAATACATGAGTATCAATTAATCGGATTATCTCCAAACTTGAATATTATGATCATAAAAATATATTATTTTCAACGGTATATTTGATTCAACCTAATTTTAAATTTGCTCGGGATTCTAATATTGTTCTAATTGAGTTGATAATTTAACCATAATTATTTTAATCATGATTTAGGTTGTTACACATACGCTTGGGTTTGGCATTGTAACACAATTCGTGTTTGCATTATCTCACTCGGTGTGTCAACGAGGAAAGAATAAAGGGGAGAGAGGATGGGAAAATGGGAGAAATTTTTAAAATAGAAAATATTAATTGTATTATTTTATCGTTCAATGTTCAAATTTGATGAAACTTGATTGGGAGGTCCGTCTTGATGAAACGAATATCCTAGATCAAAAATTTCTCAATTTAGAACTATATTTTATTTTTAATTAATTTTTGAAGGTAAAAACTTCAATAATTTTACGCACAATCTAGCGCTCAAAATTTGATGAAAAATTGTGTATCCTTCTTTTATAATTGTGAATCAAACGGTACCAAAATTTTTGAATTTAGATTTATATTTTATTTTCCTAATTTCCTGTATTTAATAATTCAAAAATTAATACGTGAGTATCCGTTGGTCGAATTGACTCCGAACATAAGCATTATAATCACAAAAATATATTATTTCTAACAGCATGTTTGGTTCAACCTAATTCTGAACTTGCACATGATCATAATTTTATTCTAATTGAGTTGGCAATTTGACCATAATTATTTTAATCGTGATTTGAGTTGTTACACATATGCTTGAATTATATTGCACTAACAAAGCGATGTAGTTTAGTGCGCTTGGAATTGTAACATAATTCGTGTTCGCATCATCTCACTCGAGGGGCAATGGGGAAAGAAGGCAGGGAGAGGGAAATGAGAATAAAAAATTTAAATATAAAATATTAATTATAGAAATCTGCTTCACTTTAAAAATTGTATTATAAAAAAAGGACAATAAGCACCAAATGATCACTTACAATTTAGATTGAGTTTATAAAACTCATGCTTTACTTATCTATAAAATTATTAGCATAATAATTTAAGATCTCAGTCTTATATTTGTGAGCATTAAAGGCCTGGTGCAGAGTAGCATAGGCCTCGTCTTAAATAACTTTGAAAATGTTATGTTACCATTCACTTGGAGCATCTTATATATATATAGGAGTTTTATTTTTGTAACAATATAATAGGATCCTAATATTATTATTTATAAATTGTATATCTAACTCTTAAGGAATAAGAATTATAATCAATCAATCATTATGCTTCATTTCTCACTCAGGAAAACTGATCGTTGCTCAATGGGAAGTTCAAGGCTTAAAGTTTATAAGTCATTTGCTGCAGAACCTTTGATGTCGTGCAAAGTATATTATGTTACTTATAATTTTATTGAGTTCTGAATTTATTTAATTATGCAAACCTTTCTTGAGCTTTGTGTATAGTGCGTACATTACTTGCATAGATCTTAGCATCGTTAATAAGTAATTGTTGTTAAAAGCCATGACATCACGACTTAGGAACTTTTTACTAATGTATGATAGTAATTACTAATTAGTGAATTTTCACTAAGTAGCATTATCACCTTATTTGAAAATCACAAAATATGCAAACATGAACTAAAACCTAGATTTTAGTGAGTAATTTTGCTAATTACTCTTGCATTTAGGCAAGCACTGTTTAATCATTTTTGGGACATATAGATGTCAAATTATGATATTTAAGGAGTTGATTTACTCCTTAGACAATATCTATATTATCAAATTAGAAAGATTTAACTTAGAATCTTATTTTCTTGAAGTAACTTTTAGTCCCTTAAAATATTATTGTTTTGAGGGAATAATGTCATTTTGGGTAGAACATAGTTTGAGCCACTGATTTATCCTATAAAACTTAAATTTATAAAAGTCAGAACTTTGATATTTCATTAAGTCTAATTGGACTCAAAGGAACTCTCTTTAGCTCAAAACTTAGTTACCATTTGAAATTAAATAACATACTTGAAATCTCAAAATCCTAGTTAAGGGACTTAAACCCCATATTGAAGTTTAATCTCTTAGCTTCTAATCTTGATAAATTATATCAAGTTTGGTTGTAGCAATGGAAAAATGTAAACTTAGTCGATCGATTTATCCATTTAACTTCTATAGGCGATACTATCTGATTACGAATTAGAATTTGATTAGTTATAACGTTTCACCTTAAAGGGTCGTGACTCTAAGAGTTTATTGGATAGTAAGATATTGGTTATCCTAAGCTTGTATTTTATTAGAATAGTTAAAATGAATAAGTTATAAAATAAAAGATATCACAGATCTTGTTAGAATTTTGCTTATAACCTTGGTTTGTTGTTTTGATATACCTTGTTACTTGAGCCTTGTATTTTTGCATACTTAGTTGAACATTAAATATTTGATGATTATTTTATTTTGTTTTAAAATGCATAAAATATTAGAATTAAAAAAAAAATTAATTAATTGGATAACAGTTCAGTGAAGTATATCATAGTCAGTCTGTCTCTACAATTATGTTTGTTAAAATAGAATTGACCCAAATCTAACCATGAGAAGGTTTGAATGATAAAAGTCTGATTCAATAGTCTAACTCAGATGTAACGACCCCAATATTGGATAGAATAATTAATCTAAAATTAGGATGTTAACTTAGTACCCAATATTCAATTAAAAGAAAATTAATCAAATATAGATGCTAAGTGACCAAGTCACTTTATGAGAAAATATTAAGTTAAAATAAAATTACAAAAAATAACAATAGATGATACATGTTAAGGATATATATGTAAATATTTGCAAGTATAAGCAATACAAGAAATCAATATAATCCACTCATTCAGCTCAAACAATTACAAAATAAGTAACCTCAACACAAATATATAAAGATAGGTAAAAACAAACTCAAGTAGTTTTAAGTTTAATTATTATAAGCCTTTAAAAGTAAGAGTTAAAAAAAGTATGTCACTCTCTCACTTATAATAAAATACAAGTAAATATTTTAATTAAGCGGAAGTAAAATTCTTTATAAGCTCTTCATGCACTTGGACCTGCATTACCTATATCAAATAACTCTTGATCTATCATATTTCAGTATTTAAATATGACAGAGCAAGCTAATAAAAGAAAAAGTGTAGTTAGACTAAATAGTCTAAGCATATTTTAAGATTAGTTATATTTTAAGTTAATAAGATATCACAAACATTAATTTATAATTTAAACTAAGCAGCAGAGCTATAAAAGCTATCGAGTATAGAAAAAAGAAGTGAACATAACTGTATGGAAGATAATAAGAAATAAACTGAGTAAGAATACTCACTTATATACAAGTCCTAGCTTGCATCCAAAAATGATAAGGAATAATATATTAAAAGGTTAGAAACTATTATGTACATTTAAAGTAAAATGAAATAAAAGTAACACATATTCAATAAAATTTATGCTAAGTCAGCAATGAAATACAATGAAGCATTAAATGAAATTAAGCAACATACACTGTATTTTAATTGAACTGTAAGTAAGCAAAATACAATACTGGAAATAGAAAGTGTAAAGCATAAAAAATAAATAAGTACCTTAGACTGTTGGTCTAAGACAAACACAGCCTATAACTATGAAAAATAAATATAACTAAATAATTATGAAGAGATCTTACAATCAATAAGATTATAAAAGAACTCTTATATAACTAATTGAAGTTATATTTAGAAGCTGTCTCATCCTATGTTGTGTTCAACAGAATAGGATGAGGAGTTAAGCACATCTGCCTAATTAGATACAGTGGGAGTTTGAACATTTACATTTACTCTCTCTAAAATGTGAAGTCCTATTATAAGCGCTATCTTTCTTGTTCAAATTGCCATAAAACATTCCCCATAATATTTTATGAAAGTTTTATTTATGCACAATGATCTTATATGAATGTTCAAAAAAAAGGAGGCTCAAAGTTAAGCAAGTAATCAATAAATTTCAATAATTATAACCTATGTGATATCCTTTTATTATCTAAATTTTAATGATCTACTTAATGATTGGAGCTAATTAAGTTCTTAATTGACTTATAGATATTGATCTTTAAGTTAAATATAATTAATAATATAAGAAAGAGAAGTTTTGAAAATAGTATTTTCAAGTAAATGAATTTTATCCTATACTAGTCCTAAATTAATCAAATCAATTAAATTAATGATTAAAGTTTAAGAAAACTAATAAGAAAGAGTACGGTTTATAGTTTGTTAAGCTAATGAAAATATAAGCTAAAGGTAACTTTATTAGCTTCATCTAGTTATCTTATAATCTAAAAAGTATGTAATTAATTCAATCATGAAATTATCTAAGATTAATTGATGTTGAGTATTTGAAAATAAGGAAAGAAATAGATTATGTCTTACAAATAATAATTCAATTGTAGTTATATGAATTTAGAAATCTATAGCTTATTTAAAGCATAAAAGGGAGCTATTGTTCTCTAATTTAATTAATTAAGAACTAATTTGGAAGGTTAAATACTATTGAAATATGTGCTAATTATCTATGTGGTTATTTGAGCACTAGTCTAATCATAAGTTCTTTTTAAAAACTTTAACTTAGCAATTGAAAGTGTTAAGCTAATTATAACTTAAAGAAGTTGAATAATTTTCAAATCAATCTAACATGCACTTAAAGGAGAAGTAAAAATATGTAGAAATATAAGAATATAATTCTAATTCTAATAATTTTTGCATGAACTTTATTGTATTTGCTCAAAAGAAATATACAGGACATTAACAAGCAAGTCTTTCATTTATTTAAAACATTAATTGAAGAGATCAATAATACAAAGCTAACATTAAGTCAATTCATTTAATAGGATGCTTATTCCAATTTAATCATATCATGAGATAAGTAATTGAAAGTACATTCCAATATATAAATATAACATCCACCAAATAAAATAAGGCATGAGATAATTATGTAATTTTCAACTTACTATAAAGTGAAATGAAAGAACATTTCATTATAGAACTACCATTAACTTAACTCAAAGCTTAAGATATTAATTCTAATTAAGTTTTGACTTCAGCAAATTACATGTAACTTCACATTCTATATTACATGAAGCATGACAATAAATTAAAGTCTAGTGAACAACTCTAAATTCCATATGAAGTATATTTGAAATAGAGGAATTAAACTTAACATATGGTATGCAATTATTCAAGTTAAATTCACAATATTCACATTACATAACTAATGAAAACTATCTACAATACTAGAGATAATTCTAACTTAAACAATCTCATATAATTTATTCTACCTATGAAAATAATCAATTATAGAAGTTCTAAACTATTTCTAATTCATAAATCACATTGATGTAGGAACTAGCAATAGGGATTTGAATATACTTATTGAAAAGATACATACATTTCATTCAATTCAAATCATTCATAAGTAATTTACAATGAGGAAATTTGACTTTAATGAGCATTTAATAATCATAATCCTCATATTTATGAAAAATATAAGATTTAAATATTCAATGTATAACTATATTTGAGATAATGAAATGAAACAATTTACTGTCTTATGGTTCACACATCCTAAAATAGGTATTTATGAAAAATAAGAAATTAATATTTAAACTTAAATTAAGGAGCTAAATACATAAAATGTTCAAATATTATCCAAATAAAATGTTATTCATGTCAATGCAATCCTTATTCCATGAGGAGTAAAATGACACTAACTATGTTGAATTTGGACAACATTGATTGTATAGGATTTGGAGAGATCTTAATTGGGTTGAAAATGTCAATATGAGATCTATGATTCAAAACATAAATTTGATCTCATATTATTATTCCTCATATTTTTGTGAGTGAATTTGACTATTTAAATATCTAATTTGGACTCCATATGATCAGATTATGCCACAAATAAATTTGAGATTTAATTTGTAATTAAATAATTAAATCTAGAATAATTACTAAATAAAATAGTCATCCAAGAAAAATTTAAACAACTATTATTGATCTACGCATTTTTTTACGATCAAAATAGTCGCATAATTTGATTAAGTATTTTTACAAGATATGATTAAATGAAATTTATATCAAAAATCATTAATAATATCATTATTAATCATTCAACAGGAACTTAATTCATATTGGATTATTTAATTAATCCAACTGACGGCCACAACAATATAAAAAAAAAATGGTTGACAATTATTAAATCCATATCACAGAATTTAATTTTGCATTTAAATTATATGATACTTTTTCAATTAAATTCTTTTGTTTAACTATTCGTTAAGTGGCAAACGGGCTCCATAAATTAATGGGTCGTAGTATACGAGCCCATTAAACTTCTTCTTCTTTATATAGTACAGAAGCATAAACCCATTAAACTTCATCTTTAAATAAAGTAGTTAAAGTTTATTTATTTAAAAAAAAATTCTAAATAAAAATTCAGATAATGAATGATTAAACTCAACAATTAATGCATATAAGAGAAGGCACTAAAAACTATAGCATAATAATGAACTGCTCATAACCACTATGAAAATGAGCCGGTAGAACATGTCCGATCTGATAATTGAGCTATGTATTACTGCGGGTCCTACAGCGCCATCAAAGCAGCTCTCTAAAGAACTGGACCTGTTCAACGAGTGAAGAATATATGAACCCCGTCCAGATTCTTCTCCTTCTTCAATTTGTTTTATTCGCAGGTGTACAGGTTACTTATCAAACTAAAAAAAATTATTTAGATTCGCGTAAGAAATATAGAGGAAGGAGGAAGCATCGAGCAACTATTGAACATCAAATCAATGCTAATAGAAAGATTTATTTCATAACAAAATTAAAATCCTTTACCCAAAATAGAGATATTATATATGAATTAATTGAATCCATTCGAACTTTAAAGAAAATCTTAATTTGATTTAATATGGGAAACTATAATGTAAGTTGATTCGTAGAGAATAAATAATAGCAAAGGGTACCTGGAACTCGCTATTCTTCCTCCCCGCCGGTGGATCAAGCTTAGTTTTGCAAGGATTTTGTCAAGCAGCAGGCTTACTCCTAGAAATCCTTTCAGTCGCTCTAATATGGAGAAAGGAAAGGGTATGTCGAGGCCAAAAGGGCACGGAGAAGGCAGCTGGCATACTTGGCATATATCTCTGCGTCATTTTCAGACGCACGATCTCTCATGGCAGAGGCGTACAATAAATGGGATCCGGTCCGTCCGTTTGATGTTAAAATTGAACATTCATATTTATTTGTGCGGGTTGGGTGGATTCTGAACCGTTCGATCAACCTTAGAAAAGGCGGAACGGTCTAGAACTACGCATAATGGTGTTCCGTGGTCGAGGAAAACAACGAATTTTTGATGTTTCAATTAATAGCCGTTCGAAATTTAGGATCCAATGAATTAAGCACAAAATATAAGGAATACGTAGCAACAAAATAAATCAAGCAGTCAAGGGACTATCATATACATGGTGACATTGTTGTTGTCTAATTAAACTATTTTAACTATTCTAAATTACACAAGTTCAGGATCTTCAATTTCTACCATCGAGTGTAGCTTAAAAGTACGGCCTTATAAGTTAAAAGAATTATAACTGATTAGATTCTAATATAATGCAGTCAAGTACGACTATAGGTTGAATCAATAAATTATAACGTCCTAATTTGATGAATTTAGACATTCTATCTAAGATCTGATCAAGACCTACTAAACTATAGATTATGGATTAAATACCATACGATTGGGCTTAATCATATAATCCAAGATAAGACATAAGATATAGATTTTGATCTAAAAGTGATCTATTGATTAAGACAAATCCTATTAAGTAAATCGAACTTAATAGGATGAATCTCCTATCATGAATATAGGGTTAAAAGATAAAACAATCAAAATAATTTGTAAAATATAGAAACTAATAAAACTAAGAATTTATTCGTTGAATAACCCACTTATCTAATGAATGAAGTCTAACCTATGAGCTAGTCATATACTTAGGAGTAGTCCTAATATGAGGTGTAATGTCCTAATAAAAGACTTAGAAATAATTTAGGAAATTTACCATTTTGACCTGATAATTGATTTTAACACTTAGAATGATTATATTTCAGTTCTAATATTAATTTTACTGACTTAGAAGGTAATCTAAGGTGTAAAGATGCTTAACCTAAATTTTGGGCAAAATAACTATTTTGCCTCTATTTTAAGGATCCAAATAGTGACTTTTTGATTTAGGATACAAAATTAGAATTTCTTATTACCAATTGATTCTTTGCTGTCCAACATGAAGATAGACAGTAAGTATATCTATTTCGGACAAGAAACGAATCATATAGGTTCAAACTAAGGTTTTTGACATAAAGGATATTTTAGTAATTTACTCATATTTGAATCTAAACTTTTTGTGCAGTTTACTATTTGTTACTGTTTAGGAATTCGATAAAGTCCAAGAATACTGTATTTTGAGGTCAAATGACTAAGTATGGCTATTTCAGTTTCTAAGGGCAATTCAGTAATTTTGTTAGTCAATGGAAGATAAAAACCAAACTTTTCTATTTGATATCCAATTTCAGCAAACTCAATTTCTATAGCTTCTCTATAATATACTAAGTGTGTTGACAATGAGTAAACCTAATTTGGACTTCAAATGGTCAAGTTATGACCTAACTAAGATTATGAGTATTTTAGTTATTTTTTGATTTTTTAGGGTTCATATCCTAAATGTTATTTTTGTTTATTGATGACATTGAAATTCTAAGTTAATTAGCACTTTAAATTTCTAAATTTGGGGTTGAGAATTGATCATGTTATGGTCAATTGAATATTTTTGGCATTTTGGTCATTCTCAGTGTTATGTCCTAAATGCTACTTTTCAAATTAAGCTCCAAATAGAGAAATTAACGCTTCTATAGTGTTAAGGCTATTCTTCTGAGTATTTCAAGACCCATATTACATATGTTTGGACAACTAAATTAAAAGTTGTGAGGGTTTGATTAGATCCTAAAATGTCACTATGTTGTAATACCCCGAAACTAACTTTTGAAATACACCATTTAATCTATTTTATTTTTCTGAGTAAAATGAGACCTATATTGGCTATGCTTGGATTATTGTACAAAAAGTTATTAAACTTTTAAGTTTTATTTAATTTAAATTAATCTAATTTTTATTCAAAAATATAATTTACATTATTTACTATTTAAAACATGTAAATAATCTTACTAATTTTAATTTAATTAATTAATAATTAAACTAATTAAATAATCCTAATTTACTAAATTAAACTAATCAATTTAATTAGTTAATTTAAATAATTCTAATTGACTCAAATTCACTGATTAATATTTACTGAAATCAATTTAATTTAATTAAGTCAATTGAATTAACTACTGTCTAATAATTTTAATAATATTAATTAATATGATATTATTTATTATTTAGTATTTAATTAATTTATTAAATCACTGACTTAATTAATTAATAAATTTAGCTGACTAATATTTGCATTAACTGCTTAATTATCATTAATCAACCTAATATCATTAAATAACCTAATTAATCAAATTTTAACATAGTTCCACAATTATACATACACATATACCAATATATTTGTATGATTACAACTATATTATTTAACTGATTATATATATATATATATATAATAATACTAAAGTTTCTGTCTAGTGTAATCTTACATATATGTATTTAATTCTTTAAATCATTATTATTTTTAAATCTTAACTATACATGCGTATACATAATTGTAATTACAGAGTTCTGTTTAAGTATGTATATTTATATAACTGTAGTTATATATATATATATATATATATAATTTTATTTAATTATTATCGGCATAACTCATCATGACCGCGGGACCCAGTGCTATGTGGCAGCCATTTATTGCCAAGAATTGGGGTGGGCCCCACGTGGCTGACAACGGTCGTCCACGTGGCATGGCCTCGTTGGTCGCATCGTTAAGGCGGGGCCCGCAAGCTGCAACGGACAGGGGCGGGCCCCACATGCAACTGTCGCAACCCGTGGACGCACGAGCGGGTCGGCTTAAGCCCGACCTGACCTGGAGAGGTGCTCTGTGGCGGACCCCGCGTGCAGACACGGGTCGGGTCAAGTCCGACCCAACCCGAGGAGTGGCTTCACCTCAACGGGCTCCGTTTCGACGAGGCTAGGGCACGCGATTTCGCGGCCCTCCTGGCGGCGATGAAGTCCGGCTCGCCCGGATTTAGACGAAGCAGGACGAGACCTAACTGCCAACGGGCCATCCTAGGATGGAGGTTCCCCGAGGCCATAGCAAAGGATAACCCTATGTATGAGGGTACCGGGTCTAGCCTAAGCTGTCAGGACACAAATTATGAGCGGCTAAAATGGTCCGTTCGAGCTCGATCGAGCTCCATCGGACCGATTGATCCTTAATCCAAAGCATGCAATCACTAAATAAAACGGAATCGAATTAATTGAATAATTGAAATCGGGGATTCAGACATACTTGATAGACGGCTGCGAGGGTAGGGTTCGGCGAAGACGAGCCAACGACTACCTTCCTCTGTAAACTCGAATCCATGGCATCCAGTAGGTGATATGGAGGTAGGACGGAGCTTGCGAGGGAGCACGTTGCGTTGTGGGCAGGGTGCGGCGGAGCACGCTGCATGGCCCGCGGCGATTTTTGCGAGGAAGACGGTCCGGAGCTGTCGGATCAAACCCGATCTGACGACTGGATGCAATGCCGTCAAATCCGACGACACCGTTAGCTACAGCTGACGACGCTGCTTAAATTCTGACGGCACCGTTAAAAAAAAATATATATATATATATATATATCCATTCATAGCTAATTAAGAGGTGAGTAACGCAACGGCGAGGTCGATTTTCGATCCGACGAGTATTTTATTTTTCCAATTATCGGGATATTTAAATATTATTAAAATATTTGCCAAATTTTTGATGACTTTCGATTTACACGAAAACATCACCCCTGGCTAATTTGGGGGTAATGAGTGCAATGACGAAGTCTATTTTCAATATGAGATCTTTTTAGACAGGTCAAAATTTTAGGATTTCTGGATTTTCTAGATTTCAGGATTCGATTCATATGACTCCTGCTTTGAACTGAGTCTTAGTGGTTGACTCTTGATGACTTGGTTAATACTTAGGATCAAGATTAGGACTGAGATTAGTCTTAATTGACTAAAATAACAACTTGGATTGTTACTGTAGCGCCCCGTTCCGTTGTCGTGCGCAAAAGTTTACAAGTAGTAAAATCAGATCGGTGACGAAACGGTGTGCTACTCGGGAGGACGAGAACAAGCAAAACGCATCTTCCCGAATAGGCTAAGAAGATTGAGCCATACTGAAGGCTGTTGGCTTGAACCTAAGAATAGGATCGAGAGCTAATACTTAAGATGAGAGTAGAATATTTATCTTAAGTATTATGCTAATACATATATTGGATTTAAAGGAACAAGTAAAGATCCAATATATGTTGTCAATAAATCAGCATTTCCAGTATACGGATCATATCACAATACTAAGTATAGTAGTATAACAGAGTGCGGAAGCTAAAAGCATATCATTCAAAATACATTCACCATAGAGCACTATGTAAACATTCGTCTCTGAAAAGAAAAAGAAAAGTACATCCAGCATTATTACAATTTGATTTAGCATATTAAAAAGTAAAGTCTACTGAAATAAAGTATAAAGGTAAAAGGAGGCAGACAGATCCTCTAGGGCTCCACGTACTCCTCCTGTTCTGTCTCCACAAGTTGCTCGGGATCTAGCAAATTGTCGGATACCAAAAGTACTATGTGTTAGACAAGAAGTCTAACACATCGCAAATAACTATGCAGTAGGAAAGTAAATGCAGTAGACAGTAAAGTTGTGGCGGCCCTGCCCCATCGTGGTCCTGTTAACCCTTAAGTTAACATGATTACGGTGGAGGGGTCACCAAATGACAAGGTCCTCACTTAGAATTGAATTAGACACACATTCTTAATCCAATCTTAACTAAGAACTTTGCCATTCATCCCAGAAATCTATCACTAAATGATCATACATAAAATCAAAGTGTGGAAGCATAAACATAACATCCATCAAATACAGTATAAATATAACAATACAGAATAAGTAAAGTACTGAAAGAGAACTATAAACCTGTATTATTACAACATTTAATAAGTTTAAAAGAACTGAAAGGAAACTCTCAATCTCACTGGAAGAAAGAAAACTAAAACTACAGATCTTCAGGAACGGGCTCCTCCTCCAATGGCAAGCTCTCCAATGGATCTGCTGCTCCAACAAACTCAGATCCTACCATTATCAGTTTCATAATAGTAGGGCCCCAGCCAACAAAAGAAAAACTAGTTAGACAATATGCCTAAGTATATTTTAGGGCAAACAATTTTATTAAGTTACTTGAATATCACCATAAACCAGTACTGAAGCAAAAATGTGCAGAAAGCGTACAAAAGAACAGTAATAAGTTATAAACTACAGTTTATAACTAAATAAATAGGAAGTAGTACATACCTCCTCCAAGCAACTGCAACAAAGATAGGTAAGTAAAAGAAAAGTAAAACTGTACAAAAATACAACCTAAATATGCATATGATCAAACAAAAATATGCTAAAGGACATACAACATTTAACAGTGTGAAACTGAAACAAACTAACATCCTAAAAATATAAGAAAATAGTAAGTAGAACTAGCATCCTATATAGTGCAGGAAAACTGTAAGTAAACCAATGCTACAATGCAGAATATACAAGTAAAACAGTAACTGCAAATTGAAACTACAGTGACTATATAAGTCACTTGAACTGAACACGAACTCAGCAAATCTTAGCCTGATGAGCTAAGAAACTCTGAACTGAACATCACTGAAAACTCTTAGCCTGATGAGCTAAGACAGAACTGAATGTAAGTGCACTTAAATTAGTATATCCATATCAGAATCCTGACTCCATAGTCAGTAGGGCGAGAGTCTATTCATCCTATCACTCAGACTAGGCATGGCCAATAGACTGTCGGACATTAAACCCTCGAAAGGTTGCCGACCCTGAACGAGTTGATCGAAGAGGTATACTAATCAAGCTACACCTTATAACCACTTGTGAAATGAAAACATAATACTGCTTATGAATGTTCCAAATTAACATAAGATATTTATCAAATATCTTAAGTACATAATACATGTTTAAGGTATAAGGATCAAAATCAAGGAATGCAAAGCATTAAAATCAAAGTGCAAGAAACTCTATCTAAAACACAGGTGATATCCGTTGTTATCTACTTTATTTATTCTATCTACTCTAAGTTACATAAGTTTCAGAATTATCAATTCTTACATATTCTGTAACTTAGAATCACGAATCCTACTAGTTAAAGATAATTAGGACTGGCGAAGTCCTAATTATAACTTAATCAAAAGATGATTATTTGGTTAAAATGAATAAATCAACGACCTAACTTTGTATTTTAAATTCAACCCAACTTCATCTTGATTAGCCAAATTAAGATGAAAAGATTAAGAATTAGACTCTAGATGATGGGGTCTAATCACTTAATCTAAAAGTATAATCTAAGGGTCTAAGTTTAGAACCCAAAACTCACGGATTAGGTTAAGGCAATTCTTAATGATAAATCAAATTCATTAGGATAGATCTCTATTCTTAGTTCTAGAGTTTAAAGATCAAATAATCATTTAATAAACTAAGAAAATTTATAAACTAGAAAACTCAAGGTTTCACCTATTGAGTAACCCAATTTACTCAATAGATAAATTCTAACTTAAGATCTATTCATAATCTTAAGAATCAAGGTTCTTAATTACTAAGAGTATCTCTCAAGACACATATCCTAACTAATATTATAAGGACCTAAGGGTAGGTCTAAGAATGATTAAAGAAGGAGAAAATCACTTACTTAAGACTTAGGAATTTTCTTAAGGAGCAAATTTTGAGATTTTTGACAAAATCTAATTTAGACTTGAATTTGATTAATTTTAGTTTTAAATCATTTCTATTTACTGATTTTAGTGATTAGAAACTGAATTTAGGGCTTTTAAAGGCTAAACCCTAAATTTGGGCAAAATGACCATTTTGCCCCTACTTAAGAGTTCAAAAGATCAAATTTTGATCTAGGGCTTAAATTCTGAAATTTTCTTTTGAAATGTGATTCTTACTATATAATGTAAGATTAGACAGCAACTAAATTAATTTTGGGTGATTATTAGGCCATATGAGATCAAGTTAGTGAATTTGACTCATAAGGGCAAATTAGGAATTAGCTGAGTGAAAGTTAAATTTTCTTTCAAATTATTGTTCTTTACTGTCTAAGCTTTCCATAGAATCTTAATTTGCTAAATTCTAATAAGTATTGGCCAAGTTATGGCCAATACAAAATCTAGGGTTTAAGGTTAATTAAGGGATTCTTAATTATAGGTCAAAAATTCTAACTTTGCCAAATAGTGTCCAAATTAAGCAAAATTAGTGGCTATGATTTACAAATAGCCCACTGATCATAATGACATGTGGTAGGCTCAATTTGGACCTAATTTGACTAAGTTAAGTCCTAATTAGTATTTAGGGTGATTAGTGAGTAATTAGTAAAATTAATCACTCAAACACTAATCCAACCTTATAGATTGATTCTAAATGGTTTTATGAGTCCTCTGAATACTTAAATCACTCAAATTAGATTATTAGATTTGCTAATATTCACTAATCAAGATTTGGAGTAATTAAGAGTGATTAGCAAATCTAACCATTGGATCATAATTTTTTTTATAGATTTCTGTAGATTAGATTTTTCTGATCTAAATTGATATTTGGATCAATCAATTTGGAGCTCAATTGACCAAGTTATGGTCAATTGAAGTTCTAAGGTTTATTAAGGTAATTAGGGTTAGATCCTAATTGTGATTAGGCACAATTTAATCCTAACAGCAAAATGAATACTTCCAAAATAATTCTTAGAGTTTTATGATCACTTTAAGACCTATATTCAATATGTTTGGGTTAACCTACACAAAGTTATGAGCTAATAAAATTTTGAGTCATTTAGGGCTAATTTAGGGATCCTAAATGTCATTAAGTGATGTATAATTTCAATTGGAAATTTGACACTGCCAAATTATTCATCATATTTTTCTGATTCCATTGATATATAATATTATAAATTTTGGATTATTGAATTTAGATTTATGAATATCCTAAGTTTAATTAATTTATAATTGAATTACTTAATTTAATTACTTTGTTTAAATTAATACATATATTTATTATTAACATTATTTTCAGGCGGCGGGACCCACTCTTCAAGTCAGAAAAGAGACGGGTGGGACCCACCACTTACGACACGAACGGGCCGAAGAAAGCCCGACCCGAGATCTCTGCTCCTTCATCTCTTCTGAGCACCGAACGGAAGGGATTAGGGCTTCAATTTTCTCGGTGCACAGAGCTTCGTGACACCCAACTCACATGCCAATCAGCAGAGATTGATTAGATCTTTCATTAGGACCCAAAATTTCAATCTTTGGTGCAAGAATTCAGGTGTTACTGTGATGCCCTAACCTACGGCGCACGGACATCTCGATAACAATTAAAATACGCACTTAAGAAATTTGATAAAATTGGATCATACGCATTCGATCGATGGATATGAACATAAATTTAATTGACAAATCAATGATTAAGTTAACAATTTAAGGTAGGTGTACTTGGATCTAATGCTTCGTCGAACTGCAGGTAGAAGAAGAATGGCTTTGAAGATTAGGGAAGCTCACTTATTGACAGAAACTGAACTAGGTCAGCTATTGAGATGATAAAGGAGGGTCGATCAAGCCTGTGGGGGCTCGGAGGCGGTGCCTAACGCGCGATTGAAGCTCTGCACGCCGCGTGCAAGGCTACGAGCCACGCGCTGAATTTTCGGAGAAGAGAATGGCTCGACCGTTCGATCTGTGATCGAATGGTCAAAAGACGCCGTTTGGTCTTAGATGATGGAAGCTTCGGCGCAGCTACGGTTTGAGATGGCGCCGTTAACCCTTAGTTAATAATATTATTATTTTATTTATATTATACCAATTTAATTAAATAAATTTATCCTATTAAATGAATCCCAAAAATTCTCAATAAATCACTTTGAGCTAAATGAAGGGTGCTGAATGCAACGGCATACTCGGATTTTTGATCCGACGAGTATTTAATTATTCAAATTTTCAAGTATTTAAATATTATTAAAATATTTGACAAAAATCCAACGACTTCCAAATGCCTTCAAAATTCACCCCTAGCTAATTTGGGTGTTCTGAGTGCAATGGCGAAGTCAAATTTTCAATCTGAGGTCTAGATAAAAAATTAATTTCTAGGGTTTGAGATTTTTCCAGAATTCTAGATTTTACTTTATTGACTTCTGGTTTGACCTAAGTTTCAGAGGTGAGTTCTAAATTACTTAATTAGTGACCTAGAACCTTAATTAAGATTTAGATTAGTCTTAATTGAGCAAAGTAACAACCTAGGTTGTTACAAAAGTAAAGAAAATTGAAGAAAAATTGAGAAAAACGCTAAGTAACTGCAACTGTAAGGACTAAACAAAGTAAAATTGCATCAAAAGCTAAATACTGAAAGTAAATGAAAACGTTAAATACTCAGAAATTGATGTGAAAGAAATGTCAAATGATGCTGTAACAGTCTAAACTCTTAAGCACCATGGTATTGTTCGCTTTGGCCGAAAAGGCCTCACAGTTTTGCCCTCAGAAGATAATTTCCCAACAAGTCACCTATCCTGGGAGTGCTCCCACATGAGCACGCTTAACTTTGGAATTTTTATCAAGAACTCCACCATTATCTAAAAAGGTGCCTCGATATTTAAGAGTTTCACTTATTATTAATTAAGTGTGTCTTCACAGATGTACTATATGTCAAAAAGATGTACCAAATATGCCAGAGTATAGTATATCACGGATATGTAACAGAACTATCACTGAAATGTTATGAGTAGTGCGGTTTAATATACACATACACTTAGTTGGAAAGGCAGTACAGTGACGCAAATGCACCATGAAATTCCCCAGTCTGTGTATGTAATATTCCGTAACCCATAATTCATCACTGATACTCATGTGTCACTGCTGAAATGATGCTTCAAGTTCATGCTTATGCTTATGCTCATGTGTAACAACCCAGGTTGTTACTTGGCTCAATTAAGACTAATTTAAGTCTTAATTAAGGTTTTAAGTCACTAATTAAGCAATTTGGAACTCATCTCTGAAACCTAGGTCAAATTTGAAGTCAACAAAGTCAAATCAAGAATTCTGGAAAATTCCAAACCCTGAAAATTTGACTTTTTATCTAGACCTCAGATTGAAAATCTGACTTAACCATTGCGTTCAGAACACCCAAATTAGCTAGGGGTGAAATTTTGAAGGCATTTGGAAGTCGTTGATTTTTCGTCGAATATTTTAATATTATTTAAATACCATAAATAATCAAATAATTAAATACTCGTCAAAACAAAAATCCGAGTGCGCCGTTGCGTTCCTCACCCTTCATTTAGCTAAGGGTGATTTATTGAAAATTTTTGGGATGCATTTAATAGGTTAAAATTAATTAATTAAATTTGTATAATTTAAATTAAATAAATATTTAAATATTCAAAGTTAACGGTGTCGTCCGTATTAAGTAGCGCCGTTTCTGTTTAATCAAAGCGCACCGTCAGGATCTAACGGTGATCTCTGACCGTTCGATCTTCGATCGAACGGTCCGTGCCCTTCGTTCCCGCAAAGCCTGCGCGTGGCAACCCTGCGCACGCGTCGGGACCTTTCGCTCGCAGGTGGCGACCGCGCGAGCTTTCCACTGCTTCCAGCCACCGCTTAGGCACTGCTTAGGACTAATATAAGACCTCTAGAGCCTCGACTTCGCCTGGTTTGAGCTCAGAAGACCAGTTTCGCCGATAAAAAAAAAATTCGAACTTTCCCTATCGTTCATCAAAGGTACCCCTTATTTCCTTCGATTTCCTCTTAATCTTAATATTTCAATTTCATAAAGTTATTTCAATTGTTAGATTAATAATTGAACAGTTTCGATCATGCTTAGGATGGAGCGATCGATCTAATTTCGATCGGGATCTACAGTAGTATACAGTAAAACTCTTGTCGCCTGTAGAAATTTAGGGTTGACTCCTGTCATCAATCCATGTAGTCTCAGGCTTTGTTACACCTGGAATTAGATAGATCTCGATCTCCTCTTCTCGTTGCCGTACGGGATGACCCCTATCGTCGCCGGAGGAGTCGTAAGCAGCAAACCCTAAATCCCCGTTCTCGGTCTGTCGCGCGAAGACGAAGATCAATTCGGGCCGGTCGGGTCAGCCCGGGCCCGGCCCGTGGCCCGTGCCCGCGGCGCTTTAGCTGCCACAGCGGGACCCACCGCGTGACGCAAAGCCAATCGCAGACCGACACGTGGTCTGCGTTGTCAGCGGTCTGGCAGTGGGACCCGCCGTTGTCTGCCGCGCCAATAAGAAGCTGCCACGTGTCTGCAGAAAATGATTAAAGCAATTATATATATAATTATACGTCAAATTATAATAACTGAATTAATTATATATATGAATAATTTAACTTAAATTAAAAACAGTAAAAATTAATTAAATTAATTCTAAATTTTAAACCTTAATAACTCCTAAAATATTCATCCAAATTATGCAAAATTATATACCATTGGATTCAGCAAAAATAGAGGAATATTTTGGTACTGTTAATTTTGCATTTGGATATGTATTTAGCAAAGTGACTTTTAGGGTTTAATTTAAGATTAATTAAGTGTTACAAAACTTGATTTAGCTCATAACTTTGCACCCATTGATCCAAACATACCCAATATGGGTCTTAAAGTGATCAGAAAATCCTAAAGATCATTTTAGTAGGGTTATCTTGGCTGTTTGGATTAGTTTGAGCCTAATCACATTTAGGACCTAACCCTAATTATTTAATTAACCCTAGAACTTCAATTGACCATAACTTGGTCAATTGAGCTCCAAATTTGATAATCCAAAGGTCTATTTAGATCAGAAGAACTTAATTAACAGTAATCTATAAAAATATTTTAGATCCAACGGTTAGATTTGCTAATCACTCTTAATTACTCTAAAGCTTGATTAGTGAATATTACTCAAATTAATAATCCAAATTGAGTGATTTAAGTTTCAGAGGACTCATAAAACCATTTAGAATCAATCTATAAGGTTGGATTAGTATTTGAGTAATTAATTTTGTTAATCACTCACTAATCATCCTAAACCCTAATTAGGTCTTAACTTAGTCAATTTAGGTCCAAATTGAGCCTACCACATGTCATTATGATCAGTGAGCTATTTGTAATTCATAGCCACTGATTTTGCTTAATTTGGACACTAATTGGCAAAGTTAGGATTTTTGACCCTTAATTAAGCATCCCTTAATTACCCCTTAAACCCTAGATCTTGTATTGGCCATAACTTGGCCAATACTTATCAGATTTTAGCGAATTTAGGCTCTATGGAAAGCTTAGGTAGTAAAGAACAATAATCTAATATAAAATTTAGCTTTCACTTAGTCAAATTACTAATTTGCCCTTATGAGTCAAAATCACTAATTTGATCTCATATGGCTTAATAATCACCCAAAATTTATTTAGTTACTGTCTAATCTCATATTAGATAGTAAGAAACACTTTCCAAAAAATTTTTTAGAATTTAAGCCATAGATTAAAAGTTGATCTTTTGAACCCTTAAGTAGAGGCAAAATGATTATTTTGCCCAAATTTAGAGTTTAGCCTTTAAAAGCCCTAAATTCAGTTTCTAATCACTAAAATCAGTAAATAGAATGATTTGAAATTGAAATTAAATAAATTCAAGTCTAAATAAGATTTTGATTAAAATCTCAAAAATATACTCTTTAAGAAAATTTCTAAGTAAATTATGAATGTTTATCTTTCCTTAATCATTCTTAGACCCATCCTTAGGTCTTATAATATTAGTTAGGATGTGTGTCTTGAGAGATACTCTTAGTAATTAAGAGCCTTATTTCCTAAGATTAGAAATAGATCTTAAGTTAGAATTCATCTATTGAGTAAATTGGGTTACTTAATTAGATGAAACCTTGAGTTTACTAGTTTATAGATTTTTCCTAGTTTATTAAATTATTATTTGATCTTTAAACTTTAGAACTAAGAATAGAGATCTATCATAATAAATTTGATTTATCATCAGGATTTGCCTTAACCTAATATGTGAGATTTAGGTTCTAAACCTTAGACCGTTAGATTATACCTTTAGATTAAGTGATTAGACCCCATCATCTGGAGTCTAATTCTTAATCTATTCATCTTGATTTGGCTAATCAAGATGAGGTTGGGATAAATTAAATTACAAAATTAGGTCGTTGATTTATTCATTTTAACCAAATAGTCGTCTTTTGATTAAGTTATAATTAGGACTTGGCCAGTCCTAATTCTCTTCAACAAGTAGGATTCGTGATTCTAAGTTACAGAATGTGTAAGAATTGATGAATTCTGAAACTTATGTAACTTAGAATAGATAGAACGAATAAAGTAGATAACAATGGATATCACCTGTATTTTAGATAGAGTTTCTTGCACTTTGATTTTGATGCTTCGCATTCCTTGATTTTGAGCCTTATACCTTGAACATATATTATGTACTTAAGATATTTGATAAATATCTTATGTCAATTTTGAACATTCATAAATAGCATTGTATTTTTGTTTCACAAGTGGTTTGTAAGGTGTAGCTTGATTAGTATACCTCTTCGATCATCTCATTCGGGGTCGGCTTCTTGTAGGGGGTTTCAGTCCGATAGTCTATGCCATGCCTAGTCCATGGGATAGGATGGATAGACTCTTGCCCTACTGACTAGAGAGTCAGGATTTTGATATGGTTATACTAATTCAAGTACACTTACATTCAGTTCTGTCTTAGCTCATCAGGCTAAGAGTTTCAGTGATGATCAGTTCAGAGTTTCTTAGCTCATCAGGCTAAGAATTACTGAGTTTGTGTTCAGTTTAGATGACTTATATAGTTACTGTAGTTTCAGTTTGTAGTTACTGTTTTACTAGCATATTCTACATTTCAGCACTGTTTTACTTTCAGTTTTTCTGCACATGTTATATATATAGGATGCTAGTTTTGCTTACTATTTTCTTATATATACTTAGGATATTAGTTGTTTTTAATTTCATACTGTTATGTACGTCACCTAGCATATTCTGTTTGATCATAAACATGTTTAGGTTGTACCTTTTCTTATAGTTTAGTTTAATCTATTGCTTACCTGTGTTTGTTGCAGTTGCTTGGATGAAGTATGTATTACTTCCTATTTGTTTAGTTATAAACTATGGTTTATAACTTATTACTGTTCTTTTGTACGCTTTTCTGCACCTATTTTGCTCAGTTCTATTTTTATGGTGATATTCAGTTAACTTAAATAAACTTTTGCCCTAAAATGTACTTAGACATATTGTTTAACCAGTTTTCTTTTATTGGCTGGGCCCTACCATTATGAAACTGATAATGGTAGGTTCTGAGTTTGTTGGAGTAGCAGATCCAGTAGAGAACTTGCCATTGGAGGAGGAGCCCGTTCCTGAAGATCTGTAGCTTTAGTTTTTCTTTTAGTGAGATTGAGAGTTCATTTCAGTTCTTTTAAACTTATTAAATATTGTAATAATACAGGTTTATATTTCTTTTTCAGTACTTTACTTATTCTGTATTGTTGTATTTATACTGTATTAAGATGGATGTTATATGCTTCCGCACTCTGAATTCATGTATGATCATTTAGTGATAAATTCTGGAATGAATGACAAAGTCCTTAGTTAAACTAGATTAGAATGTGTGTCTAATCCAATCTTAAGTGGGGACCTTGTCATTTGGTAACCCCTCCACCATAATCATGTTAACTTAAGAGTTAACAGGACCACGGTGGAGCTGGGCCGCCACATCATGCTTCTATTATATATGGGTAAAATTTAGAAATCCATAAAAAATTGGAATGCAGATAATGAATTCTAAGTCTACACTGTGCAGAATCTTGCTAAAAGGATTGTCTCCTAGCTTCTAAAATGATAATTGGTTAAAATTACAGATTTCATTAAAGATCACTAGATGGGATGAGTGTATATACATATTCAGCACGTTTGCAAGAGAAGTGATTCTCATCACTTACTCACCACCATACTTAGTATCGTAAAGAAGGTGAATCTCATTACTTAGTTTGTTTGAGCCACACCTATTGAAGTGATCTTCGCTAGGAGGCATTGCACCGTTGGCAATTTGCATTTCAATCAAACTAATGAATGAATACCCATTTAATACACTCTTAGGTTTAAATGATTTATTGTAATGGGACTGTATTCGTCTAATCATGCAGGATAGCACCTGCTCATAAGTCCCCATTATAGTGAATCAACCAATCCCGAATACTACTAGAGAACCAATAATATGGGCATATCATACTACACCGTCCAATAATCGGGGTTCAAACAAGTCTACCTAATAAATCAAGGAATGATCAAGACTATAAAGGCCTATACTAAATAGGTAAGTCCTATACAAGGTTTGACTAAAATGTGATCAATGATCACTCAACGTGGATTATACCATAAGAAGAAGTTTTATTCTAAAGTCTTAAGTGGTTTCTTCCTTGAGAAATTAAGATCAATTCTAAGGTTAAGGGATCATCTAAGCTTCTACCTCAATGAGTCATACAAGTTCTCCTACCTCAAAGTATGTGTAATTTAGGTCTTTTAAATATTTCAAGGCGATCTTATGAAGAGATGCTTAAGATCTTCCATTCTAAATTCTAATATTAATAACTTAGGTTCTGGTTCATAGTTGAGTTTAGAATGATCGGATCAGATGATTAGGTCATCTGATCACATCTTAATCTAAGATTATGGGATTTAAATCAAAGATATTATTAAAGTTTTAGATCACTTGTTCAATCAATATGATTTTATTAGTCTTCTCATGCTAATGATCTTAATTATTAGAAAATCAATGATCTAAAGATTAGATTCAGATTTAACAATCATATAGCTTTATTAATCTTAATATGTCTATTCAAATGTTTAAAATCAATAGTGAATCAGATGTATTATTGGAAAATGTCAAGTTAATTATCTTATAATCAAGTCACTTAAATTAAGGTTTTTAAGGATTTGGACCTTAATTAAGTAGATTAGGGTTTGACCCCCACTCCTATCTTAATTAAGATCAAGTGTTCATTTATAGATCAATGTTAAATCAGTGAGTTAAGGTGTGTTATGGGTGGCAATCTTAGACCAAGATCAAGTCTTAATAGCTTGATCAAAATCTTAAGACTTCTTAAATTAATTAAGGAAGTTAAGATCTCCAATTTTTGGTTTATTCAAGTTATGGATTATGGATCAATATATGTGGCTTCTAATACCTTTAACCTACTGTTATTAAGAATAATAATAGAAAAGTTCATAAAAATAGCAAGAATGAGTACTAATCAAACTTTAAATATATTCAAATGAATTAGCACTTAATTACAAATCTAGCTATCAAAATTATTTGCAATTTTGCACACGTCTTACTAAATAATATAATTAATTATAGCCTAAGTTTGCTAAGATCCAATATGTATAAACTATAATTTTCACTAATTATGATCTAACAAGATTATGGCGTAATTTGAAATATATAACTTAGAAAAATAATTCACATAGCACATGCATTTTACTCATCATAAGTAAACTAATGGCATCATAAACATGTAAGTTGGTTAAGTATAATTACTAAATCATTCTAATTAAGTTCTGTTGTAATTAGGCAATAATGAAAAATCTAACCATCATATATGAAATTTTATTTTATATTCAGATTTCTGATGATTTTCTGATTATTTTCATATATAATATCATAGGTTTTGGAGTATATTAAAAGTTATTCAAATAATATATTCTGTATTTTTCTGATTTTGGGATTATTTTCCTTAGGATTTAATATAAATGGGCTTGGCCAATTAGCCGAACCGCATAGGTCTACCGGGGCCCGAAGACACGGGACTGTCGCACCGCGCGGGTCACGGGCTGACCTGACCCGCACAGGATCTTCGTCCTTGCCCTTCGTCCTGACGGAATAACCCGATTAGGGAAACCCTAATCGGTCAATTCCGGCGGATCCAGACCATAGCACGACCGGCGATCGATCGCTACACGTTCATCATGGTCAAACACATCGAATGGGGCCCGAAGCCGCTTGTGAGACAGTCTGGATCGGTCGGACCTTACTCACCCGAGAGCTCCTCTAATGGAGCTACTATGAGGAGGCAATTCTCCCCACAGAGGTCACTCCAGACCTAGGGCTCGATCCCTACACCATCATGGAGGTGAAGCGGATCGAAGCCCTCTGGTCTGGGGGTCTGGGATAGTCTGGATTGCTGGGTCCTAACTCGACCGAGGCGATCCTTACGGGACTTAGCCCGATCGATCGGATCGATTGATTGGGGCTAGCTTAGGTCCTAATTATGATACCGTTGAGTTCGAAATGACAATACGCAAGCATAAGAATCGAATGGAAAGAGGTTCAAGTCTCACTGGCTCGAAACCAGCAAGTTGGGGTACCTGATTCGACGGGGAAGCTCGGGACGATCGACTGGGACTTCGGTTGGCCTTGGCTGAGCTTCCAGACACTTCAAAGGGTCCTAAACACTAGGAGAGCCTACTATCAGCGGTTCGGGAGCTCCTGGATCGCCTACGCAAGCTCGGACATACGACAATGGAGGAAGAGAAGACAGTGGAGAATTGAGGGCAATTGAGCAGCAAAGTGGCAGAGGGAGGATGGCTGAGGCTATTTATAGCCTCAGAGGAGCTTAGGGAAGCTTCTGGAGGGTCGGCTCGGGCTGGGGAAGGCCCGAGAGGTCGGGCCATGGCCGAGCTCTCGAATTTCCAATTCGAGCTCGGTCGGGTCACGAGGCCCGAATGAGGTCTCTAACCATTCATGGGAGGTTCTTAACGGCCCTACTGAGCTGGAGGCATGAGTGGCAGACCGGATGTGCAGCTGGCAGTACGGGGATTTTCCCTGTCAGGCCCGGGCGTGATGAAGACGAAGGTCCATAGTGCTGGGACCTTGTGATGTCGTTTGATCCATCGATCAGATGGTGCGACGGCTGGGATCGCTCGGATCCTAACGGTCGATTGCGGGGGCAATCCTGGCTGTAGGATCCACAGGATGGATCCGACGACGGATCAACGGTCTTTCGAGATCAAATCCTGACCGTTTGTTGAAAGGCGCGGCGGCTAGATGTGCGGGGCTCCGCTGTCGTGTGACCCAGGCTCTGCAGCAGATCGCCCGCGGTCCGCACAGCGGATCCCGGCCGTTTAATCGGGTTTAATGGTAGATTTGCAAAATCAAATTGTTAGAAACCCTTTTATGCAATTAGACTATTTTAATTAAATGTGAATTATGGCCTAAATGATTTCCAAATTGCACCAAATTTTCACTCTTAGCTAATTTGGGGGTGAGGAATTCAAAAATGCAATCAGAATTTAAATTTGAGATCAAAATATTTTGGGTATAGACTAGGGCATCTAGAGTGATCAAAATATTATTTTGGACTTAGAAAAGTCCTATGAACTTTAAATTTTCAGGATATATTTCATTTGATGTTCTAAAAGTAAAGGAATTAAAATAATTGATTACTCAGACTACTAACAACCTATGGTTATTACAGTTACATAAGGCAACTAGACACATCCAAAGGCTCAATCCAGAAGCTTAATTGAATAATTAAGCTCACACAACTCAGTGGGAAAAAGCTGTACCTTGCAATGGAGCAACGAGTGTGACTAAGGGAAAATTGCAAAGCTTTGGAGCTCGCCAAGCAGTCACTGTAGCTTGCCAGGGGGTCTGAACGCCAGACGGCCCAAGCAACTAGAATGCCAAGATTTATCGAGAGAACAGGGAGCTCCAAGGGATTTACCAGAGGAATTGAGGGATCATAGTGAGAAAAAAGACTTACTGTAATGCTCCAGGGGTACTTATAGGCAGTGGGAAAGTTAGGGGTGGATGCCAGAGCTTGGGTTTGGAGCAGTGGCTTGAGCCAAAGGAGAGGAGTGGTTTAACCGACTGAGGTAGAGTAAGAAGATCAGTATTGGCAAACAGTTGCACCCAAGGGTAGAAGAGGAAGAATGGAGCAATTCTGATACTGCCACAGGGGCTGCAGAGATCAGATTGTCGGGGGGACCAGGCGTTTGGGCGAGTGAGATGGAGATGATGATTAATAGGGCTCGGGCATTCAGAATTGTCTGATCGATCGATCGTTGGTCTCGAGCAGTCTAGATGGATTACTTGAATAGAAAACAGCAGATCGAGCGATGGCCTTCAGATGCACGCGATTGACCCAATGCCTAGGATTAGATCATGATGTGGAATAGATCCTAATGTTGGATGGGATGCGCTAGGATGCATGCTAGTACATCCATTGGAGATGATTGATGTGCCACTGTCGGGACCACGCAGCGGATCTGCCGTGGTCCCGACAGCAAATCCCAATATTAAGAATTTTAGTATATATTAATTTTAATTAATTTAATTCATTTAAATAATTAAATAATAGTCCTAATAAAATTTAAATCCAATTTATGACTTAAAGAGCTCTAAAAATTCCAAAAATTTACCCTTAGCTAATTAGGGTATGAGGAATTCAAAAATGAACTCAAATTTTAATTTGGAGATTAAATTAATTTAGCTAATTTTTAAGGATTCTAAAATAGGCAAAATAGCTTGAATGCTCAAATAAGCTCCGATTGATTTCAACTTTTATGGTTAGATTTAAGTGACCTAATGAATATAATGAAATCAAAATTAAAGTTTGATTTAGCCTAATTTAGCTATGTTTAGCTGAAGTAATAACTAGGGTTCTTACAACACTAATTCCACCACTCTTGCTTTCTTAAGGTTTGATTTGACTAGTTTAGATGGGTAAGCCCATCTAATCAACACCTATGCTAAAATCATGAGACTTAATATCATAAATTATTACAGAATGATTAGCTTATGAATCCATTTTATTTTATAGATTACATTATGCTGGTGGTCTTACTTCAGAGGAAATCAAGGATTTGAAGGTAATGATTCATATTAACCAATTACATAGTTTATTAAAGATCTTAATAGTTCTAAGTGAATAAGTTAAGATCAATGTCAAATCAGGGTGCATTATTAGAATTATGTAAATTGATTTATCTTTAAATCAAATAATTTACTTAAGGTGATTAAGGATTTTAGACCTTAATCAAGATTTAATTCCCAACTTAACCAAATCAAGATCACTTGTTTTATTTAGAATCAATGACAAATCAGTGAGTTATTGGTGTATTATTGATGTTTAAATTCAAGATTTAGGACTAAGTATTAATTATTTAATCACTTCTTAAGATTCTTAGGTTAAATATTAAATTATGCCAAATTCATTCAATTAAGGTGTTCAAGTTCATTTAATAGTTCACTAAAATTCATCTTACTGATATGAAAGCATAAGAACATAATTTTCCATAAAATAGAAAGTAATTAAGGCTAATCAAATCCTGAATCAAGAAACATGAATTAGCACTTAATAAAAAAAATCCAATCAATAAAATTTTATGAAACTTGGCAAGAGTGTTCTAATAAACAGTGCAAATAATCAGAGACTATAAATGAGAGTTTTGGCTAAGAAGAAATCATAATTTTCACTAATCATGCATTTACAAAATTATGGCATAATTAATTGAATAATAATCAGAAAATTAATTCACCTAGCACATGTATTCTACAAGGTAATAGAAATATAATGGCACCTAAATCATACAATTTAACTAAGTATACATGCTAATCAACCATAATTAGGTTCTATAATAATTAGGATAAATCAAAAAAATCTAATCATTAAAAGGTGATGGAGGCTTGGGGTTGCTCGAGACACTTAAAGAGGCTAAAAAAAAAGTAGTGGTATAGATAGGTAATATATAAATTTCTTTTGGTTTTAGGTTACCTAAGGCCTTAAACTAATCACATACACCATCAATTGATGTTAGAGAGTAAATTTACATAATTTACATGTAATGGCGGCTCTCAAAGTGGTTAATCTTTCAATGGTTGGATTAACTTGACAAAGATTTGATAATAATAATAAAGTAGTGCTATGACATCTCGAATAGCTCCAAAACATGTTATGACATGCTATAGTACTCATAAGGATTGCACATAAGCTTAAATCTTAGTTTGACCCATTTGATGCCTTGGTGGATAAACTGGTTTTAACCAAAATCATGTGTGAACCTTTTTAAAGAAAAGATTAGCCCTTTGACCTAAAATGAATTTAATCGTGCTAAAAAATTAATCATGAAAGTGCAGGATTAAATATTTGATAAAATGGCTATCGGATTTGGCATAATTACCATATTTAATGCAAGACTAATATTTGTAATTAAGCACAACTAATATGAATTAATTCATTATGATTAATTCATTAAGCACAACTAGTTTTAAGAAAATACTTATTTTGCTACACTATTCTCAAATATGTAGAAATTTGATGATATAATTAATCCTGATGTTTCCAAAATATAATTAATTAGTACTTACTATAAATAAATTATTTAATCAATCATAAAAAATATGAATAAATCAAAATGAAATCATTGCACATATTTATTAAAAATTCATAATTAATATAATATAAAAAAGCATAAAAATCAAACAAAATAAATAAACTTAAATAATTGTAAATTTAATAAAATAAATATATTTATCATAATTACGCTGATAATATTTGAATTCTTATTTGTTAAGAATTCAAATCCAAGAACTACAATACCATTCTTTAATCGAGAACTAACTTATTTGAGTCAAATAAGTAAGGAATAAGATACGAATTTAAAACAAAAGATCAAATATTAATTCTATAAACAATAAAATTTATTAAAATCCCGCCCATATAATTACGGAAGGAAGGAACAAATATGGCTGTTAAATAATTATAATTTTATTTCCTTATTTCCACTTTCTGCGATTGCACAGGCGGAGGCTATGACCCTCTTTGGATACAAAATCGAATTGGCGCGGCCTCGTTTGTTCAAAAGAGCGGCAGGCCTCGCGCAACACCTCAGATTCTGAAATTTTCATGCAAGGCCTTCTTCATCAGTCACCACGGAACCATCATCATCATCGTCTTCCTTCTGAGTGTTGGCCTGCGGCCATCGTCTTCTACAATGTCCTCCGGTTCTCCTCGAACCCGAATCAATCAGGTCTTTGTTCTCCGAAAACCCTGCCCCCCTCCTGCCGTCTCTCGCAGCATTCTTTTTTTTCCCACCTAGGCACGTCTGATTTTCGAAATTCGTCATGTTTTTAGTACATTTTTGAATTTCATAACAATTAACGATTGCGTTTGCTGATGCAGTTCTTCGCTTCTAAGAAGAAAAAATCCGATAAAGATCTCAAAACCTCGTTATCCGGCTCACCCAAGGGAAGTCTTGCTGGGTATTTAGTGAAATCTCCCGATGCAAGCAGTCAGTCGCCCTCCAAAGATACTTCTTCTCGCACCGGTCCGGTCAGGAGGAATTTGACGTTGGAGATTGGGTTGGAATCTGAAATCGCGAAGAAACCTTCCTCGCCATTGCCGGAGTCTACAGGGCACTCGAGGAGCGATGATGGCCCATCTAAAGCTCAGAAAGGAGCTATTTTTGAAGATAAGGTTCCCATGGAGTCTATCAATGTGGAAATTCATTCGAAGGAGGAAGGGGGTTCAGAAGTTGGTGGAGGTAATTTGGAGCTTAAAAAGTTTGCAAATGATTTCCTCTCTTTGTATTGCAGGTAATTCTTATATTATTAGCCTCCAATTCCGCTTTTATGTGGTTACTAAGGCTGCATTTGTTAGATTGATTTGCTTTTTGCTGCAAAGACTAAATGCAATAACTTATTGAACCCTTGCGATTGTCGATTTTTGTTTGATAAGTGATCTTCCACAAGATTTACCTGAGAATCAAGAGACTAGAAGTAAAAAAAGAGATGGCAGTCCGTTTTTGTTATCCACTTGCAGCAAAAAGCACTGCATCATAGATCGTGGCAATAGGACGCCAGACAAAAATAAAAGTTCTTCTGAAAAAAGCTGTTATGAGACTGTAAGTTTGCTTCATATTTCCAAACACAGATTAAATTACTTGTAATTTTGCTAAATATATGTGCACCTTATTTCATTGCTTTTAATTTTTTTTGCCAGTAAACTTTAACATGGTAGAACTTGACAGGAATCGCTAAGTAATGATTACAAAGAAATTAACAAGGCTGGTGCTTCTTGTGTCAACTTAAAAGAATGCAGCGAAACACCTGATTTAAAATTAATAAAGTGTGGGATTAAGTCACTTGGTTCATCTGTTGAAGCATCTAAATCTTCTTCTAGAAGTTCCAAGTTCTCACCAGGAGAAGAATTTTGGAACGAGGCCATTCAAGTTGCCGATGGTTTAATTGATCCAGTTGAAAGGGTACCTGAAAGCTCTCTAGTTCTAATAAAGCAGAGGTCACATAATACATTTTTGAAGGATGCTTCATCTTGTGTTGCTACTCAAAATTTTGAATATCTTTCAAAGGTAGATATTGGAAAGTCTGACAGCCAAAATGTTGTACAGATTATCAAGCCTAAAGAGACGACCACTTCAGAAATTAAAATGCTTTCTGATTTGGTTCAGCAAAATGAAGTGTCACCTTTGCCAATAAGGCATTTTGATTTTATTAATGAAGACAATAAAACTGACAAGAATTCTTGTCTGATCTCTTTGAAGAGCGTTAATTCTGTGACCAATGCAGGAGTTTGGTTCATGGATAGGGATTTAGTTAACGGTCAAATTTTGCATCATAATAACTGTGGAATTGAGACATACATTAAAGTTTTTGATCAAAAGCAGAACATACATCCTTTGAAAGGAAATTTGCATCAGCCTGTTCTTGACACATCAAGTTCAATTGGAAATGAAGGGAAAACTATTGGTTTGGATCAGGTTAATGCTACTAATCAATCATATATTGGTTTCACCACCCTTCCTCCAATTTCTGCTTCACATGAAATAACAGACGCTGAAGTATTATTGGACAGCAGGTCAAATGCTCAAGTACATAATAAAGAAACTGATACACCAGCTAGTTCCGCCCCTTTGACTGATCGCTTGCAGCTTAGCAATTGGCTTCCGTCTGAACTTGTTCGTGTTTATTACAAGAAAGGCATTGCAAAACTCTATCCTTGGCAGGTTTATTCACTTTTTATTACTTATTCTTTTCCCTATTCTTCCATAAACAGTAACATAATGTTGAAGAAAGAAGGCATGCACAGCCACAACACATGACATTATGTTTTAGTCTTGCCTTTTTTAAGGACAATTTTTCTTTGGCCTTATTTAGTGGAACTTATTGTCAAATTTTTCTTAAAACATCAGTTATGCATTGCACTGAAACTGTATTTTGAAAATCTCACACATTCATGAAACAAAGAAACACATCATGAAGTGATTCATCTGAGTCCAGTAAGATGTGAGAGATTTATTTATTTCTGACAACACAATCACAACAACACATTTGCACCAAACAAATCTTTAATTTATAATGCACTTATTTGCCTAATTTACTACTCTTCAGCTATGATCACTTAAAATGGTCTCAGAGTATTGTTGCATCAAATGAAAATTTGCCGGACAATTTAGTTCTTACAAGTTCAAAATCTTATTAATTGTTTTTTAGCAAGCTCTATAATATATAATTGACTCCGGTTCTTCCAAGTTGTACCTTCCACAGCTATGCGATTTCTATTGTTTACATTCTGCAGACATTGTATTAATGTGAAAATGTAAAAATTATTCAAAAATGTTTCTTTTCAAAGAACATGGGGTTTTTGTATGTGGCTGAGGCATTAAACATCTTATTGTATTCTGTTTATATAGTTAATGACTTGATTTAGTTTTAGAATATCTCAGAATCCTTGCATAATGAATTTAGAATGAATTCACCTAAAATCATTAGCAACCTAAAAACCATTGGCAACACTATACAAAGATTTTCTTATTGTTTTATTGAAACCAAAAAATCACCAAACTGTCAAATTGTCATACTTCTTTGTAGTTTGGTGTTTACTTGCAAGTGGTTATGCTCTTTTAATAAAATTCTCAAACTCCTTTTCCTAATTTGGCAATTGTTTTACTTTTAAAGCCAAAAGAAGCTTGCATATATGCTGTATTGTTGCCTAGATATACTCCGCAAAGCTTATAACTATGTTTTGTTAATTGTTTAGGTTGATTGCCTTCATGTAGCTGGTGTTCTGGATAGAAGAAATCTTGTGTACTGTGCATCCACAAGGTTCTGTAGTTCACACTAAATTTTATCTTACCAAATTTTAGTTGATATAACTTTTAGTTTACTATCAACATGCTAATTGTAATTATTATGTTGTTTTGCCAAATATTTCCTTGAGTTTCATTTGCTAAAGTCTTAGGAACAAAAATATATTTGGTCAGTCATTTAAGAGAGAATATGCTGATCGTTTTTTGTATTATTTTGACTGTTATCTCGTGTTTGGTATGAATTTTTCCTGTTTGTTTGGCTCTACTTTAAATTTATGTTTACTTGATGTTATGTCAGTTATCATGGATTGCAATAAGACTGCTCTTTTAAGTTTTCATAATTAAGTTTCTTCAACCCAATAAATGTATATATATGTTATTTTTTATTTTTATTATTTCTGAGCTGTTTTATATCCTTGGAATGTCATGATCATATTATATTTTAGTCAATTATCAAGTGAATTTGCTACTTTAGTATTTTTAGTAGTTTAATTTTCTTTCCTCCATAAATAACAGAATCGTGATGAATTATTTGGCATTTTTTGTATTCTTATGTAGATGTGAACAACATATTTATTCATTTATTCAAGTATTCTTGATCAAATTTATGGTATGAAATTTCTTAGGAGAGATGCTCTCTTTGCTCAATGTGAACTTGATTAGCTATTCTCACGCAAGAGCACATAAGGTCACAAGCAATGTAACAGCGAGCATAGTATCATGTACATGGAGATTGAATTTTTGCTTTTGTTACGAATTAACTTTGTCTTTTAATTTTGACAGGCTAATGAGAATTTAAAGAAATGCAATTTTTAAAAATGAGAAATCGCAGTCTCTTAATATCAGTAGATAACATTAAAGAGACTCATTCATAAGCTTGTAGTGAATTTACATATACTTTAATTGCAAATGCTTTGCTTAGAAATTAGTTTCCCAGATCTTAGTGACTATCAACCAAAAGAGCATGTACATTAAGGACATAAGTATGAATGAGCCATCTTATATCGTGCTCAAGTGTTTGCCATATGCCTATGCACAAGCACATTAATAACATAGCGATAAAATGCCTTGAGGTTGCATGTACATTAAGGACATATGTATGTTCTATAATACTACGTGCCATTCATCTAGTTCTTGATAACAATGACTTTATTTATACCAAATATAGCATGTGGCAATAATAGGAACTATCAATATATTTATAGTCAATATATATGAGTTCAATACAAACCAAGGTTAATCAATTTTCTCAATGACTGAGACAAGTTATCAAATGAAAATTTCATGGAAAGTATTTCATGACGTTCATTACAATTCAATGTTTGAAGAGTTGAACCAAGGTTATAACTGCTGTTAATTGTATATAGGAGTGGTTGCGAAAGCACAAATGCATGTTCTTGTATATTACTAATGTTGGCTGCACTTGTGCTAACTTGTAGGGCTTTTCATGCAAGCACCTACTCATCCAATTTGAAATTATTGCTGCATAGGCAGTTTCAGTGATTGCTGCTTTTGCATGTGGCACATGCCAACGTCAATGCTTTGCTGCCAAGTAAATATTTTGTTGCCGTCTTGCTTGCATGCATGTGCATCATTGAGAGGAACTCCTTTGTAGCATTGAATAATGCCAACACTCGCCCAGATGGTTTGTATGGCACACAAAATACATGCTGGCAATTTCACACACTACAATCCATTAAAGACACCCCTTGTGTACCAAACGTGCTATTAATATCCTTTAGTAATATCAATTCCAAAGTTTTAAATAACTTTTACAAATAAATTAATTTAATAATGTACAAAAGTTGATTACAATAAAGAAAATACTAACAAAATGTTAGACTTTGGTATACATACTTTGCCTTGTATTTTGACATTTCATTTACAAATAATTGCGGTACTTCAGCGCAGGTAAAAGTTTTGTTGCTGAAATTTTGATGTTAAGGCGAGTTATAGCAACAGGAAAAATGGCACTTGTTGTCCTTCCTTATGTATCAATTTGTGCTGAAAAGGTACATGCTTTCATTGCTTAGTTGTTATAATTGGCTTTACTATCATTTATCCTTCTATACTTTTATTTTGTTTAGGCTGAACATTTGGAGTTATTGCTTGAGCCACTTGGAAAACATGTGCGAAGCTTCTATGGAAATCAAGGTGGTGGTTCACTTTCCAAAGATACATCAGTAGCCGTCTGCACAATCGAGAAAGCCAATTCGTTGATTAATAGGTTGTTAGAAGAGGGGCGTCTTTCTGAAGTGGGAATAATTGTGATTGATGAGCTTCATATGGTTAGATGTCTATTGGATTCTACTATTATATTTGTTGATTTGCACTAGTAAATGGAACTGTTTTTCATTACAATAGAATCTACGATGAGCTTATGACTGCTAAATTTATGTTGATTAAGGCTACACCTTGAAATTGCTAATGAATAAAAGCTTGAGAGTTATTTTACAATTAGCTTTTATTCAATATTTTTTGTTAAGTTTATATAGTTCTTTACTGTTTTTTCTGAATTCACATTCACCTTTTTTTGGTCGAAAGTATTATGTTATAGTGATTGCTTTATTTTTCAAAATAATTTTAAAGTATGACCTCATTTATTAAAACTATTGAAAATTTTACTCAATATTTGAAAAATTCTTAAATATTTGCACATTAAGCTATATTTATGTGTGCATATAGGGGTTATATTCTAGATAGCTACAGTTTGTGTACTAGCAAATTAAACAATTTAGTGCCCGAGTGCATGTGTAGAGTAGATTGGGTGATGAAAAATCCTTATAATAATAATAAAGTATATGGAGCTTTTTAGGTGGTGACAATTCCATTTACATTATTTCTAAGAGTAAAAGACATTGAGTATCAGTAGTTATTGTGTACATTCCTGAATTAACTCAAACTGTGTCAATTGTTATTGTGCCACTTTTTTTGAGCATTAGTAGTTGAGACTCAAAAGAAAGTGTGAAAGCTGAGAGCCGAGAAGGAACTAATCAATGTTTCTAGACGAACTCAAGAGTTTCCTGACTAAAAGGTAACAATAGCAAGCAGCATAAGGTTGGTAAGTCTTTCATTAAACAGGGCCATGAGAGAAAGCACCTAGATAAAGCTCCTTTGAATAACATTAAGTTGAGAGTAAGATAGGAGGTTACAGCTGTCAACTTGACCGACCGAAGAAGGAATGAAAATGCTGACTGAAATCTCTTTCTGATGGCAATGTTGAAGGGGAAAGCTTTGAATCACATCAATGACTCTAGGAGATGGGCAGAACTTAACTCTTACAAGTTAACGGTGAGAAGGTCGTTGCTATTCTTGACCTGAGAAGTCAAAATAATTTGATTTTCGAGCTGCTGGTAAGAAGAACAAGCCTAAAAGTAACCAAACATCTTCACCATTACCAATTGAAGGATTAAGAATGCCAAATTAGTTATTGTTTGATAATGCCCAATTAAATTCACCAATACCCAGATATTTAGAGATGAGGTAGTTTGTGACGTTATGCCCTTGGATATATGTTAAGTATTGTTGAGAAGCCTATATTTATGGCATTTGGAAACAATATTTTATCAGGGATGACGACAGCATACTTTATCAAAGGTGGGAAGAGAACAAATTTGTATCAGGGAAGGCTTGACTTATTGTCGAGATTATTACTTCTAATGAAGTCAATCAATTTATTCATGCTTGTTAGAGTTATGTCTTAATGATCTTCAGAGAAGCCAAGATAACTGAAGGTCCCATAATAGCAGCCAACTTGTTTGAGTTGGAAAGACTCTAATATGAATTGAGAATTTTTAGTTTTTAACCAGGAAGACATTGAATCAGGAAACTTAGCAACCAAAGCCATTAATAACACTATTAAATAGAATTTAATATGAAGATTTCAAGTGTTGAAGAAGTATCAAAAGTTATTTGAGGCACTGTGAGGGTCATCATCGGGCAGTATTATTGAGCTCATTATTTAGTTATACTTGGATCCAATATTGTCAAATTTGAGTATGTATGGGAATTCAATTATAGAGAATGAAGAATTAAGTAGCAGCCTACTTATTGGAGTAAGAATAGATTCAATGTATACATCATCATGTTAGTTGCTGGTTATCATGTTATTTAAGAAGTATGGGGGATGGATAATTTTTATTGATAATAGAGCACTTAGAAATATTGTTTATTTGTTGAATTATTTGAAGTTAGAGTTCTTGCAAAGTTAGACTTGAAATCTGGTACAATCATGTAGGATGCGAGTTGACTACCCTTGGAAGGGTGTATAAACTTTGCAAGGACTATGTAAATGACAAGTCATGTTGTTCGAATTCTACAATGCTTGTGCTATACTTATGAGGCTTATGAACAACATACTTGGAACTTCTTAGATGTTTTTGTGGTATATATGAATGATATTTGTTTTACAGCTCGATTGAGACACATTTGCAGGATTTTTATAAGTCATGCTCTTCAACAGATCAACTTGATGTTGAATCAGAAGAAGTGTGAGCTTCTAAAGTCAAGTGTTTTATAATTGGATTTTGATATGGGCAGAGGTGAAATCAAGATAGATTTCACCAAGAATAAGGCCATAGATGATTGCCCTAGATTTATAAATGATATCGAGACACAAAGTTTCATCGACACATGTCAATATATTGGTAATTCATCAGAAACTTTTTTTGTTATTGTTACTGTGGTGGCCCGACATTCGGGTGTTCACATACCGCAGAATCATATTGAGGAATTTGAGAGAAAAGAAAATACACAAACAAAAGCCAAAGATATTTCTCGTTCATTTCAAAATTACATAATACAAAAAATTTTCATCGTACTTCATGAACATTGATCAACCTTTTAGAAATAAAGAGAAAATAAAAGATAAATAAAAGTTAAAGTAGAGTCATTGTAGATCCATTGACAGTTTGATAATTTAAGATTTTAAAGTTCTTGTTTAGGCTCTCCCAAAAGTACCTTACCTGTATTGTACAGAAAATAATATCGGAATTAGAATTCCCAGTAATTAGAGAATACTCTAAGTACCACAATAAACAAAATATATTACGTTTTTATAAAAGCAAATATGCGATTAGCAGATATAAGGATAAAAATGCAGGAAAAATAGGGTAATAGCAAAATATGAATAAAAGTTTCATGCAACAAGTATTATCACAAAATGTAAGTTATTGATATCATTTTTTCAGTAATTCACCACGAATGTCACTGATATCATTTTTCCAGTGACCCACGAATGTTGCTGATGTTATTTTTCTAGCAACCCACGAATGAAAAGGAACTTTGTTTCTAACAATCAACTAAGCATTAATGTTACTGATGTCATTTTCTAGTAACCCACGAATAAAAAAGATGTTAGTTTCTAACAACCAATTAAGCATTAATGTTACTGATGTCATTTTCCAGTAACCCATGAATGTTATCACGTTGGTTCTGAATAACCAACCAAGCTTCAAATGAATTTGGCTCAAAGCAAATAAACGAAGCTTAAACAACAAATTATAAAAAGTAGTACATATCATTTATTGGGTACCTTTTTTCTTTAATATCCAAAATTTGACAGTTCAATTTTTGGATTTGCATTTAGATTTCGATATTTTAAAATTAGTTTTTAGCCAATGTTCTTAGGAGTAATTACTATCTTCTTTTTATTCTATTTTTTTTTCTTTTGCTTTTACATTAGGTTGCGTTATTATTATGATAATAATAATAATATACGAAAGTAAAAGACATAAATTAAATTGCAGAAAGTAATAACAATAATAAAATATTAAAATGAAAAGTGCCTGATTAGAAATAATAATCATCTTATAATATATGCACTGTTTATCAGTATTGATTAATGACAACAATGCTAATATGATGATATAATCTTATCATATTTATTTTCATAATAATGATATATTAAGTATATAATAGTATTAGCAAAATCTTCTCATTTCTACCTCATTTCCCTCTCCTCTTACATAGGATAGTATTGTCGGGAGGCTGGACGGCTGAAGGAGGTGGCCGAAATGGTGGCTGACTGGTGGCCGGCAGGAGAAGGGAGGAGGCCTGCTGTTGGAAGGGGAGGCTGGCAGCAAGGAGAGGGGCCTGGCTGGCTGCTTTGAAGGGCAGGAAAGGGGCTGGCTGCTTTGGAGGGTTCGAATGGGGTGGCCGAGTGGTTGCCGGGGCTGGTGGCTGCTGGGAGAGGGGGCTGGCAGCGGGTAGAGGAGGCTGGCAGCAAGGAGAGGGTCTGCTGTTAATGAGGGAAAAGTTATGGAAAGAAGGAGGGGAGGGGTTTAAATAGAGGGAGAAGGGGGGAGAGGAAGAGTCTTTCCCCACTTAAGCAAGTGGGGAGCGGAAGAGTCTTCTCCAACTTATGCAAGGGGGGAGAGGAAGAGTCTCTTAAGGAAACTTAAATAAATTACTTAAAGTTAAATTTTTTGTATTTTTCAGCCGTTTGTCGTCCAAAAATAACGAAATTTGATATTGAGGTGTGTTATAATGTAATGAACACTCTCGTGCCAATTTTTTGATTCGAGCAAATATTTTATTTTATATTAATTTTTAAAGTTTTAAACATTAAAAATTAATTTAGGTTAAATCGACGATCCAAAATTGATGAAACTTCATGAGCAGCTTTTAAATAAAGTTCTTAACATAACGATACGAAAATTGATGAATTCGTACACGTATTTTGATGTTCTTGATTTATTGAATTTAAGAAAATTCAAAAATTAAAGCGGGAGTTTCCGTTATCCGAATTTTTCCAAAACTAGGGCACTTTGATCTAAAAATTTATTTTCATTTAAGAGTATATTTGTTTGCCCTACTTTGAAATTCCCTGGGATCCTAATTTCTGAGGCAGAATTTGACCTAATTTACAAAATAATAACATTGTGTTGTTACAGTTATTCCATGTTATAAGTTCATTAAGTTGAATCAGAAATTGACTTTAGGAGAAGCAAAAGAGAGTTTTTATGAAGAGCTGATGAGGAAAATTATTTAGTCACTAATTTTAGCATTACCCAACTTACAGAAGCCATTCTAGATCAAAGCTGATGCTTTCGGTTATGCAACAAAGCAACACTTGCTCAATTTAAAATGCCACTGACATACTATTTTAGGTTACTAGAAAGACCTTAGCTGCACTATCAAATTTATGACAAGGAATTTTAAGCATTGTACTTGTGATCATTGGAGATACTACATACTCAGAAAGGAGAGACAGTAGTGCACTGATCAAAACCTATACAATACCTACAAATTTTGTCTAAACAACAAGTGATGATTTAACCATGTGATCAAATTTAAGAAGGGAGTGCAGAAATGTGTACTAGTAATATTCTCAATAATATTCCTGCTGAGCTACTACTATCTTAAAATTTGGAGTTATATATATGAATATATACTTAATGTTTTGAAAAGTATTCCTGCTCAGATATTATTTCCTTAGAAGAATAATAATTGGAGTTTTTTTTTTAAATGTGCTTGAATTAGTGTATGGTTTTCCCTTTTGGCTCCGAGGCACAAGGAAATAGGGAGTGTTGTTATTTTAGCTTTTCTTTGTATGTTAAGCTGCAGCTTCTGCTTCAGAGCCATATTTATATTTTGTATAAAATATTTAATGCTTTGATGTTTCACTGCTTTATTTCTCCTATGTTGTATAGTTTTTATGAAGAAATGTTCCGTTCGGTTCAATAATTTTTATAAGGTTTCTATTAACTACCCATGATGTTATTTAGTTTAATTTTTCTTCTGTCCCTTTAGTGTTTGCAAACCATGTTGTCTTCAACTGTTGCTATTCTATTTCAAGTCAATCATATTCTTACTTTAGTGTCTATAGGTTGGTGACCAACATAGAGGATATCTTTTGGAGCTAATGTTGACTAAGCTACGTTATGCTGCTGGAGAAGGGATTTCAGAATCATCTAGTGAAGAGGCTTCAACCTCCAGCAGTGGAAAAACAGATGCTGCATGTGGTCTGCAAATTGTTGGAATGAGTGCCACAATGCCAAATCTTTCAGCTGTAGCTGATTGGCTTCAAGTGAGAACTCAACATATTTATCTCAATTGTCTTTGATTTGAAAGGCCTGATGAATAGCTTTTGGATGATATAATTGTATTTTTTCACGATATTGCTGTTTGAAGAATTTAGAAAATTTAAGGCAGAGCACAATTCCCTGAGATAAATTTCTTATTAACTGTTATGACAACTAGATGTTTGTGAAGCTATATTACTAATATACATTGCAACTTTGAAGTACGCAATTGATTGGCCATGGTTATTGTTGTGAAAAGTTTCAACTTGTTTAGTCAGTTCAGAAAGTTTGTGTAAATGTGACTGATGTTCTTGCAAATATCCTTTACTTTTTGCGTTCTAACTGTAATATTTGAGGTTTAGCCTAGGTCAAATAGTTTTGTTATCTCATTTTTAATCTAAATTTTATCATTTTGCTAATGCATGACTTCATCATTCCCTCTTAGAGAGTAGCTATTGGAAACCTTCTTAGTTTGACTTCCTGCTAATAATATATATATATATATATATATATATATATTGTGTTCTTATAATATTCCATACATGCTAAAATATATGTGTACATTCTTTTATATATATTGTTTTTTTGTTCATAGTTTGCTGGTTTTACTAAGTAGTTATTTGAACATTTCTATTTGTAATCTTCCAACTGTCTTTTTTCTTAATTGGATGGATATTCAGCTTAAATAATCTGCTTACTATTTAAACATGAAACACAACGCTTATGCAAAAAACAAAAGAAAAAACTATTACAATTTGAAGCTGAATCTATTTTAATTCAAATGTGAAAAATGAACATGTGGATCATATGAAAATGCTAGTACTCATTGTTTGCAATCAATTTTATATCCAGCTTTTTGCTTGTGCTAAAAAAAATTGCTGTTTAACTTGCAGGCTGCACTATATCAGACCGATTTTAGGCCAGTACCGCTAGAAGAATTCATTAAAGTTGGAAACACTATTTATAATAAAAAGATGGATATTATTCGTGTTTTACCAAAAACAGCTGATCTTTGTGGCAAGGACCCGGATCATATTGTGGAACTTTGCAATGAGGTAACTAATTTAAAATTATTCCTTCTGATAACATATTTAACTATTGCAACATCACTAAAAGACCTTAGTTCCACTTGTTGTCCTTAGTCTCAATTGTGCACGATCTAAAAAAATCTATGTTAACTGTTAAGTTTATAAAATATAATGCAAAAATTGTAGTTATTAAGATTTTTTTATTTATTTAGAAAATGTAGAAGCTTGCTTTAATTACTTTAATCTTTTCGTATATTATTTTAACCTAGGTTGTTCAAGATGGTCACTCAGTGCTATTATTTTGCTCTAGCCGAAAAGGTTGCGAAACAACTGCTCGACACATCTCTAAGTTCTTAAAAGGCTATTCCCAATTAATGCGTGGGGTTGATTGTGAGTTCAATAATTATCAATCTGCTATTGAAGCTTTACGAAGATGTCCCTTAGGGTTGGACCCCATTTTTGAAGAAACATTACCTTCTGGTGTAGCATATCATCATGCTGGTTTAACGGTATTTCTTACCATTTTTTCTTCTCTTTGATTTTTTATTACATATAGATTTGGTGAAAAATGATTGCAATTTTCTAGTTGCATGGTTATAATTTTAATTTGTATGGATGTTTCATTATTTTTTGTTGCCATGGTATCATGTTATTTTGGTCAATTTGATATGAAATCTTAGCTATTAATTTGTTATTATGACTTTTTATTTTTTGTTATTATAGATGTAACTTTCTATTTAACATTTAAGGATATTGGGATAACATCATTACTTTTCATAATGTATATCATTGGAAACTAAAGGACAATTTGAGGCAACCTTAATTTGATGAGGGATATTAATTTATTTTGGGTGATCTTCTCTTAAGTTATTGTATAAAGATAATGCGATGACGTTTGGCTTGGCATGGTATGTGTTGGGTTAAAGTGTGCAATATCTTGTTTAGTATGCTTTAGGGTGTTATAATCGATTTTTGATCATAACCTTCCATAGTTTAGTGTGTGGCCTAAGGACGAGTAAAATGAAACTGAGTGGATTTTGATAACTTGAACTTGATGAACGTGGTGAGTAATTTCCTAAGTAACTATTGGGGCATAAAGGCTTTGAAAACACATGAATCGGACAAAGAGCCACTATTGGAAAGCTTTTGAGCGCAAAGAGAATATGAATAAACTGAATTCACCCCAAAATGAAAGCAATATTGTGATTTATAAGCAAATATTAGTTTATAATAAATAAGTTATTTATTAGATAGTAAGAATTTTATGGTTGCATTTTGTAATGAAGTATTCTTAGGTTTTATGACATTCTAGGAAGTTATTATACAAGGACAATGCCACATGATTTGACTATGCATGATAGGGATTGAGTAAAAGCAGATAAGTTCTTGTATAGAATGTTTTAAGATATTGCACAATGCCCACCATTTTTAATAATGCTCTGCAATATATTTTTCATGTACTATAAATCTTATTGGTTTGTGGTGTCATGGATTGATTTTGCTTAGAACATGATTTAGTTGATTCACAACATTATCCCTTTCCTTTTTTTTTACTTTGTTTTTATATGTTTGTTCCAAGATGCAAGTTTTTGGCTATAATGATAATAAAAGTGGTATCATGTATCTCGATAAACTTGGTGAAGTAATTAACTTGTTCACATCATGTTCATGTCAACTTTTTCTTATTACTTAAGGCTAACCATTAATTTGAGCTTTTATTTTATGTAAGCACACTAATATATAAGGAATTAAGATATTTATTGAAGGCTATCATTCATAAATGCACACATTTTAAAAGTAATTTAATATGTAATATTAAAGAACTATTATGGCTCTCAAATTTCTACATAGCTCTAATTGGTATATTTTAATTGCTTAATATTTTAGTTTTAATTCAAATTGATATTGGATAATGCATTATCAAGAGATTATGCTTTAAAGCGAGAATTTTGTGAGGTTGTTTGAAGTTTCTCATAAACGTATCTTACAACAACACACGAACTGTGGTTCACAACTACACAAAAACAAACAAGCCCTAGTAGAGAGGATAAAATATATCAACCACAAACATGTACCCGAAGATAATAAGCACATAGTGAAATATCAACACATTCGTAGATCTAGTAAGAATATATACAATTATATAAGAAGTTTTGACACCCTTGAATCCTTTTCACAAAAACACAATACAACGATAAAACCTTCATTGAGGAAAATAATTCATAATGTCAAACTCTACAAAAGAAATTGTACTAGGGAAGATTAGAAGCTTGGTCTAATGAGACCCTTCTCTAGAAGTTCCTACAACTGTTTATTCAGCTCTTGCAATTCTTTGGGCGCCATACGATAAGGGGCTTTGGATATGGGTTGGGTTCCAGGAATTGCGTCTATTGCGAACTCCACTTCCCGAGTGGGTGGAAGATCGGGTAGATCTTCAGGGAAGACATCAGGAAATTCACAAATGATAGGGTTTTTGGTTATGGGAATGCTATCATTCTTTTCACTTAATATTGTCATTAGGAAGGCATCGCAACCTTTCTTGACTAGCCTTTTTGCTTCTATAGCATTAATTAATGAAGCTCGTGTGCTAAGGTTACCGACGAAGGATTTGGCCTTACTACCACTACCTAAGGTGATTTTCTTCCTCATGCAGTTGATAGTGGTGTTTTGTTGGCTCAACCAATTCATGCCTCTAATATCACATAGGAAGGACTACTAGCTTGGCTTCAAATTCTTCATCCTCAATGGGAATTGGTATTTTACAGAATTGACGAGCTGACATTTGGGCTCCAGAAAGTAACCCAACGCTTAAAGAATTTGCTAAGCGATATAGAGGTAGGTTGAGTGACATTGCCCAATTTTCAGAAACAAAGGAGTGACTAGCTCCAGCATCGAATAGTATGTTGCAAGGTTTGTTATTTACACAAATTGAACCTATTTACAGATGCAATAATTACTAACTACATTAAGTAGGGCCGGCACCACGTGATTATCCTATAAAAATAGAGGGGTTCAAAAGCGTGTACCTGACACCACGTGATTATCCTCAACAGCCTCAATTGGAGTGAGGGTATAAACACAAGTAGGGCCGGCAGGCCTATTGTTGTAGGTCTGCCGTGGGGGTGGCCTTGGAGCATTTGGGCGAGGAACAATGGTTGTCTCGCGCCGTGGAGCTGTAGAAGGAGGTAGTGCTGGACGGGCTGTTGCAAGTTTCTGGAACAGGTCGAAGGCTTGTCGGCGCTTGGAGTGATCAATCTGATCATCGTCGATGGTTTCTTTGGCGGCACATTGAAAATAACTGTGGCCTGGCCTTCCGCAGGTGTAGCAGGCGCGACTCCTATGGTAGCATCGACCATACGGATGAGGCCTCGTACAGCCATTGAAGAGGTTGGCGGGTGGAGTTTCTGCTTTGAGCTGATACACCCTAGCTCGCTTAGGATGCTCATGTTGGAAAGAAGTTGACCCAAGACACCTTTTGGGTCCTTCCATTGCTTGGTCCTGCTCCACCACTTCAGCGGACTCCAGGAGTTCGGCGAAGTTCGATAAACTGAGAGGAACAACTTGGCTTCTGATGGAAGTCCGCAGACCGCTTTGGAATCGGTGGCAGCGATCTGATTCGGTGGGAACTGGGTAGTGGAGAGCCTCGCAAGTCGCCGGAACTCAGCTAAATATGCGGATACCGAACGGTTCCCCTGTTGCAGCTTTTAGGAACATGTCCCCTAAGTTGGGTTTGGCGGACAAGGGGATGTACAGGGCTTGGAACGCTTCAATGAACTCGTCCCATGTGATGTCTTCTAGCTCTATATTGGCGAACTGAGTGCTGCGGGTGGTATCCCACCAATACTCAGCTTCGTCCTGAAGGAGGTGGGTGGTAAGACGGATCACCTCAGAATCTGGACATTTAATACTGGTAAGGTTCTTTTCCACCATCTTAATCCAGCTGTCAGTGTCGATTGTGGAAAGGCTCCCATTGAAGGTAGGGGGTCTCAGACGAAGGAAACTGTGTAACAGTCCATCTGCGGATTGCACATGGTATTGGAAGGAGTAGTATGGTGCAGGGGATACTTCAGAGGTAGTGCGATTTTGATTCATTTCGGCTATCAGTAGCTGTTCCATCCTTTCAGTTTGTTTGGCTTGAGAGTCTGCTATTTGTTCGACTTGCTTGTGGTGGGAATCTACCATCATTTTGACTGTTTCTAGCAGTGCATTTAGTTCAAAGGATGAGCTTCCAGATGCAGCTGGGGAAGAGCTTTGTTCAGGATTCATTGTTGTATAATCTGAGTTTTATAAAACAATAGCCCAATTTAGAATTTGAGAAGATAAATATGAGAAATCTATTATTCATTTAAAATTAAGATACATGATGCAGGAGGATACAATAGATAGCATAGGAATAAAAGTTAAGACATCTATCCAATATATTTGGCAGTAAAAGCACGACGAAAGTCTTCATAGGTGGCCTCCCTCCTCATTCCTTCACGCCTATGGGTGAGTGCCCGTAAGGTGACATTCCACCAGTCCTCGGCTTGGTGATGTAGGTGGAGAGATACAATGAAGACTCTAATGTCGTCTGGGCAATCAATAGCTTCAAACACGAAGTCTGCCTGTCTCAGCCACTCCTAGTGAAGCAAAAAGGCTAGTCAAGAAAGGTTGCGACGCCTTCCTAGTGACAATACTAGGTGAAAATAAGGATATCATTCCCATAACCAAAAACCCTATCGTTTGTGAATTTCCTGATGTCTTCCCTGAAGATCTACCCGGTTTTCGACCCACTCGGGAAGTGTAGTTTGCAATAGACACAATTCCTGGAACCCAACCCATATCCAAAGCCCCTTATCTTATAACGCCCAAGGAATTGCAGGAGCTGAATAAATAGTTGCGGAACTGCTAGAGAAGGGTCTCAATAGACCAAGCTCGTCTCCTTGGGAGCACCGGTACTGTTCGTAAAGAAGAAAGACGGTTCGATGCCTCCACCTAATTAGTGTACAGAAATATTCTCCTTGTGTCTTTAGACTAATTCTAGCATTACATTTTTTGAGAGCTTAGATCTTCAAATGGTGGCTAAAATTCTTCACTCCTTAAGAAAATGGCAAAATTCTTAACCTAAAATAGATTCACACACTCTTATAAGTGCGATTGGCAAATGGGAAGTGCCCAGGTCTCGGGTTATTCCAATCGTGGTGCTTAAGCGTGTGTTGGCGCCCGACGCTCTGCTGGGTTCTATTGAATAGGTTCCCTCAGTGGGTGAGCCTTGTCGCGTCTGGGCTTGTCGAGTGCTAGTGCACGTTTACTTTTGCAGGGGCATGACTCATGCTTAGTAAAAGAAGGGTTGAATACAACATATATCCAATCCAACAATTCCGATAGGTATTCACATACTTGTCCTTTGCCTGCACACAGAAAGCTTCTCTTTAGGTAGAATCTACGTCAACATGTCTAATCTGTGCAATTTTGTCCAGTCGCATCAACTTTCTTTCTAGCATTCCCCAGATTTAGTGATACTGCATTTCAATGTGCTTTAATCTTGAGTTAAATGTGGTGTTCTTCGACATATGTATAGTGGTTGTGTCACCATACATCATGTATTCCACTTGCTTTAAGCCTAGTTCTTCCAAAAATCACTTCATCTACACTAACTTCTTGCTACACTAAGTGATTGCAAAATGCTCAACCTCCATAGATAACTGGGCAATGCACCTCTATAACTTTGATTGCCGTGATATAGCTCATTTTGCAAAAGTAGTTAGTAAGCTGGAAATTGAATTCCTCTTGTCTAAGTCTCCTGCCATGATCGAATCAGTAAATTCAAACAACACTGGGTCACCTCCTCCATAGCAAAGTCCCACACTAGATATACCTCTCAGGCATGCGCTATGTATGGCCTTGTGTAGACCATAATGCACATAAGGCTACTGATGGCAGAAGCATATTGATTACGTTCCGTCACTTGTCACACATCAATATCTGCTTACACTGCCTTGCCATTACCTTGTCTTGTGCTGGTGCCATTTGTAAAAATGTTAATTAATTGGGAGTGTGCCTAAACTTTGTAGGTTCTAACACATCTTTTAAAAGCTTTTCTCATGAATAAGAAGTAATTTGAATAGAATAATAAGAATATCATCTTAATTGTCTCAAAGTTCAACAAAAGATTTAAAATATAACGATTATCAGATCATGACAGATTTACAAACTATGCTAAATAGATGGATTATGTGGATTAATAAACAAAAGACTAACTGATCATTAGATGCCTGCACCAAACAGATTAAGAGTATAGATGAAATTCTTAAGGTTCAGATTAGTACTACGATTGCACTTTATGACTGTGCCTAATATATCGGAGTTCATATCTTACAGGTGCAGACTTAAAAATTGTCAATTCAAATTAATCAGTGACAAACTTTACATATTAACAGATCCAACATAAACATAAATAATAGATTCAAATTATATGGAAATATGTAATATGCAAAATTTAAGTTTTTCACATTGGCATGTACAAGTAACTAAACTCCAAAAATCTAGATTTAGAATAAAATATGACATTATAGAAATCAAAAGTTTATCATCGAACCATAGTGGCAGATTTTCACCAATTTACAATGTCACAATATTTTGTAACGACAATTGTTGGCATAGTTGGACACCTTACCACAATGTGCTACTAGATTTACTCACAGGCTATATCACCAAAAAAATGCATTATTTATGGTGTCAGTAACAATCTAATGGACCTATAATTTTCTAAAAAATCTCTTTTTATGTACATTAACAAAATTTACTTGTCACTTATATGACCTTACATTACACAATATGCTGTTAATTTAATGTTTAAATATTAATGTAAATGTACAAAATTTCAGTTGCATTTACATGCACCAATTGTGGGCTAAATAATGAATTGCATAGATTAGATGCAATGTGTGATAAATAGAATTCAAAGAGGCTAGGAGTGATTGTAAGGGAATGAAGCTCGGACAGTGAGAGGCTCATGGTAGGCTTCTAGGAGAGAAGGATATCAAGAATTAACCCAACCCACACCGGAAGAGGAGGAGATAATTTAGGACTATTTGTGTGAAATAATAAGCATAATAAAGCTAAACTCTTAAATATCAGGGCATATTCTAAGATACTAGTGGAGTTCTTGATTGAAACTTCAAAATTAAGCATGTTTGTTTTGGAATACACCTAAGATAGGGTGATCTCTAGGGAGGTTATCTTTTGAGTACAAAATTGTGAGACCATTAAGACCAAATTGAACATTACCTGGATGGTTAAGAGTTTGTGACATCACACATGCATGTGCGTACAGGCAAAAAAGATTAAATGGTGTTTTTATTTCATTCTAAGGCATTGTTAATTTTACTATGATCTGAAAGGATTGCGTTGCAATTAATAAAACTCTTATGTGAAGCTATCTCAATCTCTACGGTTGATGGAAAGCCTGGAGCACATTGTAGCTAGGAAATGCAAGGTTTACAGAAATAACACATATGTACGAATATTCCACAAACCTTAATCATGTATTATATGCACACAACTTAGATTTGAGCAAATCCATTTATAGTTTAAACCTATCCATGAAACTTGAGAGAATAATTAAAGAACTATACATACGCATAGCTTTTACAGAAATAACATGTGTACGAATTATTAAAGAACTATTCATGCAAGGTTTACCGAAATAACACATGTACGAATATTCCACAAACTCTAATCATGTATTATATGCACACAACTTAGATTTGCGCAAATCCATTTATAGTTTAAATCTATTCATGAAACATGAGAGAAATAATTAAAGAACTATACATGTAGATTTTTGCAAAATTTTCTAGATTTAGAAGCACAAACACGAATCCAACTTGTGGTTATGAATAAAAAAATAATTTTGAAGCAAACTTTAGATCTACAGATTTTTAGAGCTGTGATATAAGCCAAAAAGGATGAAAATCTCTAAGTAGTCATGACAAAAGTGGTATGTTTTATGAGATTTGATCTGTACCTCTAGCTCATGGATTGAAGGGCTTCAGAAAATATTTAAACGCCATGAAACATTGAATCAAAAACCAATCTCAGATGGTGTCGTAGCTTCTCTTGAGGTTTCCTATAAGTTTTTGTAAAAAGATTCGTAGGGTTTTCAAGAGGAGAAGAGCGGAAGAAGGTGGAGGAAGGGAGTTAGTGTTAAGGGCTATAAAGGTGTAGGGCTGTAGCAAATTTAAATCTTTTTATACACCAATCCCACGTAATGCAAACTTTACAAATAATGGGAATGAGCTTTTATCAATTGTGCTACGGTACATATGGATTGCTTTGTGAAACACAGAACGATCCTGCTCAATTTTTTTACAGTGAATTATGCTGTGATTCTTGTTCTCACGATACAATTGTGCACGAGGCTTGATGATGCATTTTAATTAAAGAGTGAGCATGGCTTTTTATAGTGCATCTTGTTTCTTAGCAAAATTTAACTTGAGATGGGTTTTTCTTCGTGAAGCATGAGCATCATTTTTTAGGCTACCATGCTTTAGTTTTAATAGATGTTCATATGCTATTATTTTTCATTAAAACACATTGATTTTAGTGTTTTTGTGATTAGGCTTATTTTCATAACTTGTACATCTCTTGACATGGTTTATACAAATCAAATTTCACCTTACAAGATGCGCCCATTACTTGTTAAAAGTAGATTTTGTTCTTTTATTTGCAGTTTTGTATAGGGTGTCATAATGTGACTTGTTTTGATAACTTAAAGATGCATTTTGTGATATGTTCATAAATTAAATAGAATAAATGAGCTATTTGTGATGGGAAAATATGTAAAATAACCAAACAAATTATTTAAAATCCTTCTTTAATGGATTAGTGGATAAACCTTGGGTTTGTTGTTAATTTTGGATTCAAAATCATTTGGTTTTATGCCCATTTTTATGAAAATGGTTCAAACAAGGAGAGTTGAGTCAACTTGGATCAAAAGGGATTAGGTTACAAACATTAATTGTTTGGGTTGACCTAAGGTCAAACCCTACCAAACTCTTTAATTTGAATTGACATCCCAATTAATAGGCATTAAAGTCAACGTAATTTCTATTAGTTCATTGTAAGTTTATGGGTCTGGTTAATGAGTGTAATTATAGAAGTTCATTTGTATACTCTTTATATAATTTCTTTATATAATTTTGTAGAAGAAAATGCTGTGTTACACCCATCATGTAACGACCCAATGTCGTTACTTTTCAAATTAGGTCAAAACCCGCTTCAAACATTAGGACCCCGGGGAATTTCAAATTAGGGCAAAGAAAATTTCCATTAGATAGAAATAATTTTTAGATCAAAGTGCCATAATTTGAGAGAATTTGGATAACGAAAACTCCCACTTTATTTTTTTGAATTAATTAAATCCAATAAATCAAGAATATTGAAATACGTGTCAGAACTCATCGATTTCAGTGTCGTTATGTTAAGCATATTATTTATAGGTTACTCGAAAAGTTTCGTCAAATTCTGAGTGCCAGTTTGATCGTAGTTAATTTTTGAAGTTTTAAACTTCAAAAATTAATATAAAATAAAATATTTGTCCGAATCGAAAATTTTTGGCGCGAGGGTGTTCGTAATATCATAACACGCCTCGGTGTCAGATTTTATTGTATTTGGACCTCAAACGGCGTAAAAATGCAAATTATTTAAGTTTAAGTAAATTTCTTCCTTTTTCCTTCCTTCCCCCACTCTACCTAATCGCAAATCGCAATGTTGCGATACTTTTCTTCCCATGCAGAAGAATCTTCCTCCCATACACCATTAAGACCTTATCCACACCCAATTAGAGCCATTAAGGCACTATTAATCCCTCCTTATCCACAGCTCACAATCCCTCTCTACTTAAGCAGCCCCCCATTCCCTCCTTCTCCCCATTCCAGCCCTCTCCAAACAGCAGCCCACTTCCCCAGCTTTCACCCCAACCTCCAGCAGCCAGCCCTCCCCTCTCCTCCCCTCCCCACACAGCAGCAACCCTCTCCTCCTCTCCCCACACAGCAGCAGCCCTCTCCTCCCCTCCCCACACAGCAGCGGCCCTCTCCTCCCCTCCCCACACAGCAGCAGCCCTCTCCTCCTCTCCCAACACAGCAGCAGCCCTCTCCTCCCCTCCCCATACAGCAGCATCCCTCTCCTCCCCTCCCCACACAGCAGCAGCCTTCTCCTCCCTCTCCCACAACCACTAGCAGCCCAGCTCTCCTTCCTGCCCTCCAGCAAGCAGCCGGACAGCAGCAGCCCCTCTTGCTGCAGCCCTCCCTCGTCCGGCCAGCCAGCCAACCATCCGACCAGCTAGCCCCCGCTGCTCCGATAACCTCCTGCCAGCTCCCTTTAGCCACATCCGGCCTCCCCTCGGCTTTCGACAACCCCAGCTTTAGGTAACATGAGAAGGAAAATAGGGAGAAAATGATATGGAATTTTTAATATTTTATTTCCTTTATTTCATTTTTTATTACTAAATATACTATTATATTATGTCATTGCATTATTATTGATGTCATTAATTAATAATGAACAACAATATAAATGCTAGAAAATGACTATTACTTTCATGCTGTCTATTTCAATTCAAGCATTTTATACTATCATTTTCATTTTCTTATTATTACTATTATTTATGCAGTCGTTTCCATTCTGTCTTTCATACATTATTATTATCATTACCATTATTATTATTAAAATGATAATAATAATGCTATTATAAATTTTATTGCCACATCAATAACTTAAAATACGAACTTCTATCAAGTTGAGAAAACGAAAGAGAAGCAGAATAGAAACGAAGATAATAATATTGGCTAAAAATGTTAATTTAAAATATTAAAAACCTAAACGCAGATTGAGCGAACTATCACTCATCCGAACTGTCGAACTGTCGAACTGTTAAACTGTCAAACTGTCGAACTGTTGAACTTAAAGAACAAGGTACCAGATGTTTTTTATTACTTCTGTTTAAATATATTTTTTCTGCTCAGCATCGCACAAACTTGATAAAAGTGCTTTTTAAAGTCACATAAAATGATATATGAATAAGTTTGGATAAGTGAGAAGCAAGGTTTCCATGTTGCTTTATACTTTTTGTCTGATCAAACAACCGTTAGGACGAGGCTGTCCGACATCGGGAGTCATAAGGAGCCTATACTGATAAGCCTTTGAGGGGGTAGGTATAGAGAGAAGTTGAGATATGTAATACAAAAATGAACCCCCATTTTCCTCGATTTTGTACTTGCCCAACAAAATCATATTTTGCCTCAGATATCAAGCGCTAAAAATTCTGTATTTATTTTTGTGACTGCAATTATTTTCATGCTAAGTTTCAAGTGCAATTGAAACAGGTTTGCAGGGATAAGTTTGTACAATTTTTATTTCCTATCAAATATTGATTATTTTGCTTATTATTTAACATTTGTAAAGATGACATTTATCAATATTTAGTTTCACAATTAACTGGTATTCGAATGCCCGCACTTTTGAAACGTGCCCAGATCAGGAGTTCATACTCGAGGAAAGGTGCTAAGAACTGAACAGTGCTAATACTGCTACCTGTTGATTCATCACTTTCTTTTTGACTCTAGCTATTATGTTAAAAAGTTTATATTTTTTCTTTTATTTTAACTTTTGTAATAAGAACTTATGAATTAATGAATAAATGAGTTATGTTTGATGTCTATATATTTATCTCTTAAATCACCCAATATGATCCCGCGGCTAGAGGACTTGTTGCTGTTATTTTATCACACCCACAACAACCGGTGCTGGATTAGCTCCCCCGCTGCCCCGATAACCTCCTGCCAGCTTCCTTTACCCACATCCGGCCTCCCCTCGGCTTTCGACAACCCTCGCTCTAGGAACATGAGAAGGAAAATAGGAAGAAATGATATGAAATTTTTAATATTTTATTTCTTTTATTTCATTTCTTATTACTAAATATACTATTATATTATGTCATTGTATTATTATTGATGTCATTAATTAATAATGAACAACAGTATAAATACTAGAAAATAACTATTTTTATGCTGTCTATTTCAATTCAAGCATTTTATACTATCATTTCCATTTTTTTATTATTACTATTATTTATGCAGTCGTTTCCATTCTGTCTTTCATACATTATTATTATCATTATCATTATTATTATTAAAATGATAATAATAATATTATTATAAATATTATTGCCACATCAGTAACTTAAAAATACGAACTTCTATCAAGTTGAGAAAGTGAAAGAGAAGCAGAATAGAAATGAAGATAATAATATTGGCTAAATAGACTAATTTAAAATATCAAAAACCTAAACGCAGATTGAGCGAACTGTCACTCATCCGAACTGTCGAACTGTCGAACTGTTAAACTGTCAAACTGTCGAATTGTTGAACTTAAAGAATAAGGTACCAGATATTTTTTATTACTTCTGTTTAAATATATTTTTCTGCTCAGCATCGCACAAATTTGATAAAAGTGTTTTTTAAAGTCACATAAAATGATATATGAATAAGTTTGGATAAGTGAGAAGCAAGGGTTCCATGTTGCTTTATACTTTTTGTCTGATCAGACAACCGCTAGGACGGGGCTGTCCGACATCGGAGTCATAAGGAGCCTATATTGATAAGCCTTTGAGGGGGCATATATAGAGGAAAGTTGAGATATGTAACACAAAAATGAACCCCACTTTTCCTCTATTTTGTACTTGCCCAACAAAATCATATTTTGCCACATATCAAATGTTAAATATTCTGTATTTATTTTTGTGACTGCAATTATTTTCATGCTAAGTTTCAAGTGCAATTGAAACAGGTTTGCAGGGATAAGTTTGTACAATTTTTATTTCCTGTCAAATATTGATTATTATTATTATTTAACATTTGTAAAGATGACATCTATCAGTACTTAGTTTCACAACTAACTGATATTCGAATGCCCGCACTTTTGAAACGTGCCCAGATCAGGAGTTCATCCTCGAGGAAAGGTGCTAAGAACTGAGCAGTGCTAATACTGCTACCTGTTGATCCACCGCTTTCTTTTTGACTCTAGCTATTCTGTTAAAAAGTTTGTAATTTTTCTTTTATTTTAACTTTTGTAATAAGAACTTATGAATTAATGAATAAATGAGTTATGTTTGATGTCTATATATTTATCTCTTAAATCACTCAATATGATCCTGCGGCTAGAGGACTTGTTGCTGTTATTTTATCACACCCACAGCAACCGGTGCTGGATTAGCTCCCGCTGACCCAGCATCGGGTCCCCACACATCACGCCATTATTTTCCCCAAAATTAGGAAAGGTGTAAAAAATGTGTGAGAGAAATGTAAGGCTCATGTGCAAGTGCATGGAGTCAATCCACATTTTACATTTGAATCTGCCAACTTATCAAGCACTTTTGGGAAGATTTGGGGTGCCCACCCCACCATGAGTGAAAATTGCTCTAAAATTTCCTTCTCAATTTCTTAGAAGCTGGTGTCTTAAGGTCGTCAAAGAGAGCCTTTGTTACATGTGTGCATACCTTGAAATCCTTATGTGTTACTCAAGAATGCTGGATTCTGCTGAATATTCAGATGCCAGCTAACATGCTTACTTGGGCTCAAAAAGCTTGCCTACTTGTAGTATGGTTTAATGTTATTTTGATTATTATTGGATCTTTTAAGTTGCAAGTAGGCATTGTTGCTGCTTGTAACCTTTTTTTGTTGTAGGAATGCATTATTTTTTTATGATCTTCATTCCCTATAGAAGCATAAAGCAAAAAATGACCTTTAATGTTTTTTACTTGTACCCTGCTTTGCTTATGCTCCTTTTTGCATGTTTTCTCATTTTTAATTGAACGGCAAACAGCTGTTGAGTTTCAAATAGTTTCTTTTTCATATTATGCTTAGAATATCTATTCTTTTATTGATTCATAGGTTGAGGAAAGGGACATAATTGAAACATGTTATCGCAAAGGAATTGTACGTGTTTTGACAGCTACATCAACATTAGCTGCTGGAGTTAATTTACCTGCTAGGCGGGTCATATTCAGACAGCCCAAGATTGGTCGTGATTTTATTGATGGAACTCGTTATCGACAAATGGCTGGTCGTGCTGGTCGAACAGGAATAGACACTCGAGGAGAGAGCGTATGATTTTTTGTTGTTTGTAATTTTGTCATTCCTCATTCTCTAAGTTGGCATTTCTTCGTTTTATAATCATTTTACCTTGTTATATTCTGAAGTCATTTATATATCAGTATACTTCTTCAGATACTTATATGCAAGTATGATGAAACTAAAAAGGTTGCTGCCATTCTCAATGATAGTTGTCCCCCTTTGCAATCTTGCCTTTCTGAAGACAAAAACGGTATGACTCATGCAATCGTTGAGGTGGTCGCAGGGGGCATTGTCCAATCAGCAAGTGACATTCATCGTTATGTCAGATGTACTCTTCTTAATTCCACTAAACCTTTTGAAGATGTTGTCACATCAGCTCAAGATTCTATTAAATGGTTATGCCATAAGAAATTTCTTGAATGGAATGAAGAAACTGGATTGTACTGTTCTACACCTCTTGGTCGTGCTTCCTTTGGAAGTTCTCTCAGCCCTGAAGAATCACTGGTTCAAATTTTAATATCCATATTGTTTTCTTTATTATTTTCTCTACTTTGCTCTGAATTTTGTCTTTGTAGGTTGTTCTGAATGATCTTTCGAGAGCAAGGGAAGGATTTGTTCTTGCATCTGATTTACATTTGGTTTATTTGGTGACACCTATAAATGTTGAGGTGGAACCTGACTGGGAGCTGTACTATCAGAGATTTATGGAATTACCACCCCTAGATCAGGTGTTTTGAAAAACTGATCAACCTGCTTGATTTTGAAAAAATGAATCCGTTGTAATGCTGCTATGCAGCATTTAAATGCTTCATAAGAGTAGGCCTGTAAATTAGGTGGATCTTAACTCACCCGATATAGTTTTGATCTATTTAAAATCTTAGCAACATGATTTTTTGACCGAATGCACTGACCCATTTAGTGACCAGCTCATTTATTCTTAAAAAATCAACTTTGATTTCGACTAACCCCATCATATTAGAATCCAGTTGATATTATATATATATATATATTTGTGAATGGTATTGTAGCTCAGTGGTTGAGGCTCATGATTTATTATCCCAGGTCATGGGTTCAAATCTCACCGACCACACATAAAAAAAAAAAAAATATATATATATATATATATATATATATATAAGGACCTTAACGACGCGATCGGTGGCCTAAGCCGATGGTTCCAGGTGCGACGGCACCAGCAGCTAGGCTGGTTGCGGGCGCACAGGGAGCGGTCGAGCGCTCAATAATGGGTGCCCTGGAGGGAACGAAAGCTCCGGGGGAGAACCCCTGCTTGACTTGCATCTCCGGCAAGGGAGAATGTCGGGGGCTCACAAATCATTTCGGGTGGCCTTGACAAACTTCTGCTTGACAACTGATCGAATTGACATTAAACAATTCATTCTTCTAGGAGGTATACCAACGCTTATCCTCGAATAATGAGGAAAATACCTTAGTTAAACCCTCAAGCACACTCTTGTGGGGAAGTTTTCTAATGGCAGACTTAATACGATCACCATTAGAAAAGTTTTCAATGAATTGAATTTATATTAGGAGGCACAAATTGGGTTGATTGATACTAGACATGTTCTCATAAGGTTTTCCAGCAAAGCATACTATTCTTGGATCTTTTTTTGGGAATTTACTCTATTGAAAACCGTCCAATGAAATTTCTTAAATGGACACCCTCTTTTGATTTATCCTGTGAACCTCCCATTGTTCCTGTATGGCTAAACTTTCCACTCAAGGTCAACTTTATTATTCATTCAATACTTTTCGCTTTGGGGTCATACTACAATAAACTGATGAAAACTGATTTCGCTACAACAAATATAACAAGACCATCTACTACAAGGGTTTTGGTGGAGATGGATTTGACAAAGAACTTTGAATCTAAAATATGTATCGAAATGCATATTTGAAAACTTCTGATCTTCTGCTCCCACTGTTTGATAGTTGGGCATGATGAATTAAACTGCTTCAAGCTCAAACCTCATCTTTAGGACAGATTGAAGGAAAGTGTGCACAAACTTAATGCAACTAAGCTCAAATATGTCCCAAAGGTCAAATGCTCTTCACCTCTGAAATTTTGGTTGCCCCTTTGGAAATTGTGCCATCGTCCATAGGCGAGGAAGGTCGGGTGCCTAGGGTCGCTGTGATGACCCGATGCCGACTCAGCGGAAATTGTCCCGGCATTAAGGTGAACACATACCGCAGGATCATATTGAGCAATTTGAGAGAAGGAAATACACATACAAAAGCTAAAGATATTTCTCATTTATTTAATATTTCATATTACAAAAAAAAATTTTCCAACGTTCCTCTTTACAAAGTTCATCTCAGAGGAACTAAAACAAAAGGGAAAATAAACATAAAAATAAAAATAAAAGCAAAAGTAGGATAGTGCCGTTGATCATCGACAGTTTGATAATTTAAATTTTAAAGTTCTTATTCAAGCTCCCCCAGAGGTACCTGACCTGATATTATTCAGAAAATAATACTGAAATTGAAATTTCCAGTAATTAGAGAATACTCTAAGTACCACAGTAGACAAAATATATTATTTTTTTATAAAAGCAGAAATGCGATTAGCAAATATAAGGATGTAATAAAATCCAAGAAGAATAAGGAAATAATGCAAAAGAAATAAAAATTTCATGCAACAAGTGTTATTACAAAATGTAGGTTACTGATGTCATTTTTCCAGTAACCCACCACGATTGTTACTGATATCATTTTTCTAGTAATAGCCACATTATGAAAGGGTGTTGGTTTTAAAGAACCAACCAAGCTTTTAATGTTACTAATGTCATTTTCTAGTAATAACCATGTTATAAAAGGGATGTTGGTTTCAAACAACAAACCAAGTTTAATATTACCGATATCATTTTTCAGTAACAACCACATTATGAAAGGGATGTTGGTTTCAAACAACTAACCAAGCTTCAATACAAATTTAGCTCAAAGTGAACCTAAGCAGTAATAATGTGCAAAAAGTAACAAAACGTAATACATGTCATATACTGGTACTTTTGTTTTTTAAGATTCAAAATTTGACAGTTCGAATTTGGATTTGCATTTAGATTCAAATATCTTAAATTAGCTTTTTAGTCCAATATTTTAAGAGTAATTTTTTATCGTCACTTCGATTTTGTTATTCTTTCATTTTTTTATTATGATTGAAGTCTGATTTTTAAGTTATTACACTAGCAGTAATATTTATTATAGCGTTATTATTCTCATTATTTAATAATAATGATAATAATAATGTACGTAAGAAAAGACATAATAAAAATGACTGAATTGAAATTAAAAAAAATAGAGATAGTAGTTATTTTATAACATTTGTACTATTATCATTATTAATTAATGACAATAGTAATAATGTGTGACTAATTTTATCATAATAATGAAATATTAAGTATATAAAAAAAATACATAATAGTAAAACCTCCTCATCTCTACCTCATTTCCCCCTCCTCATACCTAGGATAGTGATGCCAGAAGGCTGAGGGAGGCCGGATGGCTGAAGGAGGTGGTCGAAATGGTGGCTGGTTGGTGGCCGGGAAGGGGAGGGCGGGGAGGGCTGCAGGAAGGGAAAGAGAGGGGCTGGTTGTGACTGGGCTGGGCTAAGGAGGAAGAGGGGATGGCTGGGAGAAGCTGCGGGGAATGGAGGGGAGTTATATAGAGAAGGGGGGGGAGAGGAAGCGGAAGAGTCGGCAGCGGGCCCTCCCTGGCGCGGGATTTCCGCGTCCAGGCCTCTGCCCGGTCGCTGGATCGCTGAATCAGTCGATGAGAAATATTGGTATATATTTCTATTGTATGAATGTGGGGAGGTCGGTAATATTTTTCCGTGTTAGAAGTATGTTATCAACATAAACAAGCAGAAAACATAAGGGTTTTGTTCTTGCAGAAAATAAATAGAGAACTATCAATAGAACTATGCTGGAAGCCATTTGTTGAAAGAAAGGAAGACAATTTGTGAAACCAAGCACGTGGAGTTTGTTTAAGACCGTAAATGGCTTTGTTCAAGTTGCAAACATGTTTGTGATATGTAGTATTTTGGAAACCATCTGATTGAGCCACAAAAATTGCATCTGTGAGATCCCCATTGAGAAAGCATTGTCAAAATCCAACTAGTGTAGAGACCAGTTGTAGGTTACTGTTAGAGTAAGAATTACTCGAATTGTCACGTGTTTGATGACCGGACATAATGTCTCCTCATAATTAAGACCTTGTTGATGATAGCCCTGGGCAACAAGACGGGCTTTATATTTGTGCATGGTGTTATACAGATTTAGTTTGTGCTTGAATAGCCATTTATAGGATATAATATTCATGTTGGAGCTCTGGGGAACAAGAGTTCATGTGTTATTCTTGATCAAGGCATTGAATTCAATGTTCATAGCGCAAGCCATTCAGATTGTTGAGATGCTTGGGAAAAATGGGTAAGAGGAGGGGGAACAATATGGTTAATGTAACATTGACATGGGGGGTGTTTTGTGGATATGAGTTTTGAATTGCCAGATTTGAATCTAATAATTGGATGAGAATTGGTGGATGATGGAGGGTTGTGATGGGAAGACAGTATGTTGGTAGTGGTGGGGATATGTGGGGATGCAGTAGTAGTAGTAGAGGTGGGGATGGAAGTAGATGAAAGAGGAACGACAGGAGGATGTGGAGTTTGTAATGGATGTTGAGTAGGAGTAAGATTATTGTTGGGAGCACATGAAGGGACTTGCCTTTTTTGCGAATAAATGTTAGAAGTCGGTAGGATGTAGAAGTTGGATCTGAGGGAGGGGATGTAGGAGTAGGTAGCATTCCTATGGAAGGATGGGGGGGCAAATTGAAAATGAAGATGGTGTAGGTGTTGGGGATTGCTGGAGATGAACATGCATATGGGCATGATTAGAGTTTGAGAAGGGTGGAATGACAGTTGTGGAAGGGATATTAGGAAAGTGTAGTTCTTCATAAACAACATGAGTGGAAATAATAATATGGTTAGTACGAGGGTCAAGACACATTGCATGCAGCATGGGAGCCACTGTAGTCAATGAATATGCAGGGTGTGGATCTGTTGTCAATTTTGGATTTTGTGTGATGGCGAAGTCAAGGTAAACAGAGACAGCCGCAAGTACTGAGTTTAGAGTAATCAGGGAGTTTGTTGTGGAGAAATTCAAACGAAGATTGTTAAGGAGATTTTGTGAAGGTTGTCAGTTGATTAAATAATTTGTAATTTGAATAACATAAATCCAGTAGGTTTTGGGTAGGACGGAGGTGGTGAGCAAAGTGCGACTAATTTTAGAGATGTGCCAATGTTTGCGTTCAAGTATTCCACTAATTTTATATGTTGAAAGAGCTTTTCGCTACGAATGCATATTGGGATGACCAAGACGGTTGTGCCACATGGATGCGAGCGGGCTGGTGCAATGGTAAGCATGAGGAGAAGAAGAGACTTGCTGCATTGGAAACCGGTACAAGCCTTGATTAAGTGTCCCCCGAAGGAGTTCCTTCATGCTGCAGATATCCTTCACAACACAAAAATTTGGATGGAATTTAATAAAAAATATGTTGTCTTTAGTAAATTGACTAACATAGAGTAAGTTCTTTGTAATTTGAGGTACTTGTAAGACATTGGATAAAACAAAGTTAAGACTAGAAGTGCATATAGAAGAACTACTTGTATGGTGGATGTCAAGAGCTTGGCCATTTCCCATATAAACACCCACAGTTTTGGTGTAAGGTTGCGATAGATGAAGGTGATGCAAACTGGATGTTATGTGATGAGTTGCACTTGAATCTGGGAACCAAATGTCTGAAGTAGTGTGAAAGGCATCATGTGTTGGCGGCGGGCGCTGTGGTGGATAAGAGTTGATGTTTTGACGGTGGTAACAGTTAATGGAAGAATGACCAGTTTGATTTCATACTTGGCAAACAATGTTATTTTGTCCACATCCAAATGAACGACCACAACCTCTGGCTCGGTCACGCTCTCGAAAGTATGGAGGAAAGGACCGAGCAGAAGGAACTTGTAGTGATGTGGTTGCCAATGGCAGGGACCGTGAGCAGGAATTCTACCGGGTAGAGGAACTGTTGCTGAGAAGCATGCCACAGAGTTCGTCCACGGAGATGGGGTCCAAGCGGGCTGTGATGGCGGTGGTAAGAGCGCAGCCGGTCAAAATACTTAGCACAATCTGTTGTTCAGAAGGGGGAATCAGAAATCGTAAGATTATGCGTTATATTTTGACCTACTGTAGATAATTGACCTTGGAAAATGTTGCTTTCTTGATGGAGCGAAATTGAATTCCAGCTGTTGGAAGTGAGTTTGGGAGGTAGAGGCGTAGATCGCAGCAAGAGTACGCTATATTGCGTGAGAGGAGTCACAGCTAAGAACCTGAGCGAGCATAGATTCAGTAAGGGAAGATATGATCCAGCTCAGGATCAATTGATCAATGGAGAACCAAGTTGCGTAATCTAGATTTGGAAGACTGCTCTGTAGCGTTTGCGAGGGAGGGGTGAGAGTTCCGTCTATGTACTCCATAAGATTCTGAGCGTGAAAGATTGGGATGAATTGCGATCTCTAAATGGTGTAGTTGGATTTATCGAGCTTGACGTTTAGAACGTGATGTACGCTGGATAGAGATGCAGCGTTGCCGATCTTAAACGTTGTGGAAGACGGAGGCGAGAAGTCCTCGGTTTCTCCTTCGATTGGAAAGCTGGAGAGGAGTTCTAGGCTAGAATGAGGGAGATCGGCGGAAAAGAGCATCTCGTTCAACAGAAGCGAAACCTGAGGGGATCGGCGAAGAAGAGAATCTCGTTCAGCAGAGGAGATACCTCGTGGAGATCGGCGGAGAAAAGAGAGACAGTTATGCGTTGCCGATCTCTCTAATACCATGTTGAAAAACTAGGGGAAGAAGCAAACTGAAGAAGAGAACTCACGATTTTCTTCCTGATTGTATACATGGGCTCTGTCTAATATATATAGCAACTGTAAAGAAATGCAAGACTCGGAAAGGGAAAGAAATGAAGGCGGGAAGGATCACAACTCTATGGGATACGTATCGGCCGGTTTTGGTAATTGCCGATACGTATTTATTTTAATATACATACCCTTCTTCATTTATGTTAATGTTGAATAAGTTTGTACCGCGGAGCATGTGCAATTTCCTGTAATTCCTGATATATATATTTTTTCATTTTATAGTTGACATTGTTTGTGTTTGGGTACATTATCTTTTCATTTATATCGTTCTGTTTTGTTTTGTTCTTGAATATGGAAATACATAATGCTTCTTGTAACTTCTATTCTGCTGTCTTTTTTCATGAGATAGTTAGACATTCTGATTTTGTTGTTAATTGAAGTCTGTTGGAAACCGAGTGGGAGTTGTGGAACCTTTCTTGATGCGCATGGCTCATGGCACTCTGATGCCTGTTCAAGATCAATTGAAAGGAAAAAAAAAATTTCCAAAGGACAATTTGAATAGGAGGAGTGCAAGCAAAGACAGTGATATACATTCAAATGAACAAACTCTTCGAATTGCTAGACGTTTCTATGTTGCACTTATGCTCTCAAGGCTTGTGCAGGTTACTTTTTTATCTTCAATTTTCCATTATTATCTAGTTATATCAATATTTTTTTAATAATTCCTCTCTTTTATTTCTGCTTTAAGCAATGAGATATATGTCTCAAAGATTAGTTATATTGATTGCCCAGGCATCTGAATTACTTGATTCTGTAATTTTTTATGGATTGCACTTGATTATAAATTTTTCTATATCGTCACTGTTACTCTCACTAGGTGGAAACTTCTGCAAAACTGTTAGTGATTTTAGTTAGGTATTTGGTTAATAAGGGATTATTTGACTGCTTGCTACTTGTATAATTAGGTTATGAATGGAAGGTTGGATACTTTTTTGTTTGTAAAAATTGAAACTATGGTTGGTTTGTAAAAGCTTGGCTATTGTGAGCAGATCTTCCTATATATTTTTGAGTCATATTCAATTGTTTATCTTGGAATATTTTTAATTTTATACCAAATATTGAGATTGGTTACAAGTTGGATCAACTTTTACTTTGAGCAAGTTCGAATCAAAGTTAATGACTGGATAATGAGTTAAATTGGCATGTATTTAGAACAAACTGAGTTGTGCTAGGTTTGGTTCAGGTTAGTGAGGCCAATATAAATGTATATGCATGATTTTTTCAATGCATTTATACACATATTTATGTTTATGCAACAGCAATACCAAACCTTAGTCCATTAAGTGGGATTGGTTATGCATATATTTATCTATATGTTATATTTAAATAATATGTAAATGTACATTTGCATTTTTATAGATACATTTTTGTATAAATCAATGCAAGTGTATGAATTAAAATAAGAAGCTATACTGAAAAATTTAAATTTATTAAGATTCAATTCAATTTCAGTTTGAATGAGGCTAGAATTGAAGTTAATGAGCCATGTTTGGATCAAAATGATATTGATCGAGACATCAGATAACAAAACTTTGCTTGGCTCACGATTGAATTAAAAGGCTTTGTGCTGATTGTGTACTGTCCTACCTAGGAATGCAGTGAGCCCTGGGATCTTGGAGCATCTTCAGCAATTGTCTTTTTGATTTGTTGTAGTGTGGTTTGTATTGCAATATTTTAAATGACTTCTTCTCTACCCTTAAGGTCTGGTTTTATTTTAAATATAACAACTATCCAGCGGCTTGTCCATGTTGTCTTTTTATTCTATTCTGTTTGGAGGTCTCTTGCTCCAGAGGATTTTGATTACTGAAAACTTATTGTTGCAGGAAGTCTCTGTTGCAGATGTTTGTGAAGCCTTTAAAGTTCCCAGGGGAATGATTCAGGCATTACAAGAAAATGCTGGAAGATTTGCTTCAATGGTATCCTTGTTTTGTGAGAGATTAGGATGGCATGATTTGGAAGGTCTCGTTGCCAAATTTCAGAATAGAGTCTCATTTGGTGTTAGAGCAGAAATTGTGGAACTCACTACCATTCCGTATGTGAAGGTAAGATAATTTTCACTGATTTTATGAAGTCACAAATAACTTGAAAAATGCTTTATATTTTGATATGCACATTTCTCTTGCACTTTTCTGGATACACCCAGGGGCCACGTGCAAGGGCACTTTTCAAAGCTGGTTTGCGCTCTCCCCTTGCTGTCGCCGAAGCATCTATTTCTGATATTGCTAAAGCAGTTTTTGATTCTTCTGTTTGGTCTGCGCAAGGTTAGCATTCACACATTTAGATTTAGGTATTTAACGACCATGCTTTGTTAACGTGGAAAAAACTATTGGAACATATGAGGCAAGCATATTTATTTTTCTAATTTGTTTTTTTTTTCTATATTTCATTTGCCTTCTAGGTTTCTTATTTAATTAAACTTGAATGCAGTGCTAGCTGTACAGCTAAACAAATGTAGTGTGTTGAAATACGCACCTTCTTAAATTGAACCACTCAGTTTTCCTAATTTAGGAAAAACATGTGGTGCTAATAAAGCAATCGCTTTTTTAATATGGAATATTGTTGCAAATTTTCTTATCAGAGCCATGGTTCCTATATGGATTCTCACATGAATCTACCTCAATGATTGTATGCTTTTTTTGTTCTTTTTTAATTACAAAATTTGGAAGCTTATGTGTCCCATTTATATGTAAAAATTTTGATTAATTTTTAGGTTTTTATCTCGTTTTTTACTCTACATCCTACCAACATCTGTAAAGAATTGATTAAGATTTTCTTTTTTTTTTATGGTATTCGAGCAGCTTTGATTTTTTAAGAACCCAACAGTTTTAATTTTCCAGGGTTTCTTTTTTATATCACCACTGAGGCTTTGATACCTATTCTGACTCTTTTCCTCTTCCCCTCTTCTTCCAACCTATCCAAATGCTGGATAGTGAATTACATTTGGTGCTTTTTTGTTAACTTCTTCAACTGAGACTTCTATCAGTTTTAAACCGTGTTTGAAATACTAATATCTTAACTTTATCTTAACCTCAGATGATTGAAAAGCTAAATCAGCTAATGGAACCTCTTTGAAAGAGTTTCCAAATCTTCTACTAATATATAGACATTATAGAAGAAATTACTTGGGGGCGGGGTCTGAACTTGTAAGACATACTTAAAAGGAAGAGAAAACTTGAATCATCTTCTTAGTATTGGCACAAAGTAAGTTCCTAAATTTGATGCATTGGATGAGCACTCCTTAGTGATGCCATGGCTTTGGAACTTTGTCACATGATATAAATGATGCATGTATGTTTTTTGATAAGATAAAAAGTTTGAGAAGCTGTATGACAAGCTTACTCAAAAGTTCAAGATGCTGTACACATTTATGAGATCAAATCTAGATTACTACCACTAAGTATGCTAATCAATCAATTACCAACTCCTCCAATTTACTGAAGCATTTGGAAGGAGCTAAATTACTTTCAATGTGTATAAATGTAGTGTGTTGAAGATGCAGCCATTTTAATAGCATGTTTCGAACATATAAAATTTATCAGGTTTTTATTCTATTAAACATTCAATTTCTTGAAACTTATGTTTTACTTTATGGAAGAGAAAATTACCATCTTTACTAAATTTATTGTCATAATACATAGAAGAGGTAACTGGAAATGCCATGGCAAAAGCAATGATCTTTTAGCAATTATAATCAAAAGTATAAAATAGACATGCTTGAAAATGCATTGTTAAACAAATTCAAGGAACTTGAATCTTTGAAAGCTAATAGAGATAACCTTTGATGCACCTATCGCAAAAATACCTATTACAGTAAATAGAAATGCTAGAAACTCCATGAGAAACCTTCTAGAAAAACACTAATGGTAAAGGATGTGGTCAAAGACACTTAGTCAAGGAGACGAGAAGGCTATAATAAAGCAAAATGTGGAAGAAATAGAGAATATAAAGGCATTCTTGTGGACAATTGGAGATAAAACGCCTTCACTAATTGTTATTTGGTTCATTCCGGTAGATCCCCTTAATGCTTTAGATAAGATTCACCCTACCACCTATATCATTGACTCAGGGTCACAAAGTATATGATTCCCTTATCATCCAAATTTCTCTCTTTTTACCCTTGTTCTGATAATAAAAAATAATTCCCTGTTCTAACAATAAAATTTAACTGCTGTTGAGGGCTTTGTTGTAATTGTTGTACATTATGAAGTCGTCACCTTCAAATATTCTGCATAATCTTAATTTATTTTCAAAGCTAGTTTCTATCTAGAAATTGACTGGGGATATAATTGTGTTTCTACTTTCTTTCTTTCTCATTGTATCTATTAAGAACTGAATCCTTGGAAGGTGATCGAACATGTTAAGCAAAAAGATGTCCTTTACTACCTTGAGTAATCAAATAAAGATGGGTGTCTGCTTTATATTCTTGCTAATCAATTCAAATAGAGACAATTTGGTTATCCTTTTTTTCTCGCTCATCCTTCCTTTTGCCACCCTCAAAGTAATGTTCCTTTCTTATTACTAAGCTTCTGTTGAGAATTTTTACTGTAATATATTAAAATATGCTAAACATAAATGGCCCGTCTTTATAATAAACAATAAAAAAATCTTCAAATCCTTTTCTCTTATATATAGTCGTGTTTGGTGTCCTTTTTCTAATATTTCGGTAGTACTATGATTTTAAATAAATAATTCTACTGTTAACATTAATTTCAAATTTCTTCAATATATTTAAAGCTGAATTTGGAGAAACTATTAAATGTTTTTATTTTATCAATAGTAAGGATTTGAGATAATTGTTTGTCAAGTACCCAAACTCAGGTTATTTACAAAATAAACACCATGACATTAATATTTCAACAATAGCCTCCTCCACATATCGTATAGCCTTAGAACCCTCAGCATCAGAATAACATTACATCCCTAAAATCTTATCTGAAGCATTAAGAAATGATAATCAGAGGAAGGCCATTTAACTTGAGATGGAATAGTAAGCTTACTTGAAGGGAAGAAACTTGTAACGTGCAGTTAGCTGTTTAATATGTAGTATAACTCTTATGACTCTCTTGAAAGATGCAAAGCTAGGCTTGTGCTAACAACTACACTCAAACAGCGGTATTGAATTTCTTTAGAGTTTTGCTCTTAATAACATTAGAATAACTAAATACTTTTCTACATGATGATATATAAAAAAAACTAAATAATTAACTCAAATAGTCTTCGGGGGTTTAGTTTGGGAGATTTATTTAAGTCATTTTCAGTCAATGAGATCATACTTTATCTGTTAAGCATTCAATATAAAGGGAGTTACAATATTATCATATACATTGATGATATCATTGTGATTGTAGTTGACTTAGGAGTTTAGAGGTTAAAAGTTTTGCTTAATAAAAGAATTTGAGATTAAAGATGTCGAGAAGTTATAATGCTTTTTTGGCATAAAAACAATTTACTTAAATAAAGGGATCTTCATATTCCAATATAAAAATGTTATTAATATTTTAAAAATTGGAAAATTAATATGCATGGCAGTTAAACATCTACATAATCCAATTGCAAATGATTAGAAGCTCTAAAAGATTCAAAGTTGAAAAGAAAATTATGAGATTGTTGGGCTATTGATCTGCTTGTCACATATATAGTAATGGAATCCTTCTATACTTGTACAAATACTTGGAACAAGAACTTTATTTTATGAAGCACAAAGTTAAATGTTGAAGTTTATATAAATGCTGATTATGTAAGATTTAGTGATGACTTTGTTTGATTGTGGGATCCATTGATGGTAGGAGATCAATTTAAGGGTATTGCTCTTGTCTTAGGGAAAATCTCATTACATGAAAAAGCAAAGTTGTTATGGTTAAGATCAAACATTGAAGTAAAATTTAGATCATGACTTTTAAAATATGAGCTCCTATGACATAGATAATGTGAGACTCAGACACAATGCAACTCATGCTAATATTTAGGAGTGAAGGGTGAAGTAATGAATAGAATCTCTACAAGAAGTGTAGAATAAGTATTGGGCTATAAATGCTAGTTCGTATTAAGGCACCTCTTAAGATAACATGTGGAGTTCTAATGATGAATTCTTAGTGAAGTGTGAGCACTCCTAAGCTAAAACATATTTTCAGAATTTATCATTTAAGAACAAAATTTATGGTTCTTAATTTGGAATAGCATAAATCAATGTTTATAACATTTGGTTTAGCATGGCTTTGGTTGTTAATATTGGTATCGTTGATCAATCTCCTTAACTATGATATGTGGCTTAGGGACTTAAGAAGAAGCTAATGGGTTTGTGGTGATGCTCGCTAAGTAATATAGATATCATTATGATCATATGAGGGAGGGTTGTGCTATGAATTTGTTAATTATCAATTTTAAATTTTTTAATTTCAATCAAAGTTCCAATTAAAAAAATGCTAGTTTTAAAAAGCATAATAGTAAAATAACTTAAAATAAAATAGAAGAAATGATCTTTAGATTTTTAGTGAATCATTATTTTACATGTGATTGTTTTGATTTAAAATTTATGCTCTCAATTTTTTTGTTTGTCAACAAGGTATGCATAATCAAATATTGTAAGCCTATGCATATATATAAATAATATCAATAGTACAGTGCAGTAGGCTATTCGTAGTTGTAGGCGGCATCTATGTTGGCTTTCAACCAATGGGTCGGGGGGGGCACCCTCTGTAGTAGGTAAGGGCCCTGGTGGACCGTAGAACCCCAGGAGTCGAACCCGTCGTGAAATCCAGCACTGACCATGGCAGAGAGAATCGAGCCGGCAGACCCACGGAGTAGGGTGCGGGCGACCGTGAGAATGCTCAGTCCTGCTCCTCAAAGACTGGTAGAGCGAGTAAACAACAATCTGGCAGCTGAAGCGATGATGCCGAGATGCAGAAGCAATCGAGAACAATGCAGTAAGCTGGTTCTAGGAGGTAAGTGTGTAGGAAGCAAGCCTCACCGCACAAAGGTCTCCATGACTGTGAGGGCCCGATGCCAGTTCGGTAGAAACCGTTCTGGCATTGGGTAACTGCTCACCGCAGGATCATATCAAGCAATTTGAGAGAAAAGAATGCGCATACAAAAGTAAATTATATTTTTCATTTATTAAAAGTTCTTATTACACGTTCCATCATCGTACAAAACAAAAAAAGAAAAAAAAAACAAAATAAGCATTTTAGCGCCGTTATTGATCTTTTGAAAGCTAAGGTTCTTGTTTAACCTCTTCTAGGAGCACATGACCTGGTATTGTACAGAAAATAATACCGAGATTTGAATTCTCAGTAATTAGAGAATACTCTAAGTACAACAGTATACAACAACAAATTAATTTACGAAAACGCGTTTAGCAGAGATAAAAATGCAGGATATGTAAGACAATTACGTAAAATAAGCGAGTAACTCCCTGCAACAAGTATTTATCACAAAATAACGGTTACTGATGTCATTTTCCAGTAACCAACACCGAATGTTACTGATGTCATTTTTCCAGTAACAACCCCGAATGTTATTGATGTCATTTTCCAATAACAACCCCGAATGATACCGATGTCATTTTCTGGTAACAACCTCGAATGATACCGATGTCATTTTCCGGTAACAACCCCGAATGATATTACGTTGGTTCCGGACAACCAACCAAGCTTCAAAACGAAATTCGGCTCAAAGCAAATATGCGAAGCAAAGCAGTAATAGAAAAATTGCAATATGTAATGCAAGCCATAAACTGGGTACCTTTAGTCTTTTAGTTCAGAAGTTCAACAGCTCGTATGAGTGACAGTTCGCTCAATCTGCATTTTAAGTTCCCGATATTTTTAAGTTAGCTTTTGATTCTTTTATTCTGTTTGTCTTCTTCTGCTTTTGAAGTTTAATTAAATTAAGCTGCTGTTGGAGCAGTTGTTAAGGTGTCTTTATGATTATCATGTATGACGAAAAAGTCAGAATAATCGACGGAATTGACAAATAGAAATTAGTAGTCATTTATAACATATTGAATCGTTCTCATTATTAATTAATGAGGATAATTCTATTGTGTATGACTAGCTATAAATTTGATAGAGAGAATAATTAGATTAAGAGAAAGTGAATGAGTTCTCTCAAGTTTCTTTCTCTTACCTTAGATTTAGGATTGCCGGCACACGAAAAGAAGCAGGAACGGGTTGGCCGAAGGGTGGCCGAGGGTTGCTGGAGCCGCTGCGGGGGCTGCTGGAAGGTGCTGCCAGGGGCTGCAGGGCTGTCGGAAGGTGCGGAAAGTGGCTGTCGGGCTGCTGGAAGGAGGCTGGAAGGGCTGTCAGGGCTGCTGGGCTGCCAGAAGGATGCTGGAAGGGGCTGCCGGCTGCTGGAAGGTGGCTGGAAGGGCTGTCGGGGGCTGCTGGAAGGAGGCTGTCGGGGTTGCCGGGCTGCTGGAAGGAGGAGGGTTGGCTGATTTGAGGAGGGGAGAGGGGAAGAGGCTGCTGAATGTGTGGGGAGAAGAGGAGAGGGGATGGGGGCTTTATAGGCGCACATAAAGGCGCCACAACGTGCGCCAATTGGCGCCTGGCGCGGAAGCTTCTCCCGCCAGAGGGCGGGAGTGGGGTTGGGAGACAGGGTCGGCCCTTTGGGCTGACAACCTGCGCTAAAAACGGCGCAGGCAGGCACCAGGCTTTCGCCTGGCGCGGAAGCTTCTCCCGCCCGGCGCGGGAGAAAAAGGAGGGGCGTGCGTAAAGAAGAGAAAAAACAGAGAACAAGGAAAAAAAATGGAAAACGAATTTCAAATTTCAAATTAACCGCATTTTTTTTCGCCGTTCGGCGTCTGAATGCAACGAAACCTGGCACCGAGGTGTTTTACGACATGACGAACACCCTCGCGCAGAAAAATTTTCGATTCAGAGCAAAATTTTATTTTATTTTAATTTTAGGGGTTTAAAACTTCGAAAATTTGCCACGATCAAATCGACGCTCAGAATTTGATGAAACTTCTCGAGCAACTTTTAAATAATATACTTAACACGTCGACACTGAAAATGATGAATTCAAACACGTATTTCAATGTTTTTGATTTTCAGAAATTAGAAATTTCGAAGATAGAACGGGAGTTTCTGTCTTCCGGATTTCTCCTGAATTAGGGCTCTTTGATCCTTAAAGTTGTTTCTATCAATTGGTAGTTTTGTTTGCCCTAAACTGAAATTCCCTGGGATCCTGATTCCTAAGGCGGGATTCTGCCATAATTTGCAATACAACGGTTTTTGGGTCGTTACAAACTCCCCTACTTAAAAACGATGTCGTCCTCGACATCACCAGAACAAAAAGAAGATTTAAGGGAAGTTATGGGTTACCTTAACTAGAAAATAGCTCTGGATACTTTCTTCGCATAATATCCTCTTTTTCCCACGTAGCTTTTTTTACAGTATGATTGTGCCACTGTACTTTAACCATCGGGATCGTTCTGCTTCTTAGTTTTCGGCAGTCTCTTTCAATGATTTGGAGTGGCTTTTCGACATAAGTCAGATTAGGTTGAATTTCAACTATTGAATCAGAAATTTGCTGAGAGGGTTCCTGGAGGCATTTGCGAAGAGCAGAAACATGAAAAACGTTGTGTATGGCAGAAAATCTTTCAGGAAGTTTGAGTCTGTAAGCCGAGCTTCCAATTCTTGCGGTTACTTCGAATGGTCCAACATACCTGGGGCTCAACTTACCTGTAACTCCAAAGCGATGAATACCTTTCATCGGGCTAACCTTTAGATAGGCACGATCACCAACACAAAATTCTAGCATCCGGTGCCTAGCGTCGTGATACTTCTTTTGTCGGTCCTGGGCTGCTGCAATTTGACTCTTGATTTGCTTTATCTTTTCATTTGTTTCTTCAATCAAATCTGAACCGTAGATTTGAACGTCTCCCACTTGTGTCCAGGCTAGTGGAGTGCTGCACTTTCTTCCATAAAGGGCTTCATAAGGGGCCATTCCAATACTTGCTTGGTGGCTATTATTATACGCGAATTCGATTAATGGTATATGCTTTTCCCAACTACCACCAAAATCAAGAATACTCAAAAGCAGTAGATCTTCGAGTATTTGATTAACTCTTTCAGTTTGCCCGTCTGTCTGCGGGTGGAAGGCGGTGCTTAGAGCTAGAGTGGTTCCTAGATCGCGATGTACCGCTTGCCAAAATCGGGATGTAAATCTGCTATCTCGATCTGAGACTATGACTTTTGGAATCACATGAAGTTTGATTATTTCTTTAATATAGAGTTTGGCTAATCTTTCAACGGTGTCAGTTTGCTTGATAGGAATAAAATAGGCTGATTTGGTCAATCGGTCTATGATTACCCAAATTGTATCTGCTCCTGAACGACTTCGGGGTAATCCCATGACAAAGTCCATCGAAATGTCTGACCATTTCCATTCCGGGATTTCTAAAGGGCGCAAGAGTCCACCTGGCTTCTGATGCTCTGCTTTTACTAAGCAGCACACATGACACTTAGTAATAAACTCAGCCACACTTCTTTTAAGTCCTGGCCACCAGAATACTCTTTTTAAATCTTGATACATCTTATTATTTCTGGGATGAACTGAATATCTTGAATTGTGAGCTTCACTTAGTATCTGGCTTCGAATGGGTATGATATTAGGGACCCACACTCTTTTTCCGTGATAAATATAATTCCCTTGCTGAAGTTGCAAGTCTGATCGACGTCCCTTTTCTATGTCCTCCTTTAGCTTTGAATACATTGGGTCTTGACCTTGAGCGATAAATATTTGCTGTAGGAGCGTAGGTTCGGTGGTACTTAGCTGAAGTAGATCATTTAACTGCTTGCTGGAAGTGGGCATTATCTCAAGCTTCAGAAATTCTTCCATCAAGGGACTTTCTGTGATTACTTCATTTAGAGATACCTTCCTGCTGAGGGCGTCAGCAACAACATTGGCTTTACCGGGGTGATACGAGATACTAAGATCATAATCACACATTAATTCAAGCCATCTTCTTTGCCTACAGTTTAGTTGTTTCTGGGTAAAAATATATTTTAGGTTTTGGTGGTCGGTAAAGATTTCGCATCTTACCCCATAGAAGTAGTGTCTCCATATTTTTAAGGCAAAAACAACTGATGCTAACTCTAGATCGTGAACTGGGTAATTCTTTTCATGCTTCTTCAATTGCCTTAGGCTGCCGGAAGGTGGCAGTTCGCTCAATCTGCATTTGAAGCTTGATTGTTTGTTTGAAACCAATATCCTTTTCATAACGTGGTTATTACCGAAAAATGACATCAGTAATATTGAAGCTTGGTTGGTTGCTCGAAACTAACATCCCTTTAATAATATGGTTGTTACTGGAAAATGATATCAGTAACATTGAAGCTTGGTTGGTTGTTTGAAACCAACATCCCTTTCATAACATAGTTGTTATTGGGAAATGACATCAGTAACATTGAAGCTTGGTTGGTTGTATGAAACAAACATCCCTTTCATAACGTGGTTGTTACTGGAAAATGACATCAGTAACATTGATGCTTGGTTAATATTTTTTTGCAGGAAATTGATTATTCATTTTTGCGCTATTGACTTACTTTTCCTGCATGTTTATTACACCCTTATTTCTGCTAATCATATCTCTGCTTTTATAAAAATATAATATTTTATTATTTACTGCGGTACTTAGAGTATTCTCTAATTACTGGGAATTCCAATCCCAATATTGTTTTTGTTATAATACCAAGTTAGGTGCTTCTGGGAGAATTTAAACAGGAACCTTAATTTTCAAACTTGCTGATGAATCGATGACGCTACTTTAACTTTTATTCATCTTTTTATTTTCTCTTTATTTCTAAAAAGTTGAACAAAGTTCGTGGTGTACAATGAAGATATTTGTAATATGAAATTTTGAAATAAATAAGAAATATCTTTTGGCTTTTATGTATGTTTCTTTTATTTCAAATTGCTCAACATGATCCTGCGGTATGTGACCAACTAAATGCTGGGACAATTTTCGTTGAACTGGCATCGGGACATCACATCACCGCCCCTGGCCATGACCATGTCCTCCGTCTGGAGCTGCGTCAAAGTTGTCGTGAGCTCCGTCACCCTCCTCCTCAGGTGTAATGACCCTAGGTCATTATAAGGTATACATTGAATTCCCGATTCGTTAAATTTCCCGCAAATTTCAGTTTCTCGTTAAAACTCCCGTTAAAATTTGATTTTTTCAGTTTCAATTCTTAATTTAGGAGGTTTTAAAGACCGTTTCAACTGAAATTGAGGTTTAAACATTCATTAAATGCATATTTGAATTGATAAAACGTAACTCCTCATATTTAGATCATATTTAACAAGAAATTAAATCAGCCAAAACTGAAAACAAATAAATCCTCATTATTTTAGGAAGGATTGCTTATGGTAATTAAGGGTATACCCGTTGTTTTATGAAGAAAATAAAATATCTCACCGTAACTTACGGCAATACGCCGAATAAATCGGACGTGCGTTACATACGCACGTCCTATTTATTCGGGAAGAGACGGAAGACCCTCACCACTCGAGCAAACCCCCTCTCCTCTTAGTCATTCGATCTCCCTACCGCACGGACGAACCGCATCCGACGGGAGCTTATCTGGCGAGTGAGTGACCCTTACCTGCGATCGACGGAAGGACGTAGACGGAAAGAGCGCAGTCGACACAACGCGATCCCGTCTTCCCGCTTCGGCGCCGATTCTTCCCCGCCCGATTTCGCGCTCGATTCCTTCCGCTCGACCGTTTCCATCGCCGATTTCCCCCTCTGCGCGTCGCTCGTCTCGCTCGGCTAAGGTAAGGACTCGGCTGCCGACCCTCTTAAAGGAATTATATATAGATACGTATATATATATATATATATATATATATATATATGAATGTATACATATATATGAATATATATATATATATATATATATGAATATATATATATATATGTATATATATTTATATAGGTATATTTATAATAATAAATAATAATATTAATAATAATAATAATGATAAAAATAATAACAAATAATTGTTATAAATAGATTAAATTACCTATTTTGATATCATTAAAAAAAAATATAGTTTTAATATTATAATGATTTAAAATTATCAAACAACTTAAGACTAAGTTTTTGATTATTTTGCATTATGTAGAATTAAAATAATTAAATTACAGCACTATGATTAAATCTTACTAGCCAACATTAGGAAGACCTCAAATTAGTTATTTGATAAATTTTGAAGTAAAGTTATAATTTGTTTTTAATCTCCTATTTTAGCTTATACTTTAATGAACATTAAGTCTTGAGTTCATACCAAATTAGATCATAAATAATAACTCAAGAGGATTTGAAATCTTGCTTGAATGAAGCACGTTTTTCTATCCTAACATAATAGATGGGTTCGGTATTGATAAAAGAAAGGTTTAGTAGAAATATTAACAATTCAATTAGACATTTTCATTGTATAATCTACTCTTATAAGATTTAGATCTAAGTAACCATCTAAAGGTAAACTATGGAACACGAATACTAGTTCTAAATCTTGTAAATAGATAATTTCATAGATTAATAAAATCTCAATTATAATTTTTGCAGACACCTCAAGTTGTGAGTGATTCGTCTAGTTAAGTCAAACACAAAGGTACACTGGATATTACTTTATATGCTTTTACTTTCATTTGTTGCCTATGCATCGCTTTGAACCTATTTTGTATTTAATACGTTATTCTTACTACTAATGAGGTAAGAGAAATTGAATGATGTTTATGTGTCTTGTGAATGTTGCAAGAAGGGTTTCGAAACGGAGCATAATTAGGTTAGGGACGGGGCTAGTCCTCGGGAGCTATAAGGATGCCATCTGGAGCCTTTGAGGGAGGCACAGGTGAAGGTTGCTTAAATGCACGTTGCCATCTGAGATCCTTAAGTGGGTCCAAGTAAAGGTTTATGCTTAAATGCATATGAACCCAGCCTCATGGTTCTGGCTTTGCCCAACAGAACTGTTATTATTGCTTCATGATATCATAGACATAAATATAAACATAGATTTTTTATGCGATTATTACTTTCTGTTTGAAATCTTGGCATGTGCAAGAACGGTTATTTTGCAGGAGACATATTTATCTTCTTATTTTTGAAACACACTATTTCCTGCAGTTATTATCATTTTGCTTCCCGCTATGCTTTAAGTATATTCTTAATATCCATTGTATTTAGAATGTGCACTAAGGCATTATTTTTATAATGCCAGATCAGATACAGTTGGAGGCGGTTGATATAGCCTAGAGGCGTAGCGCGGGAAAATAACTGCCCCTTCCAGGATTAATAGTTTGATGAACATGGAATTTTATGTAATAATTTATGGATGTTATTTTTATTTTAAATTGAATGAATGTCGTTTCTTTTATGTGAATGGCTTGAATGTTTGTTAACTACTATTTTATCTAACTGCCAATATGATCCTGCGGAAAGATGCATCCGATGTTAGTTTGGTTCTTACCAACCTAACATGGGTCATCACATCAGGTCCGGGAGCGTGTCCCATCCCCATCTCCACAGCGCCCGGAGAGTGTGAGCCAACTTGTGGTTAAGAAATGAGGATGGAGAGTCGCGAGACTGTTGCTTTCAAGTCCTCTCCACCATAGAGAAGGCCTCCGGGTACTATAGCCACGTGTCCTCGAATTTGTACCATGTGTCGGTACTCTGGAACATAAGACAAGTATCCGTCAAGAAAATCGGGCACAGATCAGAAGCTACCCGGGGGAGGTGGTGCACAATTGCACCCGACAGAAGGTCCATCGCCTCCGTGTTAAGAAGGAACCGGTCCAAGCGCTTCCAAATGCGGCGGCCTCCACTCATGTTGTTAATCCATGTGTAAGGTGGACCAACAAACACTAGGTCGTGAAAGTGGCCCGCATCCAGAACCTCTTGGATGTCAGTTTGAGCAGTGGTGACTCTAAACGACTTCCCGCCACGCTTCTCCTCCTGATAGAGAACGCAGTTGAATTCCTCTGAGAGAACTCTCAATTGTTGTTTACATACTATAAGTAGGCATCTAACCTCAAGTAGCATATATTATGTTATGTAGGTTTAGGTGCTTATGACTCCTTTGACATTTCACATTACCCACAAAACATACTAATGCATTCCAATTACTTGCAATCATTATGTACTAAGGGGCTAATAGTTTGCTGTATATAAGGTGTAAATGTGATATGCTTGGTTGCCATCAAAACTAAAAATCTAACTCTGATACCAACTGTGATAATCACGTTACCCTCAATCTTTTTGTTTGTCAACAAGGTATGCATAATTCACAGTATTGTAAGCTTTTTTGATGGTCGTTTGAATCTATGTTGTAGTGATAATGCCATTTTCTCATTTTTATATAATTTATATTTTTTGTGCACACGGTTACACTTTCCCAGCATACTACAAGTGGGCTTTGTCATTAGCATGCACAAACAACCACACATTTAGGTCTTCTTTAGTATTTTCTTTATATTTTTCATTTACATGAAATTAATTTAAAGCATGCAAGATTAAATTAGCTTGGATAAATAATTATGAAATTATGGTGAAATAAAGGAGCAATGTTTGCTGTTTTTTTGATATATAAATATAACATTGATAGGGTATAACATATAATTTTTGTGTATGCAACGGTGGCATTATACTTAATATGCAACTTTTCATATTGTTTCAGAATCTTGTGTTTGCATATTTTATTGCTGATAACCATCTTTTATGTTGAATATGTAGAAGGCTTAGCCAAGAAACGTATACACATGGGTGTTGCCAAGAAGATAAAAAATGCTTCTCGTAAAATTGTCCTTGATAAAGCAGAAGAAGCAAGAGTTGCTGCGTTTTCTACTTTCAAATCCCTTGGAATTAATATTCCTCAGCTTTCTCATCCCATGCTCACTAACATTGCTGATAATTCTTTTCAACATGGTAGTAACACTTCAAAGTTTCTTGAATCACCTTTTGACAACTCAGCTTCAGAGGACACAAAGGCTTCCAATCATCCAGCTGTAGAAAGCAAACCTATGGTCTTGGATAGCAGGTCTGAAGAAACTATAGCACACAATCTTAACATGAATACTGATGCCACAATTGTAACAACAGGAGCTGCAAAGTTTGCTGGAGAAGTGAAACATGCTTGCTATGCCTCTACTTCTGATTTAATAGATACAGATTTTACAAAGTACAAGTATTCTGATCAGTTACTGGGCAATCTTGTTAAACCAATGGCTGCATCAACTTCCACACTAGAACCTGCTAATGAAGCTTGTATCGTGAAGCATGAGCCTGATAAAAAAGGAGTTATGGAAGAGCCATTGGCTAGTCATACCAGCAAAAGCAACTTTGACAAAGGTCCCTCTTGTGCAAGTACATTTCCTGGTGGTTTTGATTCTTTCTTAGAGCAATGGGATCATAAACAGGAGTTCTATTTTGATCTTCATTACTCAAAATTGCCAGATCAAAATTCTTCTTTATTTTTTGAAGTTTTTGGCCTTGCTATTTGTTGGGAAAACTCACCTGTATACTATGTCAATTTTTTGAGGGATCTTTTACCATCTGGGGAAGATAGCAGCTTTCTTGGTCAATTAAGCAATCCAAATGGTGATATTACCAAAGGTCTAGCAGATTTTGACAGGTGGACGTCTACTAAGAGTAGGTGGAAAAAGTTAGGTAAGATAATGAGCCAAAATGGTGCTCGCAAGGTCTGTTGGAACTTGAAAACTCAGATCCAGGTACTAAAAGGTCCGTGTATCTCACTTCAGAGATTCAGCAGGCTTGGATTTGAGCAAAATATATTGAAGGACACTGAGCTTATTGGTAGTTCATATATTATGCTGCCAACTATCTTTATTCTTGATGGATTCGATTTATGTTTAATGACGTGGCTCCTTTGGCCTGATGAAGAGAGCAAGTCCACTCCCAGCCTTGAGAAGGTAACTCTGATCTATCAAACATGCATCTTAAAAATAATTTTCAGTAGTTTTCCAAGTTTCTTTGTCTCGAGTGATTGCAATCTTGATAAATCATACATTAATCATTTTGATCTAGAAAGTTACCAAAATAGTTTCTTAATTGTTTTTTATTAAATAATATAGTCTCTGGTTATTCATTGTTCTCAATCTAGTCCCAACTATTCAAATTGATGCCCGTTATAGTTAACTTTTTAATTTGATTCTAAATTGGGGTTAACTTGAGATCAATTTAAATAATCAAAGGCAACATGCACTTCAGTATATTCAATCCAAAGACTGTAAACATTAAACACATTGCACTTCAGCTATTAAAGATTTTCAAAATAATTTGTGTTAACTTCACCTTGATGTTGGAAAAATAGGAAGAACTGCAACGAGTATTTTAATATGCTGATTTATGGTGCAGTTGGTTAAGAAGCGGCTATCCAGCCAGGCTGCAGCCACTGCTAGCCGGGATGGCAGGTGGAAAAATCAAATGCGTAAAGCTGCTCATGATGGTTGCTGTAGGCGTGTTGCACAAACACGAGTTTTAAGTTCTGTCATTTGGAAACTCCTTGTTTCTGAAAACCTTGTTAACGCTCTCACCAGAGTTGAGAACCCCTTGGTACATTTTCTTCTCTATTTATAAAATTTTGAATATTTTTTGATTCTTCAAAAAAGTTATATTTTGATTATTTTTTTCCTGGAGTTTATCTGTTTCCTCCAATCAAAGCTTTATCCTTCCTATTTTTTTGTGCCCTTGATTGATTTTGCAGGTTAATGCCCTGGCAGACATGGAGATTTGGGGTGTAGGTGTTGACATGGAAGCATGCCTCAGAGCAAGACATTATTTAATGAGAAAACTTAAGGAACTTGAGAATGACGCACACAATCATGCTGGCATGCAGTTTTCTCTTTTCTCAACTGCAGACATTGCCCATGTACTTTATACTCGCTTAAATTTACCAGTACCTAATAGCAGCAAGAGTGGAAAGCTTCATCCTAGCACAAACAAACATTCCTTGGATCTATTAAGGTTTTTTTTCTTATGCCTATATATTTTAATTTATATGCCCAGCACTTGTGATTTTTGTTTCCACAACGTTTAGCTTGAGAAATAATTTCTATAGAGAACATACTTAAACAACATCTGCCCATAAAGCCTTAGTTTCACTAAGTGGGACTGGATATATGAATCTTCTGTCTTTATTGTAGATGAGCAAATAACATTCTCTTCTAAGCTCCAAATATATGAGATAATTCATAATAAATTCTTGCCTATTGTTTTTTGATCTTTCGTTTCTTTTTAATCATAAGAAAAGTTTGTAAAAAATATTGCTGTTCAAAGCACTAAATTGTCAATACTTAATATGCCCATACCTTATAAAATGACTTTCTCTAAGTTATTCATGAGTAAAGCTACCTAAACTTTCTACCAATGAAATCATTTCTCATCATATTTTTTCGTGTATGCGCAATCATATCTTTTCATGTGACTTTACTTTTGTAGCAGATATAGTCCACAATGCTGAACCATTATAATTTTTTGTGTTCTATTGATTTGCTTTTTTAACTCTTCTCTTTATTTGGCTTACACAATTGTATATTCAAATGCTACGTCTGGAAAGGAAGATTGCTTAAATATAGCACACTCGGATTTAAGGGACCGCCTAGTGCCTGGAGATAAACACTTGGATTTTCAGGACCACCTATATGGCTTACACATTGGAATAATTTCTCTGGAGATATTTCTTGAATAATTCATTAAAATAATGAAAACCTAATTTTCTTTATACTCTTAAAATATTAATAATCACCCCAAGGATCATGACTCTTAAAGCTATTATTCATCTCTCAAGTCATTCTAATTTTTTGTCAATCTTTATTAGCGTAAAAAACTTGAAGCCCAAATTTTATTTTCTTTCACTTTTACACTCACACACTGTGTTTTTGAAGATATAAAGTGTTTATCTTTTTGTTGATCATAATATTTACTAAATCCATAAATACGCTTGTCAGAGTATTAACATTACTTTTAGTTCTCAATCAGGTGTCTTAGATTTGCTTTTTTTACTTGCAGTCAGCTATAATATGATAAACCTTGATCACTTAATACTACTCAGGACGCTATTGTAATGGCCTTTGCACACTTTTTATTGCATTTAGGCAATATAGCAAGTTGTTTACACGGGATGCCTTAGTTCTAGCAAATTTATTAAAGGATTCATGTTAAGCTAATTTGACAAAGTTTTATGCTAGTTGCCGATTGCCTAGTACAACTCTACCATTCTACCTGGGAGTTAGCAATTGACAATGGCGTGTTATAGAATATGCTTATGCTAGATATGTATTTTGCCAGTAGTGTGCTATGGTAATCCTAATGCTATTGAATTATATCTATATGGACTTCGTGAATTGAATTAAAGATGTGTTTTACATTTATTAAGATTTGACAACATTCAAATCATACTAACTGTCAAACTAAAGTTTGCTTACAGATTAGACTGGGGATTCGTATTAGTAAAGTGCCATGAATTGAAGTCGTTATACATTTGTAAAAAACTGACAGCATTCAAATGATGCAAAATCACTTACTAAAGCTAGCTTGCAGAATAAAATATGAGTAGTTAGCCTGTGGTGTGCTATGAAACATTTGAATCTGAACGTCTGAACTCTGAAGTTGGTGAAAGTTTAATCTTGAGAAAATTACATTGATTTTTTTTTCTTCTTGCTTACTTCTCAAACCTCTTCTAGAGCTTCTGTGATTTTTTATCTGCTCTTTTGTAAATTTGCTGATCTGTTCTTTATTGAGTTTCCTTATTTGTCTTGTTTATTCTGTGAATTTTTGTGTGTATATGTACTATGTTAACATTCCCATGTTCACACTTGTCAATACCAAATAGATACAGATAGATTTTGTAGGTGGTCATGGACGTGCATATCCACATTCTAAATCAATATTACTCGCAGAAAGATGCAAAAGACATAATACATGTCTTAAGTACACAGGCATGCTAATTTTTGTGCAAGTTTGGAAAGACAGAATATTGTATAAAGAATTCTTCTTCTCTTACAACCATTGATTCTGGTGTAGTGATTGTCAATCAGTGATTCTATATTCAAATGGTTTTATGTTTGATAATGGACAAGCTGGTTTGGAATTTCATATTTAGTTTTTTCCCCACCCTTGTACTACTAAAGTTCAAATAAAGAAAATTTTCTATTCAATTGCTTAAAGCATTTAGATACTCTTCATTGCTATTTTGGTTGCAGGGGACAACATCCCATCATTTCCATTATTAAAGAGCACAGGACACTAGCAAAGCTATTAAATAGTACGTTAGGATCAATTTGTTCCCGGGCTCGCTTGTGCATTAATTCCCAAAGGTATATAGTACGTGGACGTTGGCTTCAAACTTCAACAGCTACTGGGAGGCTTTCAATGGAGGAACCAAATCTTCAAGTGAATTTTCTTTGCTGTGATGCTGAAACTCTTTCTTTTCATTTTATTCTGCTTGTTACAATTGATATGCATTAATGCAGTGTGTTGAACATATGGTGAATTTCACAACCAATTATCCGAATACGAAAAAGTTAAGCTCATTGGGTATTATTGATCAACATCAGATAAATCCTCGTGATTTTGTCATTTCGACTCAAGTAATGGTTTATTTTCTAGAGATGCATTGCTATACTTTTATCAGTATAGGTGAATTTTTCCATACATATCTCTCATCATTGATTTGAAATAAATACCAAAATGGTTCACTAACTTGTGCACTGTGCCAAACTTGTTCTAAACTCTTAATGGTGTTCAAGACAGTCTCTCAAGTATCAGAAAGCTAGCTTCCATATTAGTCTCTATTGATTACATGCAGGCTAAAATGGAACCAAGTTACTAAAATATGATGAATTTTGAAAGTTTGGAAAGTTTGAGATCAACTTGGGAGAATGCATTATTTAAGAGAACAATTCAAATTGAAACCCGCCATTTTAAATTAGAAAGGTTCAGTTTTAATGTATCTCTACATTACAAAATTTTACATTCTATATTTTTTACTTCTGCTTTTGGCACTTCAAAAGTATGAACCGTTTAAAATTTATGATGGATAGTGAGAGTTATATGAGGAAAAGTATACCTTTGCTTTTAAAAGTATTCTCGAGTAACTCTATTTGCATTTTCCCTTATTATTGTGCATGATTATAATTCTTATGGAACCATTACCACCATTAATGAATTGCAGGAGAACTGGTTATTGCTCACTGCTGATTATTCTCAAATAGAGCTACGACTAATGGCTCATTTCTCAAAAGATACTTCACTTACTGAATTGCTAAGAAAGCCTGATGGTGATTGTTTCACCATGATAGCAGCAAGATGGACTGGTAAGCTGGAGTCTGCTATTAGCTCCAAGGAGAGAGAACAGACAAAAAGATTAGTTTATGGTATATTGTATGGAATGGGTTCAAACACCCTTGCAGAACAACTAGACTGTAACTCAAAGGAGGCTTTACAAAAAATACAAACCTTCAAAGCTTCCTTCCCTGGCGTTTCTGCCTGGTTGAATGAAGCAGTTTCTTCCTGCTGCGATAGAGGGTCAGTTCATCCATCCTTGTGCTTTTTTGTGATGTTTTGATCGTTGTATATTTTGGACGGGATTCTGTTTACATATTTTATGATTAAGGAACAATGCAATTAACTTTGTTTTGAAAGCATTTGAAGTCATTGATAACTATATTATGTGTATACCCTAATGCATACAAAATTTATAAGTTTAACAAACAATCAAGGTATAGCTAACTAATTTATTGAAACAGTCAGTATGACAGTAAAATTTTATTAATGCATGAGCAACAAAAACAAGTGTTAATGATTTAGTTAGCAACGGTATATAATTCCCTTGCAATGCTTGAATTAAGAAAAATAATCACAGCTTCATATCACAATATCTTCTCTGGAGAACACCTTGTTGTAGGCATTTCTTACTGGTGACCCTTTACCATGCTGGTCATCTCTTACCCGTATTACCATGTTAGCCTCCCTATTAGCTCACACCTACAACAGCTTCCCTTGTTTGTGCTTTTATTGTAAACAAACATAAATCTACAAAGCATGTTTAATATTAAGTTGCCGTCATTTTATAAGTTGTCTTTTAGTCAGTTATGTTATTTTATTTTATGTTTCCTAATTACATTTCTCGTTTCTAACCCTTCATGTTTTATAATTGTAAAATTTTAATTCAACTGGTGAACCCTTTTAATTAGATACAAAATTTATTGTCATATTTATGCAATTTGCTTTGCTAATCTTTGCATATATTCTGGTAGGCAAATTTTTAATTAGTCTATATTTTTCTTACATACTTTACGTTTCTACAAAAGATAATGGTATCATGTAAGTGCAGAAGAAGCTTACATGGCACCATAGATTTTTCTAATACATTATTTGTGTACATATGATTTCTCAATAAATATTATGCATTTGGGTATCACTTCTCCTTCTCTTATGAATATGCAAATGGGATTTCTAAATGACTTTAAAAATCTAGATATGTTGAAACCATAATGGGAAGAAAGCGATTTCTGTCAAAAATAAATTTTGGAAACAACAAAGAAAAGGCTAAAGCTCAAAGGCAGGCTGTTAATTCCATATGCCAGGTATACTTCAAATGATTTAAAAGGGACTCAATAAGAGTTCCAAGATTTATTGTAAAATATTTTCCTTTCTTTCATTTCTAGGGCTCTGCTGCTGATGTTATCAAGATTGCAATGATAAAAATCCATAAAATAATTGTTGATGGTGATGACAAGCCTAATTCAGACATTACATCTGAGATGCAGTTCTCCTCTCTGAGAGGTCAATGCAGAATTATTTTACAGGTACTTTCTTAAATATTTATTCATTTTTTTCTTACTAAGTAACATGTCAATGCGATTAATATTAGTGGGTTTAATGATCCAAAGAATTATATCAATTACACTTTCATTCGATATTTTAGTAAACTTGATATTTGGAATGCTTTAAAGAGACTGAAGAGTGAAAAAGCAGTGGGATCGGATGACACACCTATCAAGATTTGAAAATATTTGGGTGAGGAAATAATTTCTTGGCTTACCAAATTATTTAATGTTAATTTGAAGGCTAAAAGATGCTAGATAAGTGGAGAAAGAGTACCATATTACCTATTTGCTATAGTAAATGTGAAGTTTATGATGTTGCAAACTATAAAATAATTAAGTTAATGCGTCAATCATTGAAACTTTAGGAGAGAGTAGATGAATATAGATTATCAAAGGATATTCATATTTTACAACATTAATTTGGTTTTATATTAGCTAGATCTATCATGGAAGTCATATATTTACTAAAAAATTTGATGGAGAAATTTAGAGAAAGAAAAGTTCATTTAATTCTTATTGATCTTGAAAAATTGAGTATATTAAGTTTTCTTATGTTAAAAGAGGAAAAGGAAAATCAAAAAGATATGGGACGAAACTTAGAAAGCTTACTTGTACAGAATTAATTGAACTTGATAGGTTTTATTGAGACCCCTCTTTTGTGATTTTTTCTGTAAAGGACTTTTTCATAAGCTCAAGTCTTTGTGTTGTGATGTGAGATTGTGTTTGCTTGTTTGTTGATGTTTGCTCGTTATTTTCTAGCATTGTTCAATTTCAATTATAAATAATTTAACATCCATATCCTCATTATCCACACTACAAAAAGTGTATTATGTCATCCTTATTAAGTTTAACAGATTGTTGGTTCCTAGTACAATTGTAGATAGGTGGAACTTGTAGACAGAGATTTAGTTGGAGAGTTGGGTTTGATGGCTGAAAGCTTCTTGAAGATTTCTGGAGAGGGTTCTTGAGAGTGAAAAGGGAAAAAAGATAGTGGATAAGAGGGACAGGGGCTATGATGAATTCTTGGGAACAGAGGGCTGATTGTTGGAGATGTAATTTTTCACCGAAGAGAGATCAAGCGGGAAAGCAGTAACTTCGCATATGGAATTATGATCAATTCATTGCATAGCATTGTAGGTACACAAATGCATATATATATATATAAATGTTTAGAAACATAATTAATGGTCTTGATTAAATCATATTTAGATGGAGGGCTGATATGTAATATGTTGGTTATTAAAACTTACAACATATTCTAATTTTGTGCAATTTCTTGCATATTTGCTGGCATTGATAGCTCTTTTGCTTTAGCTAGTTACTGTTAAGCTAACAGTGTTTCCACAATCATTTTATCATTGTTTAGTGCATTTTTAAAAATATCATTTTTCAAATGTATTACGTGATTTTACATTTTAATAGCCATCGCTTCTTGAATGTGGCTTGATAAGGATCTAACCGTTCTTGTGAGACAACTTTATTTGGAAACAATAATGCTACTAATCACCATCGTTTTTAGGATTATTACTTTATTGATATGAGCTTTGCTAGAAATTAGCTTTGGCATTGGATATTTCAGCATTGTTTGTGTAAAATATCCTTCTTTTGGATTACATGCATTACTTCTTTTGTTTCCCCTTAGATAGGCTTGATGGGATAAAACCCCAACATACACTTATATAAAATTCTGCACAACTGCTAGGTGCATGATGAACTAGTGCTGGAAGTTGACCCTCGTTTTGTGAGGGAGGCGGCGAGACTGCTTCAAACAAGCATGGAGGGTGCTGCTTCACTTTCAGGCATAATATCGGACTATGTTAAGATTCCTCATACTAGATTTTTGTCAGCAGTGCATCTTGAGTGCGTTTCTCTTTTATCTGTCACAGTTCCTTTACGAGTTCAAATGAAGATTGGGAGAACATGGGGAACGCAGGAGCCTTTCTCCCAATGAGCTAGAACCGCTTGCTGATTTTGTAAGTAGAGAACCGATTTCCTTCATCCCAAGTTTTGAATACATATTTCACTTTGTTCTTCATTGCGAAATCTTATATTGTCTCACATAGGACTGCGGGGATTTAGTTTGTGCTACATGCCCAAAAATTTATGTATAAATTATGGTAAAATTCATGTTTTAAATATAAAATATCTTAAATTTATGCATTTACATAGATATATATTTATATATTTACATCAATTATAAATATAAAATTTTATGCATTCCCGTGTTAATTTCTAAATCATTGACATACCTAAAATTTATATATATATATATATATATATGTGCATAAAATTTTAAATGTTTTATGCACAAGTAATTTGCAAGATTTGTCATATAAATTCGAGCCTCCTATGTATTGCATAGTATGCATATAGTTCTTTTTCTTATAAATAGTGGCGGTGCCTAGACCTTCACTTAGAGGGTGCAATTTTTTTACTTTAGGGAGTTCAAATAAGGCATTGTCTATATTTACGGGATGCAAAATCTAATTGAATGGTACAAATAAATCATTTTTTTCTATATTTTTTAAAGATATATAAAATTGCTTATTATTCAGTACAATTTTGATATTTAAGGAGTGCTGTCCCTTGTTCATTTCCACTTCCCTTGCTTGTAAATAATTGAATTTCATATATAGCAGTAGAATATGCAATATGTATCATATAATAGGGATAATTATGTGTATGACTTGCAGAACTTGGGTATTTGCATATCTAACATTGAAATCTTATTATTTATTAGACTAAAATCTAATCTATTTATTTCTTCATTTTGAATGATTTCAGCGTGTTCTATTGAAACTATAATTAGGTATAATAATAGAGATTTAAATACTAATTTATAATATTTAAATTTAGATGTTAAATACATAAATAAGAAATATTTAAAATAAAAATTATATGAATTTTGATATCGACATGACATGGCTATTTTTAACCGAACGATTTCACAAGATCCAAAATTAACCAAATATGCAATTTACAAACTATTTTAGTTAGGCCTAGTGTTGAGTTCGTAAGGATTGTGATTCAATGGTATAATCATGTATTAAAAAGCATTAATGGCACTTTTAATCTCTTTATTTATCATTAAGAGTATTTACTTATTTGAATTATGCAGGGGTTTTGCTCTTAATCGCCTTCAATTGATACAGAAATGTTAACAAAAAATGATCGTCTCCTTTCAAGAGGATGCTATCCAAGCACAACAAGATGCTGAGATTCAGTCGGATAACCCAAATTAAATTTGGGTTATGGTTTAGAATGGTTATTTCATGTGGTAAAACCAATTTTGAAGAAAATTTTGTACAAGATTTATTTGTATTCCTTACAAAAAATAAGTACAGTGAGGTGGGTTGATGTGCAAAAAAGAGAATTAGCGATGCACGAGTATTTTCTTTATTTTTTTAATTTATTTTAATTTAAACATTTTGAGAGCAATTATATTTTCTCAAGTCATTTGGAAGTGTAATAATTTCTAATGCAAGATTATGCATTAAGTTAAAGAATTGTCTCTTGTTTTTAATTATGGATTTATTTTTTATAATTTATAAAATTACAGAAATTGACAAGATTTTTTTGTATAAGCCAGAGCTTATACTAGATAAAGATCTCATAATTTGATTGGTGGATTGTCATGTTGTATGCAAAATTTTGTAGACTATATTTTTAGTGTCTTTTGGCCGCTTAGAATTGGCTGTGAGTTCATTTGGAAATTTAATCTTTGGATTTAGGTTTAGTCGGGTGTTTAGTGGCTTTTTGTTGTGAAGGCTTGGCATTAGTTTTTGCTCTCCTTAAGTGGAGTGGTGAAGTCTCTTTTAGTAATGAATATACTAATTTAATTGAGTAAAGATAATGATTCAAAATGACTACTTTGTGGATTGTGCTCTTATTAGAAATTGACATTTTTGTATCTATTTCTTGCATGTTGCATCTTATGCGACTTTCTTTACTCTTGCATGTATCAAAGGTTTTGAGTATGTTGTCCTTCAGGAAATGCAATACTTAGTTGAGTAAGGATTATGATAAGAAATGTACTACTATATGAATTTTGCTCTTATTAGAAGTATTCATTTTTGTATCTGCTACATGCATGTTGCTTCGTATGTGGCTATCTTTGCTCTTACATGTATCAGAGTTTGAGGCGGTTCATTTGAAAATCTGTGATCTATCTTTAAATCTAGGCTCAATTGGGTGTTTACGGTGTTCTGCTGCGAGGGTTTGTTAAGCATTGGTTTTTGCTCTCCCCAAGTGAAGTGGGGAAGTTTTAGTGATAAATAATACACTAACTAAAGAGTATGATTTAAATTGAACTATTTTATGAATGTGGCTCTTATTATAAGTGGTTATATACGTATCTGCTTCTGGCATGCGGCCTCTTAGGTGGCTATCCCTACTCTTGCATGTATCAAACAAGGTGTTGGCCTTTTGCGTGCATAATAAGGATGGCCTCAGTCGTCATTGAGGGAATGAAATATCTGCCCCATTTTACTAAAGAGTCGTTGTCACTGCAACTCGTGTATTTCTTGCATAAAATTTTTGTATATGTATAAATATATTTTGAAATCTTTATTGTTGCTGTGAGTGGCCGCCAGCACATAAACTATTATTATTATACTGACAAACGCCTATGGGTTAAAAATGTGAATAAATAATTTTGGATTATATTTTTGTTTCATGCGTTTGTCGGAATATAAGTGGGATCTGCTGAATATTTTATCAATCGTATCGTATAATAGTAACCTTTTTTATTTTTTAAAATTTATACTGTTTGGTTTCTTAATTATTGAGCGCTACAGCTGAGCTCTGCTCGTCAACGGTTGCATCTTTTAAGAACTTGCTTTTTTATTGTTTTTTATTCTTAATTTGTTTGTAGTATCGTCCAATTGTGTTATAGTCAAATGATTAATATTCAAATTTTATTGTTCGCATAATTATTAAGAATCGCCTAATTTTAAAAAATATATATATTTATTTTTCCAATGCTTTATATAAATATGTATAAAGTATGAGAATTAGTGATGCATTATAATTTAATTAATGCTAGTTGTGTATAACATATACATGCATATTTACAAAATATATACATGTTTTATATTTTCCGGATTGCAGAAATCTTTTGCTGATGATTTTGTGCAATTTTAACTATCAGGACTTACAATTTGATTGATATCAAATCAATCTCTCTATTACTTTGATCACTAATTTATGTATGCCGTTTATCTTATTATTAGATTATGATAACTAAACTAATAATGAGTGTTACCATAATATTTAATACTAAATTAGGAATTTCTAATCTACTATTGAGTACTACTTTTATATTTTCAAATTTATAAGTAGAAAGAAACTCAAATATTTTAAATAAATATTTATCATTCATAATAGAAAGTATACAATATGAAGGAATGATATTAAACATTACAAAAGCATTAATATAAAAGCTTAAGAAAATATATCACTCATCCTCACATATGCAAAGACAATTAAATCAAGTTTTTCAGCAAGCAGCTACTATTCAGGCTCTCCTTTAAGCACCAAGTCTGCTCCAAACTCCTGATCAATTGTATTTGATTTATAATGTGGTATGACACAGCCAATATAAAAAATAAATAGTCAGACTTTAAGAAATTTAAATACAATTTAAAGGTAATAAAATACATTATTAAGCAAATATCAAGTTACAATTAATTATAGGCAGTGCATTGGGCATGGAGTGAATAAACAAGTAAATGACTGGAGGTAAAGAAAGACTCGCTTAGCTCCAAGACAATTTGTATAAAATGCCTAAAATGGGAGAAACATCCAATAAATTGATTCGTTTGTAAAATAAAAAGACAGTGTATCATCTTTTGAAAAAATAATTAAATAAGATTATAATAAAGAACAATATCCACTTTTGAAAAAATATAAAGAAATATTATTTATATACTCGTTGATGTGGCACTAAGAAAACTCATCCAATAGAAATTGAAGTCATTTCATTAGTATTTTATTTTATTTATATTAAAATAATATAAATATTAATTTTAAAGTTTATATAATATGTATAAATTTTATTGGATGAATTTTTTTCTCAAAAATATATCATAAATATATATATATATATATATATATATATATATATATATATATATATATAGTATTGTGTTTGTTCAAATGAATAATAATGAATGATTTAATATTGCTACTCTATGAATGTTTCAAATTGTGAGAACTCTTTTATTTCAATTGTGCATATGGCTTAACCCTTTCCAAAAAGGTTATAATTATTAATAAGTGTTCGATAAAAAACTGACGATTTTATCAAGTATTTCCAATGGATCTTGCATTCATGACCATTGACTTTTGTATAGTGGGTGCTGAAACAGATTCATGCAGAGCAGCAGCAGAGCAATCGATTAGGGATTTACACCAAAGATGCATACATTAAGCTTCAAAGCGGATGAAGTATCTCTGCATTAAATCTGATTAGCAAAAGCTTACTTTATGCTTAAAGAAAGCGCCCCTCCTTTTTTGGGGATTCAAACCAAAAGGGGGCTTTTTATTCAGAAGAAAGACGATGGCGGGAGAGAAGAAGCCATGAGAAAGCTCTCATCATTTCACGTGGAATCCCCGCAAAAGATGGAGAAGGGATGCGATCTGCATGTCCGTAATCTTTTTTCCCTTAAATTATCCGCACCTTACATTATTTTTGGTCAAATGCGAAGAGAGATAATCTCTGTTACATAATATAATGCGCATATCTTAGTTGTAAATATAGTAAAATTCTATTTTTATTTAAAATTTACACAGCAGCTGTGGCTTTGCTTAAGTGGGATGACGAAGGACAGTGGGAAAGGAGCCACAGTGCCAAATTAGGACAAAGGAAGAAACAAAACTTACCTACTTGTCTTTTCATTGTACATCCATTTCATTTTTTAGTGCTATTTTTTTAATATCTATTATCAGTTTTCAGTTATAAATCACTAACAATTTATTTTATTTCAATTTATTTCTTCATTATCATTCAAATTACATTCAAATACTAGTTTATAAATATTAATTTTAATATTATATATGCTACTTAATTTGAAATATCCTATATTCTTAAATACAACAAAATCAATTATAAATTTGTATATTTTATTGATAAATATGATTACAAAAATGCTAAAATTTTACAAAGATAATTATTTACTTAAGGAAATATAAAAAACAAAAAAAATGTAAATTAAATTCACTTTTGTATGTAAATCCCAAAAAATATACATTTATAATCTAAAATAATCATCAATATTTTTAATTAAGATTTAGGATGAAATAATACTACCATTAATTAATTAACATACAATTAATTATAAGAAATGATTCTTACCTATTGTTAAATGGATGAAGAGAGAGAGAGAGAGAGAATTAAAAGTGAAGTAGTGTACTTGGTTAGGAGTTTGGATTGTCTACCAACTACTTTGTTTTATGCTTTGTTTGCATTTGGATTGTTAATTTAATCCTACTTAATTATATCTAAACATAATTGTTAATTCCTACATTAATGGATTCCCTTAAGTTATATTAATGAATATTTTCCACATAAGCTACATATAATGTTTAATATATTAACATACAAATGTTCAAATTCGTACTATAGGTTTTTAGTTCTTAAGATTTTTGTACCCTCTCAACCTTATATGCATCTTCATTTTTGCTTTCAATAAAATTTATATATATATATATAGACCCGTTGACGTGGCATCCAAAAAATTCATCCAATAGAATTTGAACATATCTCATTATTATTTATTTATTTATATTAAAATAATACAAATATTATTATTAAAGTTTATATATAAATAATATTCAAATCTTATTAAATGAATTTTTATGAGTATCACATCAATACATCTAAATAATATTTTTCATATATATATATATATATAATTATCTGTTGAGCTCCTCTACATTTTATAAGCTTAGTCAAGTTGTATATTTTGTTAGATACATTTTGACTCTTTCTTAGACTAGTTTCAAAATAAAAGAATCTTTTTTTATGGGATAATGCCCCAAATGTTCTAATTCTAGTGTATTTTATGATTGATGTAATGCACTTTAAAAATCAGCCTACTATTTACTCTCTTTTACTTTTAATATTTTTGAGATAAAATCTGAGATTTATAATATTTCTCTTCTAATAATTATTACCATCCATATTCAATAATTAAACTTTAAAATAATCCAACTGGCAAAAGTTAAGATTTGAATGTTGATCGAGGTCAATTCCAAATAATATTTTTTATTGTTTTCTTTAAGATAAATAATTCAATACCTCAATAAATATTTTATCATATTTTGTTTAGTTTATTATTAATTTTTAATAAAATTTTAATCATAATTTTATCTAATAAAGTATTATAAGGGTATTATAGCAACTTCTTTCAAAAAAAAAAAAAAAAAAAAAAAAAAAATGCTATTTAGATTCGTTAATGTGACATTCAAAAAAGCCCATCTAATAAGATTTTTTTGGGTGCATTCAATACAAATTTTAAAAATAATATTTATATTATTTTAATATAAATAAATATACAATAATGAAATATATCTAAATTCTATTGGATAAACTTTTTTAGGTGCCATATCAGCGGGTCTAAAAAATAAATTATGATTTCAGTGCCAAAGTATTACTTGTATAATATATAAGATAACTTGTTTAGGCAAAAAAATAAAATAAAATTTTAAAATAATAATAAATACGTTGATAATTTTAACGTTTAAGCATTAGATTTACGCTTGAAATTTGCCCAACTATAAATAATATAACTTTAATCCTCATTACTGTTCTCTAAACACGATTAATTATATTAATTACAGACATTTAAAACTATTACAGAGCTCATTGTAAACCACCCATCTTTGGCTTCTGCTCCTCTTCCGAGAGAAAGGAAGAACAAATAGAAATTATGAAAAATTAAGATGCAAAATTTAATTGCTTAGTTATTGCACAGAAAATGACAATAAATTTTCTTAAATAAAGTAATAAAACCGGGAATTATGGGGTGTTTAGAGTGTGTAATTACTTGGAAATATTTCGATTTTGTTCGCAAGGATATAGACAGGAAGGAATTAAGCCTGTTTTGTCTCTATAGAAGGAATAAATGCCAAATCTCTTACATAAGCTTCAGGCCTATAACTGGGAAAGACTTTTTACTGTTTTCTTTATCATGCATTTGTTGCTTTCAATAAGAGCAATCCAAAATATATATAAACACCTTCGCGAAGCTTGTCTTGCCATGTGCTTGCATTTATGGTACACAAGTTAGAATTAAAGTTTTATATATTTTGTAAGAGATCGAAGGAGGTGCCCATCTCCATTGTCAACATTTTGTCATGCTTCTCGTCCATTCTTTCAATCTTCTTTCAGATGCACGACCAGCCCTCAGGTCATTACGGACGGAGCTTGTGCCGTTGTGCTGCCTCTTTTCCATTGAACGATACATTTGTCTTTTATTTGTCCATTTGAATTTTGGCTGAAATTAATTATATATTTTCTTACCTTGCTACTGCCGTACCATATCATTTAGAAAATTAGTGGGTTAGGATATATACTCTTGTGCTATCCTAATTAATTTTTATTTATTTGTTGCACCGAATAGTATATATATATATATATATATATATATAATGCAGCCAAGTAATTAAATCCCGACTCTGAGGCAGCAATTAATGGCGCTGCAGGCATCATCTGATCTAACCTAAAACATTCATTCCCCTCACCCTCTCTCATTCCATTTCTTTACCCATTACAACCTTATTATATCTCACACCTTATTATTTTCTCATCATTCCCCCCAAATAAGCATGCTTCATTTTTTAAAAGGTCTCTCTAATACGCTTTCCTTTCCCTTTCCTATAAAAGCTCTTCCATTTTCAAACAAAGCCGTCGCCTTTCTTGCTTCGCTGACTCCATGGATAGCAAATCCAGGCTTAAAGACCGCCTGGCACGCATTTTCCGGCGGCCTGCATTTCTCCGTTCCACAGCCGCCGGAGGCAGCCGGAGCCTCTCCGCCGGCGAGAGCAGCCGGAGCTTTCCTGCTTCCGACATTGCCCACGAGCCAATCTTCGTCCCACGGCGCTGCGCCGGCGAAGCCGATCAGCTTCACTTCAATCTCCCCCGCCGCTCCCTCTCTCTCGACGGCCGCCCTCCAAGGAATCTCTGCGGCAGCTGCCGCCCCTTCCAGGCGCAGCCTAGGCAGAAGGGCCATAGCAGATCCTGTGAAAGGAGAGGTTCTTATGAGTCCGAAAAATTGGCAAAATGTGAAAGGAGCGATTTTAATGAGTCTGGAAAATGGGCAGCATGCGTAAGGAGCGATTTTTATGAGACTGGGAAATCGGCAAATTGTGAAAGGAAGGATTTTTATGAGTCTGGGAAATTGGTAAAATGTGATAGGAGTGATTTTTATGAGACTGGGAAATTGGCAAATTGTGAAAGGAGCGATTTTTATGAGACTGGGAAATTGGTAAAATGCGAAAGGAGCGCTTTTTATCAGAATAGAAAATTGGGAAAATGTGATGGAAGGACATGTCCGCCAGTTTCACCTCCCTTCGATTCACTGAAGACGTCTCATTTGTATTATCACTGGAACAAAGATGCAGAATCGAGGAAGAAGAAGAAGAAGAGGATGAAACAGAGGCAGAGGAGTCGATCAAATCGTTATGAACAGAGCATGTCTTCATCCACTGAGAAAGAAGGCTTCAAATTCTTCTTCAGCAGCGAGGAAACAGATGCTTTCTTCTCTTCTAGAAGCTTTTCCTCTGATTCTTCCGAGTTCTACCGCCGGCCTTCGCCAAAATCCAGAAAAAGCTCTAAGAAAACAGAGTTGAAAGACAAAACGAAGAAGAAGAAGAAGAAGAAGATGGAGAAGAAAAAGGCCCAAGGCTTCCCTGTTTTGAAAAGAGATGAGTTTATCAATGGTTTTCAGCCTCTGGTGTCCGTTTCTGTCTCCGAAGAAAAGGAAACAGAGAGGCGCAGCGAAGGCTTCCCTGTTTTGAAAAAGTCCAGCGATCCGTACAATGATTTCCGGAGATCAATGGCGGAGATGATAGTGGAAAGGCAAATATTCGGAGCTCGAGAGCTCGAGCGTCTCCTTCAGTCTTACCTTTGTCTCAACTCTCCGAAGACCCATTCTGCCATTTTCAGAGCTTTTGCAGATATAGCTCAAGTTCTTTTCAGCTACTAATTAAGACTTGTCAGTTTCTGTTTCCGCTTTGCTTTTCATGACCAGCGAACTCTTAAAGATCAGTTTATTTTTTTATCGTTTTTTTGGTTCTTCAGCTTCGATCTCTTTAACACTGGTTATTGGAGAAAATGGCTGAAGAATCGATGCAGAGACATTGCAGCATTGAGTTTGAATCTATCCGTTTGAACTTGTTAGGTTTTCAGGTTTAAACTGTGATTTTTATGCTATTTATAGGGAAATATAAGATTAGGTGTTTTTCTGCTTGCTTTTGCAACAGGTGGCAAAGCAGAAGCAGAGGCTATTTTTGCATAAGCATGGGAGATAAATAAATACATGCATGCATAATGTTAAAATTTTCATTATTATTTAATTCTATTTGTAAATTTAAATTCTTAAACCAAAAAAAAAAAATAATAATAAAACAGAAAGGGATCCACCACCGTCTCGCTCAGCTACGACGTCAGGCTATCGGCTGCTTACTAAGCTAGATTCTCTTCCTTCTTCCCGGCGAGGCATATGTGCAGATTTGTTTTATTATCCAAAAAGCAGCATTTTTTTGAAATCTTATTTCAAAATCAAAACATAGTAAAATCATAATTATGCATAATATAAAATTGTGAGTGCAGAGCTCTCCTTATGACGTTCAAAATGATTGAAATACCCCGTCTTAGTAGTATGTTTTTGCGGAACATTTCCGTCGAAATCCCGCCGTCATCGCGTGTTTTTGCTTGAACATCTCGGTCGAAAGCTTCTGCAATATTTGCATATTTGGTTGAGCCTCTAATTTTGGAAGATACTGTAGACATGTTTTTCAAGATTTGTTTTCAGACTTTGCTAATTTTTTTTTTTGGTTATTGCAGTTATTTGCTTTAGATAATAAATACGAGAATGCATAATCTATTTTGCTCTATTTGTTCATCTATAAATCAAATAAAGCACTATAATCTATAGAGTATTTGATTCAAAATAATTTTTTTTTATTTCAAGCAAGACTATTATAATTAATCAAATAATTAAATTAAATTATGAATTTTATTTCAATTTTATAAAATTTTAAATTATATGAGATGAAAATATGAAATAAATATATGAAAAAATAAAATAAACCTTTTATTTTCAAATTTAGTCGAAATATTTGAATTGAATTGACATAGCGTTCGTACGGAAGGCTTCAAAAGATTCTAAATAATTTAAGAAAATATAAATATTTATTTATTTATCAAAGACGTAGGATTAAGTATACTTTTACGCTAAAATTACATATGAAATTCTCAGTGAACTATTATTTTTTGGGATTGCGAGGCAGGCTGAATTTTTAATAATCGATACTAATTTTATTTAATAGTATTAATGCTAATAATATTTAGTCTTAATATTATTATAAATTATTAGGAAAATGTAGCATTATATGATTTTGGTGGTATATATATATATATATATATATATTTTAAATAATATAAGTATTTATATAAAAGAATTTTTCGAGATGGGCTCGGCCTAGTCCTACATAAAGATGGTCTGACCTTAGACCAATATTATTGCTAATATACGGGATCTATGTAGGTCATGGGCTATACAAATATACTATAAAAAACCAAATTTTTTGCATGGCTCGTGACTTACCTATCCTACTTACAATATCTCACACACACACACATACATATATATATATATATATATATATATATATATATATATAATGTTTGGATTTGTATTTTGATTTTAAAAATGAAATAAAATATATTAATAAAAACAAAGAAAACACAAACAAAACCCACCAACGATGACGAAGCCCTACGGATAAGCCCGCTTGGACGAAGCCGATGACGCTAGAGCCCACCGTCGATTCTCTCGAAGACGAATTGGAGCAGTGCGAGGCCGCGAACGGGTAACCAAATTCCCTCACTAATTACATGAAAAACTTCCACATCCCTTTTAGAGCAAATTAAACGCAAACAAAATTTTAAGAATAAGCTAAAATCAAAGTGGAATCACAATTATACTAAATAATACAGGGTATTCTTACATTTCTATTTGAGAAATACTATTTAGATCTGCTGATGTGACACCCAAAAAAATTTATCCAATAAAATTTGTATATCATTTCAATACAAATTTAAAAAATAATATTTATATTATTTTAATGTAAATAAATAAATAATAATAAAATGATGTTCAAATTCTATTAAATAGATTTTTGGGTGCTACGTTAACGAGTCTAAATTGCATTTCTCTTTCTACACTCGTAATATTCATGATTTTCAAAAACAATAATAGAATTAAGCAAGAAAGTTGTGCAACAGAAGATATAAGCATATATCAGGGTTGAAAAGCTTAAGAAAGAAGATAAGCTTCTCATGAAAGAATTCCTCACATGACAAGTTCCACAACATGTTCTTACACTAACAATAGAAGACGAAGTAGAAAGAAGGCAAGTGATAAAGTGGAAACTAGGGTTAACTTAAGAGAGTAAAAAGAAAGAAAGAGAATATTTAGGATTTTAGGAGTAAATAAAAGCCATCCCATAATCAAAATAGAGCTTTTATAAGCCTAGGGTTACATTTTTGGTTGATCAAAATTTTAAGAAACTTTGATGGTAATTCTAAACTATATATATATATATATATATATATATATATATATATATATATATAAGCCGTCTCGATGAGAAATTTTATTGAAAGCAAATAGAAAGATACAAATAGGTTTGGAAAGGTACAAAAGTCATAAAATCTAAAAACCTAAAGTCAACCCCAAAAAATTAGGTCCCAGAGAATATCCTAAAATGACCCAGTAGAAAGAAAAACAGAGAAAACAATCAACTAAACAAACTAAACAAGAACATACAAAACAACGAACTCACTGTGAAGTGGGCCGCAAACAAACCCAAGCAGAATCTCAAAACTAACCAAGATGATTAGCGAATGCCATCGACTAACCAAGAAGAATCACAAACCAAGCAGCCCATAGCTAAATTCAAGGGAGGAGACTCAGCCAGTGGAGCAAGAGCAAACTTGCATAGAGCAAATGCTGCAAAACCAAAAATTGAAACAGAAGCACTTCCAACAAAAGTGATCCAAATGAGGAAAGTCATCCATCAAACAACAAACAATAAACCATCAGGCAACTTCCAACCCATCAGAATGCAAAGGGTGACCATCCAGCAAGAGGAGTGAACTAGCCAACAACCAATCAGCCAAGCAACCATCCAAAACCTTACAACTCGATGTGGTTCAAAGAGCAGCAGCAGGCGCTACTCATGATCCATAATGTAGGACAGCCAGAAAATCAACCAAATTTCCCAAATAGAGAAACCACCCCTCAGCCAATCAGCCAACAGCCAAGCACACCAAAAAACAAATAGCTATCGACCATATAGCCGAGCAACATGCCAGTGAAGGCCCAGCATTAGACATAAATAAGTGAAAAAGACCCAGCACTAAACAAGGCCTTGCACCACGCTCCAAACAATTTCCAAAACCAAACAAGTCCCAGCACTAAACAAGTTCCTGCACCAGACACCAAACTTCCTATAACAACTTTAGATTGTTACTTAGCATAATCTTAATTTAATCGCAGCATAATTATCATTCTATTGAGTTCATTTAGTCATTAGAACTAATCTTTGAAATTTTGGAGCGATTCGGAGCTCAATCGAATAATTGGAATATTTCGATAATATTTAATTAATTAAAAAATTGAGATATTTAATTTGACCTCAAAATCAAAATTCAACTTCGCCATTGCGATCTTCACCCCCAAATTAGCTAGAGGTGATATTTTGGAAGTATTCGGAAGTCGTCGAATTTTGGCGAATATTTTAATATATTTAAATGCACTAGAAAATAGAATAATTATTTAATCGTCGGAATTGAAATTCGATTTCACCGTTGAATTCCTCACCCCAAAATTAGTTACGGGTGAAGTTTTGGGATTTTTCGGAGCGCATTTATTAAATCTGAATTTATTTTAATAAATTAAAAATTTGAAAGAAATAAATATTTATTTCTTATTTTCCATTTTTTCTTTTTTCTTTTTCTTTTTCTCTCTTGGCTGGTAGGACTAGTTCGGTGCCTCCCTATTTCCTCTCTGGCGCACGCAAGGGGGGAAAACCCCTCACAATTATCCCCAGGCCATGCCTACGACCATCCTCTTCTCCCCTCACTTCTTAGCTCCCATAGCCCATGCTTTCCTCCTCCTTTAAGAAGGAGCTCAACCCCTCCTCTTCCTTCCTTTGCTCTCAAGCTGAGGTCTCCACTTCTCCTCCCAAGCTTATTCTCCTTCCTCTATTGTTGAGCTTGTTGCTGAAGGAAAGCCCTCAAGCCCTCCATCCTTGCAAGATAAGGTACCAATTTGCTATACTCTTCCTTGTGATATTCTCTTCATTTGATTTAATAAAGCGTTGTGAATGATATTTCCATTAGCTATGGATTCTATGCATGATCGTCGAGCCTCAATCGGACTCAAATGAGTCGGATTGAAGCTCATTTTCTCCATTGAAAATACTGTCAAAAACACTGAATGGTTCTGTATACCTGTACTAGGGCTCTATTTTCTGATCATTAGAATAATTCGTTCATACCGATTTTGGTATCAATGGAAAGATCTTTGGTCTTGGAAAGACCATTCCATCGGTATATGGCACAACTCGTGAAGTGCCCAAAATTGGGAGTATTTGGTGTGAAAGGAGACCCGTCATAGTTTTTGCACAGGCGAAATTATCGTTGGGCACTGCCGTGCACCGCAGTGGCATAATAATTTGATGAGGCATAAAAAAATTTGATGAAATTAAATTAAATTTGTCGCAGCGCGCCGAAGAACTGAAATACGCCACAGTGCCTGCGGCGCCTGAAAGCGCTGCAGCGCTTCGTAGCGTCTACACCTCGGAAAACAGGCGCCATAGCACGCCGCATGCTTGAAAGCGCTGCTGCGTGCCACCGCTCCGAAATCCGCCGCTGTGCGTCGCAGCGCCTGTAACCGCTGCTATGGCTACCAGACATGCTGTGGTCATGTTAACTCTTAAGTTAACATGATTACGGTGTAGTGGTCACCAAATAACAAGATCCATACTTATGAATAGGTCAAGTATTCACTCTAACCCATGATAATTAAAGACTTTGCCATTCAAGACTTATTCACTAAATGAGAGATACATAAAATCAGAGTGCGGAAGTAAATATATGAACATCCATTTCATCATAATAAGGTATGAAAAATGCATACAACTCAGGATAAATATAGAAGCAGAAAATACAACTTAACCTGATATTATTATAACATATTTAAATAGTTTACCAGAAATGAAACATAAAAATACTCAACCTTATAGACAGAATGAAAAGAGAACAAGTATGCTAGGAGTCTTCAATAGCACGATCCTCCTCCAAAGGTAGATCCTCGGATGGCTCCACAACTTCAAATAACTCTGACTCTATCATTATCAGTTTCATAATGATAGGACCCCAGCCAAAGAAAAAAAAAAAGCTTAGTTAGATAAAATATCTAAGTACATTTTAGGCTGATCAATTATTAAGTTATTTAGATATTACCATTAAAAATTAACATTTAAGCAACAATATAGGAGCATGAAAGTATATGCAAAAAAAGGAAAAGTTATAAACAACAAGTTTATAACTTAAATAAGATGAGATAAGTATATACTTCTAAAACTCTACTGCAATAAGATTAGGTATTAAAATGAAAAGATAACATATTAATAAATGTAAAGAAACTCATCCTAATTATGCATATGATCAAAATAACTCATGCTAATTTATACAATTCAAATGAATCATGAAATACAATTGAAAATAATTCAAATTACATCTAGCATCCTATATAAAATAAGATATACAATTCTATCATCTTATATATGATCAACATAAAGTGCTAGCTTCTTATAATGAATGAGACTAGCAGCCTAGCACATATGAGAATATAAAAGTTAAGAAATTTGACATATAAGTAATCTGGAGTGCTATAAGACAATAATTAAGAAAATGCCAAAATATAGCAAAATGATCTAAAATAAATAGCACAAAATTAAAACTGCCATGGCTATCAAACCACATAATTGAAAACATGTAAAAGTGTCACCAAGCTTGCTGAGCTAAAGCATAAAAAACTAAGTAGAAGTGCACCTACAGCTAGTACTACCTTATCATAATCTTAACTAATGAAGTTATGTGGGCAAAGGATCCATTGACGCCCTACCCTAGATCAACCAGAATGGGATATACCACATACCTGATAAGCTGCAGCACCAGTGACAGTCCTAGAACGAACGGACTGAAGAGGCATACTACCTAGGCTACACTCAACTAAATAGAAATCAGTGCAATAAAAAAAAAAACACCGATAAAAATGCAAATATTGTTTATGTAAATCAAACTTGATATGAGATACTCATCAAGTATCCTATATCCAACACATATGTCTAAGGTATAAGGCTCAAAATAAGGTGTGCAAATAATCAAAGTTCAAAAGAGCAAAAGACTCTACTAAGATATAAGTGCTATTTATTGTTGTCTAATTTTTTGTTCTATCTATTCTAAGTTACACAAGATCAGAATCATCAATTCTCTTACAATAAGTAACTTAGATTCACGGTCTTACAAGTTGAAAGCAATTAGAACTGGCCAAGTTCTAATTTGATCAAATCAATGTCGACTACATAAGCTAAATAAATAAATCAATCGACCTATTTTGATAATTTAAGCAACCCAAATCCATCTTGATTAAGCCAAATCAAGATGGAAGGATTAAGAATTAAACACTATATATTGGTGTTTAATCACTTAATCCAAAGATGATCATAAAGGACTAAAGCTTACAACCCAGTCTCACGAATTAAGATTAAGGCAAATCCTATTGAGTGAATTCAAACTCAACAGGATGGATCTCTATTCTTAAATCAAAGGTTAAAAGATAAAATAATCATTAATAAATTATGAAAATCTATAATATACCAAAACTAAGGTTTCACATATTAAGTAACTCAAATTACTCAATAAATAAATTATAGTCTAAGTCTTATTCCTAATTTTTAAGAAAAGAGCTCTTAAGCACTAAGTTGAACACTCAGACACAAGTCTTCACTAATGGTATTAGGAATATTGAGAATGGATTAGAAAGCTTAAAGAAGAGGACTTTAAACTTCACTTAAAATGAACTCTTAAGGTCTATTTAATGGATTATCCAAGGAGATTGATAATTATCAAAGGATGATTTATAATATTTAGCCAATTAGTATGATATTTTGGTTATACTTGAATTTAGCCTTAAATTAAGATGCTATCTTTTAATTTGATATATCAACTCTTATTTAACGCACTATGAACATTATTCTAATCATAAGGTTTTGCTGTAACTTATGCTAATTTGATTAATAAATTTTAGTCTAACTTAAGCTTGAAGATATGTGATAATGATTAATATTGGTGAGATTTCAATTTATGGGTAGATGACTTATTTCTAAATGTTTGTTATTCTATAAAATATTTATATTTTGATGAATAAAATGAAGTGAGTAATTCATGATTTATTTGGAAGGCTTTTTAATTATCTAAACATTATTAGTTCAAGATGATGGTTTAATATTCATTATTAATTCACATAATTGATTTGGATGATGCAACAAAAAGGTAATATATTTTCTTAATTATCTTTATAATTCTGTTAACAATTTTAAGTTGCAAGGTATTATGATAATCCATTAAGTGTTTGGCTTAATAAAGGCAACAAAGAATGGAGTAGCAAGACATTTAAGAATAAAAGTTGATATAGTTATTATATATGTATATATACATATATATATATATATATATATATATATATATATATATATATATATATATATATATATATATATATATATATGCTCATAGGTGCATATAAATTGAAGTTAGAAGAAACTAGCTACACCACATGTAATAACCCAAGGTTGTTACCCAGCTTGAATTTAGCTTAATTGTATCATAATTATTATTCCATCAAGTTCATCTAATCATTAGGACCAAACCCTGAAGGTTTGGATCAATTCGGAGACCAATCGATTAATTTGAGATATTTCAATATTTAATTAATTAGGAAATTGAGGTATTTATTTTGACCTCGAAATCGAAATCCGACTTCGTCATTGCGATCGTCACCCCCAAATTAGCTAGGGGTGATGTTTTGGACGCATTTGGAAGTCGTCGAATTTTCGCAAATATTTTAATAAAAGTAAATGCGTCGAAAAATAGGATAATTAAATAGTCGTCGGAATCGAATTCTGACTTTGACATTCAATTTCTCACCCCCAAATTAGCTAGGGGTGAATTTTTGGAAATTTTCGGAGCACATTTCAAAAATCAGAATTTTTAAATAATTCGGGAAAATAAATAAGCAAATAGGCAATCATTGAGACCCTTATTTGGAATTTCCCCTTTTCTTTCCAAATCTCATTTTTCGGTTGGCCATTCCTGCATTTCGGCTGGCCACACCTCCCATTTCCTCCCTCCCATGCCTTGACCTCATCCTAGCTCCATAACCCCCTAGCTAATAATGAAGCCTTACCCCTTTCCCTTCTCCTTTAAATGGAGAGCTCAACCATCTTCTCCACTTGCTGAAACTTTCTCCACTCTATCCTCTTTCTCCATTGCTACACCCTAAGAAGAAGAAGAAGAAGAAGAAGAAGAAGAAAACAAAGCTCTATTCTTCCTCTCCTTTCAAAAACATAAAGGTACCCTCTTGCTCCTCTCCTTGACTTTCTTATGATGTTAGAATGCAGCTTTGGAATGTCTATATGCATGTATGAAAGCCATTAAAGCTCTTAAAAACTCCATGAAAATCTGCTCTATTTTTCTCTATTTTGTATACCCTATTATTCATCCTCATTTTTAGTATAGCTAGGATGCTTCGTTCGTGCTGATTTTGGTGTCGATGGAAAGGTATCAAAAATACCTTTCCATCGACATATGACACCACTCATGAAACTATCTGGATTGAGAGTAATTAAGCTCAAAAAATGGCCCTCACGGGTTTCGCACCTGGCGAAATCACCGTCTGCCGCTGCAATGCGCTATAGTGGGCTGCAGCGGATTGCCGCGGGCTGCAGCGGACAGGAAAACTTAGGGAAAATGCACATTAATTAATTGAACAGTAAAATTGTGAAATGAACCGCTACAGCGCGCTATAGCGCGCTGCAGCGGTCTGCAGCGACATTTCACGAAACTTAGGAAACGACCATAAAAAATTAATTGAACAGTAATATTGCAAAATGAACCGCTACAGCACGCCATAGTGCGTTGCAGCGGGTCACAACAGATTACAGTGGATCGCAACGAACCGCAGCAAGCTACATCGCAAAGGAAAGCGCTACAGCGCGCTCCAGCGTGCTACAACGCCCAAATTTTTGCAAAATTTCCCAGAATTCCAGAAACTGCCCAGATTTTGTAAAACTGCCCAGTTTTGGCTGAAATGGCCAAAATTCAACTGTTTTGGTATTTTAAGATCCCTAGGACCATAGTGGGATTGAGTTATAATTGAACACTGCATAAAATTCTACTTGAAAATTGAATTTGAAACTTTATCAATTTCATTAAGTGCTCAAAAACTATGTATCTTAAATACATATTACGCCATATGCTAAGTACTGGAGTTTTAATTGCTTGTATCAATTAGGTATACCTTAATAATCTAAATGGCATGAAACTTAGATCTTTTAGAATTATGATTAAGTGCTAATCTCTTTTGTTTGATTTAGATTTTGATTAGCAACAACCACCTTTTTATTTTATGTTACCTTTTCATCTATGTGTTCATGAACTTAAGATGCATATTAGAGAACCTTAACACTTATTTGGACACTTAAATGTGATCACTTGAACATGAGAATCTTTATAACTTGATTAAGTAGATGATACTTAATCCAAACCTAAGTTGACATCAATAATATGCTAATAATACATTGATTTGCCATTGACCTTTAAATTAACCAGTAGTCTTAATGATAGAAGGGTTATGGATTAAACCCTAACTTATCTTGATTAAGATCTAAATCTTAATCATTTAATCAATCTACTTGATTGTAAGAGAATCTGATTTACATTATTCCAATAATGCATTTGATTGAGTATTGATCTTAAATTATCAAATTAGAAGTGCTAAGGATAACATTGAATATGTGTGATTGAACTATCTGAATCCAAACTTTAGATCTTTGATTTTCTCTTATATGACAATTAGCATAAGATGGAAATAAAATTGTAATGATTTATGCAATGATGTAAATCTAATAAGATCTTTGATTTTATCCCATGATTATAGAATAGGAAAGGATCAAATGAATTTTAATCATTTGATCTAATCATCTTAACTTAAGTATAACAAGTAAACCTTAATAAGTCAAAAAGTGAGATATTAAGGGTCTTGCTATAGGATTCATCATTGAAATGATTGAAGACCTTAACTAATGAAACATTGAGGTAGGAAGGACCTTTGTAACTTATTGAGGTAGAAACCTAGTTACTCCTTCATAACTTTAGAAGTTAAACTTGATACCTTATGGTTGGAATCACCTAAAGTACTTAGATTGTGGCTCATTCCTTGTGGTAGCAACCTATGTTGAGTGATCTTTTGATCACGTCCTTGGAGCCTTGGAGCTAAGAGTTTTAGCTAGGATACACCTATTTAGAGTAAGGATTAATAGATTTGATAAATCCTTGTTGATTAAATAGAATCTGCTGAACTAAGATTGTTGGTTGGGCATAGTAGGGTATACCCATATTACTGGATTAATTCAGTAATATCCAGGATTGGTTGATTCACTCCAATGTGGTCTCATGACCAGGTGCTATCCTGCGGGATTAGCCGAATACAGTCCCATTAAAGTAAATCTTCCAAGACTAAGAGTGTTACAATTAGTGAACAAGATCCTTAGTTTGAGATGTAAACTACGACTGGGTTCTGCCTCCTATCGTAGTGCACTTCGATAAGTGCAGTTTAAGCAAACTAAGTATCCCAAGTCACTTTGTGTAGACCACTAAGTATGCTTGTAATTAGGGCATTTAACAGCTTAGCTTAAGATGTAAACTGTGACCGGGTTCAGCCTCCTATCGTAGTGCGATTTGATAAGTGCAGTTTAAACAAGCTAAGGGTTAAATTTACCTTTTTTGCAAATATGCTAAATATGTGTATACAATCATCCCAGCTAATGATTTTTAAGTAAACTCTCAACTTTAACCAATTACCACAGTTTGAATCTTAGGAGTCAAAATCCTTTTAGCAGCATTTTGCACAATGGAGACTTTGGATTCATTATCAAATTTTAAAGTATTTTTTGGATTTATCTCATGTAGTTTAGAAGCATGAGCATGAGCATAAACATGATGTGTAAATATTAGAATGATGTATGAGAATCAGAATGATATATAAGTATCAGTGATGATTTATGAGTTACGGAATATTGCATACATTGACAGGGGAATTTCTGGATGCATCACTGTCATCAATAAATAGTTTCCCAATAGGATGTATGTAGATATTGGACCGTACTACTCATAATAGTTCAGTGATATTTTGGTAGCATATCAGTAACATACCGTATTGTGGTATATTGAGATGCACAGTTTCAATGATATGCAGCATAATTGTACATATGATTACTCAGTTTCAGATTTAATATTATTTTGATTTATTTCAGTATTCAGTTACAGTTCAGTTTTACTTGACACTGCTTCAGTTTTGTACAGTTTTAGACAGATTTGTACTTTCAGTTATCTTTACAATTTTTTTTTGCAGATTTACTCATATTATGTAAATGTTAAATGAATAATTAGAACTGTTAGATTAGTTTCGATGTGTTAGACTTATTGTCTAATACGAGGTACTTTTGGGATCCGACAATTTGCTAGATCCTGAGCAGTATATTGAGACAGGTCAGGAGGATATTCAGGAGATTCAGGAGGAGCCCGTGGAGCACTAGTGGACTCTCCTCCAGCTTTACTTTCTGCTTAGTAATCTCAGTTCAGTACCTAGTTTTACTTCAGTATTTCAATAAACTATTTGTAATAATTCTGGATATATTTTCTTTTTCTTTTCTGAGACGAATGTTTTCTACAGCTTCTGTGATGAATGATTCTGGATGTTTGCTTTAAACTTCTGCACTCTGTTTTTATACTACTTATACTTAGTATTGTGATGTGATCAGTATACTGGAAATGCTAATATCTTATACATGTATTGGGTTCTTATTGTATTCTAAATTCAATGTATGTATTTGCCTAATACTTAGGATAAGGATACTACTCTTACCTTAAGTATTAGCTCTCAACCAAACTTGATGTTGAGTCAGTAGCCCTTCAGGTGGGCTTAGTTTTCAGCCATTTCGGGGAGACGGGGTATTCTCTCCTCCTCGAGTAGTGCACCGTTCCGCCGCCAAATTACTCTTTGCGCGCGACGACGGGGCGGGGCGCTACACCACATCCCTTAAATGTCAAGACAACAAATAATGCTATTGAGTATTGTGGGAGATGAAGATACTAAAGCTGATGAGTTAGAGTATTTAAAGCATATATAAAAGAAATATAGACCATTAAGTGCTCAAATTAAAAGGGGCTAACAGAGAAACGGTACGAAGTGTCGAACAGTCACTTAAATCATATTATTAACTTAATGGCATAGCTTAAAACAACAAAAAGAATATAAAAATTGAATCAAAAAGTCATACTATAGCATGAATAGCACACAAACTGAATGCGAGAATCGACTTTATAAATTAAGAATGCAATTTTTATACTTGATGCTAGTAGCGTCCTCTTGTACTTGAGGACCTTAATCTTATACAAGGAGATTAAAATCTTATAAATCCATATAATGATTTATCTATTAAGAGTAGGTAGAATGCATGATTCTATCTAAAAGTTACCTTAATTCAATTTCAATGCCATGGAAAATTGGGTGGCTTTACGCAAGAAAATTAGTTATAATAGTAGTTATCTTTGTTTAAAGTTATGACATACAATTATTACTAAATATTGTTCACACTTGTACTTGTTTTGTTCTCAGGCTTAACTTAAAAGTGTATTTAAACTTATAAAATATAATTTAAGATTAGAACATGAAACTGTAGCTTAAACTTGAATCAAAATTAATTTAACATTTGACAGGTTATAATAATAGAACTCGCTCACAATTTCAGTAGCAGAATCACTTCAAGCCAATGCATAGGATTCTTAAAATTATTTAAGATTAAGTAAATTTGCTATTTTTAATTTATATTTCAGCCAATTTGCACAAAATTTGAATACTACGCTTGCATTATTCAGAACTCAATCGATTGAAATAATAGCACTGATTCAATATAAGAAAATATACACTTTAAGCTCTAAATTAACATTGATCACATGACATTAAAATCAAATTATGCTAATGAATGCAATACTGTTTATTACCCAGAAGCAGAACTTGAAAGGATTATACTAATGCATGGGCTTGAAACCAGTATATGGAGACTGCAATTGCTGGATCTCTGAACTCTGCTTAATGAATTGGGGAAGCGTAATTAGTTCGATATATGCATAAGTGATTTCAGTGTGTGATTTTTATATTATTCTTTATATACTATTTAATATATTGTAATGACTGAGAATTAACCACTATATTTCTCTTAGTATTCTCTATTATATGCTATCTTACATAGTTGCCATTTCTGCATTTTGATCAAACCCGCTTGTTTTGTTGTTGCTATTAAACTGGAGGTATTTTTTGTCGTGTATGTCTTAAAACTGAGCTTGGAATGAAAACTTATTAAGCTTTTGTTTGTTGCCATTGCTTTTTTTTTTTTTGTTTCTTGAATTTTTATTTATTAGAAATATGATGAGGCTTTCTCTTACATATCATTAAAATCTTTATAGTTTACATAACTAATCATATAAATTCGAGCAGCACGTAAGAATATTAGAGAACATCACAAATTCGAGCAGCACTAATCGTATGAATCGAACTTTTTTGGGAGTATGAAATTAATATATCCATCAAACTGCTTATTGTTGAGTGAATAATCCCATCAAAAATCAAAAGTTTATAAGAGAAACTTTCATATAAGCTTTATTTTATAAAATGGCAGTCATTAAAAAGGTGAACAATAGGAGAATTACTAAGAACAAATGTGATTTTAAAATGCTAAAGATACATCATCATGCCTAACAACTGAGAGGAGGTGAAGTGAAGTACTAAGAAGGGGAATCGAGCGAGGTATTTCATTCAATCGTTAGGAAGGGAGGTACCTGCTTGCACTTAGGGAGATCAGTGGCTCCTACTTGCGATCGCACAAGGGAGGGGCCGTGTCTTGCGGCACGGGTTCGGCACTGAGCTTCGATGGTTTCCTTCGATCGATTAACCCGTGCCGAGAGAATAGGGAAGTATTGATAAAGAAGGAAACAACATGGGTTTGATGGGGATGAAGGCGGTGGCCTGATCCTTGCCGAAGCCTTCCATTGGTGAGGGTAGCGGCGCGAGCCACGCGTTGCCTCGATCGAAGAGGAGGAGCTGCGTGTCAAGCAGAGAGGAGAGAGGGGCTGGCCGATTAAATGGGGCGAGCGAATGGCATTTAAGGCGTGCGGTTAGAGTAAGGAGAGGAATAAGGAGATAATAATGATTTTATTTATTTTTAAAATTTAATTAAATTATTTTAATAATTAAATTTTCTAATTGATTAAATGATTTTCAAAAATTACCAAATATTCACCCCTAGCTAATTGAGGGGTGATGAACGCAACCACGAAGTCGGATTTTGATTCCGAAGAGTATTTAATTATCTCATTTTTTCGTGGTATTTAAATAATATTAAAATATTCGTCGAAAATCCAACGACTTCCAAATGCATCCAAAACATCACCCCTAGCCAATTTGGGGTGATGAACACAATATAAAAGTCGAATTTTTGATTTGTGGTCAAATTAACTAGGTCAATTTTAGGGTTTTTTGGAATTTTCTTAAAATCAGGATTTGATCCATTTGATTTCTGATTTGAACTAGATCTTAATGGTAAATTCCTAATGAATTAATTAGTGCACTGGAATCACAATTAGGACTTGATTTAGTCTTAATTGACATAAGTAATAACCTAGGTTGTTACAGCTGTAGCGCGCCATAGCGCGTCGTAGCGCCTGGCTTTCGGCCAGAAGGCGCTACAGCGCGCCGTTGCGTCCATAAGTAGAAACTGCCCAAAATTGTCCGGAATCACTCGAATTTGTGATTTTTTGTATTTTAATGACCCTAGGACCCTAATGGGGCTGAAATATACTAAACCTAAAATTACGCATTGTATGAATGTGTAAGTGAATTTCAATGAGAAATTCACTATTTTACCATGAATATCATATTTTAAATCTCCTAAATATTTGCTTGAGCATTTTGTGCTAAATAGTAATTAATGTAATGACATTGATTACTTGATGTTTTAATCAATATGATGTTTATATTTTTCATTAACAATAGTTGTATGTTAGAGAACTTTAATTTAATTTGGACACCTTGATTTACTTAAATTAATGTTAAATTAAAATTGAACATAAGAATCCTAAGAACTTGATTAAGTAAATGGTACTTAATCTAAATTTGAAAATTTTCATCAATAATACACCAATAATGCATTGATTGGTCATTGATCTATAAATTAACAAATTGGTCTTAATAGGGTAAGGATAGGGGTTAAACCCTAACCTATTTAATTAAGACTTGAACCCTTAATCGTTTAATCTGATAACTTGATTGAAAGATAATTCAACTGACATTATTCCAATAATGCATCTGATTTAGTATTGACATTAAATCATTAAAGTAGAAGGGCTAAGGTTAAGAATGAACTTATGTGATTGAAATATCTGAATCTAAGCTTAAGGTCCTCGATTTTCTTTTATATGAGACTCTTAGCATAAAAATGATAATAAAACTATATTGATTTATGGAATGATCTAATCCTAATAATATTTTTGATTTTATCCTATGATTGTAGAATAAGATGTGATCAGATGGGTTTAACCATCTGATCTGATCAATTTAATCCAAGATTAATAAGTGAACCTCATAAATTTAGTTTAATTATTAGAAGTGTAAGATCTTGATGATCTTGCTATAGAAGTGTTTTAAAATATTTAAAAGGCCTAATTAATGCTAATATATTGAGGTAGGAAAGGCTTAGTATGACATATTGAGGTAGAAACTTATATGATTTTCTTTAATTTTAGAAGTTGATCTTAAGCCTTGTGGTAGAATTCACCTAAGATATTATAATGAGATTTATCCCATGTGGTAGTAACCCATATTGAGTGACCTTTTGGTCACATTCTTAGAACCTTAGTAAGACTTATCGAATTAGAGTAAGGATTTATAGTTTAGATAATTCCTTGGTTCTTAAATAGAATTGACTTCAAATTTTAGTTGGTTATGATTATGCATACCCATGGCACTGAGTCATTTTAGTAATATTCAAGTTTGGATGAGTCACTCAAATGTGGACTTATGACCAGGTACTTTTCTGAGGGATAAGCTGAATACAGTCCCGTTAGAGTAAATTATCTAAATTTAAGAGAGTGACCTAGAATCTTAGTTTGAGAGAATAATAACTGCAATAAGGTTTTATCTCCTATCTTGTGTACGCCTCAATAAGTGTAGTTATAAGCAAACTAAGTGCTAAATTCACCTTCTTAGGAACATGAAACCATGTGTATACAACCTTTCTAATTGATTAGTTCAAGCAAAAACCTTAAATAAGAGAAACTAATTATTAAAATTAAAATTTATGAGTCAGAATCCTTCTAGTAGGATTCTGCACAATGAAGACAAATGAGTCATAATCTAATTTTAAAGGATTTATGGATTTTTTGAATTTTAAGTCATGTAGTGTAAAGACACGAGCATGAGCATAAGCATGCTGTATAAGTATCAGTGATGATTTATGATATACGAAATGTTGCATACATAAATAGGGGAAACTCAGGATGTTCATACATGTAGCAACCCAAACTCTTAAGCACCAAGGTATTGTCCGCTTTGGCCTAAAAGGCCTCACAGTTTTGCCCTTAGAAGATAACTTCCCAGTTGGTCATCCATCCTGGGAGTGCTCCAACCTGAGCATGTTTACATTTGGAGTTCTTATTAGGAACTCCACCATTGTCTGAAAAGGTGCCTCGATGTTTAAGAGTTTCACTTATTACTACTTAAGTGGGTCTTTACAATCTCCCCAACTTAAGTAACTGACGTCCTCGTCAGTATCCACACACAGATCCAATAAGCATTCATTTGGTAGATAGGACTAGAGGTGACCCCTACAGGCACGAGAGGTACATACAATTATGTAGCACCTTAACCATCAATAGTTCAAGAAGCTGCTCACATAAAGTGGTACTTTGCCCTATATGGCACTTAGCTCCTATTTGATACCCTATGGCATGCTCTGATACCATTTGTAACAGCCCAAACTCTTAAGCACCAAGGTATTTTCTGCTTTGGCCTGAAAGGCCTCACAGTTTTGCCCTTAGAAGATAACTTCCTAATAGGTCACCCATCCTGGGAGTGCTCCCACTTGAGCACGCTTAACTTTGGAGTTCTTATTAGGAACTCCACCATTATCTGAAAAGGCACCTCGATGTTTAAGAGTTTTACTTATTACTACTTAAGTGGGTCTTTACAAGACATCACAGTAAATTGTATTTTATAACAGGATGTATGTAGATATTTGACTGTATCACTCATAGCAATTTATTGATAGCTCAGTTGCATATCAGTGGCATATAATATTGTGGCATATTCAGATGCATAATTTTAGTGGCATACAACATAATTTTATATAATATTTACTCAATTTCAGATCATATATTGTTTTTATCTATTTTTAGTATACAATCAGCTTTACCTTACTTCAGTTTTATACAGTTTCATGTATTTTACTATTTTATATAAATAATTTGAAATGTTTAGATTAGTTTTGATGTGTTAGACTTATTGTCTAACATGTGATACTTTTGAGATCTAGTAATTTGCTAGATCTTGAGCAGCATGTTGAGCAAGGTCAATAAGACTCTCAGGAGATTCAGGAGGAGTTTGTGGAGCTTTAGTGAACCCTCCTTTAGTCTTACCATTTCTTTCTATTTTTAGCTCAATTTAGTATTTAGACTTTATTTCAGTACTATTTCAGTAAATAGTTTGTAATAATTCTGGATGCATTTACTTTTCTGTTCTGAGATGAATGTTCTTATTAAGTTCTGTGATGAATATTCTAGATGTATGCTTAGCTTCTACACTCTATTTATATATTACTTATACTTAGTATTGTGATGTGATCAATATACTAAAAATACTGATATTTTATATGTATATTAGATTTTTCATATTGTATTTTAAATCCAATGTATATATTTATCTAATATTTAGGATAATGATATTACTATTATCTCAAGTATTAGTTCTCGACCTCTTTTGGGGTTGAGTCAGCAGCTTTTCAGATGGGTTTTGTTTCAGCTATTCAGAAAGATAGAAAATTCCTTCCTGAGTGGCGCACCGCTCCGCCGCCAAAATTGATTAGATTATCTTTTTTGCGCACGATAACAGGGTGGGGCGCTACACTTCCAGCCATCAAATTAGATCGAAATAAATGAAGAAGCCCCAGCACCAAAAATATAGCCATCAAACAAAAAGCCAATCCAAAAGAAGCAACCACTAATCTTCAAATTTGAAATAATTAAAAAAGACTGTTTTCTTGATATTTTGCAAACTAAAATATTTCTTAGGAAAAATTACAAGTATTGAGTTTACATCTTTAATGATATTCAATTTGCTTTTGTGTAAATTATAATCGTTGTTTTGATATTTTTTGAGATTACGGGCAGTCCAAATATGCTAAACAACAAAAGCATCAACCAAATTGTCAATGTACAATTTTTAAGCATTAAAAGTGTTGGAATTCCAATGGTCAATGAGGTTAGAGAGATCAATAGCAATTTGATTATGGGTTTTAACAATATTAAAAGAATTCCAAAGAGATTGAGTAAAAGAGTTGCAGAAGAATAAGTGATTCACACTTTAAGGACTTGCATTGACTAAATGGTAGGGAAGGTAAAAGCCTCTTTTAATAAGCTCTTCATCAACACTTATATAATTAAAGTGGATCCGCTAGATGAACAAGCTAAGTAAGGTAAGTATGTTATTATGCCAAAACCATGACTTTAAATAAATATTATTATGCTTTCTATAAATGTTCCAAGCTAAAAGAATGTTAAATTTGTCATTGAGGATTAACTCAGCAGTGGCATACTTCTTGGCTTCAATGTTGGGGATGTAATTAATCATAGTCTCATCAAGACTAGGTTCAGTGATTGAAATGATTAGGTTGCTATTCCAAGAATTATTTCCATTAAAGCAATCACAAAGAGTAAGCTTAGGGAGGAAGGGGTTACAAATCTTATGGAGAGGCACCAAGAGTCACATCGGAAGGAGGAAGAAGGGTCAAGTTTATTCCAATCAAGGAGCTGTTCCATAATATTTTTATTCTTCAACATTCTTTTCGAATCGATAGAGTTTGTTATTTTCTTAGAAACAAGCACAAGATGCGTCGAAGTACAATATTTAGCATTAAGAATATTCACCCAAATATTATCTTTGGTTCTAAAATTCCACCAAATTTGTATATGAAATGTGATCTGAGCTCAAACACTGAGTTTAGCTTAACTCAAAATTTATTTTAATACAGCTTGGAAAATAATATTCTAAAATAAAAAACATTCTTCATATTATTATTTTTTAAATAAAAAAAAAAACAGGTGCTCGTACTTGTAAAAAGGCAGAGCATTAAAGTCGTCCTCATGCCTAATAAAATTGCTTTTCCGACGACAGGCATCCGTGAATTCCTAATGGCGTTCGTCTAAAGTTGCTACAAACTCGAAAATGAAGCCATTGAAATCTGGTTGCTTTAATTTCTTAAAATTTAAACATTTATGGGCTGTCATACTTTTTTATAATAATATTATAGTTCAAATAGATTCCATATTTTTTAAACTAAATGCTCTTAAAATATATTATCGATTGAATTTGAACTCAATGGATTCTTCTCCCGTTGGATACATAGCCTCCTGAAGGCTTTATTTTGGTCTTATTCTGATGCTTTTTTAAGCACAAACTTAAGTTATTACCAAGCATATAAGAGCTTAAATTAGGCTAAGAGTAGCACCATTAGACTTTATAAGCAATATTAGGTCAAACACTAGGCGATTTCAAAGCCAATCGATTAAAATAAAAAATTTATTATATTTAAGTAATTAAAAAATAATAAAATTATTTTGACCTTTAATTAAAAACTTAATTATATTTTTGAATTCTCACTCCCAAATTAGTTAAGGATAAAAATTTGAGAGTTTATGGAGCTCATTTGGTCAACATATGTTGATTAATACTAATTATAATAGCTAAAATAATTAAAATATTTCGTAATTATCGCAACGGTAAAATATTCCAAATGGCGCAGATCCACTATGAGCCGTCGAACATGGAACAACTGGTTCATCGGATCTGAGCCGTTTCGCCATTCTATGGATTAATCAGATGATGGAATTTTAAAATACTATTTGATTTAACCCAAGTAGCTTGATCCAGATCCATATCCAATGGCTGATATCGAGCCATGGTTTATTAACCGTGCCAGATGTAACCTGATCCGCGAAAACCATTGGATGACCATGATTAGTTCATACATTTTTTCGCGCCATTTTCTCCGGCAAGATCGTGCAACAGAACATACCGCACGATCATCCTCTCCCTCAACGACTCCTTCTCATATTTCCATGCCGAGACCCTCCTCCCTCATTCAGGCTAAGTCTCTCTCGCATGAGAACTCATCACCCTCACTTGATGCCTTAATCCCCCTATTCAATCCCTTAATCACTCGACGACTGTAGCGACTGAGATCGGCGACTATCGCCTCCAGAGAGCACCTAATAGCTTCTTGGCGTTAATTGGAGTTCAAGGGCATGGCTTGGATCAGTCTACTGATTAAAGAGAAGTTTTTGTCATAAAAAAGCCATCGCAGCAGCAACCAAGGTACCCCTCCTACCACCCATTTCACATCATTTAATCGCACAAAATTCTTAGATAAATATATTTTAACCACTGTTTTAACAGCTATCAAACTCAATTGAGCTCAAATGAGCTTAATTTCAAATCGATAGCCTCGGGCATGTGTAATAATGTACAGTACTTGGGGCCGATGAATTTCCCAGCATTTAAGACCGCCTCCATCAGAGTTTTAGGGTTCCTTGGGTCGAAGTCGACCCATGCAACATGATGGAACTTTAATGGAGCCAAATGGCTCACTGTGGTGGGAGTATTTACCATCAATCGTAAACCCTAGGTGACTGTAGGTTACATATTAGGGTAGGAAGAGTGCCAATTTCACATAGGGCTTTTTGGCTCAAATGATAGCTCCCATTCTTAGGATTGTTTTGATATATTGGTTGCAAAATTTGCTTAGTCATAACTCAATAATTTAAGGTTTAATCAAAACCCTAAATTCCTGAGTTTCTCCTCTACCAATTTGTCGGAGATGCATGGTGTCGAGAGGGTTGACCCGCGACCCACACGACATTGTGTGATGAATATTCATGGAATATTCACTGACCCGTCGGGTCCCATGACTTGACTGAACCGACTCCACAGTTTAATTTAAAATAGAATATTTTGAAGGAATATTCTCATTTTAATTAGATTGGAAACCTTACAGAAATTTAATTTTAAATAAATTAATAAATAAAATGAGTTTTACAAATCCAAATATATTGATATTATATATCAAAATAATAAAAAAAATGTAGAATATTAATATGAAATCAAATTTTACTTTTGGTAATAAATTTACTAAAGAATATTTAAATTTTCTTACTTTGACATCAATTTAAATATATTAATATTTTAACCTTAGAAATAGCCAGTCTCAATTAATTCCCTTAAACCTTTTAGATGGTTTAGGAATTAGTTTAATTCATAATAGACTAATGTTAGATGATTATATTAGAGAATTGATGTGAATATGCTTAGTAAGATTTAAAGTAGATTAAGTCTTAGACTATTTGAGTATAGATCCCTTCACACACTAGACATTAGTAATATTGATAGTAGCTGATATATAGTTTAGTTTGATAGGATAAGAGGATATATTAGCTTAATAATTATATATTTAAATTAGAAATTTAGAGAACTTAAGAATTTTCTAGGATAAGAGTTTAGTAATTTTGTAGAGAAAATATTATAAGTAATATAAGATACCTTAAGATGATGCTAGCACTTAGATGTTAAGTCAGAAGTTTTAGTTTAAATTTTGATTTACCCTACCATATCTAGCACTTTAATATGATTAAATCTCAATTAATTAAGACATTCAATTAATATCTTAAATTAATTGGGGATTTGATTAGCCCCAATCATTAAGATTAAGTAATAAATAAAATAACAAAAGAGATCATATATTTTACAATTAATGATAAAAATTCTTTGTTGCTGCAATGCTTAAAGCCTAAATTTCTTAAACATCACATTAAGACATTTGTGCATAAATAACATTAAAATAATACAAATAAGTGTGCATAAATAACATTAAAATAATACAAATAAGTGTATATAAATAATATTAAAATAATACAAATGAAGGGGTTTCACTCTAGGTGGATTAGTCTGTACATACATTTAAACCAAGGTAGACTATAGAGAAATCAGAAGATTACACATATCTTAGAGAGGGGGGAGTCTTTAGTTATGTAGGAGACCATTCTATATACAATTAGTTAAACATGCTTAGCTCCTAATTTTTTCTTTACGTGCCCACAGAATATATTAAAGTAAGAAAAATTAAATTAAAAATTAACTTTCATATTATATGCACATATTTATAGATAGTGCAAGATCAGTTATATTGCAAAATTTTGAGATTGTGATTCACAGTCTATTTCACTCATAGAGAGTGAATTCACTTTACTTAATATTTATATTTAGTACTTCTTACAGTTCAGCTTATTTACATTTCTCTTTATTGTAGTTAGATTTACTTACAATACTTTTCAGTTTACTTAAAACAATTAATATTGAGCATATTTACTTTTATCATTTTTCTTTACATATACACTTTTATATATCTACTGCTTTTAGTTGACATATTTTGTAGGTTAACATGTGTTAAGTACTATTTTGCAGGGTTGTTTACATATACACTTGTATTTTAGTACTTTTGCATTCCCATTTCTTTCTTTTTTATCTATTTCATTCCCAATGTTATTTTGTTTTTCTTTTTGCACGGTTTATAAATTAGTTGTAAATATTAAGTGTGATAGCCCATATCAAATAATCACAAAACCTAAAATGTACTTAGAGTTTTTTAGTATAATCAAAATTCTATTTTTTTGAACGTGCCAATCCTTATGAAACTGATACGATAAATCAAAAGCTTGAAGAAGATCCTTGATGGGAGGTAGAGATTACCCAGGAGGCGAAGCCAAAGTTGCTTTGAAGATTTTATTGCCTTTTCTTATTTAGTGAGGATGAGAGTCATTTGCCAAACTAGTTGTGTAACTTAATTTATCTAAATATTCTTATTTTTATTCTTTGATAGATGTTTTTATTTTAATTTCTGGGATGAATGGAATTGGACTTGTATGCTATCTCATTTAATACATATACTTTTATTTCCTTCTCAATTAGATTCTTAGCATAAGTAATACTTGATATTATATTTATTCTTATAATCCAATATTAAATATTATAATAACACCTAATGTTGAGTAAGTTGCCTAACCCAACATCGGATTGTTACAAACAACAAATGAAGACAAGTAGTAACAAGGTACTACCAATAGGGTGGTACCTCGCCCTGCTGCTTTGCGCAAAAGGAGTGTAAGATAGCGATGGGTCAGGTCATTTGTAATGGCCCTAGGTTATTACCCTAGTTAATCTGAGTGTAATTACCTCTTAATTTTTATTTAATTATTTTCATCTATTCATTAGAACCTAACTCTAAAGTTGTGGGGTCAATTAGACCTCATTAGATTGAATTAACTATTTTACCAATTTTAGGACTAAAAAAATAGCTAAAATAATTTAACATCGGATTAAAAATCCGACTTTGCTATTGTGGTGCCCCCGATCCTTAAGCCCACAATCATTAGGCTAAAGAGCGGAGTGTCACTCTAGCAAATCCCTTACTCAACATTGGATTTGGTAAGATCTATAATCCACTATTGAGTAAAGGATATGCTCAGTATAAATAAGAGAATCAGTCACTATATTTATATATACAGAGTGCAGAAGCATATAAAAAGTAAAATATTACATCCATTCACCATACATCATACTTTTTGAATTAAGATAAGATAGCTCAGAAAATAATAATGTGCAGACAATAAACACAGTCACAAAACATGTATTATTACATCACTTTAATTTAAGTTAATGAAATGCTAAAAATATAAATATCACTCATCCTCATGGTAAAGAAAAATATAGCTAAATATCCTCTGATCCAAGCTGCTACACCTCCTCTATGTAAGGCTCCTCCTCAGGTACAGGATCCTCAAACTGCTCAAGTTCTGATATTTTCAATTTCACACTGCCAGGGCCCCAACCAATAAAGAAAAATCTTATTAGATAAAATGTTTAAGTACATTTTAGGCAAGTAATTTACAAGGCACTTATTAATATCACCATTTTACTCTATATCAAATAATATATTTATCTAGCATGAGAGCAAGTAAGCATACAATAGAAATATGATAAGTTATAAACATAACATTTATAACTGAACAATAAGTGAGGCAAAAGCACACCTCGAACAATAAAATAAAGAATATGCATAAATGTATAATACAGTAGTTAAAAGTACTGAAAGAAAAGTATAAACTTAATATGCTGATAATCATATAACTTATGCTAATTTGAAATATAAATCTGAAAATGGTACATATAATATGAGCAGTAAAGTCTAGCATCCTATACATATATCTATACAAGTGAGTAGATAAAATAATACTACTACAGTTGACTGAAATAATATGCATCAATAATATAATAAACAGTAAGCTGAAAAACTGTAAAGAAATGTATAATTGCCATATCAGAAGAATTGACCAATTTGGCCCAATATATATATCTATCATCATAGCCTTTATGGGCTAGGGCAATCATATCATAATATAACACTGTATAATTGAAGAGGCAAATAATACTATGCAAACATCTTTTAGTTATTTTACTTTTGTTTCTGTCAATAATTTTAGAAACAGCTGAGGAGTCAAGCACGTCTACAAGATTGAACGGGTCCCAAGCTTAACACACTCTCATCAGTGAGTGATGTTAAGAATCCTGATCTCATCTTACCCCTATTCATAGAGTAAATGTGCACCATAATCCACCATAAACTGAACCCAAATACAAATATTTTCCTAATATTCTAAGTTTTCATTTTCATGCAACAATATTTTTCTTATATGATATATCTAAGGAAAATAAGCACAAAACTTAAGGAATGCATAGTACAAAATCAAACAGTGAGCAAGGGACTCTACTAAATATAGTGATATCCTTTGTTGTCTAATTATATATGTTCTAATTATTCTAAGTCACACAAGTTCAGGATCTCCAACTCCTACAATCGAGTGCAACTTAGAAGTACGTCCTTATAGGTTTAAAAGGACTAGAACTGATCATATTCTAATCTAATTCAATCAAATACGACTACATATTGAATTAATAAATTATAACATTCTAATTTGATGAATTTAGATGTTCTATCTAAGATCTGATCAAGATATACTAAACTATAAATTATGAATTAGACACTACAAGATTGTGCTTAATCACATAATCCAAAAATATAATGTATGAGATCTAGGCTTTAGTTTAAAAGTGATATATTGGTTAAGGTAAATCCTATTAAGCAATCAAATTTAATAGGATGAATCTCCTATCCTGAATTTATGGTTAAAAGATAAAAATAATCAAAATAAGTTACAAATTTTGGAAACTAATAAGGCAAGGGATTCATTCATTGAAAAACCTTATTTTTTAATGAATGAAAATCTAACCTATCATCTAATCATGATCTTAGGAATAGCTCTAATATGAGGTGAAAGATCATAAGGAAAAGACTTTGAAAAGATTAAGGAATTTTATTGATTTTGATTGGAAAGCTGATTTTATTCACTTAGGAGATTTTAATATACTTTTAATATTAATTTTAGTGATTTACTAAAGAAATTAAGAGTTAAAAATGCTAAACTTAAATTTTGGGAAAAATGACAATTTTGCCCTTACCTAAGGGTTTAAAAAGCTACTTTTTGAATTAGGGTTATAAATGTGAATTTCTTACTATCAAGTGATTCCTTACTGTTTAACATGAAAATAAACAATAAGTACGCTCAATTTGGACAAGAAACGGATCATATGAGTATAAACTAAGGTTTTTGACCTAAAAGGAAGTTTAGTAATTTACTCCTAATATAATCTAAATTTTTGTGTAGTTTACTATTGGTTATTATTCAAGGATTCCATAGAGTCCAAGAACACTGCATTCTAATGTCATATGCCTAAGTTATAGCTATATCAATTTATAAGGGCAATTCGGTAATTTTAGTAGGTCAACAGGAGACAAAAACTGAATTTTTCCGTTTGAAGTCCAATTTCAGCAAACTTAGTTTTTATAGTTTTCCCTTAATATATTGAGTGTGTTGACAGGGAGTAAACCCAATTTGGACTTCAAATGGTCAAGTTATAGTTTAACTAAAATTTAGGGGTATTTTGGTCATTTCTATTTTTCTAGATTTCAGATCCTAAATATTATTTTAGTTTATTGTCGACATTGAAATTCTAAGCTAGTTAGCACCTTGAATTTTTGAATTTGGAGTTGAATTGATCAGGTTATGGTCATTTAAAGTTTAGGGGCATTTTGATCATTTTTAGGGTATGGTCCTAAATGTTACTTTTTAAACTAAACTCCAAATAGGGAAAGTAATACTTCTATAATATTGGGGCTGCTCTTCTGAGTATTTTAAGGCCCATATTACATATGTTTGGACAACTAGGTTAAAAGTTGTGGGGGTTTAATTAGGTCCTAAAATATCACTATGTTATACGTACCCCGAAACTAATTTTTGCATTATGTTATTTGATTCATTTTATTTTTCTGAGTAAAATGTGACCTATATTGACTATGTTTGGATCATCCAACAAAAAACTATTAAACTTTTAAGAATTTTGAATTAAATAATTTTTACTATTAAATTAAATGAATCTACCACTCATTTATACAATTGGGATTAATTTACTACATAATCTTACTATTTTAATTTAATTAAACAATTATTAATTAAATTCACTATTTTAATTTAATTAAATAATTATTAATTAAATTCACTATTTTTATTTATCTTAATTAAATGATATTAATTACTATTTGAATTAATTTAAATATTAATTAAATTACTACTTGATTTATTTAATTATCTACTATTTAATTAACTAACTAATTTACTAATCACTAGTTAATACTAATTACTAATACTAATAGATCCATTTATCTAATTAATCTCTTATAAATATAACTATATCATAAAGTTCTGATTATACATATGCAATTTATACATATATATATATATATACATATTTATATACTTATATAAATATTTCTTATTTTAAATTTACTGTTTTGGATATATATATATATATTTTATTTTTATTTTTTTATTTTTTATTTTAAAGCCATCTCGGCGGGAGATTTTATTTCATCAAATTCAAAAGTACAGGACCGAGACTGGGAGGGTACAAAATAAACCTAGAACCTATAAATCAGAATCCAGTCCCAAAAAAGAAGACCCAGGGTATATCCTAAAAGGTCTCCCGACACAAAAAGAAAAGATGCAAGCATTAAGATTAACAACAAACCTACAATACCAAAACATGTACATCCCCAAACGCAACAGAGAAAAGGTCCAGATAGCCGCCGTGGAATCCACTTCCCCAACGAAGAAACGCCTCCACCAACGAGCACCTGCAATCAAAAGGAAACCAACCAAACAAAGAAGCAGCCACGAAAGCGCCGCGAACAGGTAACGGCCAGAAACATGCAACCAGAAAACCACATGAAGCCGGGACAACCAATTCACCAACAGCCAAACAGCGATGAGCCAGGCAACCAAAAACCGGCCCATACAAATTCTCAGAATAAACCCTAAAAGGATAAGAACGCCACCTTCAAACATGCAAAGACAACAAGAGATATAACCCAGCACAATCTCAGAAGCCATACCCGCAAGGATACGATGGAGCCAAAGGTGCAGCATCAGCTTCACAAACCCAGAAGAAAGAGTAAACTGGTTCAACATTAACGAAGGACAAGCCCAGTACAGCCTACAAGACCTGAAGACCGACCGCTGAGGGCAAGCAGACCGGCTGGTCAAGGACTGCCAAAACCGACCAGAAACTAAAGACCACTGCCAAACCCACCTCCAAATCAGCTGCAGCCCACACATCAAAACCAGCGTTGTGCAATGAAAATTTACAAGGAGCCCAAAAACCACAATAAACCGATTATAAAGCTTCAGTAAACGAGTGTATTTCAGCTTCAACACGTAAGTTAAAATCATTAGAAGTCTCTTATAAAAACTCGTAAGAAGATTAAGCCAAAATAAAGAATCAACAGCTTTCCAACAATTTTTAAAGGTCCAGAATAAAGCAAAATTAGTTGAGAATGTATTTGACATAATCAATATTGATATTTTTCCAGCTGAAAGCAGAATCTGTAGAAGCATTGATTGAATGAGTAACATCTTTTTTAATTGCTTTGATAATTTTTTCCGCAGAAAAAGGCGACCGGTTATGCTTGGCGTTATTTCTAGCAGTTCAAATTTGCCAGAATGTATGACAATCAATAAGTTGGCTTATATGAATTTTTGTTTTTTTTTAATAGGCCAGCGAGTGAATATATCATTTGTGTCAGCAGGCAAATGGCACTCGTTGGTCTTAATATTTAAAGAGGGCCAAACAGTTTTCACTGTCATGTTGTTGAGGAAGAGGTGGTTAATATTTTCATTACTATTTTGACAGCAATGACATCTAGAAGCAATATTATACCCTTTAGCTTGCAAAATATCATCAACACTAATAAATTTATGATATAACCTCCAAAGAAAGAAACCCAGAAGGGTAGGAATGCAATTATTCCATATCCAGTACGGAAAATTAGGGAGGTTATGCATTCTACACACCTGCCAAAGAGAAGAAAGAAGGAGTTTACCATTGAAGCAGAATTTTGAGTTTGCCGATTTCCGGAGCTCAAGAGAGGGGATCCTTTTAATATATATATATATAAATAATGTTCTTCTTAATCCAAAGTCTCTGTCTAAGCTTTTATTATATATATAGTTTATCTGTTTAAATTAAATTATTAATTAATTGTCCTAAACTAATCTACTTAATAACTGTGCTTTTGGAGCTTGTTAGTGATAGTGTGTTAGGGACACCGACTCCTCTTTCATCAAAGGTTCTTCTTGATAAATGATTTACAAGCCGGGGAAGCTAGAATTGAAGGGAATGAGTTGCTCTAGAATTGTAGTTAATGTGTTGCACCTCTTCTTTGGCATGCCTTATTGAGTTTTATATTTGTATTGAAATATAGTCGAGCTTGTGTGGTTCTAACTCTATTTATTTATTTTCTTAGTTATAGTTATAGAAACTTGGTAATTATTTACTTTCTTGGGGTAGATGTTGACATATTCTTCTAAAAATAATATATATATATATATATATATATATATATATATATATATATATATATATATATATATATATATAAAACACTCATTTAAATCTCTTTTAATTATCATATTTACTTTTAGACAGTGCATTGAGGCAATAGTTGGGTTGAGGAACTCTTATTTTCTCAATTATGTACAAAGCAAGGCATATAATATTTTGTTAAGGTTGCATCACAACGAGGAGACCAGAAGCAGACGGCACATTGAACATTCTTCTTTTTCACTGAAGGCTACGGCTATTGATACATGATTAAAGCTCTCAACGATATTGTCAGCCATGTGTTCAAAGCAAAGCAGATGGCTATTGATACATGAATAAACTGGTAGCTGTGTGCACATATATTATAGGATAGCAACTCATCACTTACCTTTTCGAGAGCATATGTATATGTATCTGCAAATCGCTGCTTCATCTGAATAAAATTAAAACAGCTAAATAGTCTGAATATTTTAATCTAAATACTTGTACTTCCGCTTAGCTTAGTCAAGCAAAACAGATAATTTAGATACTAATTTAAAAATTAAACTGAATAATCATGAGCTAAGAATGATTACCCGGTGACTATTTATCATGACGAACGTAGGAAAATATTACTACCCCGATGAGAAGAATACAAAATATTCACAAATAAAGTAATTTTTGATAGCACTGCATGCATGCATGCAAGAGCCTGTTACGCATGTGAGGTTGATAAGGACAAGGGAGCATAAAATGCTTTTATTTGAATTTATTTTTGTTTTTTGAAATTTATTTAACGAGAGGGAATCGAATTAATGAGGGTGGGGAACTTAATTATTTGGGCATCCATCATAACCTAATGAGCTCTAAGTCTTCCTTGGGGTTGAAGCTACACAACTGTTTTATGGCTGTATTCATTAATTATGTTCAAGCTTTGGTTATTGTGTCATCTCCCTTTTACAAGTGGCACAAAGAAAAACTACTGAGGTTCATGCACATATATTTTCTTAATTAATAATATTTTTTATAAAGCAAATGAATGCTCAATCTAAATGATTAATAAATATAAGAAAAATAGTCCAAAGTTCAAAAAGTGTTTGAATAATTACAACAATGAATCTATAAAGTTATTTTTGCATTGAAATTTTTGTAATTTCAAAATTATTAGTTCAGGCGCTGATCATGGACTTAATGACTTATCTTTCGATTATTTTAATGCTGACTAGAATCTTATTAAGCATAGAGTTCTCAATGCAAATAAAATTTCTTACACAAAATTGACGGCTTCAAAGAAAGATCACTCACTCTGCTATAGTCATTATTCTGAAAGATTCTCATGTCAGCGACATTGTTGCCAATTTCTTTGTGCAACACTCCTATGAATTGACTGCAAAAATCTTAGCCTCTAGACTCAAACCCACACTTGAACTCATGGTGGACCAACCTCAAACTATTTTATTATAGAAAAGACATTGCAAAATATATTCTTTTGACTTCTAAAATTCTACACCATTTTTCTTATACTAAACGTAAATTCTTTTATGCTAAACTCGATATCATGAAGGTTTTTGATCATGTTAGACAGTACTTTGTGATCAATAGGCGAGACAAAAATAATTGTCTGTTTTTTTCTTGGCAAATAGGTGGAAATTTGTATTTCAGGAATGCATTCTAAGGCAAGGCTACTTGTTTTCTCTTCATCTTTTTGCTATTATCATGGATGACCCTTCTGTTTTGTTTAATAATGTTGTGGGAACTTATACGTTTATGTATTTCAAATTTGGAACTATTTTATGCACACACACCTCTTTTTGCAGATGATCTCTTATGTTTTGTAAAGTCTTAATGCATAATATTCAAAGCTTAAATGATTTGCTTAAGAGGTTTAATAACTTTCCTAGTTTTGAAATAAATAGTGATCAATCAAAAAAAAATTCTCTAAGAAAGTTTCCAATTTTATGAACTTTTGGCTACTTTTATGAATTAGAAAAACATGAACATACCGTACAAATATTTAGGTGTGCCTATTTGCTCCAAGAAGTTAAAAGCGGTGGATTGTAGAGCCTTGGTTGAAAGGATTAGTAAATGGCACAATGATTGGTCTCACAAATTCTTTTTTTTGGGAGGATGTTTACAGCTGCTTAAGACTTTGTTTAGAACCACATAATTTACTGGGGGTGTGCTATTAATTTCGCTCAGTCCATTTCTAAAACTATTACCTCTATGCACCAGTTTTCTCTTTGATGGAGATACTAAGACAAAATAGCTTAAAATCATTAAATGGAGAAATGTAGATTAGTAATGCCCCTAATATCGGATTAGAAACCCAATTCATATATCAAGGTGTTACCATATCACTTAATACTGAATTAGAAGGAAATCAATTCAATATTAACTACTATGTGGCTAAGAACCTTTATGAGGTAGATAAGTTAAGTGATAAAATAAATAAGTATAAAAAATGAAGCAATTAAATGTTTCCAATCCACTATCCAAATTAAGCAAGTAATTGAAAGTAAATCCATCATAGAAATAAAGTTATTAAAAATTGAATTAAATGAAATTAAAGTAAATTTTGCTCATCTTCACTAAAGCAATAAAAGAGTGTAAAAGTAGAATTTTCAGTCTACAAATGATCGTTGCTTATCCCAGCTCCACTATCCAAATGATGCTTCTGATCTACCGTATTTGGTTTTTAATACGGTAGGGCACATACAACAAAATAAAAATAAGTGATTATGTAACGCTCCGTCCCGTCATCGCGGGAAACTGAGGTAATCTTTAAGGAAATGACAACAATTGGTAGCTGAATGGTGCATTACCCGGGAAGGACTGCTGAACCTCCTTGAATATCTGTTGTAACTGAACTGTTGGGACTCAACCTTAAAAGAGAGCTGAGAGCTAATCCTAAAGATAAGTGTACAGTCTTTATCTTAAGTATTAGATAACGTATTTATGTACATTAGATTATGATAGGAATTTTAATAAGAATCCAATATGCATAAGTATTAGCATTTCAGTATGCTGCACATCACAATACTACGTATAAGTAGTAGTAAGTACAGAGTGTGGAGGTTAAAAGTATTCATCCAGATCATTCATGATAGAAGCTAAATAAAATATTCATCTCAGAAAAAAAAATCTAGAATTTAATTATTATAGACTATTTATTTAAATAAAATAACAGTAAAAGTGTCTCTCACTCAAACTAAACATAAAACTAAAGTAAAAAAAGTAAATGTTGATGCTGAGTCTACTAATGTTCCATGAACTCCTTCTGGATCAGTAAAAAAATTAAAATTGAATAAATACTAAGATAAGACTATGCTGTCCACTAAATATATGTATATGCATCTGAATAAGCCACAGAACTATATCCACAAATATGCCTAACTCAATGTCGCAAGACATCCCACAAATTCCTAGGTGACCGAATGCTCCACTAATAAATCCTAAGTTAGCACATCGCTCTGCTAATAGATAATAGGTGAGCACATCGCTCCGCTAATAATGATATGATTTATGTATTTCATGTTATGCCAAGACTTTAATAACTATATACTTTAAATCATTAAAATTAGAAATCGATTAAAACTAAGTAATAAATCCATTTGTCTCATATGTGTAGAATTCATCTAAATGAATTATGACTCCTGATCAATATAACAGAATGTTATGGTTCTCACTATAATTATACCCTAAATCATCATATGGAGAGGTTGCATACACATGATTTAGCATATTCTAGGAAGGGTGACATTAACACTTAATTTGTTTAACGACACTTATCGATACACACAAAAATAAGGGACAAAATTATTTTATATTTTATTCTCTCAAACTAAGTTGTTTCATCCCCTACTTATAAAATACTTTGGACTTAGAATATTTATCCTAAACTAAATTGTACTTATTCATTTATCTAGAATAAGACCAACATAAAATCACAATATATGAAGAATTAGGGAGCCAAATACCCGAGTTACCCAATTATTATCCAATCACAATAATAATAACAAATATGCAATCCTCATTTCATAAGGAGAAGAATGACATGTATGTCAAAATCGGATAATGTTGGAAATTAGGATTTTCGGGACTCATAATTGAGATTAAAAAATGATTAAGAAAATTAAGCTTCAAATCCTAAATTAAATTATACCATTGTGATCCTCTCATTTTTCTGAATAAAATGACATATAATTTTGTATAATTCGGATGCATATACTTAAGGTTACGATTAAATGAAGATTTGCAGTATTAATAATTAAATAATTCTATTTTAAATAATAAAATTAAACCATTTGATTAATTCTGCTGTTAGCATTGAAAACGGGACACCTCTGAAACCCAGGTGGCATGGAAAACCGGAGACTGCTGTTAGAACCAAATTTGGAGTCAATGCTGACAGCGATGCCCAAAATTCTCACAACATAGAAAGGCGGCGTGGACCGGTTGACGGCCCGAATTTCGCGTGCCACAGAAGATCGCGAACCGGTTGGGAGAACTCGAGTCGGACCTGACCCGATATGACCCGACCTTCCGCCTTCAACCTCGACAGAAACCGCAGGCACGCTACTAGGGCATCACCTCCTGAGCGACTCCTGGCTCTTAAACGCCTGTCTCGCATGGCGGTGTGAAGCCAACTCACGGTTGACGTGCAGAGCCCGAGATCGCCGCAAGCCGACGATTGTGGAGGCCAAAATCAGGAACTATAGTTCTCCTTACTGTTGGGTTAAGGAGTCATTGTTTGTGACTGCAGAAGCAGGTCTGATTGAGCTCGATTCAGTGCGAATAAGCTCGATTAGAATTTATGGATTGATTGCAAACATCAATAAATGACAAAACGAAATTAGCATGGATTTGAATTGAGTGGGGTAGTGGATGTACCTTCATCAATGAGTGGACTTAGGGTTCGCAAAAATTGGAGCTCTCATTTGCTACATATGATCGCCGATGCCACTTCGAGCTCTCAGCGGGTTAAGAGGAAGAATGGAATAAAAAATGAAGTCCTAAGTGCTAAAGGAAACTATGGAGGACTCAGCTAGGGTACGACCACTCCTCACTTGTGCTTTTGCCAGGCCACAATCGGTGGACAGGGGAGATGTACAATTCCCTGATCCTGGCATCAGATCTGGATCTTGATCTTATGGTCAGATCAGATAGATCGATTCACGACCGTCCGATTCAATCCAAATAAGGAGTGACGGTCAGGATCGCATGTGACCGTTGTCATGTGCGTGGGATCCCGCACCGGATCCCCGCCACTCGGATTATTTATTTAATACATTAATATAATTTAATTTAATTACTTATTTATATAATTAATTTAATGCATTTTATTACTCAAAATTAAATAGTCAAACGGATTTTGAAAAATTCCAAAAATTCATCATTAGCAAAATGAGTAGTGAGGAACTCAAAAATACAATCAAATTTTTTATTGAAAATCAATTTAATTATCTTAATTTTTGGATAATTAAATATTATTAAAATATTCGGAGAAATTCGGTAACTTCCAAACATTCACAAAAAGCCACCCATAGTTAATTTGGGGGTGAGGAGTCTAATTGAGAACTTCAAATTTTAATCTGAGGTCAAAATAAATTATGTATTTTCTTGATTATTAATCAGAAATATTCGTCGATCACAAACGATCTCCAAATCATACCAAGTTTGAGGTGAAGACTCTTAATGCTATTATAAGAGCACTAGAAGTAAAATGAAACTAATTGGACAACTTAATAATGGGTAACAACACTAGGGTTGTAACAAATTTTTCCCAAAAATTGTCGTGATGTGGTATTGTGATGTGCTGGTTCTCCTAAGGGCATGAAAACTTTGTACCATTTGGGAACTAGTTCACACAATACTCTTCTTAAACAATAGTGGTATTGCAATGGTTATAATGTTGCCTAAAGTGTTCTTCCAATTACAAATCCTTTTAAAAAAATTGAACTTCTATAACAAATGAGCATTCTTTCTAGAGAAATTGGGTTTTGCTGAGTAATATGCCTCTTACTATGGCTAATCCCTTTTTGTTGGGAACACTACCAAGGTGCATTGGTCGGAATGAGTTTGGTACAGAATGAGAATCTTAAACACTCTTGTTATATTTGGAAATGCTTGTATGGAGGCTTAAAGGTGACAAATATTCTCCAAAAAGAAGATTGATTTGTGAGTCTTTATGCACTCTATGTAAGGATGAGAAAAAAATTTGAACATTCTTTATTTCAAATAAAATTCTTCCTAAAATTTGTTGAGGTGTCTTAAGCTCTTAGGAACATTATTAATGTTATTTTGTGAAGCTTGATTGGATCAGCTCAGGACTTATGGTTGATCCCATAAGTTGATTGAGCTGTTGCTCTATCCTTTATATATCATATTAAGGCTAGGGTTTGATGCATCAGATTTATGTGGTCGTCATCTTCTTTCAGGAAAGAGAAAGATCTTTAACATTTCCATTTCTCTCTATACTGATCTTTTTGGTGTGTTGTGGCTATGTGATCTTTCCCGATTTTAAGTTTTTCATGTAAATCCTATATTTTTCGTTTGTTTTGATTTTTGCGACATATGATTCTTAATTCATTTTTTGCTCTGTAATTTCTCAACACATGCCACCCCTTAACTTGCTACAAGTTGTACTATTACAAGCAACAAAAGTGAGAAATATTTTAAGCTTCTTCTTTCTGGCATATTTGCATTCAACAAGGGGTTAAGCTTTGCCCATGATTGATTTGGCTCCGATACTAGATGGTCGACAGACTTGATCTCACATTTCCTTATATTTTCTCAGATATCGGTCGATGTTCAAATGCGTGGGCTGGGTATTGTCTGGTGTACTCTGAGCCCGGAGCCAATGTGCTTAGTGAGCCTCCTTTTATATGTGGACGGTCTCTACTACAGGTTTTTTGGCTTGGATTTGTCGTATTGACTGTGGTTTATAGACTAATTTTTTCTTTGTTGTTTTGTTCCGCTTGTGGTGGTTGGAACTTTCTATTTTTATTTTGGTGTACTCTCTTGCCATTTATACTAGCAGGGAAATGTCAATGAGATGCAAAGGGACAACATGGTCCTTGATAGAGTCCCATAGACCACTCTGAAATTGATGGCACCTTACGGCTTCAACTCTAATTAAGTTTGTAGCAAAACGAGTTAACCTCTTGAATTCCATCTCGTATTTTAAGATAGGGCAACCATCTTGCTTCATTTTTAACAAGAGGTCATCAATAATATTCTGTGTTGACGGAGGGAAAAACCTTGCTCTGAATACATATACAAATGTATCCCAAGGAATGTGTTCTATATTGAAGTCGCCGAAGCGAGTGTTTCCGATGTTGTCCCACCAGCACTCAGCTTCCTCTTGGAATAGGTGAGTTGTAAGATGAATTACCTCAGAATGAGAGCACTTGATACTTGTGAGTGGGGTAGCATATGGGAAATCATGTACTAAGAGATTTTCCGGCGTAAAAGAAAATTATATTAGTATTTTTTTCCCTTAATTTTTGCCTTATTTGGCACCTCATGCACTGTAATTTGTAATAGTGGGATGTTCTCTTATAAGATTGTGCAAATATCATTAATCAGTAAAGTTAATGATATTTAATTATTTTGAGCATTTTTAGAGTAATGGTACGCTAAATATTTTATTTGTAATATTTAAACTATTGCTTTTATTCAACTAATTTATAGTGGATACTATGAGTGACTTCATGAGATGGGCTTTTAAACTTGCCGATTCAAATCCAGCCCAAATACAAGAATCTTTGGGCCTAACAGGGCCCATTTAACGTATCCACTTTAAAAGCCTATTTAGAGATATTTACATATTTACCACATATTTCTTCTAATACAAAGTTACTTAATATTACAAAATATAATAATTGCATACATTAAAGAGATGATTTTGCATTTTGATTAATATATTTTGTAAGTTATATTTTATATATTTATAGACCTAATACATACAATATATAATTGTGTTATATAAAATAAAGAAAAAGTATTAAAATTATGTTATTACTTAAAGTAGTTTTAATTTTAATTTTTATATTTACCATGTTTAGGCTATGTATTATTGCATGAATTAAATTTAAGAGTATTTTTAATTATATACATAATATCAAAACTATAAATATCACACACACATATGAATAATTTAGTCATAATGCTACTAATGTTGTAAGATATCTATTTGAAATATTTCCCAAAATAATTTGAAAAAATAGTAAGTCATATAACCTATTATTTAAAGGTAATTTATTATATTATTTGTAAAAAATTAAATATGTTTTACTATAAGTTTAGTTTTATGAATTCTTAAAGACTTTGTTTAAAATAAATAATATAAAATAATTTGTTTACCAAAATCTTCAAAAGTTATAAATATTATTTTCTTTATTAAATAAATTAAATTAAACAAATATATATTTTATTCAATTATAATTTTGAAAAATATAAATTAAAATAATAGAATTTATCTAAGCTGTTAGATCGATTGAGGGATGCATGACGTAAATTTGATGGGCCAATCCCAGACCCTTAATTCATTATTCGGCCTTAAGTTATGATTTTGGAAAGGTTTGCATAACAATGCTTGAAACTCAAAGTTCATATTTCAAGCTTAAACCCTTGGCCCCTTTTTTCCAATCATAGAACCCTTTATTCATTCCTTGAGTCATACTTAAAGTCATAAAATTTTCTTGGATTATTAGGTTGAAGTTTGGAAGCTTCAATTTTCTCTCTCCTCCTTTGAACCTTCTACCCACCTTTATTTATGATCCTTTGAAACTTTATACTAAGTTTAGAGAGACTATTGGGGTCAAAGTGATCATTGAAATGCTTAAACAAAGAAAGATCTTTTCTCTTCTTCTCCATCAAATTCTAAGATTGAAGCACTTCATTTTCCTTAAAGCTATTGTATATTATAACTTTCATTAAGATGTTACTTTTAGCATAACTTATTAAGTGTATATATTATTTGTATAACTCTTTATTTGTTTTCTTGTAGTAAATGAATTTTCTTATAATATTTTATACACTTAACTTATCATTAGATTCAAATCTTGACATGTGTTTGTTTTAACAAATTAAGAATAATCAAACACAGATTAACATTTGGACTTATAAAGTATAAGGGTATTTATGATATTATATTTTTTATTTAAATATTATAATAATAAAAGAGAATTATTATCTTTGATTCTATAATTTTTGTATTTTTAAATATTATAAATTTTCTTCAATATATGAATGAAAAATGTGTTTTGCTTTGACTGTTTCCTTTTAGTATGATCCTACAATTCTCACAAAACAGCATTTTTCTCATATTTAATTTATTAAATTTAAGATACTCATCCTATGACTATAAGTAGAAATGAGAAGGCATGTAACACATTTAATTGATACACAAAAGTAAGTGATAAAGTGATAATGTGAATCACAAAATTTAAATATAGTAAAAATCAACTCATTCATTAATATAAATGATCTCAGTAAATTTAATTTCATTAAATGAAATGCCAACAAAAATCTTAATACAACTTTAAAATAAAAAAATAAAAATAAAAATAAAAACTAAAATATATATTATTAGTCTATTAAATAATACTACAGTAACAAATGTCCTCACATTGAAAGTATTCGCACTATTTATTCCAAAAGATTGGTAAGGGTCTAAAGCTCTATAACTTGACACATAAAATGAATCATGAAGATTGAAAGAACAACAATAAGATTGTTATGATTAAAAGAGATGTGAAGGCACAAAAATTAAGAATGATAACATAAGTAGACTAAAATGGCAACATAATAATGTGGGAATGAGTATATCAAAAAGTAAAATATGCTAGCTTTCTATTAATATAATGGAAATTATTGTTTCGACAAGGGTTATATCAGTTCATGCTAAATCATTAAATTAAATACTATACTTCTTTCTAGAATTTCTAGAATTTTGGGTAAGGATGTTTATTATATAAATAAGTACGTTTGCATGTGAGTGGTTGCCTATTTAATAGCAATTGTTCATCATCCAAACAAAAGGGGGACACCAATCTCCTTAACCCCCCTAATTTGGAATGCTGTCCTGAGCTCTTTTCATTACATTTACAATACAAAATAGAAAATTCTTAATGGAACAAAAAGAAATCAAGCCTTTATCATGTGATGGACCCTTTAGTGTATAGGAATGAACACATGAAGGCTGTAGATCGATTGGAGATTATTTAGATAAATAATAAACTCAAAATAATCAAAGGGGCTTGCTCTAGGTGCTTAGGCGCGCTTAAGCACTAGATAGAAAAAAGTGATTGAGGCTTTGAAACTTGGGAAAGCTCAAGCATAGGGAATTATGTAGCAGAAAAAACAAGCATAGACTTGAGCGCATGGGTTCGCCTAAGTGCTGTGAAAACATAACATAATTTCTTGGAGATAGAGGTTGGGGTGTCAAATAATGCTCATGCTTTGTATATGTTTAAGAAAACCCTTGATGTAACAACCCGAAGATCGGGTTGGGAGTTTTCAAGTACAATTCAAAAATAAACATTTATCATAAATGTATTAAATAAAAGAGAATGTTCATTTATCACAGAGCCAAAACTTTAAATTAAAGTTATACAAATTATCTCATATTAAATAATCATAAAATAATGTAAAATTCAAAATAGTGATTCTCCTTCTCACTCTTAATAATTGACTCATTACTAGCTTTGAAATCAAGATAGTCTCAGCTTTGAAGGAAATATCATCATTTTAATTTGCAGATAATGCCAACTTCAATAGTCAGTAACTTGTAATGCTCAAACGAGCTCAAATAGTTTCAAAACAAATATATGAAATTACAAAAATAGAAAACTTAGTATAAATTAATATGTGACATAAATATATTATTTTGGGCCTAAACCTCAAAGCTTCACCGGGAGACCTAGACATTAGCATCAAAATTATTCTAAGAAGGTATGCAATTACATGTTGATAATTTTTCACATAAATATTATTTTAGTGAGTCTCTCCTTTGGATTTTCTTCTCCTTCAGTGGGGCACCACCCCACCGCTCCATGCAAAAAAGTGTCAGATGGTAGCGAGACAGATCATCGCTATGGGATAACCCCAGATTAGCCTTAACAAAGTAAATATCTACTAAGAGATCACTTACTTTGCTAATGCTAATACTGCTAAGATGCCTAAATAATCAACTACTTAGAAATACGATTATACCCCAAATTATCATATGAGAATAATTATAACTTGAAGTACAAATGACTGGTGTAATAAATAAATAAAGTGCAGAGTTGACTGAATTACAATACATCCATTCATCACATTTCAAAAACAAATAGAAAATAGAGTAAATTTAACATCCTAGATAACATAGTACTGAAATAAAAACATACAATGCAGAAATTAAATTATTATAAGCCATTTAAATATTTCTAATGACAGAAAGATTAGAACTGAAATAAAATGCTCTATCTCCAACAGAAATAAAATCTAAGTAATTGCAAAAAGGTCTTCCTCATGTTCATGCACCTCACCTAGATTTGACTCTTCAAGTTGCTCTAAGACAGACATGTTGATTTTTATAAGCCAAGTCCCCAGCGAAGAAAAAAAATCTTGGTTATATAATATGTCTTAGTACATTTTAGGTTGATAATTTTATAAATTTTAAAATTTCACAAATCATCCTAAGCAAATAGACAAAGCATCAAATGAATGGTAAAAGCTATAAACAATATATTTATAATTTAAGCAAATATAAGGCAAGAAAACATACCTCAAACCAGAGCTATAGATAAGGTTAAGCAGTGTACAAATGTAAACTACTAAGTACAAAGAAAGGTCATAAACTGATATGATCAATGCTATATATGTCAGTTTTCTAAAAAAATGCAATGTAAATAAAATATTATGACTCTAACATCCTAACATACTTATACATAAAATATTTTATAAAACCAAAAAACTACTGAAAATACATATATACTGAAAATGCTATGAAATATTGAAACTACTATAAATACTGAAAATGCTAAACTAAGCTGAACTGAATTTAACTAAAATTGAAAATAATTAAATTGAAAATAAGTCATTTTATTTTAATTGGACACATGCCTAGAATAGTCATGCCATAACAAAAATTGGCTAAAACTAGCTACATACAAAAAATGTATCATCTAGATCACCGATGGCTAAATCAAATATGCATTATCCAGAAAATGTTAGAGGCAGGCTAATTAGGACATATTCCACTGAATTTCTTATATGAATTTATTGAATTTACTGAATTTATTAATTATTAATGCCAATGAAATATGCATCTCAAAAATAATATAGAATATTCATCAAATATTCTACGTCTTAACTAATGCGTTAAAATAGTAAATTCTCAAATTAAGAAAGTAGTGTCGTATAAATCAAGGAAAAAAAATAATAATACATAAAAATCTATGATATCATTTATTCTACTATCTAGTATAAACTCAGAGTCACAGTCCTATACAAATTTAAATAATTAGAACTAATCAAGTTTAAATTTAAGTCAATCAATGTCATATATATAAGTTAAATAATAAATCAATCGTCTTAATTGATGAATTTATTAACCCAAACCAATCTTGATTTAAAGAAAATGAAAATTAAGATATTAAGAGTTAAAATCTAAAATATTGGAGTGTACTCCTCTTACTCCAAAGGTACTAAAGTCTAAGGGTCCAAGGTTTCTCAACTCTCATGAACTAAATGTTAAGGCAATGTTATTAAGTGTAATCAAACTTAATAAGATGAATTTTTAATCTTAAGATAAAGTTAAAAGACAAAATAATCAAAAATAAAAGATAAATCTAGAAATCTAAATCAAGGATTCATCCCATTGCGTAACCTATTTACCTAGGAGAATGAATACTAGCCTAAATCTACAATTAAGCACTAAGGAAGAACTTACTAAGAGCTTCTAAAGGAAAATTACTTGAGGAACTTTCTTATGAAATGACTTAAAAAAAGTAAAACAATTGAATTTTAAGGTTAATATTGATTTAATTAACAAGTTGTGGGATTAGGGAAGGCATAATGTGGGTTCAAATCCACATTATGAATTTCATAATTTTATTTAGGGAATTTTAAAAGAAAAATTAAGGTTTGTCTAAAAATCAATCTAACATGTCTAAATGATCTAAATTTGATTCATAAACATTTACTTTATTGATTTTAATGGAAATGATAGATTTCTAGGGCCTAAGGGCTCTTAAATATAAAACTTGGGCAAAATGACCAAAATGCCCCTCTTTAAGGGTCAACAATGGAAATTTAAGATATAGAGATCTAAATTAAACTATATTAATGAAAAATAGTTTCTTACTATCTAATATGAAGTTAAACACTAAGAACACTAAATTTGGTGAAGTTTAAGGATAATGAGCTTAGGGTGATTTGTGAGTGATTAGTGAAATTAATCTAGGCCTTAATTAGAGTTTAGGGTGATTTGTGAGTGATTAGTGAAATTAATTATAAAAAATATATTTTAACTTATCAATGTGTTTTTCTCTATTTTGTAAGTGATCAAAAACTTAAAACTTGAAATTTGAATAGTTAATGAGCTTAATATTCACTAATCCATTTCTTGGATAATTAATGAGCTTAAGATTCAAAATTTGAGAAAATGTTATCTATTTTTGAAATTTTTTTAAAATAATCATATTATTTTCCAAAATTTGGACCTAAATATTAATATAAAAATGACAAAATTAGGTTCTGTATTTAACAATGAAGTTGTTTTTAAAATAACAGAGAGTAATTATGCCAAAAATTAACTAAATAAAATGGTTAGATTAAGAGTTATAAAGAATTTGTCTAAACTTTGAAGTGATATTTAAATACCTTAGAGGCACAACTAAGGCATGGTATCTTGTAATTATTCGTTAACAATACTAAGGAGAATATGTTTGAAAAATTACAATATCTAATTTTGTGTAAAACAAGAATTATCATAATACAAAACAGGGATGAAAAATTATAAAATATTTGAATAAATCTAAAGAATTATTTTTGGAATTTTATGAATCTACACATAAAAATTATGCAACATAAAATATCATTATGGATGTGCCTATAACCTACTAATATTGAAATCATCATTTTTTTGATTGTGATATATATTCAAATATGAAAGATATTTGGTAAATGATGGAAATAATGAGAGAAACAAAGGGAAATGATTATCTTGAAGCAAATGAATTTTCTTGAATCTTGAGAGATGGTGCAGCTTAGATCTCATTCTTTAGGTGATTTAGAGCTCCCAAGATTTTCTTCTTGTGGTGATATTTACTTAGGGGTGAAGTCCTTAGGGTTGGGAGAGGTGGAGAAGAGGAAGGAGAAGGGGGTTTGACAAATGCTCTCAAATGTAGTAAGAAAGAAATGGAGACAGATTTTATATTTCTAATTAGGTTAGAGGGTATATGAGTGTTTATAAAGCTTTAGCAAAGATCCAAGGGTGTAAGTTTGATCAAGATGGAGTTTGGATAGCTCAAAATAATTTAACTTAAATTCATTCTTAATTGAGACTAATTTCTATAGAATATCAATGGGTGCACTTGATTAGGTGGTTTCAATATAAGAGCCCCAAAATTCTAGTATAAGTTGGCCTAATTTGGTTAAAAATAAAATTTTTTTATTTCTCAAAATTAATAAAAAATATACCACCAAAGTTCAACTTGAAGGTGCAAAATGTAGGTATCAATGAGATGAATTCATATACACCAAAAATGTCCATTTTGGCCAAGCGATTGAGCCGAATCTGGCTCCGAAAGTCGGCCAAAATTGGGTTTCACTGTTGACAACATTAAATCGTTGATGCGATCTGCGCCGTCTATTTCAGCGGTAAACGGCGGGATCCAATGGATTCGTTGCTTATGATAGACGGCGTTAGACACCGTTTAACGACCAATTTCTTTTTTTATTTAGACTTTTCTCTAAATTAACTAAAAATTATGAAAAATTCTCTACTAGCTTATTTGGATGCCTTGAAATAAAAAAAAAAAAAAATTCTCCAAATTTTTTTTATTTTATATTTTTTGATTTAGACTTTTCTCCAATAAATAAGTTTTATCTTTTATTATGGCTAGGCGAGCTTTGAGTTGTTGTATAAGTCAATATCCATCTCCTTGGTTTTAGTGGATAAAACTCTTATGTGCTCGGATGTATATTTATCTATGATGTGTTTGGGGACTATTTAGATTCATTTTGTGTTCTTGCATTACCTTACTTATTGTATAACCGTAGCTTAGAGTGTTGTATGCGGGAGAACTCACTATGGTACACGATCGAGTTCTTCATCCACCGGTATCAGAGAATTCCTTGCAACTAAGTGAAGTTTCAGTGGAAGCATTTTTGGATGAAGAAAAATATAAAATTGACAAGTTCAATGGGATAAACTTTGCACTGTAAAATATGTCGATAATGGAACTTCTCTATTAAGAAAATCTATACCAATCTCTTGGAGATATGGAGAAGAAATCCTTTGACATGAGCAAACAAGAATGAAAAGTTTGATTCATCTATTTTTTATAACCTATTTTACACTTAATATAACTAAGAAAAGACCTCATTTGATACAATTTTAACAATTATGACTACTAATATTTCTTCTTTCTTTTTTTTAGCTACAACTGAGCTTAGGAAAATAGCATTACATTAATCCTCTTAAAGCACAAACTATTAAGAGACGGCTGTCCCATTAAGGTTTTGTCGAATCTTCGGCGTTCAATCAAGCGAATGCCGCAAAGCAAACTAAAAATGTATATATTTATATTTAATTTGTTTACCACTTTAATTTTTGGAAATTTAGGTGCAAAAATGAGGACAATTTATTTACTTTATTTGAGTGAAGCAGTTGTGCAAAATTATGCTTATTTCATTATATGTTAGGAAGCCAGATTTAAGTAGTGGACATAGTTTATATTACATTTATTTCAGAAATCAGCATAAGTAAATTTGATCTTATTTGTATTGGATCTTTTTTGTACTTAGTAGTTATATATGTAAATTGCTTAATCTTTTCTGCAATTTTGGGTTGAGGTATATCTTTTTGCCTCATATTTTGTTTAAGTTATAAATATATAGTTTATAGCTTTAATATTTTCATATTTGATGCTTATAGCTCCTATATGCTTATAATAGTTTGTGATATCATAAAATATATAAAAATATCAGCATAAAATATACTCAAATAATTATGCAAACATATTTTTTCCTTTTTTTTGGCTGGGGCCTTGGTATTGTGAAATCGACAGTATCAACTTCTAAGAATTTTATGGAGATAGCATCAGGAGCAGGGTCAATAGGAGGATCATCTTGTTGCTGATGACCCTTAGTTAAGTTGCACTTTTATATTCAGTGAGATTGAGTATTTTTCTGCTTTCAGTAAACTTTAATTAAATATTATAATAATACATGTATTCAGATGATATTTTCTTTTACTGCACATGTTATTCTGAGTTGGATATATTTATTTCTGCGTTATGGTTAAATAGATATTATATTTATTTACTTCCGCGCTCTGATTTTTTTGTATAGTCATTTAGTGAAAATTCAGCTCACTTTATGACACATCCTTCATTTATTATTGGATTATGGTGGAGACCTAATCTAATTATAAATGAGGGATTTGCCGTGGTGACCACCCCACTGCAATTGTACTAACATGCATGTTAGCAGGACCACGACAGGGGATGGGGCGCCACATAGAAAGAGCCAAGAGCATGAGATTGCATGCGGGTCTCCCAAAGCAGTTCTGGGCTAAAGCTGTTAACACAACTGTTTATCTGATAAATTGGGTACCTTCGGTACCCTTAAATGAAGGGATTCTCGAGGAAGCTTGGAGCAGAAAGGAGGTGAAATTGAACCGTCTCAAGGTATTTGGCTGCTCATCATATGTGCACATTGATGCATGATCCAGGAGTAAGCTTGACGCTAAGGCAATCTAGTGCACATTCATTGGATATGGTGTTGGAAAGTTCGGTTACAGATTCTGGGACAATCAAAACCAGAAGGTCTTCAGAAGCAGGGATGTCACTTTCAATGAAAGTGAAGTGTATAAAGACTATATTGGAGTTAATACTGATATCGAGGATGCTTCAGATGGAGAGTTTTGACACATAGAAATTGATGACAGTGTTGAGCTAGATGTAAGTATACAAGAAGCTCATGAGGGTGTCAATGTTGAATCATAAATACCCATATTGAGAAGATCTATAGGAGCCATAGGATCACCATAAAGGTACTATCATTCCTTATTTTACATGTTATTTATGAATGGTAGTGAACCATAAAACTTGGAAGAGGCACTTCAAGTTGAATAATCAATCAAGTGAGAGATTACAATGAATGATGAAATTGCATCACTCATGTCAAATGGGATATGTTACTTGGCATCTCTACCAGCTAGAAAGAAGGCTCTTTAGAATAAGTGGATTTATTAGGTGAAGGAAGAACCGGATGGGAGCAAGCACAACAAAGCAAGGCTTGTAGTAAAGGACTTCTAGTAGAGGCATGTGGTTGACTACAATGAGAGCTTCACTCTAGTTATGAAGATGACAACCATCAGGGTTATACTGAATGTTGTTATAGTTGAGGATTTGCATCTAGAGCAAATGGATGTCAAAAATGCATTCATTTACGAAGAGCTGGATAAGGAGCTGTACATGCTACAACCTGAAGGGTACAAGGCTCAAGAGAAGAAAAAAATTGAGCTAGTGTGCAAGACCAAGAAGAGCCTCTATGGCTTGAAGCAAGCACCAAGAAAGTGGTACAAGATATTCGATATGTTTATGTCAAAATTTGGATGCAAAAAATGCTATGCGGATCACTGTTGTTACATAAAATAGTGTAAGTCCTCCTATAGTATTCTGTTGATATATGTGGATGATATGTTGATCACATGATCAAACATGGAGGAGATAAGGATTCTGAAAGAGCTTATGTCAAATGAGTTTGACATGAAGAACTTGGGGCTGGCCAAGCAGATTCTTGGAATAAGTATCAATAGGGAAAGAAGTATAGGAATTTTGAGGATCTCACATGAAGACTATGTTGAAAAGATGCTGATAAAATTTAACAAGAGCGAGGAGAAACCAGGAGCACTCCCTTAGCAAGTCACTTCAGCTTATCTAAGGAGTAGGTGCCGAAGTTTAAAGAGTAAAAGGAACACATGTTGAAGGTTCTTTATGCTTCAATAGTTGGGAGCTTGATGTACACAATGATCTGCACAAGATCAAATATTGTTCATGCAGTGGGAGTGGCTAGTAGAATCATGGGAAACCTAGAGAAGCACCATTGGAATGTGGTCAAGTAGATTTTAAGGTATCTGAAATGTACAACAGGCAAAGCTCTATGCTTTGAAAGATTTGACAATATTTTATAGGGCTATATTGACTCATATATTGTAAGAGATATTGATAGCCAAAGAAGTACTACGGGATATGTGTATACATTAGGAAGTGTAGCAGTGAGCTAGATCTCCAGGTTATAAAACATTGTAGCTATATCTACCATGGAGGCGGAGTATGTCGCTATTACTGAGGCGAGTAAGGAGATGAACTGGTTGAAGAGCTTTATGGCAGAATTGGGCAAGAAGCAGGAGGATGTGAAGCTCTATCGTGATAGTATGAGCGTTATTCATATAACAAATAATGTAGCATGCCATGCCAGGACAAAATAGTATAGCTTTGATATCATTTCATCTAGACACTGTTAGAAGAAGGGCAGCTCGAATTGAAGAAGATTCACACTTCTAAGAATCCATTTGATATGCTTACAAAAGTGGTAATAGTGGATAAACTGAAGTTATATACAGCTTTAGTTGGACTCAATACATGACGAGAGAGCAGGAGTGAGCCACACCACGTTCTTGATAGAAATTGAAGAAGATAATGAAGGATCGAGGATTAAAGATGGATGATTCTAAAAGGTCTCAAAGTGGGAGATTTTTGTGTTGTGGAGACCATTTAGTTCATCAGGGAGATGCTAATAGTGCTCCGGTGAGCTTCTATGAGGTTTCGAGAAGACTCAGGAATAATGTGTGAAGTTCAGCAACAGCACAGGCGTTGCGGTGGTCCGTGGCGCGCCGCAGTGCGCCTTGGAGCTCACACACCTGAGAAGGAAGCGATGTCGTGTGTCTCAGCCACCAGCAGACAGAGGAGCAGGCGCTATAGTGCGCCACGGTAAAATCAGGCGTTGTAACGCACCTCAGCGAAATTCGACGCTGCAGCGTGCCCCTGCGGTAGTCATCCCAAAAAGTGGGTGCTACTGCGCGCTGCAGCGGCAGACAGACAGAGATCAGGGTACTACAGTGCACCCTAGTGCCTGACTACCCGAAGTCCAGGAGCTACGATGCCCATGGAGGAATTTTGCTTTGTTTCAGGTTTTTCCTTGAGTCATTTGGGGGGTATTTTGGTCCATTTGGGGTTCGAAAATGAGCTGTATACTCAAGGAAAAATTTGAGAAGAATTTCTAATGTTGGCATTTTCAGATTGAGAGGCTTTGGCTGTTGTGAGGAGGAGATCCCAAGGTGAAACCCCAAGGAAGCAGCGATGCAAGGGAGCTTTTGCATGTTGGAGAAGATACTCGAGGTGGTGGATGCTTCTTCTCCTCTACATCTTAGAGTAAGAGCTTGTGTTTCATGTCAATGGTGAAGCACTTTGTAACTCTATACATTCCAAAATTCATAGTGAAATTTTTTGTGTGGTGTGGCTCCGTGGTTTTTCCCATTCTTGAGTTTTCTACGTAAATTTCTGTGTTTGGATGTTTGCATATTTGTGATTGTCTTGCATGCTTGTGCTGTGTGATCTATTGCTTGATGATTTGTATTTTCGTATTTACTTCGTAACCGTCAACTCAACTCCGGTCCTCGATTGAGTGCGCTATCAAACCGCTTCCTTTGCGGTGTGTTAGGTAATCATCATATTACCAACACTTCATCCGCATTACCTTGCTTATTGTGTAACTGTAGCTTAGAGTGCTGCACGCGGGAGAACTCACTACGGTGCACAATCGAGTTCCTCATCCACGTATCACAAAAACCGGTATCAAAGAATTCTTTGCACTTAGTGAAATTCCAGTGGAAGCATTTTCGGATGAAGAAAGATATAAAATTGACAAGTTCAATGGGATAAATTTTGCATTGTAAAAAGATGTGGATAAATAAACTTCTCTATTAAAAAAATTTATACCAATCTCTCGAAAATGGAGAAGAAATCATTCGACATGAGCAAAGAAGAATAGAAAGTTTTGGATAAAATTGCCCTCGGTTTGATTCATCTATTTTTTGGAGCCTCTTTTACACTTGATATAATTAAAAAAAGACCTCATTTGCTACAATTTTAACAATTTATGACTATTAATATTTCTTCTTTCTTTTTGTTAGCTTCAACTGAGCTGAGGAAAACAGCATTACAATAATCCTCTTAAAGCATAAGAGAATCATTTACCAAAAAATTGACTGTGCAGAGCACTTTAAGAAAGCATTTCTTCCCTAAGCACAAATTATGCTTATTTATCTAATCATCCGTTAATGATTAATTCTTTTACGGGTGCTACTTTATCAAATGCAGTATGATTCTTGTTGATAAAGTGATTTGTAATCATAAAAATCTTACTTAAAGCCACTTTATTGTTACATTATTAAATAAAATGATGTAAAGAGGTTATTTTATTTGGCAATCTTGTCGGATTATAGGATAAGGAGTCTTGCTATATACTCCCTAATAAAATTCTTACTTAAGAATAATTAATTCGCCTCATATTTTAGAGATTAACAAAAGTAAATCAAATCGAACCGATAATATTTAGTATGATCTGTTCTGTGATTGTTTTATATTATTAAATTTGATTGTATGGCCTCTGTATTGTTGTATGCTGTTGCATAAAGTACATTGCTGTTTGATGGGTATTTACTGCAATATGGCGATCCTTGCTCGCAATCTAAATTTGGTTGGTTTCATTGTTTTTCACTCATTCACGAATGAAGCTACCTACAGTCGACTTCTACGTGCCTCGTCCTAAATTGTAATATGGGGCTGTTTGCAAGTGTGATTGCTGACAACTTTTCACAGTGAACTGATGTTGGGTATTACAGGAGAATGTTGGGGATCTATGTCTATTGTTCTGTGAGAAATTGAAAATCCTCTTTCATTACATCTCTCCAAAATTGAAATAGTGAGGCAATTTTGTTTGTGAAAGGATCCATAAGAGGGCTGGTTTGATGGTTGAGGTTTAAGATGAACTTGGGTTTGAGAGAACCCATTTTTGAGTGGGTAATCATTTGGTGTGTTGGTGGTTGATTATTGTGGGATTTGAAGGCTTCAATAGATGGATTATGGGCTATTGCTTCAAGTTGGTGTGCTACCATTGGTGGGAGTAAATTAATGAGACATAGTAGAGTGATTGAACTAGCGTAGCAGTTTGGAATGAGAGCTGAATTTTGAGTCACGGGGGTGTTGATTTTGATGTTGTAGATAGATTCTAGGGAAGATGCATTCATGAATAAGGGTGGTAGTATTAAGGTGGTTAGGGTGCTTGGAGAGTGTGTGGATTGTTGTGGAAATTTGGAGCCGAAGGGGAACATTTTTAAAAAACACGCATGCCGGGATATGATGGTTTGCCTTGTGGTCTACTAAATATGATTGGGATTGATTTTTGAGTTAGTTTGTTTGTGATGGTGGAAGAAGGAGAGAAATAGGAAACCAACTGCCCTTTTATGATTTTAATGGAGATATTTGATGTAGTAAATGGTGAGGAAAGGTGTAGTTAGTCTTGGGAGATCGTAGGCTGTTGATTAGATAAGTGAAAGTCATAACAAAATCTGCCCAAAAGTTTTGTTGGAGGGTGCAGGTTGTACTAAGGTACAAGAAAGTTTGAGAACTTGGCAATGCTTGCGCTCAACCATAAAATTTCATTGGGGAGTGTAGGGATATCCTTATGTTAGATTCCCAATTGTGTGAGTTGGGTGTTGATGTTTATTTTGTAGGACTTTGTGCCATTATTGGAGAATAGCTTTTTATATTTTGTTGAAATAGCATTCATAATGGCTTGAAGTTATAGAAATTTATGAATTAACTCATATTTGTTGTGCATTAGAAATACTTAGAAATTATTAAGAATACTTTGAGATATCATCAATAAATAATGAATATTGTTTCTATCCATCTTTGGAAATTGTGGGGAGGGTCCCCATACATTAATGAATGTTAAGGATATCTCTTAAGCGAGAGCATATTTACGGAATGAAAGAGGTTGATATTTTGCTAATATTCAATAAAGGAAAATAAATTTAGTATAAGTGGAATCGATAACTTGGAGATTTTGGGGTTGTAACTGGTGACCCTTGAAGATGGATGTCTCAGGAAATGATGCCAAGTTATTGGTGGGATGATGGATGCTTGGAAGGCTACATGATTAGATGAGATTTTGGAAGATGAACCATTGATAGTTTGTAGCTCATTAGTGTTGTGTGTGCAATGTATAAGTTTTTGGGAAGAGGTCCATGTTTGAAAAGTCATATGGATAAAATGAATATGATTAACGATGGTCATTTTTGTGTTCTTAAATCGATAATAAGTTAGAATTAGAGTGAGGAACTTGAAGGAGATTTGGTAAGATGAACATATAATTTAAAATGGGTAGAATACTATTGTCAACATTAAATATTTGCAAGGATTCTCCTCTGCCCACTATGACTCTGTCATTTTCTTTATATGATTTGATGAGAGGTAATTGATCTAGGTCTCATGCAATGTGTGCTTGGCCCTAGAGTTGAAATATAAGTTTGTACTATTTTATCCATACAAGATGAGTGATGTGGATGGGGAGTATTCTCAATTGCAGGAGAGGCTTGTCTAATGCCAATAATCAAGTGCATAGTGTGCTCTTTTGCCACATATTTACATTTTATAAATTGTTGGATGTATGTATGAGCTATCCAGTACATGGGGGAGTGAGTGTGCATCTTCTACCGTGAAAATGTATTCTATATCCTGCCCTTGGACTTCGGTGAGAACAACTAAACTTGAGTGGCTGCCATCTTGATGGGGAGATGTTGAAGCTCTTTGGTAAGATCTAATGCTATGTTATTTTCATCATTAAAAATAATGAATAATGATCTTTAAGGCTAATCAAATTGATTATTGTGTGAATGGATATTTTTTGAAAGCTTGATAGTGCTTATAATTTGAATGTGATAAGCCATTTAATGTGTAAAAAATAATGTCCTCAGCATCAACATTGAATTTGGTCGGCGCGATGTGATCTAAAATTATTTTGGTGTATTGGAGGTATTTTGCATTAGGTGGTCATGATGAGAAGCATAGTGCAATTCATTTTTAGTTAGATGATTCTGGAGTAATTTGTAGATTGAAATCAATGCTAAATGATCTACTAATTTTTGTGGCATGAGATGGAGATTATAACATAAAAAGAATTGTGTGAGATATTTTGAAGATAAATGAGGTAAATTATAACCTAATGAAATTCATTATGAGTACCTTAGGTTATGGACACAACTTCTTTTATCATCCACAATTTGGAAGGGTTATTATCATTATTATTAATAATAAAGATAATAATAAAGCTATTACTATTATTATCATTAATAATAATAATAATAATAATAATAATAATAATAAAGCTATTATTATTATTGCTATTTTCTACAATTTCATTCAGTCATTTCAATTTTTATCATTTCAATTTATATTATTATTATTATTATTATTATTATTATTATTATTATTATTATTCATTAATAATAGTAATAATAATAAAGCTATAATTATTACTATCATTATTATTAATAATAATGATAATAATAAAGTTATTATTATTATTGCTATTTTCTACAGTTTCATTTAGTCATTTCAAGTTATATTATTATTATTATTATCATCATGAATAATAATAATAATAATAATAAAGCTATTATTATTATTACTATTTTTTGTAATTTTACTTCAATTATTTTAATTTATATCATTTCAATTTTATATTATTATTATTATTCCTATATGGTGCAAATTTAATTTCAGTCTTGTATTAAGTTGTTTTCTTTCTTCAAAATTATTACTAAGAGAGAGAGATAAGTGATAATTTCATGTAGAAAAAAGAGAAGAAAAAGAGAGAAAAAGAGAAGAGAGAAGAGAAGGAGAGGAAAAGAGAGAGAGAGAGAGAGTGAGAGAGAGAGAGAAAGTCAAATATAAGAATAAGGAAGAAAATAAATGATATTCTCTTATCATAATAAAAATATTTATTAACTTTTACTTTTGTGTATTCCTTCGCTTTTAAACTGTTCAATAAGATCATGTAGTTAGTGAATACTTAATGTCGGGATATGTAGCTCCCTGCCCCATCGCCGTGCACAAATGAGATAGTTATAATCAATTTTGGCGGCGGAGCGGCGCGCAACTCAGGGAGGAATATCCCATCTTCCCGAATAGCTAAAAACCAGACATCTCTGAAGGGCTGCTGACTCAATCTCAAAGAGGATTGAGAGCTAATACTTAAGATAAGAGTAGTATCATTATCCTAAGTATTAGGCAAATACATACATTAGATTTAGAATATAATATAAAGAATCCAATATATACATAAGATATCAGGATTTCCAGTATATTGATCACATCATAATACTAAGTATAAGTAGTATATAACAGAGTGCAGAAGCTTAAAACAAATATCCAGAAACATTTATCATAGAAGCTGTATGAAAATATTCGTCTCAAAAAAGAAAAGAAAATACATCCAGAATTATTACAAACATTTTACTGAAATATAGAAATAAAGCTAAGTACTGAACTAAAATAAATTAAGCAGAAAAGTAAAGCTGAAGAAGAGTCCACTAGTGCTCCATGGGCTCCTCCTGAATCTCTTGATTGTCCTCCTGACCTGGCTCAATATACTGCTCAAGATCTAGCAAATTGTTGGATCTCAAAAGTATCCCGTGTTAGACTTATCCCGTGTTAGACAATAAGTCTAACACATCGAAACTATTCTAAAAAGTTCTAATTATTCATTTAACATTTACATAGTATAAGTAAATCTGTAGAAAAACTGTAAAGGTAACTGAAAGTATAAACTGAATAAAACTGTATGAAACTAAAGTAAAGTAATGTAAAACTGAACTGTAAATTGAATACTGGAAGTAAACTAAAAAGAGTAATGTATATGAAACTGTGTAATAGCATGCAAAACTATGTTGTATGCCACTGAAAATGTGCATCTGTATATGCCACAATACTGTATGTTACTGATATGCAACTAAAATATCACTGAACTGCTATGAGTCTTACGGTCCAATGTCTACATATATCCAGTTGGGAACTGCGATGCCGATGCATCCTGAATTTCTCCAGTCAATGTATGCAACATTCTGTAACCCATAAATCATCACTGATACTCATATGCTATCATTGATACTCAACATCATGCTTATGCTAATGCTCATGCTTCTAATCTATATGAGACAAATCCAGAAAATGCTTTGAAATTCAATAATGAATTCAAAGTCTCAATTGTGCAGAATCCTACTAAAAGGATTTTGACTCCTAAAATTCTAACTTCGATAATTGGTTAAAGTTGAGAGTTTACTTGAAAATCATTAGTTGGGATGATTATATACACATATTTAGCACATTTGCAAGAAATGTGGTTCTTAACACTTAATTTGATTAAGTCACCCTAACGAAGCGATCTTCGATAGGAGGCATCACCCGATGGTGATTTGTATCTCAAGCTAAGTTATTAAGATGCCCAACTCACAATCACACTTAGTGTCCTAAAGAAGGTGACTTGAATTACTTAGTTTGTTTAAGCCACACCTATTGAAGTGATCTTCACTAGGAGGCATCACCCGATGATGATTTATATTATAATCAAACTATGGAATGAGTCTTTATTTATAACACTCTTAGTCTTGGAAGATTTACTCTAACGGGATTGTATTTGTCTAATCCCTCGAGATAGCACCTGGTCATAGGTACACATTGGAGTGAATCAGCCAATCCTGAATTATACTGAAGTAATCTAGTACTATAGGTATACCATACTACACTAACCAATAATCTGGGTTCAGACAACTCTACTTAATAAACAAGGATTTATCAAAGCTATTAATCCTTACTATAAAATGGTGAGTCACAAGGCTCCAAATGTGTGATCATAGAGATCACTCAATAATAATTTTTACCATAAGGAGGAAGTTCCATTATAGATGCTTTAGGTAGTTCCTACCACAAGGTGTCAAGATCAACCTCTAAGGTTATGAAGGATCATTTAAGATTCCTACCTCAATAAGTTACAAAAGTTCTTCCTATCTCAATGTATTAATAATTAATGTATTTAAACATTTCAATAATGATCTTATATCAAGACCCTTAAGATCTCACTTTTCTAATTCTTAAGTTAATATTCAAGTGATTAGATTAGATGATTAAAATTCATCTAATCATTTTCTATTTTATAATTATGGGATAAAATTAAAGATCTTATTAGAGTTAGATCATTTCATAAATCATTATAATTTTATTATCCATTCTATGCTAATAGTCTTATATAAAAGAAAATCAAAGATCCAAAGTTTAGGTTCAGATGATTCAATCACACATATTTAATATTAATCTTAAAACTTCTAATTCAATAATTTAAGATCAATACTAAATCAGATGCATTATTGGAATTATATCAATTAAATTTTCAATCAAATTAATTAATTAAGTGATTAAGGTTTAGATCTTAATCAAGACAAGTTAGAGTTTAACCCCTAACTCTTCTACCATTAAGACCAAAGGTTAATTTTAATGGCCAATGACAAGTCAATGTGTTATTAGTATATTATTGATGGCAATTTTAGGTTTAGATTAAGTATCACTTACTTAATCAAGTTATCAAGATTTTTATGCTCAATTATAGTTTAATGTCAACTAAGCACACTTAAGTGTCCAAATAAATGTTAAGGTTCTCTAACTGACATCCTAAAATCATAAAAGTATAGAAATGTAAATTTGACACAAAATGGAAAGTTATTAAGGCTAACTAAATTCTAAATCAAATCAAAGGAGTTAGCACTTGATTACAAATCTAAAGGACTTATGTTTCATGCCGTTTATTTATTAAGATATACCTATTCATTACAAGCTTTTAAGGATTCTATTATTTAGCAATTGGCACAATACATTTAAGATACCTAATAGGTTTTGAACATTTGATATAAATAATAAAGTTTTAAATTTAATTTTAACATAGAATTTTATGCAATGCTCAAATTTAACTAAAATGGGTTTAAATTTGATATAATTCAGTCCCACTAAAGTCATAGGGACCTTAAAATGTGAAAATGGTGAAGTTCTGGCCATTTCAGCCAATTATGGGCAGTTTTATAGTTTCTGGACGCTATGGCGCATTGTGGCGGGCTATAGCGCGCAGCGGCGCTTTTGGTGCTGTAGCGCAGTGTGGCGGACTAACTCGCGAAAATACTATTCAATTAATTTCTTTTTCTGATTTCATATAGTTTTTTTGGGATGATGCGGGCTAGCGCGCTGTAGCGATCCATTTGCAACTTGGGCGCTGCAGCGCCAGATGGTATTTTCGCCAGTGCGAAACCCATAAAGGCCTCATTTCGAGCTCAAATACTCTCAATTCAGAGCATTCTATGAGCGGTGCCATATATCAATGAAAAGGTCTTTCCGATACTTTTCCATTGACACCAAAATCGACACAAACTGAGCATCCTAACTATACAAAAAATAGTGATAAATACAGGAGTGTGCAGAATAGATGAAAAACATAATAGTTTTCTTTCAATAAATGTGATGCTTTAAAGAGCCTTAATGGCTTCCATACATGCTTATAAATTTCTAAAGATACATTCAAGCATAATAGCGACATGAAATAGGGAAGGAAGAGGAGCAAATGGGTACAAGGAGAGTAAGCAAACGAGTACCTTAGCTTTTGGAAGAGGGAGCGGGAACTCTATTTTCTTCAAGAACCTTGGAGAGGAGCTTTTTCTTTCAGCACAAGGGAGGAGGAAGAACCTTCAGATTTTGCAGCAAAAAAGAAAAGGAGGGGCTGAGTATCTCTTTAAAGAGGGAGGAGGAGGTGTGAGGGGGAATATGCCATCATGAGTCTACGGAGAGAGGTGGCATGGGAGGAGGAGAGGTCATCATAATTCAGCCTAAGGGGGCATGGGGGTGCCAGTATAATGAGGGGGTTGACAGGAAGCAATAGAAAATTAGGAAAAATTGCAATTTAGGGACTGAATATTTGCTTATTTATTTTCCTTAATTATTTAAAAATTTATAATTTTGAAACGTACTCTGAAAATTCCCGAAAATTCACCCATAGCTAATTTGGGGGTGAGGAATTCAACAACGAAGTCAAAATTTGATTCTGACGATTATTTAATTATTCTATTTTCCTGTGCATTTAATTATATTAAAATATTTGCGAAAATCCAACGACTTCTAAACGCGTCCAAAATATCACCCCTAGCTAATTTGGGGGTGACGATCGCAACGGCGAAGTCAGATTTTGATTTTGAGGTCAAAATACATACCTCAATTTTCTAATTAATTAAATATTAAAATAATCTAAAGTATTTGATTTATCTCCTAATCGCACAAACTCTTCGGTGATTGGGTCTAGCGACTGGAAGGACTTAATTAAGATACGATTAAGCTAAAATTTAGTAGGGTAACAACCTTGGATTGTCACAGGATAGTTCCTACTGAACCAGCATCGGAGTTGGTATATGCTTATGTCGTTGAAGGTACATTGGTTTGACTCTACATAGATCAAAATGTAATGTATTTGTTATGATTGACTAACCACTATAGACCTTTAACGACATAAGAACATATCAACTCATGCGGGCTCTGTGCAATCAAGTTTTTGAAAAGTTCCTTAAGTTTCAAACACATATTTTGCACTGAAGCAACACAAATCTTAAAGCAAAGAATATATATGAATGCTTTATTTCCAGTGATAGAACCTCCTCAGCACTAAATATTCATGCATAAAGGTGCAAAACCATAAAGCATCATCCAAAATTTTGTGCCATATTTTCAAATTATTCTCTAGCCATCATCGAACATGTATATGTTTAGTTAAACATATCATAAAGAGTAAAGAGTATGAGCAAGCATTATGCAATTCTTAGAGTGTCTAACTGCAAGTTCCGAAAGTAAAATAGGGGAAATACTTTCAACACTAAGTTTGCAATAGCATGCCCATGATTAATTAAAATATTAAAGGGGAACACTTCCTTTATTTGGAAGATTCTGTTTCTTGCTAAGTTAATCACAATTAAATTGAATTATTAGTCACTTTATTTGTACTACAGCGAATTAGATTCAGATTAGCAAGTGAGGACCACTTTATTATATTTTAATTGTAGTAACATGAATGGAGAAGCTAATTAGTAAGTCAATGTTTAGATTTTCAGTGACAAAAACATTTTAATTCAAAACCAATTTATCAATTCCTTAATGGAAAAATTCTTATTTAGTTACTATAACTTCATATAAATCTCTATTTAATTAGTATAATTTGTATTTTATCAAATAAGCTCCTATAGTTTATTAAAATTCGATAAGTCCATAGAATTAAGAAAGGGGCAAGAGGAAGAGGGGGAAGGGGCTGCGGGACCTCGTCTGAGGAAGTGGCGAAGACGCTGTGGCTCACGCGGTAGCTGTATTCGGACGCTGCCCCACGGCGCTAGCCGAAGTGGAAAGGGTTGTAGGCTGCGCTGAATGATTGGCTGCCGCCCTTTGGGTCCAGCACGCGGCTCAACTTCGAGATGCGAGTTCTATTCTGTTGTCGATGCCGGCGGGGATTTTTAAGGATTCAGGATGACGTTCGCGCCTGCCCAAGCGGCTGCGGGAGACGGCCATGAAGGCATGAGCTTTATTGAAAATATAGTAATAGCTGTTCAGAGGATTGGTTGGCGGGATTAAGCGAGCATTTGGATGACCGAAGTTTTCATTCCTACTATAGTCTATGGATTGATTTTATCGTCAAATGCAAATGCAACGACCGACAACAATTTCTTCATTCTTTTACCCAAAAAAGAAGAAGAAGAAGGCTCGATAGCGCATTACATCATTACATCACCATCCTCTCCTCAATTTCTTTTTAGATTTTGGCCGAGTGAATTTGACTGTGGCTCGTTTGGCTCGCATTTGGTGATCATATACTGCAATAGAACCACATTTGATGAGCTGCGTAAGCATATTCGTCGCCTTTAATTTTGGTGGGGTAGGAATTAGAATCTTCCTCCATCGAGGTCCCCCGGACCCTTCGCCGCTTCCTCGCCACTTTCTCTACTCTATGAACTTAATTAAACAAGGATTTAGACTCATTCATATGACATTAAAAAAAATTTATCTAATAAAATTTAGATATTATTTTAATATAAATTTTAAAAATAATATTTATATTATTTTAATATAAATAAATAAATATTAATCAAATTTTATTGAATAGATTTTTCTGGATTCAGCTGGTCTATGGTCTATATAGTAGTTCTCTAACTAAAAGAGCTTATTTGATAAAATATAAATTATATAGATTAAACAAAAAACTTTTATAAAATAAAATCAAAGGCCTAAATAAAAATTTCTTAATTCTTGGTTTTAAAAGTATATAAACGTTTATTTATTTAAATTCTTTATCATTTATAATACAATCAATTTATAAAGGATTTTAAATACTTGTAATTGCAAGTTACTTAAAATTCCATTAAGAATGTAAAAAGTTCAAATTTTAAACTTTCCAAATACATAATGAGAAAATTCAATGATTTTGTTGAATGATATACATAGAAACTAAAATGGATGAGGTTTTAAAAAGACATGCGCAAGTCTTCTCAAACTGCACACGCGTGAAGAATCTAAGCCTGGGCTGTCTCGATGTCGGCTCAGTAAAAATTGTCCCAACATTAGGTATTTACAAACAGCATGATTCTATTGAGCAATTTAAAAAAGAAAATAGTACACATATATAAAAGCTAAAGAATATTTCTCATTCATCATAATTTCATATTACAAAATGATCTACCTATGCTTCTTACACTGTTTATCATTTGATACAAAGATAAACTGAATCAAAGTGAAATAAAAGAAAAATAAAAAGTAACAACTTCGATCCATCAACCACTTGAAAATCTATGATTATTACTGTAAATTTTTCATTCGAGTTCTCCTAAAAGTATTTGACCTGATATTGTAAAGAAAATAATATTATGATTGAAATTTTCAATAATTAGAGAATAATCTAAAGGTAAATAAAAATATTACATTTTCTATTAGCAAAAATGCGAATAGCGAATAATGAAGTAATAAAAATGCAAGAAAATATGGTAAATTGCGCAAAAAGTATAATTAAACTATGATAATTTAGATGTATGTTACTAATATATTTTTTAAGTAACCAATCAACATATGTTACTAATATCATTTTTTTCATTAACCAACCAAACGTACGTTGTCATTTTTCTAGTAACCAGCCAAAATGTATGTTATTGGTGTATGTTCCCAATAACCAAACCAATTGTAATAGGATATTAGTTTCAAACAACAAATCAAGCATCAATATGAATTTAGCTCGAAGCGAGACTAAGCATCAATAAATTGTATAAAAGTGCAAAAAATAATATATATATATATATATATATATATATATATATATATATATATATATATAATTTTTGTTTTTGAAAGCCATCTTAGAAGTAGTTTATTCCACATAGAATGAAACAAACAAACTTGGGTTGGGAGGTTACAAAACTTAGAAAACCTAGAAGCCAGAATCCAGCCTTAAAAACAGACACCCAGGGTATAACCTAAAAAGTCTCGCGACGCGAAAGAAATAAACGAAAAACCAAAGGAAGGAGAAAACATAAGCAGAAAACAAAAAACAAAGGCAAAAGATTGGAGAAACCAGAAAAGCAAAGCCTAACAACCACCAAGCCGAAACTGCAGCAGCAACACCAGCACCAATGGCAGCCAACGACTGCAACAAGACCAGCGTCGACGGACCAAACCTCCGGGTGATTAACCTATTTCTGTCTTGCTTGTGAGAGCTGGTGGGTCTCTCTCAATTGAAGCTCCTCAGTTGGTCTTGTTTGGTGCTGGACATGTTGAGGGCTGATGGCTCAACTGTATGGTCGTAGGCATGTTGCTCGGTTGTATGGTCACTAGAATGTTGCTCGACTATGATCGCTAGCATGTTGCTCGACTATATGGTCGATGGCATGTTGCTTGACCGTATGGTCTGCTGGCTAGCTATCTCTTTTTGTGGTGCTTGGTTGTTGGCTGATTGGTTGTTGGGTGGCTTCTCTTTTTTATTCCTTTGTTGTTTTCCTGGCTATCTGCTCTCTGGATAAGGTGCAACACCTGCTTCTGTACTTTGGGCCACATCGCATTGCTTGGCTTAGATTGGTTGCTTGGCTTGGCTATTTGGTTGCTGGTTGGTTTGCTCTTGCTTTGTTGGTAGGTTTGATCCATGCAAGTTTACTATATGCATGTTTGCTCTATGCAGGTTCGCTCCTTGTTGGTTTGCTCCATGTATATTTGATCTATGCAATGATTTCTTTGTGTTCTGCTGTGGGCTGCTGTTTGGTTTGTGGATCTGCTTGGTTGTTGTTTAGTTCACTCTGGCTTTATTGGCAGATTTGCTTTATACTGGTTCACTCTATGAAGGTTTGATATTGCTTCTTTAGCAGGTTTGCTGTAATAACCTTATGATGTTATCCTATTTAATTCTCAGTTTAATCAGGCAGTAGTTCTAATCCCATTGCATTTATAATACCAATTTAAGCTAACCTTGAAAATTTGAGGTATGTTGGACCTCTCTAAGTTAAATTAGCTATTTGATCAGTCTAGATGCTTTAAGTTAGACCTAAAATATTTTGATCTCAGAGTTAAAATATGATTGTATTTTTAAATTCATCACCCCTAAACTAGCTAGTGGTGAAAGTTTGGTAAAATTTGGATATCATTTTGACCATGATTCAATTTAAACTAAAATTGTTTAATTGCACTCAAGGGTTTCCAACAATTAGAAATTACAAATATACCCATTTACCCAATTAAAAGGTCAGGATCCACTGTGTGAACCACAGGTGATCCGTTGTTAAGCCCAGGTTGCACGACAGCGGAGTCTCACTGACCTCATCGCCGCGCTTCATGAATCAACGACTAGGATTAGATCCCGCAGAAACGTGGATCGAGCGTCGGATTCCCCCGTGGATATTGAGGCTCTGATCAAATCGAATCTGGCCGTTATGATTCAGAGGATTAGGATCGTAGTATATTTCTGATCGATATACCAGATGACTTCGGACCCTCCCGCGACTGTGGACCTTCGTCTTCACCTCGCCCGCGCCCGACAGAAAGAAACATGAGGATTCTATATTGCCATGCTTGTCCCTCACTACTCCCTCCACCTCAGTATGCCGTTGGGGATCTTCCCTCAATGGCATATCATCCTAGTCGGGCCCCATGGCCCGGTATGCTCCTAATGGGAAATTGGGGTTCGGGTGTAACCCGAGCTCTTGGGCCACCCTCAACCCAAGCCAACCCTCTGGAAGCTTCCCTATTCCTTACTGAGGATATAAATAACCTTTATATTGCTCCCTAGTATCCATTGATATTAATTGAAGATCTTCCTCCTGATCCTCCATTGCTGTCTGTTTGAGCTTTCCCAGGCGTCTCAAGCATGCGTACCGCTGATAGAGAGTTGCTCCTAGTGTTAAGCTATCCAGAACCTCTAGAAAAGCTAGCTAGGCCCCTGCATTCCTTCTGTCCTTTGATTCCAGCTCCGCCTAGTCAATCCAGGCACCCTTCTGTTTTGGACTGAGTCGTGTACGCTCGATTCTCCTTCAATTGTTCTCTGAATGCATTCCTTAGTGTAGGCGATTAAATCCAAAATAATTATAAGTGTAGGGGGTGGATCCAATCGATCGTATTGATCGATTCAGTCAACTCCATTCGATTTCATTGGGTCCGAGTACTGAATGTGTAGGGATCAATCCTTAAATTAATCATTGCTTCTGTGGTGAGAATTAACTCCTCACAGTAGCTCTAGCTTTGGAGCTCTTGAGTGAGTAAGGTATGGGCAAACCAGACCTCCTCACAGGGGACTTCAAGTCCCAATTAGTGCGTTATGGTTCGGGGATGGATTTGCGATTGACCCAAAGCCATGGCATGCACTTTAGGCAGAGAATTTCATTGATTAGGGTTCCTCTAATTGGTCTCTGTCGAGAGGGATCGATGCGGGGACAATGGCACTCTGCAGGTTGGATCAGCCCGTGACCCGTGTTGTGCAATAGTGCCAGGTTCCCCGAGCCTCGTGCAACCCGCGCAGTTTGGATATTGGGCCGAACCCATTTTAATAAATCTGATTAATTAGATTTATTTTCCTTAAGGAAAATAATCCAATTAATCTAATCATAGGGAAATTTAATTGGGAAAATTAATTTGATAGATTTTGATCCATTGATCCAAATCCTATGATCTTATATATTAAATTGATCAGAAAATTATGAGCAATAAGAATATAAAATAATATTACACTTTTAATAGTTGAATTTTTTGATTTTGCCTAATTACTGTAGAATTAATTATGGTTGATTATCATGTACACTTAGCCAAATTTCATAATTTAGGTGCCATTTGGTTCCTTTTGTTTTGTAGAATACATGTGCTTGGTGGATTAATTTTTTGATTAATATATTCTTAATTATGCCATAATCTTGTAAACACATAATTAGTAAAAATTAGGGTTTATGATTATCCAAATTTAGTAAACTCAGTTTCTTATTGTTTATGTGAATAAGTAGAACATAATTACCAAGTTTCATAAATTTGTAATGGTTGGATTTGTAATTAGGTGCTAATCTATTTATATTAGATTAAGATTTGATTAGCACTAATTACCTTTTATTTTCTGCAAATTTATATTATTATGCTTTCATGATAGTAGTATGAATGTAAAAAACATCTCATATGTATCTTAAACATTTAATTTAGCTAAATTGATTAAAGTAGTATAATTCCTTAATTTATCTTAAGAATCTTAAGATCTTGATCAAGGTATTAACACTTGGTTTAAATCTGAGATTTGCCACCAATAATACACCAATAATATATTAATTTGTCATTGATCTATTAACCAATAATTGATCTTAATTGGGGAAGGAAAGGGTTTAGACCCTAACCTATTTTATTAAGTATTGAACCTTAATCACTCAATCAAGTAACTTGATTGAAGGATAATTCAACTAATATTATTCCAATAATGTATCTGATTTAGTATTGATCTTAATTCATTGAATTAAAATTACTAAGATTAATAAAAACTTATGTGATTGAAATATCTGAATCTAAGCTTAAAATCCCTAATTTTCTCTTATATAAGAATCTTAGTATGAGAATGATAATAAAATTATATTGATTTATGAAATAATCTAATCCTTATAATATTCTTGATTTTATCCCATGATTGTAGTATAGGATGTAATCAGATGGGTCTAACCATATGATCTGATTAAATCAATTTAGGCTTGATAAATGAAACTTATAAATTTAGTATATTGTTAGAGGTGTGCGATCTTGATGATCTTGCCATAGGGGTGTTTTGTAATATTTGAAAAGCCTAATAAATGTTAATACATTGAGGTAGGAAGAGCTTATTGTAATATATTGAGGTAAAAACTCAGATGATCCTTCTTAAACTTAGAAGTTGATCTCAGACCTTATGGTAGAATTCACCTAAGGCATTAGTATTAGGTTTCTCCTATGTGGTAGTAACCTATATTGAGTGACCTTTTGGTCACATCCTTGGAGCCTAATGTAGGAGTCACCTAATTAGAGTAAGGATTTATAGCTTTGGTAAATCCTTAGACATTAAATAGAATTGACTGAGCTTAGATTATTTGTTGGTTATAATTATGCATACCCATGGTGCTGAGTCACTTCAATAATATTCAGGTTTAGATGAGTCACTCCAATATTGTAACAACCCAGAGGTTGTTACCTGTCAATTAGTGCTCTAATTGACTCTAAATCTCTTTCATGACTCTTACAATAAAGTTAAAAGTCTCCACCTCAAATTTCATGCGAATTGGAGATCGTTTGTCGATTTCCAGCGTTACCTGATTTCTAATAATTCTGAAGATGCCTAATTTAATTAGACTTCAGAATCAAAAATGGACTTCACCATTGCGTTATTCACGCCCAAATTTGCTTGGGGTGAAATTTTGGTGAGTTTTGGAGAAAGTCAAAATTTCTTGATTATTTTATTACATTTTCATAATTCGATAATTAAAAAAATTAAGATGACTTCCAAATTAAATTTCGACTTTAATTTTGAGTCTGTTACCCCAAAATTAGCTAAAAAGCAATCTTTCAAAGACTTATTTCAGTATAAATTTAATTAATGGAAATTTTAATAATATAACATACATATATATATATATATATACATATATATAAGTATATTTAAGTATATAAACTAATATCCATTTCAAGAAATCAGCCGAAAAAGCCCTAATCCCACGCGACCGACACTCCTCCATTCGCACGCGATCCCTCTCGGTCCCGAGAGCCGCTTCTCGACTCGAGGAGGATGACGTGTGCCACTGACCGCTACTCACGCCAATGGGAGAGCTAGCAAGGAGTGTGCTGCCATCCCTAACTCGCTCAAACCCATGCCGATCCCCCTTTATCAACACCTCATTCTCTCAGCAGGGGAAAAGATCAAAAGAAAAAAGGTAAGATATCAAGACCTCCTTCAAACCTTAGTTCAACCGAACCCTCTCCATCTCGATGAGTCTTAAGTGTCAAAGGTACTTTCGTTCTGATTCTTACCTTATGAATATAATTTCCTTTTCATAATATCTACGGTCTAAATGTTTTGATTCGACTTAATCCTATGAATCTTAAAAATGCGATATAAGAGAAGGGAAGTACTTCGGTTGAGAGTCCATAGAACTCTAATTGATATTGCTCGGAGTCTTCCTTTAATATTCATATTTCTTTTCTTTGCTTTAATAATCGTTTGTGATTTTGGATAAGAAAAAAAAATTGATATTATTAAACAGCTATATAAGTTTAAGTATGAAATACTGAATCACGACATATGCTTTCCATACTTTCTTCACCTTACTATGATGATCAGAGGTATCAAGACTATTTGATGTATAAGCTTAATACTTGTTAAAATTATTTTTAAGTCTTAAGTGTAAACTTTTTTTTTTTATTAAACTAAGTGTACAATAATTTGCCAAATTATTCCAAAAGAAATTTTATGATTTCATATATAAATTGTCAGACAATATTTTGATTAATGTAATTTTTTGAAACGACTTCAAATGAATATGAAATTTAATAATAAATGATGTAGTAAGTTGGTGAGGTTTTAAAAATCATCATCTACGACCCCTTTGAGCTCCAATTGATATGCTTCAGTCTTACATACTAAAGTCGAATTCTGAATATTAATGCTTATACTTTAAGTCCTAATTATTGAGGTTAAAAGTTGAGAATGAGTGATACTATACTTTATAAGTATAGCAGATTATGGCTGTCATTAATTTTAGTATGAATCGATTACTTTAGTTAAGTTAAGGAGAATAAATATTGTTAATCATTTAAGACAGATTAAACGTTGCTATAGATTTAATGGTACCATCTAGTTTATGGGAATAATTACTGCCATTTATGTATAAAAGCTGCTATTGATTGTGAGTAACAAAACTCTCATTAAAATCATATATTGCCATAAAAGGATATATGCTGCAGTAATTCCATTGCCTATTCTATAATAAAAATGTAGTTCAAATTGTTCTACATGATTTCTTTTAGCTATATGATAACTCAAAGTCTAACTCTTATAAATTTTCATCTTCACAATTTCTAAGCAAGTACTTGTACTGCTTGTAAGGATACTTTGGGAATATTATCACAGCATAGAAAATATATGTTATCTTTATAATGGTTTAAACTCATTATCAAAATGTTCATTAAGTCAAGTAATATTTCAATAGACTAAAAGTTAATAAGAAAAATGAAGGAATCAAAGTGCTTCATTCCTTCCATTTCATTCCACTTGTGTTAAGACAAATAAATTCATCCTAATTCTTGAATCCACGAGAATAGAAAGGATTGCTTAATGCCTTGTCTTGATTAATTTGAAATATCATACTCATATCTAAATCTCCTATCTTATTTCCCTTATGCAATTAATCTTTGAATTTGATTATTTTTCTATATTCGTCTTAATAGTAAAACTAGATTTAAAAGTAATTGAGATTTAAACATCTCTGTACAAATTCTTTTAGACTATAATGGCTGGTATCTTGAATTTGCTTCATATGTATATGGACATGATGTTCTTGGGATTTAATTGATATTTTCATTACTTTATTTGGAGATGCCATTTCTGTATGTACTGACAACCAGCATTTGAAGTCCTCTGATGTTTGTAGATACTTACGTTTACATATTTCTTCAATGTCTCTCTCAGATGAGCAACACTAGAATTTATGGATCTATAATTTAAATTATAGATACTTATGTTTAGAGAGAAAGGAATAGTGTTGTTGTTTGGTTAACTATTGCTGAACTTATAAAACGATGTTTATTGAGGGATATTGGTTTTTACTGTACTTTGATTTCTATAAACGTCGAGACTATGGTTACTTTTACTTAGGAATTGTTTTTCAGCATTCCTCATAGGTTTTATTATTGATTATAATGCAATGAGTTATGTCTCAATGAATATATTTATGGATTTTACTAAGGAAAAAAAAAAACGTATCTAATTACTTTCTTTCTATTTCAACCTTTGTACTATTGTTGGACACTAGTGATATGTTTCAGTCATAGATACTGATATTAATTGCTGAAAATGAGTAATAATATACTTTATGTGTGTTGTAGAGTATTGCTGCCCCTTTTTATAAGTGCTGTCATTTCTTCGACATAATCAATTGCTGTCTTATTATATGAGAATCAATATGGCTATTTCTTTCATTAGAATCACATGTTGCCAAAGGATTATATGAGAAGCAAAGCTGTCATTATTTCATTATGACCAAATGCTATGAATTTTCTTTAATAAATTTAAAAGCTGCCATTTACTTCAAATGGGATCACATGTTGTCATTCTTTTATTAGAATCCTATGCTGCCATGTATATATGTATGAATCAAATGCTTTTAGTCAAGTTGACAAGATTAAATGCTATCATTTCTTTAATTAAGATCACATGATGTTCATTCTTATAGACTCATATCTTATTAATAGATTATATGATCATTAATGCTGTCATTCTTTCATTAGGATTATGTGCTGTTAGTATATATTAATAGATTGGATGTTGCCAATTATCATATAAGAGCCGAAAGTTGCCAAAAGAACATATGTTGTTATATCTCAATTAAGGAATAACAAGTTTTGTTATTTCTTAAAATGGAACCGATACGATCACCTGGAAATTATATGTTAATAAAATTATACATTGCAGATTTCAATTTACGGACTGTCATTCATTTTATAAGAATCAAATATTACCATTTAATGATGCTATAAATTTTATTAAATCAAACTGCTGTCATTAGATGCAATGCTACCATTAATTGAGATTTTAATGCTGATATACGATTAATGCCATTCATTTAAATTGCTTCCATTTGTTTTACACTATATGCTGCTATGTATCATTCAATTTCTGCCATCTAAAGTGAAGTAAGGACATTTGCTGACATTCATTCCAATATATTATGCATGCTGTAGTATTTCCACTAGCTGCTAATAATTGATCTATACGAAATAAGTATTATTAGCTAAAATAAAATGGTCAAATGATTACAGTTTGCCATCATAAGAGATAAATGATGTCAATCACTACCATTTTATAGTTGACAACATCTAATGAAGTGAGGATAAATGAGGAAACTACTGCCATTTATTTTGTACCCATATGCTACTAAGAGTAATCATGTTATTAAATGCTATCTTAAGTCAAGAGCTGCTATTATAGAGGGTTAAGTTGTTGTAATTATAAATCATATGCTGTCATTATACATTTGATCAAATACTACTACCTTTAGTCAATATGACTATAAGTAATGCAATGTTATCAAATGCTGTCCATTAAATCAATAGTAGAAAGAAAAATTGGAAATATTTAGAAATGCTGAATCTTTATAAGTTTTATTTAAACTGAAATCCATTTCATGCTAAGAATGTATAGTTCTACACTTTATACAGTAGAATAACACTGCCCTTCTCTTATAAGTAATCAAATGCTGCTTTTAAATTAATTCTTGTTTCTTTATATTAAAATGCTGACTTTAACAAATGATTCCTTGCAGAATAGGTTGTTAATACAGGATTGTAAAATAAATGCTATATGTGAAAAATCACATAAAGCTGCTCTTATAAATGATAAATTTTATATCTGCATTTTAAATAGTATATATAAATTGTTTAATATAGTTTGGAATATGTGTAATTATATTAAAATTGGAAATGAGCAGTCCTGTAAAAAGGACTGAACTCTATTTGTAGAATTGGAAATGAACAGTCCTGTAAAAAGGACTAAACTCTATTTTTAGAACTGGAAATGAGCAATCATATAAAAAGGATTGAACTCTACTTTAGAACTGGAGATAGTCAATAAAAATTGACTTATATTGATTGTGAGAAAAATTGTTTATTGAACAAAAACAAAGGAGATTCTGCCGAAATCTTCAAGAATTTTAAGACTTAAGGATATTTTAAAATTTTAGTATTCAAATCGATATATGCATTTCAAATGGTTCACTTTTAAACTTTAGTTTCTTTCCTTTTAAGATTTGGATAAATATTTCTTTTATTTAAATTATCTTTCTATGTTCAAAATTATATGGGAATGAACTTACATTCATTCTATTTCTATTAGAATTGACTTAAGATCTGATATCTTTAAGTCAATGTGGAGTTTAATTAACTCCAATTAAAGAGTAAATCATTAAAAATTTAGATAACAAAAAGATATCACATACATTTACAATTTTTGTAATCTATTGAAAGCTTGCCTAGCTTTGAGCCTCTTTCCTTGAACATTCATTCAAGAGCATTGTGCATAAATAAATATTTTCTTAAAATTTTAAAGGGGAATGCCTTATGACAAATCGAGTACAAAAGAAAGCGCTTATATTAGAACTTCACATTTTAGAGAGGGTAAATGTGAATATTCATCTTCCCCACTGTATCTGGTTAAGCAGACGTGCTTAACTCCTCGCCCATTCTGTTGTGTACTCATACAGAATGAGGTAGTTTCTAAATGTAACTTTAACTTAAAATATAAGAGATTTTCTTATAAATTGAAAAATCTCTTCATAACTGTTTAGTTATGCTTTCGTATCATAGTCTTAGACTTTGATTATCTTAGATTGAGAATCTAAGATATTTCCTCATTTCCTTTAGCTTTACACTCTCTATTTTCAGTATTATGTATTGCTTATTTCAGTTTAATTTAAATACAGTGTATGTTGCTTAACTTTAATTAATGCTTCACTATATGTCAATTGCTTACTCAGCATAAATTCCATTTGATCATATATTGCTTTCATTTTATGCACATAGCAGTTTCTAGCCTTTAAAATGCATTCCTTACCAATTTTCAGTAATAGGCTAGAACTTTATTAAAAGTGAGTATTTTTACTCAACTTATTTCATACTGTTTTCCTTACAGTTATGTTTACTTTACTTTCCCATACATTACAATTTTTATAGCACCGCTGCTTACTTTAAATTGTAAATCATAAATTGTGATATCTTGTTAATCTAAAAACATAGCCAATTTTAAAATGTACTTAGACTGTTTAGTCTAACTACACTTTTCTTTTTCTTGGCTTTGCCCTATCATATTTAAATACCAAAATATGATAGATCAAAAGCCCCTTTTTTTCAGGTGATGCATGTCCAAGTAGTTGAAGGACTTATAAAGAATTCTGCTTCCGCTTAATTTTTAAATTACATGTATAAGTGAGAGATAGTGATTTACTTACTGCATTTTCTCTTACTTTTAAAGTTTGTAATAAACTATTTAAGTTACTTTTGCTTACATTTACTAATTTATGTTGTATCTTCTATAAACTGCTTGGGATGAATGAGTGGATTTATCTAACTTCTACTATTGTAGATATTTGCAATATTGCATTTATATGTATCTTCATTTTCATTTAACTTAATAATTGCTCAAAAAGTGACTTGGCCACTTAGCATCAACACTTGAATAGTTTTCTTCTAATCAAGTGTTGGGTGTTAATGTAACACCCCAATATTTGGATTAATCTTCTATCCAATTATTGGGGCCGTTACAAATATGGACTTGTGACCAGGTGTTATCCTGAGAGATTAAATGAATACAGTCCAGTTAGAGAAAATCCTCCAAACATAAGAGTGTGAACTAGATCCTTAGTTTGGGAAAAGAATAATTGTAACATGGTTCTACCTTTTATTTTCACGCACCTCGATAAGTGCAGTTATAAGCAAACTAAGTATTAAATTTACCACTCTTGGAGACATACAACCATGTGTATACAACCTTTCCAACTGATAATTTCAAGTAAAATCCTAAATGATAGAATCTAATCTTTGGAGTTAGACCTAGGAGTTTGAATCCTTTTAGCAGGATTCTGCATAATGGAGATATTTGATTTATAATTTGATTATAAGGAAATTTTTTGGATTTTTAGATTTTAAAACATGTAGTGTGGAGATATGAGCATGAACATAAGCATGATGTATGAGTATCAGTGATAACTTATGAGTTACAGAATGTTGCATACATCAGTAAGGGAAATCAAGATATTCAGACATCATAATAAATTATATTTCCCAATAGGATGTGTGTAGATATTGGACCGTTTAGCTCATAGTAGTTCAGTGATATTTTTATTGCATATCAGTGGCATACAATATTATGGTATATTCAGATACATGATTTCAATGGCATACAATATAGTTTTATATGCTATTTACTCAGTTTCAGATTCTATACTATTTTTATTTGTTTTCAGTATTCATTATACTGTCAGCTTTACCTTACTTCAATTTTATACAATTTCAGTTATTCAGTTACTTTTATAGTTTTTATGTAGCTTTGTTTATTTTACTGCTATATGTAAATAATTAGAACTGTTTATACTAGTTTCATTATTAGACTTATTATCTAATATGTGGCACTTTTGAGATCTAGCAATTTGCTAGATCTAAGCAGCATGTTGAGCTAGGTCAGGAGGACTCTCAGGAGATTTAGGAAGAGTTCGTGGAGCCTTAGTGGACCCTCCTTCAGCCTTATTATTTCTTTCTATTCATTTCTGTTTAGTAGTTATACTTTATTTTAATACTACTTTAGTAAATTATTTATAATAATTTTTGGATGTATTTTCTTTTTTCTTTCTGAGATGAATGTTTATTTCAACTTCTGTGATGAATGTATTATGAATGAATGCTTAACTTTTGCACTCTATTTATATTATTTATACTTAGTATCATGATGTGATCGGCATACTGAAAATGTTGATATTATTGGACATGTACTGGATTCATAATTTTTTTACTCTCAGAATCTAATGGTGTATTAGCATAATGCTTAGGATAAGTATTTTACTCTTATCTTAATTATTAGCTCTCAACCCTCCTTATAGTTTAGTCAGCAGCCTTCAGTGGTTTAGTTACAACTATTCGGGGAGATGGGTTATGCCTTCCCAAAAAGCACACCGCTCCGCCGCCGAATTAAATTTGGTTTACACTCTTTTCGCACGGAGGCTGGGCGAAGCGCTACTTTTGCTCCTCTGTGTTTTGCAGTGGGCTGCTGTTTAGGTTTGTGGATCTACTTGGTTGTTGTTTGGTTTGCCCTAGCTTTGCTAGCAGATTTGCTCTATTCTGGTTTGCTCTTTGCAGCTTAGCTCCATGCAGGTTCGATCTATACAGTGAATTCATTATTTTGTTTATTTTTTGATTAGTTTGTTTAGTTATTTGTTTTCACTATTTTGATATCTCATTTGAATTTCTACTGGGTACTCTTAGGCTATCCCTTGGGACCAAGTTTTTTGAGGTTAATTTTAGGTTTTTAAATTTTAGGATTTTTGTACCCTCCCAACCCTATTTGTATCTTCCCATTTGCTTTTAATAAAATTCCTTATAGAAATGGCATTCTCTAATATATATATATATATATATATATATATATATATATATATATATATATATATTATGTACCTTTTTCTCTAAATTTCAAAAATATAACTATTGATCGAATTTGCATAAAATTTTGATGTATTAAAAATTAGTTTCTTAATTTAGAATAAATTTCACTATTTTTAACAAAAATTTTATAGTTTTGTGAAAACAACATTTAGAATTTATAATGCTAAGATAATAATGAAAACAAAATAGTATAATATTTATAAGAGAATAATATTTATTTTTTTCTTCATTCATGTATCTTGTTCTCTCTCTCTTTCTTTCTCTCTTTTTCTTTTCTCTTATATTCTTCTTTCTTTTATGTGAAAAAATAAAATAAAAGAAAGAAAAAAATAAAGTAATTAATATTAATTAAATTATTCGCATTATTCCATTGTTTGATTTCCAAAATTGACGAAACTTGACTCAGAGACGTATTTTGACGAGATGAACGCATTCGTGCCAAAAAATTTCAATTTAGAGCAATATTTTATTTTATATTAATTTCTGAAGTTTGAAATTTCAAAAATTAATTATAGTCGGTGAACTGGAGTTTCATTTAGACGAAACTTTTTATGTAGCTTATTTATAATATTCTTAATCCAACGACATTAAAATTGTTGAATTTGAACTTGTATTTAATTTCCCAATTTACCGAATTTAAATAAATAAAAAATTGATTCAAGAGTATTCATTTTTTGAATTTCTCATCAACTTAGGTATTATGATCATAAAAATATACTATTTCTAATAGTATTTTTTATTTGCTCTAATTTTGAAGTTGCCCTCTGATCATAATTTTGAGTCAAAAATTGATCTAATTTGCAAAGTAACGATATTGAGTTGTTACATGGGCGCCTAGGTGTTTGTGGCATTTAAATCATGAAGGGAGGTGTCGCTTCATGATTAATGGGAGTTTATGGATTGTTTTAAGTATGTTTTCAAGCCATTTTGAAGGGTTACTGGTGTGTCTGTTGTCGGGTGCAAGAGTGAAAATAAGAGATTAGTTTATTAAGAAGATTATGGCTTGGGTGTGTAAGAAAATTTCCTGGACGGGTGTTATCTTACTTGTCCTCTATGATTTTTTACATACTCTGTAAACCTATTTTCTTTAGTCAAATTTTCATGTAGTGGTGTGGTTTCATGGATTTTCCCAACTCTAAATTTTCCACGTAAATCTTTGCATTTGGATATTATTTGGGATATGTACTGTTTGTATCTTGCATTTTGTTATGATATTTTTCTATAGAATTGTGGTTATTTACTTTACAATTGATATCAGAGCACTAAGTCTTGTTAGTTCAAATGAGATTCAATAACAAACAAAATGAGATACATGATCGAGAAGTGCAATGATATAAACGTTGCTTTCTGGAAGATGAAAATTGAGAATTTTCTGTATAAGAAAAATTATACTTGCCATTGGGAGGTGCCGACAAGAAACTAGAAACTATGAGTAATGAGGAATGATAAATTCTTGACATAATAGCCCTAAGTTTGAGTCACTTTTTGTCATCATCATCAACTGCTTTCAATATAATAAATGAGAATGTGGTTGATGATCTTATGACGACGCTAATAAGAATATGAGAAGCCTTTGGCTTCCAACAAAATTTTCTTGAAGAAGCATTAGGCTCTCGGATACAGCATTAGTTAAGTTTGATATTACAAGATGTTCATTTAATAGTATAATATTTTTTAATAAAATAAATGTTGAATAAAAATGCTAAAAATGTGGCGAACTTTTTAAACTTCTAAAAAACTCTCTTCAACGATCTCATTCATGCATTTCCACTAGCTCCTGAGTTGACACGTTTCAATAATTATGGTATTCAAATACTTGTTAGTTGTGAACTAAGTATCATAAGATATCAAATTTTATATTTTTTCAAATTAGTAAGCAATATGCAATAGTTAAGAATACATGTGATAAAAATATAAGAGCATTTAAAAATGTTGGGATCCTTGGAGATAGGATTTCAAAAAATGTGAAACAAAAACTTGTATATAATGAGAAAATCAAAATAAAATAAAAAAAATTCACATGCAAATACAATCACAATATAAGGCAAGAGATTTACGTGGTTCGATACTAACACCTATATCCACAGAGCGGAAAGCAGAGAAATTTCACTATATAGAGGAGATTACAAAGATTCAGGGTTAACAAATCCTTACACAAACCCTTAGGAGCCTTCTTCTTTTTTGATGGAGCAGCCACCCCATACACAACCCTAATAGAGGGTGTCAAAAATATGATTTATTCAATCTTAACCTTAAAAAGGGCTTAATGAATATTGATAGGTGACTCAGATTTGTGCTAATTGAGCCACGGGCGCCACGATGTACCGTGGCGCCTATCTCTCTAGCGACTGGGTGTTGCAGCACGCTATGACGCTTGCCTCTTTAACAACCAAACAGGAGCTAAGCGCTATGGTGCGCCTTGGCGCCTTCCAATGTGTGTTGTGACACTCCTCCAAAACATCTCTTTTATCAACAAAAAAGCAAGCTTAAAGAATATTTTTAAGCGGCTCAGATTTGCGCCAGCTAAGCCGAGGGCTCCACGGCACGCCTTGGCCCATACATCTCTGGATACCGGGCGCTGCAGTGAGCTATGGCATTCGCCTCTATGGCAATTGGGCGCAGTGGAACGCTATGGCATTCGCCTCTCTGGAGACTGGGCGTTGTGGCACGTTATGGCACCCATTCTCTGGCGATTGGGCACTGCAATGCGCTATGACTCCCGCCTCTTTGGAGACAAAATTGGCGACAGGTGCTATGGTGTGCCCTAGAGCCTTCCAACGCATGTTGTGGCGCACCTCCAAAATAGTTCTTTAATTAATAATCTTCATCTCAAATCTCATGTGCTCCACATGAGAGTTGAATTCACTATGCTCTCCATTATTGCAGCTGCACGAGCGTGGTTGCATACGTATCCCCCTCCCAAAGGAATAAAGCCTGTAAAGACCCCCCTTTAGTAGTATTAAGTAAACTCTTAAATATCGAGGCAACTTTTTAGATAATGTTGGAGTTCCAAATAAGAAATTTAAAGTTAAGCATGCTCATATATGAGCACTCCCAAGATGAGTGACCAACAGAGAAGTTGTCTTTTGTGGGAAAAATTATAAGGAATTTTAAGCTAAAATGTACTATTCCTTGGTACTTAATAGTTTGTGCTATTACAAATGGTATTATAGCAGGCTATAGGGCGTTAGATAGGAGCTAGGTTCAATACACTCCAAATGGTAGATGTTTCTTCTCCCTTCATTGTAAAGTAAGATCTATTATTCATTGAGAAGACTAAGCTCTTTGTAACTCTGTATTTCTTTATTTTATATAGTGAAAATTTCTATGTGGTGTGGTTCCGTAATTTTTTTTTTCATTCTTGAGTTTTCCACGTAAAATCTGTGTTATTTGGATGTGCTTGTGGTTGTGATGCATGTAGATGCTGTGATTCCTTTTTCTTGCTATTTTGTGATCTTGTGTTTTATTTGGTAACTTTTAACATATCTTCGATACTCAAGTGCACTCAAAATCATTTATCCTACGATGTGCTTGATTATAAATGATATTTACTTTGTGGAGAATTTGAAACGCTTGGAATAAAAAAATACAATGAGATCCCTTTTATTGCGAATGCCATTTATTCTTAAGGCTATTTCTAAGGTGGTTGTGATTCTTAATGCTTATCCCTCCAAGCACTTTTGTTGGTTGAACGTTAATAAAGTTAAGCTTACTCTTATTTTATAGAATGCGGGCTTCCACCTATGTATTTGAGGTTGGCTTGGGTTAGTAGTTCGCAAAATTGTCTATTGTGGGTCAGCTAGTGCGTGGCTTCAATCTTTCTCTGTGGTTGGTTCTTTGCTGGTTTGGCTGCTATTTTGTTGTTTTGGCTGTTGTGTTGTTGGTTCAGCTACTAGTTGTTGGCAGCAATTTCTCTCATTATTAGCTTTTCTGATGTTGTTATTTTTTATTGTGATGTGCTTTTTGACAATGGTTGTTTGGTTATTTTCATTATTCTAGGCTTATTGGGTGGTGTTGTTCCTCTGATGTATCTATTTTACTTTGAGGTTTTGCTTTGCTTCAGTTGGTTTTATTGTTGCTTTGAGGGAGTTTGTTTTGCTTTGCTTGTGGTTGTTGGTTTGAGGCTGTTGGTTTGAGGTTATTTGTATGAGGCTGTTGATTTGAGGCTATTGGTTTGTGGTTGTTTGGTTTGAGGATGTTGGTTGGGGGGGTTATGTTCCATCTTGTTGGTTTTGTTTATTCCAGTTTTTCTTTGTTGCTTGCTCTTATGAGGTATATTTTGTAGAGATGTGATTTCTGCTCCATATGGATTCCTTGTTATCTTTTTTTTTTATGGTTAGGTTTCGAGCCTTGGTGGTTTGTTGTTGATGCTTTGTTCGTCAAGGTGGTTCCTTGTTTGCGGGGTCTATCCTCTGGGATCGGTGCTTGGATTTAACTCTACCTGCCAATTGATTTCCCTTCTTTGTGCTGTCCCCACAATGCTTTCTTCTGCAATCGATTCCTGCCTGGATGTCTTCTCTATTTTTTTCAAATGTTCGTCATTCCTGTTTGCTCCAGGTCTGAGCCGACCCTTCCAGGGAGAGGGATAAATGAGCTTTGTGCTGCTACGAGTGCTATCAGTTGACAAACCTTCCCGTTGGTTGCCTTAACATTTGTAACAACCTGGTTGTTACCTAGGTCAATTAAAATTAATCTAAGTCTTAATTAGGGTTCTAGTATACTAAATAAGTCATTTAGAACTTACCTATAAGATCTGGATCAGATTAAGAATCAAATAGAGCAAATCCTGATTTCTGGAAAATTCTGAAACTTTAAAATTTGACCTATTTAAATTGATCTCAAATTAAAAATCTGACTTCGTCATTGCGTTCACCATCCCCAAATTAGCTAGGAGTGAAGTTTTGAAGGCATTTGGAAGTCATTGGATTTTCGGCAAATATTTTAATTTTATGTAAACACCCCGAAAAATTGAATAATTAAATATTCGTCAAATTAAAAATCCGATTACGCCGTTGTGTTCCTCATCCCTCAATTAGCTAGGGGTGATTTATTGGAAATTTTCGGGATGCTTTTAATTAGTTAAACTTAATTAATAAAATGGGTTTAAGAATAATTAAATATTAATATAATTAACTTAATTAAACGACATCCATTAAGTTCACGCATGTGTCAACTAAATCGCTCACGCTGTCCATTTTCTTCATTTGAATCAGTCGATCAATTTCAGCCGTCCGATTGGTTCGATCGGACGGTCTTCGCACCATCCTTGCCAAATGCCCGCCACGTGTGTCTTGCATGGCAATCATCTGCGCGTGCAACAGTTTTGTCGCCAAGTGTTCGCCTGTGCTGCTGAAGAAGGTCGATCCAAGTTGCTTAAGACCTTCTAATCGATCCCTTGCCTTGAGTTTGCGCAAACCCTATCTCGTTCGAAGTTGTGGAAGGTTGGATCTTCGTCATGAATCAGATCTAACCGCAATCGTCGAAAGATTATGTACTTCTACTTTTTGATCTGTTAGTCTGAGTGTTAATCTTCAAATTCACAAGTTTATTTCATGAAATGCATTGATCATCTATCGGGTTCGATCGGCCAGATCAAGGCCGATCGAACCCGATCAAACCTAATTTGATTGCATGACTACAGTTCTTTCGGTTAAAACTTCATCTTCCGCTCGACCCGTCAATTGATATTTAGGTTTAGGTTTTGTCGTCAATCCCGGTCATCTCCGAATGCATTTTGGGTACCAGCTGATAGGTCTCTCCATGACCTCTCCATCGGTATACGGTTCGTCTTCCCTCTCCAGCGGAAGGTCCGGCAAAGGCGATGTCCTAACCTGCAGTCTATGGGGGGCGGGAGGAGGAGTCGTGGCGCCTCGGCTTGGGTCGGGTCAGCCCGACCCGCATGGCGTAGGAATGGACCGCCACGTGACAGCACCCGGTTCGTTTGGTGGGTCATGCTTCCTGCGAACGTTGAAGGCTGCGGGGCCCGCATCTACGTAGAAATGCTCAGCTGGTGGGCCTGGTCCCTGTCGCTGCCAACTATATTCTGATTTTAATTAAATTAAATTTAGATTATTTTTATTAAATATCAACTATATTCACGTTGGTTGCCTCTTGTGGGTCCCATCGCTGTAATAAAAATAATCTAAATTTAATTTAATTAAAATCAGAATATAGTTGATATTTAATTAATTAGATTAATTACTAAAGTTCAAACATTAATAATTATTAATCCTGAAATCTAAATATATTGAAATTATATATTATCTTCATCAAGAAAATACAAGGAATTTAATAATGTCATTTATTTTACTATAAGACTATTATTTAACATAGTGACATTTAGGATCCCTAAATTGAACCAAAATTGTCATAAAACTTCAATTAACCATAACTTTGTAACCTCTTACCCAAACATACCTAATATGGGTCTCAAAGTGATCAGCAAACCCTAAGGATTAATCTAGTAGTGTTTATTTTGCTATTTGGATTAGTTTGAGCTTAATCACTTTTAGGTCCTAACCCTAATTACCTTAATTAAGCTTAGATCTTCAATTAACCATAAGTTGGTCAATTGAACTCCAAATTAAGTCATCCATATGTCCATTTTGATCAGAAAAACCTAATTAACAATAAATTGCAAAAATATTTAGGATCCAACAGTTAGATTCCTTAATCAACCCTAATTATCCTAAAACTTGATTAGTGAATATTAGCAAATTTAATGATCTAAATTGAATAATTCAAGTCTCAAATAACTTATAAAGTATATTAAAACCTAATGAGATAATTGGTTTAGTGATTTGGTGATTAATTTCACTAATCACTCACTAATCACTATAAACCCTAATTAGACAATAACTTAGCCAATTAGAGTCCAAATTGAGTCTACTACTAGTCAATGTAATCAGTTAATCATTTGCAAACTATAACCACTGGTTTTACTCAATTTGGACACAAATTGGAGAAGTTAAGATTTTTGACCCTAGTAAAGAAACCCTAAATTACCTTTTTCACCCTTAGCTTATATTGGCTATAACTTATCCAATACCTATCAAAATTCAGTAATTTTAAGTTTTATGGAATCATAAGATAGTAAAAAAAAATAAACAAAAAGAAAATTTAGATTCCATTAAGCCAAATTACCAAAATGCCCCTATTGAGTCAAATTCATTAATTTAATCTCATGAGGCTTAATAATTACCCAAAATTAGTGTAATTGCTATCTAATTGTATATTAGATAGTAAGAAACACTTTGCCACTGAAAAATTCAGATTTAGAACCTTAGATCAAAAGTTTATCTTTTAGATCCTTAAGTAGGGGCAAAATGGTTATTTTGCTCAAATTTAGGGTTTATCATTCTAAAAACCTAGAATCATATTTTAATATTATAAATAATAAATTAAGAGATTTAGAGCAAAAATTTTGTGAGTTCAAGCCTTAAGTAGATCTTGATCAAAACCTCAGCTTATATCCTTAAGAAAACCTTAAGTAAAATCGTGACTTTCCTTTATTCCTTAACCTTCTTACAACTTTCTATAGGTCTTAATAATATTAGTTAGGATGTGTATCTGAGAGATACTTATAGAAATTAAGAACATAAATTCTTAGGATTAGAAATAGATCTTAGGTTAGATTTTATATATTGAGTAAATTATGTTACTCAATAGGTGAAGCCTTGAGTTTACTAGTTTGTAGATTTTCATAATTTATTAAATGATTATTTGATCTTTAAATCTTAGATCTAAGGATAAAGATCTATCCTAATAAGTTGATTACTCATTAGGATTTTCCTTAACCTAATCTGTGAGACTTGGGTTCTAAGCCTTAGACCCTTAAATATACCTTTGGATTGAGTGATTAAACTCCAACATTTGGAGTTAATTCTTAATCTTTTCATCTTGATTTGGCTAATCAAGATATCTTAGGATTGCTTAAAATTATCAATATAGGTTGATTGATTTATTATTTAAACTTATGTAGTCGATATCAATTTATTTATAATTAGGACCTGCTAGGTCCTAATTATTTTCAATTCATAAGGTCATGAATCTAAGTTACACTCAATAGTAGAACCTAAAGATCCTGAATTTGTGTAACTTAGAGTAGATAGAATGAATAAATTAGACAACAATGGATATCACCTATGTTCTAGTTAAGTCTCTTTCTTATATTAACTTTGATGCTTTGCTTACCTTGTAATTGAGATTTATACCTTGAACATATATTTTGTACATAGGATATTTGATGAGTATCCCATGTCAACTTTGAAAATTCATAAGTAGCATTTGCTCTATTACTCATATTTTTAGTAGAATATAGCTTAATTAGTATACCTCTTCACTTCTTTCCTTTGGGATCGGCTAGATCTTAGAGTTAGTCCGATAGTCTATGTCATGCCTAGTCCGCAGGATAGGATAGATTGTAGTAGACTCTTGCCTTACTGACTGTGGCAACCGGGGATCGAAGTTTGAGAATTTTAAGAGAATAATTCATATAATTTGAAAATATACAATTTTTATAGACAACAAAAGAATAATATAATTAATGTCCAAAGTCCAATTGTACAAATAGAGATAGAGCCAAACATATATGAAATTACAACAGTTTAATATTTACAGTATAGCTTTAAACATACTTATTTTCTCACAACTCAATTTCTTCTCTTTTATTTCTTGGACAGATCTTCAAAGCTTAATTTTCAAAACCTGAAAAATTCAGTTACCCATCAGGTAGGAGTACGCAAATCGCTCTTATAAGAGTAATTCTAGCATCCTATAATAGACATAAATCAAATATGGAAATGGATAGGATATCTGCATAGCATATCTGAAACAAAAACAAAATTTCAAATTTAAATATTGCCCTGTATGTTAGCTTTGAAATTCAATATATATGAAAAGCATGAAATAAATAAATTTTTATCAAAAGCATTTGTAACATAAAGTCAAGTCCATAGACTCCTGAGCCCAAATGGGTGTTTTTCTTCTGGATTTGCCCACTTCCTAATAAGGGCTAAATCTCTCCATATGACTCTCAGGGGATGCTAGCAGGCCCAATCTGTATAAATTCTCTGTGTTGCTTTCCATCCTCTAAAGACAAACACCACAATAATATAATATATTTTATCGTTTTATTACATGCTTTTTGATAATATTATTTTGCAGGTTTATAAGCAGTAAGCAATTTTGAATATAAATAATACTCAAATAAAAATGGCTCAAAAATAAGAATACTGAAATAGAACTTATAAGTAAATTTACGTACCTGACTATTTTGATAAAATTTAAATCAAATCAATTCCTTTGATGTACCAAAAATAATTTAATTCATTAATTTAATATTTTATGTTTTAACATAATTTGTAATATTAGGTTTATTTATAATTTAGGTTTCTAAAATAATAAAATGATCTAAATATGTTTAAATTAATTTATTAAGTTACTAATTTTTGAGTAATTATTAAGCCTTATAAGGTCAAATTAGGAATTTGACCTATAAGGGCAATATAGTAATTTTTCCTTAATGAAATCTAAATTTTCTATTAGTTTATTGTAGATTATTTTTTAAGGTTTCCATAGAACCTAAAATCATTAAATTCTGATATGTATTGGCTAAGTTATAGCCAATACAATTTCTTGGGTTAATAATTAGGGTTTAATATGATTAGTGAGTGATTAGTAAAATAAATCACAAAATTATTAAACCAATTATACATCTAGGTTCTAATCTACTTTATGAGTTCTCTGAAACTAAAATTACTTAATTTGAATTATTAAATTTGTTAATTTTCCCTAATTAAGTATTATAGTAATTAGGGTTAATTAAGAGATATAACCGTTAGATTCAAAATATTTTTACAGATTACTGTAAGCTAGGTTATTCTAATCTAAATTGATATTTGGATCATCTAATTTGGAGTTCAATTGACCAAGTTATGGTCATTTGAAATTCTAGGGTTAAATGGCTTTAATTATGGTTGTCCTAAAAGTGATTAAGCTAATTTTAATCCAAACAGCAAAATGAACACTACTAGATTAATCCTTAGGGTTTTTTGATCACTTTGAGACCATATTGGGTATGTTTGGGTAAACATACAAAAAGTTATGATCAATTGAATATTTGGAACAAAATTTGAATTATTTAAAAGCCTCAAATATCCCTATACCAAATATTAATTCTACTGAATTTTGGATGGTACTAAAATATTCCTTGATTTTTGCTTATTAATATAATGTATTTAATTGTATTATTTGAATGTATACTTTATAAGTTATGGATTTTAAAAGTTAGGATTTAATTAAATTAATTAAATATATTATTAATATTAATTTAATTAATCTATTTGATTAATTAATTTATCTGTAAAAAAAAATATTCATATTCTATTTTAAATTATATGATTGTATAATAACTTTTATTTTTTGATTATGTATATATATACATATATATATTTAAGTGTTTATACTTATATATACACAAATATCTGTATAATATTATATAAATTTTATTATAATAATTATTATTTGAATTTTTTTTTCTGCAAGTTTATTACAGTGTGTGGGAACCACTATCCACGTGGAAGGCGGTGGTTGGTTCTGATATCTGCTGGTTCAGGCGGTGGGACCCACATCATTAGAACAGCGGTTCACGTGAACCGGCGGGTTCGATCAGCGCGAACCGGTCAACAGAACAGTTTGGAATGGACCGTTAAATCAACGGTCGGGATTGAACTCGACCTGATCCGTCGGTTGGATTCGCACATCGAATCCAACGGCGGATCGAGGAGAGACGCTTTGTCTCCTTTGATGAGTCGCGCGATTAGGGTTTGGCAAAACCCGAATGAATCGGGCTCGTGAGAGCTCGATCAAAATATGATTGACAAAATACTTTCAATAATTGCATAACAAGGTACCAATCAAACTATAAATAGATTAAGGAAGAAGGAGTACCTCGATGCAGTCGACAGAATCAAATTAGGGCTTGATCCGTAGAGTTTTGGTTTAAAACAGGTTTCTAAAGGATGAATACTGGACGAGGGGGTTTAATTAAGATTTTAATGGTTTCCTGAGCAGTGGTTTGCGTGCCTTAGCGTTGCACTGGGAGCGAATTAGGGCGCCACGCGTCCCTTACGCGTCACGCGGGAGGCGTCGAAGACGACGGAGCTGCAACCGTCCGATCGCAATATCGGACGGATCGATTGATCCGTCAGATTGGACGGCGTGGAAAGAAATTTAGGTAACGGCGTTACGGATAGACGATGGCGCCATTAAGATATTTAAATATTAAATTATTATTTAATTAATTTAAATCCTTTTTATTTATTAAGTTTAACTACTTAAATATGTTCCGAAAATTCCCAATAAATCCCTCTTAGCTAATTGAGGGGCTCTAAACGCGTTACGGATAGATTTTTGATACGACAAGTATTTATTTATTTGATTTTTCGGGGTATTTAAATAATATTAAAATATTTGACTAAAATCAAACGACTTCCAAATGCCTTCAAAACTTCACCCATAGCTAATTTGGGGGTGGTGAATGCAATGGCGAAGTCGAATTTTCAATCTGAGGTCAAAATTATTTAAATATTAATAAACAAATTTTAAAAAAAAATCTGGTATTTTACACTGACTAATTAGTCGAGATTTGATACGGTAATACTAGTTTAAGTACACTTCTACTTGATATTTCTGTTTAGCTTATCAAGCTAAGTGATTTAAGTAATATTCATTTTAGTATTTTTGCCTTAGCCCATCAGGCTAAGTGATTTTAGTACATACAGTTCAGAGATTATGTCTTAGCCCATCAGGCTAAGTGAGACTATGTTTACTTTCAATTTGAGTGGCTTGAGTAGCCAAGACTGCTTTTAGATTTTGATTTACTATTTTACTTTACACTTTTTCTGCATTTGGCACCATTTTTACGTAGTCTTTACTACATTTTCTAGCTTTGTTTACATGTAGGGTGCTAATCATACTTACTACTTATACACTTGTAGGATGTTAGTCTTACTTGTTGTTTACACATGCATAGGATGTTAGCTTTCCTTTCAATTTTATAATATTTTATATGTTCATTTACTTTTATGTCAAATAGCATAATTCTATATTGATCATAAACATGTCTAGGATGTATTTTCTTTATAATAATTTGCTTTAATCATTTCTTACTAACCTGACCATGCTGCAGTCGCTATGGAGGAGGTATGTGCTCCTACTTATATGCTTTTGTGCTTAATGTTAATGGTGATATCTAATGAACATAATAAATTGATTACTCAAAAAAAATGTACTTAGACATTTTGTCTAATTAAGATTTTTCTTTTGTTGGCTGGGGCCCTATCATTATGAAATCGATAATGATAGGTTCCGAGTTGTTTGAAGCAGTTGATCTAGTGGAGGACTCGCCATTAGAGGAGGAGCGTGTATCTGAAGATATTTAGACTTAGCTTCTTTTATTCCCTGCATTGTGAGGCTGAGTGTTATTTTCAGTTCTTATAAATTGTTTAATGTTGTAATAATACAAGTTAAATCTTTATTTTCTGCACTTTACTTATTCTGAGATGTTGTATTTATATATGATTGATGGATATTTGTATTTATGCTTCCGCACTCTGTTCTCCTTGTATTTACATTTAGTGATGATTTCTTTGAATAATGACAAAGTCTTCGATTATAATGGGTTAGCATTAGTCACTAACCTAATCATAAGCAATGTCCTTGTCATTTGGTGACCGCCTCATGTTAACTTAAGAGTTAACAGGAGCACGACGGGGAGCGGGACACCACAACATTATTTTTGATGTGCCCAATGGCAGTTGTTGCTGGTGATGGTTGTTTGCTCTATGATATTCTCTTTAAACGGGTTTATCTATAGAATCATTCTACTGTTTGGATTGATAATGATTGCTTTTGGCTACAGGTTGCTTTGAAGATCCTGTTTTCTTTTTTTTTTAGTTTGTTACTTTTAGTTATGTTAAATCAATTTCTTTTTATTTTTCTTTTTACTAGGTCATTTTAGGTTATACCATGGGACTTAGATTTTTTGAGTTTGACTTTAGGTTTTTAGTTTAAGTTTATTTGTAACCTACCAACCTGTTATATCTTTCTTTGTGTATTAATAAAATATACATGTTTTTGTTATATATATAAAAACTGTGGAGCCACACCACACATAAATTTTTACTATAAAAAACAAAGAAATACAGAATTACAAAGAGCTTAGCCTTCTCAATGAACACTAAATCTTACTCTAGAATGAAGGGAGAAGAAACATCCACCATTAGGAGTGTATTGAACCTAGCTCCTATCTAACGCTCTATAGCCTGCTCTGATACCATTTGTAACAACCCTATAGCCTGCTCTAAATAACCTCATTGACCATTGGAATTCCCACACCTCTAATGCTAAGAAGCTCCTCATTAGCAATATAGTTGATGCTTTTGTTGTTTGGCATATTTGGACTGCTCGTAACCTCAAAAAATATCAAAATGAGGATTGGAATTTACAAAAAACCAAAATGAACATCATTAAAGATGTTAACTCAATCCTTGCCATTTTCCTCAAGAAATCTTTTAGTTGGAATAATATCAAGAAAAATGTCTTTCACGATTGCTTCAATTATGGAGATTAATGATGGGTCCTTTTTGTTTGGTTTTTATTTATTGGATTGGATGTGGTTATTTTTTTTTCCGGCTCTTTTTTGCTGGCTTGATGGTTGCTGTGTGCCGGGTATTTTCACTTATTTTGTTTTGGTGCTGGGCCCTGCAATGTGGATGAAGTTGGATGTCTGGTGCTGGGTCTGGTTTGGTTCTGAGACATGTGTGACGCTTGGTCTTGGGTGTTTTTTATGGCTGTGCTGGTTCCTGTTTTTGTATTGCTTATGTGAGTTGGTTGATTTCTCTGAGTTGTTGCTTCTCAGTTGATTTTATTTGGTGCTGGTCAAGTTGATGGCTGAGGCTCAACTATATGGTCACAGGCATGTTGCTCGGCTGCATGGTCGCTGGCATGTTGCTTGGCTGTTTGGTCGCTAGCATGTTGCTCGATTGTATGGTCGCTGGCATGTTGCTCGGCTGTTTGGTCGCTAGCATGTTGCTCAATTGTATGGTCGCTGGCATGTTGCTCGACCATATGGTATGATGGCTTGCTATCTCTTCGTCTGGTGCTTAGCTGTTGGCGGAGACCATATGGTATGATGGCTTGCTATCACTTTGTCTGGTGCTTAGCTATTGGCGGAGTGCTTGTTGGATGGCCTCTCTTTTTGATTCTTTGGTTTTTATTTTGGCTGTCCTGGTCTCTGTTCGGGCGTAGCTCCTGCTTCTGTCATCTGATCAGGTTCAGCACCCGATTCTTTCCTGTGGGTCTCCTCGCATTGGTTGGTTTAGCTTGGTTGTTCGGCTTGGCCGTTTGGTTGATAGTTGTCTCGCACTAGCTTTGTTGGTAGGTTTGCTCTTTGCAGGTTCCATCTTTGCAGGCTGCCCTCTGTGTTTGTCTGCGTGCTGCTGTTTGGTTTCGAGAACTGGCTTATTTGTTATGTGGCTCGGTCTAATGCTTAGCTGTTGGTATGGATGCTATGCCGTGGTAATTGGTTGGTGGTTTTTGGTGTGGATGCTCTGCCGCGGCTTTATGGATTTATGGATTCTGATCTATTGAATCTTTTTGCTTTCTTGATGGTTATGTTGATCATAATGCCTTACTTTTATTTGGTTTCCTTTTTCTTGTTGATCTACTGCTACTTAATTTCCCTATTTTAATTTGATTCTTTAGGTTTTGTTTTGTATTTTTATTTTTGCTGGGTCCTTTTAAGATACTCCCTGAGATCCAATATTTTGGGGCTGTCTTTAGGTTTTATTCCTCATATATTATTGTAACCTCACAGCTCCTACTGTATATTTGTTTTTGATTAAACAAAATTCTCTTAAAAAAAAAAAAACAACAATAACAACGAAAGAATTATATATATATATATATATATATATATATATATATAATCCTACTATAATTTGATTGGTGAAAAAAAAAAAATCAAAATTATAAAAAATCAAATTCAAGGCAAACGATGATCCTATAATATCTTTGTAATTGAGAGAATTATCCAAACAGTCTCTTTATAATCCTACTATAATTTGTTCATTTTAGTTATTAACTCATATGTAGAAATAAAAGTTAATGAGTAAAAATGAACAAATTATAAGAGTCAATAAATTCTTTTTACAACTATATCATTTTATAATCTTTATCTTTTAATTATTACTCACAATAAAATTATTCCAACATAGCATATATAGATTCTTGAAGGCCTCAAAAAAAATATAATTATCTCATGTCTTCTCCTATATTTTAAGAACCTATATCTAAGAGGGCATAATTTTTTCCGCATGCACATATAAGCTATAACACATCTTTTGGCTTTACAAGAACCAATTACATTGATGTTCTAAACGTCACTCAATGAAATGAAATGAAAGTAAAATATGTATATATTACTACTACATATTCAATGTTATCGCTATAAGCCACAAAACATAATGCACCATGGAGGCTAATAGGCTAGTGCTGTTAATTAACACTTTGTCAACAATTTACTCTAACTATAAAATGGATTATAGATGCTATTTTAGTTCCAAAATTGCATGTTTTTAGGCTTTCTGTAGTGAAAAGCATTGCGAAGTTATCTTAAGAAAGCAATTGGCAAGAGTTAATTGTATGCCTATGATTTAACACTTCTCTTAAAAAGTGTGATCATCAAACTCATGAAAATTAATTAGCACGAGATTTATTTGCAGAGAGAGAGGAAGTATTGAGCACTAAATTGCATAACAGTGACAGTTGATATGCATTATTAGATTGAGATTTTTAGTATAATAAACAGATAATAATATTTTATATAATTTTGTTGTCTTAGATAGCCAAGTCACTAAAATTTAGTGACAAAACTAATATTAAAGTAGTCACAAATATAATGTGGTATAATTCTTGGCTTGAGACTTTAGGCAAGGGTCAATTTCTGACCAATAGTTAAAGCATTACTTTGTACATAGTTGATGATAGTTTTATACAATGTTGTATTTTTAACACTTGTTTAAAGTGCTCTATGAATTTTAGATAGTGGTCATTTATTTGATTTATACAAATAAATTTTTGTGTTATTTGTATAGAAAGTTTTTGCATTCTTTGTTTGATTGTTGCATTAAAACTTATCTTATACTTGTATATTTTCTATGTAAAAATGTTTTGAAATTATTGTTATAATTTTTTTATTTAGACAATAGCATTTTTTATCTAAAACCTTTTTGTTAGTGGTAGACTGCTGATCCCTGTCTAAAGGACTTTAGACAAAAGTCAGGCTGCACTTTCGACAGCCCTTTCTAAAGTCATATTATAAACAAATGTCACTTAGGCTAACCGATGTCTAAATTATAACTTTAGGCAATGATTAGTCTTTGACCCATTTCTCAACTCATTAGCATTTTGTTTGAGTTATCTTTTATGTTTAGATGATATCTAAACGCCTTTCTAAATCGGTCGAATCATCTTTATGGGCTGCATTCAAATAAGGGAGCACATCGTATGTATGTCCAAATCCTTTTATAAGTTTTGCCAAGTGAACTTAAGTATTAAAAGATTTTCCGCATATAATTATTATTTATGATACCCTTCTTCAAGGTTATGTGTTCAATGTTGATAGTTTGTTTTAATGGACAATCGTGTATCCATCATACGTGTGGCAGTTCTATTCCCATAGCCTCTAATTTTATGACTAATGAGATTCGTGATTTAGTAGACATTTGAGTTTTCAATTATTATAAAATTATTTCTTTAAGGTCTTTCATAGTAATTATCCATAAAGTAGTTCAAAGTTTTTAGAGGCTATGGGAATAGAACGCTAGAGCTCCCGAGAGCAGGGCGATGCAGCATGCCTACTACCTGGATACTTAAGAGAAACTTATGGAGGAGTTTTCAATGTTGTCATAAGTGAGTCAAAGTGATTTGGCTACTATCAAAGAGGAACCCTAAGTGTGGCGGCCGCCCCCTTTAATCATAGGGATTAAGGAGTGGTCGTCATTAAGCACATCCCTTACTTAACATTAGGTTGGATGTTTAGGACTCCAATCCAATCTTAAGAGAAAGATGTGCTTTTCTTAATAAAGCAAAGGAGAACAATCACTTAATGAGTATACTGCGTAATCATAGTGCAGAAGAAAAAGATATAAACTGAATAATCATCAATTCATCCATATTACAAAGTAAAACATCCAACTCAGAATATACAATGCAGGAAAAGTAAAGTACAATTTAATACTGTATTATTACAAACATTAAAGTTAAAAGAGTTGAAATATGAAATAAAGTCTCTCATTCTCTCGAATGCAAAAGTGAAGCAAACTAGAAAGTATAATCTACTGGTCTTCATCAACCTGAACCTCCTTATGAATCTGTTCCTCTGTAGGTTCTACCTCCTCAAATAGCTCAGAATCTACCATTATCAGTTTCATAATGGTAGGACCCCAGCCAACAAAAGAAAAATCTAGTTAAACAAAATATCTAAGTACATTTTAAGGTAATCATTTTTATGTATTTTAAAGATATCACAAACTTAACTTAAGCGTAAAAATAGCGGTAAAGCGATAAAGGAAAGGCAAGTTATAATAATAAATTATAACTTAAATAAAATGTGAGGTAAGCACATACCTCAACTCGAGCTACATAAAATGTAAGTAAAGTGCAAATGTAAATCTACTAAGTACAAAAAAAAGTCATAAATAATATGATCAAACTAAACATGCCAATTTATAGTATAAAGTAAGAGTACTGTACTGAAAAGAATATTCTAGCATCCTAACATGCCTTTAAATAAATGAAATGACTGAAATAAAAGAATATTACAGAAAATTTTGTAATACTGAAGAACTGCATAAATTAAAATATAACAGGAAATGAACTAAACTATAAGGTAAAGGTAGGTCAGAACTGTAAAGAAACTATAAAGATAACTGTAAAGTGACTATAAAGTAAAAGTAATATAATTGTAAGGTGACTGGAACATAAAAGTAAAGTAAAGTATAAATTAAAGTGTGGAGATACTCCTACTTAGTTCTGCCAAAAAGTAAAGTCTATCTACTCATCTAGGAGAAACATCCTAGATTAAAGTATGTTGTGATAGGAAAGTGTCATGGTCACTAGGTAATATCCATCTAATCATCCAGAAAAGTGTCCCAGGCAAAAGTAACACACACTAGGGGAAATTTCATAGGCAAAAGTGACACGCACTAGGGGAAATTCCCTAGGCAAAAGTAACACGCACTATGGGAAATTCCCTAGGCAAAAGTAACAAGCACTAGGAAAGTGTCATAGGCAAAAGTACCTTGCACTAGAGAAAATTCCCTAGGCAAAAGCTATCCTAAAGTAAAGTTATACTAAATGGCAGACTAAGTAAAACATAACCCACAAGGTGTATTAAAGTTTGTTTTATTTAAGTTTTCTTTTTAAGTTATGCAAATGCCATATGAATGTAATTCAAAGTGTTACATAAAATATTCATCAAATATTCATATTTAATAGAATATGTCCAAAAGTGTAATGAGGCTAAAAAATATGGAAATCATAGAATTTCAATTTCAAAATAATAACAGCACTACACAAATTTTGTGATATCACTAATTTTCTAATTAAATCGTTCTAACTACTCTATGTTACATAAGATTCATAATCATCAATTCCTACACTATCTGTAACTTAGAATCACGAACCTATAAGTTAAACATAATTAAGATTGGCCACATCCTAATTATAACTGAATCAAAGTCATGTACAAGGTTAAATAAGTAAATCAATCATCTTAAGTTGTTATTTTTAATAATCACAAACCAAATCTTGATTAGCTAAATCAAGATTTAAAAGATTAAGAACTGAACTCCTAATTAATGAAGTTCAATCCTTAATCACAAGGTTATCCTAAGGACTAGAGTTTAATCCCATCTTACTAATTTAATGTTAAGGAAAATCCTATTGAGTTAAGTCAAACTCAATAAGATAGATCTCTAATCCTAATTCTAAAATTTAAAAGATCAATTAATCATTTAATAAACTATGAAAATCTATAAACTAATAAATTCAATATTTCACCTTAATGAGTAACCCATTTTACTTACTAGATGAATTCTAACTTAAGATCTACTCCTAATCTTAGGAATTAAGGCTCTTAAATACTAAGAGTAGTACTTAGACACACATCCTAACTAATGTTATGGGACCTATTAGTGAACTAAGAAGTTCAAATGAATGAAAAGATCTCACAAATTTACTTAGGTTTTACTTAAGACCAAATTTAGGATTTTTTTTAAATTTCTAATTTAAGACATAGGACTATCTAAATTAAATTCTAAAATCATTTTAATTACTATATAATATGATTTATGAATGAAATCAAGTCTTAAAATTATTAAACCTTAAATTTGGGCAAAATGACCATTTTGCCCCTATTTAAGGGTCTAAAATTCATCTTTATGAATTAGGGATTCATTCTAGATTTTAATAAAGTGGAGTGATTACTTACTATATAATATGAGTTTAAATAGTAAGTTCGCTAATTTTGGTTAAGTATTAAACCTTATAAGGTCAAATTAAGATATTTGACATATAAGAGAAAATTAGTAATTTCACTCTAATAATACCTAATTTTTATATTAGTTTACTGTAGCTTATATCCTAAGATTTTCATATAACCTAAAATCATCAAATTCTAATATGTATTGGCTAAGTTAAAGCTAATACAATTTCTAGGGTTAATAATTAGAGTTTAATGTGATTAGTAAAATTAATCACAAGATCACTAAACCAATTACACAACTAGGTTTTAATCTACTTTATGAGTAATCAAAAACTAAAATTACTCAATTTGGATCATTAGATTTGCTAATATTCACTAATCAAGTTTTTAAAGTAATTAGGGCTAATTAAGAGATGTAACTGTTGGATCCTAAATATTTTTGTAGATTACTATAAATTATGTTTTTCTGATCTAAATAAATATTTGGATCACCTAATTTAGAGTTCAATTAACCAACTTATGGTCAATTGAAGTTATAGGATTAATTGACCAAATTAAGGTTATGTCCTAAAAGGGATTAGTCTAAATTTAATCCAAACAATAAAATAAACACTACTAGTTTAATCCTTATGGTTTTCTAATTACTTTGAGACCCATATTGGATATGTTTGAATTAGTGTGTGCCAAGTTATGGTGATTTGAATGAAATGATAATTTTAATAATTAATTAAATACCTAAAATGTTACTAACTGAAATATTGCTCCAAATGGAAAATTGATAGCTCCATAATATTCCTCTAATTTTATTGATCATAATAGTATATTTATTTGTATTAGTTGGATGTGTATTTATCAAGATATTGAGGTTTAAAGATTATTATATTTAATATGTTAATTTAATTAAATTAATTAGTTGTTCAAAAATTGTATTTAATTTTTTTTAATTTAATCAACAGTGGGCCCCACAGTATTAAATCACCATCAGAGGCTATGCAATGGCTGAGACAGGATCGGTGGGTCCTACCTACTACGGTGGCTGATATAGACACCACGTGGCACCACGGGCGGCTAACACGCGATTCGTGCGGGCCCCACTAGTGCCACGCCCTCTGCTCAACTCAAGCGAGCGAGTCAGGTCAGGCCTGACCCGACCCATAGCGGTCTTCCCTGAGCATTCCCTACCGTAACAGAGGGCATTAGGGCTTCTGATCCCTCGCAGCACCAGGCTCCATCTGGGGAGATCAATATGCCATTCGAAAGGTCTTAACAAGACCTTTCAATTAACATTGAGATCGACACGTTTGGACAATCCTATCATCGGTAAATATGATGCCCTAACAGTGGAACAGAGACTTCACAGACATCCATTTGAACATTATAAATCGATTCTAAGCTCAGCTCGATCAGGTCCAATTTGACTCAATCGAAACCTTTCATGACCTAATCCATATATTGGAATCAAGAAATGAAAAAGTATTGCATAATTTAAATAAAGATTTGAGGTATAATAGGGTACAGAAGTGGAGTACCTTTGCTTCGACGCCAGATAGCTCATGACGAACCAGAACTAATGCAGAGGCTTCCCTGCTTGCGCTTTACTCGATTTTGAGAGACTAATCGAGACGCAAAGCCCTTAGATGATTTTTGATGAGGCTCTTTGGCAGTCGACGAGCGATGGACTACGCGCAGCCAGATTTCTGCAAGCCACGCGTGACCCTGCATAGCACGTATTGGGCGGACGAGTCGCAGCGACGAAGATGATCCAATCGAACGATCTAAATGATTTGTGCCAGAATAGACGGAGTTGAATGATAAATGGGAACGACGTTACAATTGCTGACGACGCGCTTAAGAAATTAAACTGAGCCATTAAGGAAAATTATTAATTAATTAATATATTAATTATCACATAATTTTCTAATTAAAAATTGGTCTAAGTACATTTTAAGGTAGGGCCCCAGCCAACAAAAGAAAAATATAGTTAGACAAAATGTCTAAGTACATTCTAAGGTAATCATTTTTATGTATTTTAAAGATATCACAAACTTAACTTAAGCGTAAAAATAGTAGTAAAGCGATAAAGATAGGAAAGACAAGTTATAATAATAAATTATAACTTAAACAAAATATGAGATAAACACATACCTCAACTCGAGCTGCATAAAAGGTAAGTAAAGTGCAAATGTAAATCTATTAAGTACAAAGAAAAGTCATAAATAATATGATCCAACTAAACATGCCAATTTATAGTATAAAGTAAGAGTACTATACTGAAAAGAATATTCTAGCATCCTAACATGCCTTTAAATAAAATGAAATTACTGAAATAAAAGAATATTACAGAAAATTTTGTAATACTGAAGAACTGCAAAAAATGAAAATATAACAGGAAATGAACTAAACTATAAGGTAAAGGTAGGTCAGAACTGTAAAGAAACTGTAAAGATAACTGTAAAGTGACTGTAAAGTTAAAGTAATGTAATTGTAAGGTGACTGGAACATAAAAGTAAAGTATAAAGTAAAGTGTGGAGATACTCCTACTTAGTTCTGCCAAAGAGTAAATGTAACAACCCAGGTTGTTACCTTGCTCAATTAAGACTAATCTAAGTCTTAATTAAGGTTCTAAGTCACTAATTAAGTAATTTAGAACTCATCTCTGAAACCTAGGTCAAACCAGAAGTCAACAAAGTCAAATCTAGAATTCTGGAAAAATCCCAAACCTTAGAAATTAACTTTTTTATTTAGACCTCAGATTGAAAATCTGACTTCGCCATTGCATTCAGAACACCTAAATTAGCTAGGGGTGAAATTTTGGAGGCATTTGAAAGTCGTTGGATTTTTGTCGAATATTTTAATAATATTTAAATACCCCAAATAATCAAATAAATAAATACTCGTCAAAATGAAAATCCGAGTGCGCCGTTGCGTTCCTCACCCTTCAATTAGTTAAGGGTGATTTATTGGAAATTTTTGGGATGCATTTAATAGGATAAATTTAAATAATTAAATCTGTATTTTATGAATTTAATAATAATATTTTAAAATAATATTTAACGGTGCCGTCTGCATCAAATTTTTCCGTCTCCTGTTTGTCGTTCAATTGGACGGCCATTTTCGACCGTTCGATCAGAAATCGAACAGTCGAGCCGTCGTCCCTTCCGCGTGAAGGACGCGTGTTAGGGTTAGCGCGTGTCGCGTTGCAGAGACCTCAGCGCGTCACTCTCCTTACCTCCTGGCGCTTAGCACCGCTCACAGACACCATTAAAATCCTTAATCGGGTCTTTCTCATTCATTTTTCTCTCTTAAGATCCTGTGGTAGGCCCAGATTTTGTGGATCAAACCCTAGTTCTCTCCTGCCGTTCGCATCGAGGTACCTCACTTCTACTTTTTCTATGTTTTAATTCATTCATCATTGCAAGCCCTTATGTTATTTGCATATCTAGTCCTTCTATTCGATCATTCGATAGAATTGCGTAAACCCTAAAAATGCAGGCGAAGCGACGGGATGGAAGACGAATCGACGGAAGATAATCGAACCGTCGATTCGAAGGCTTAATTTCTATCCGTCTGATTAAGAGTAGCTTAATCTTAATTAATTTGATTACCTATTATGCTTATTTTATTAAGTTAAGATAAACCAATCGTTAATCAAATCGCTTAAGTCAATTGGGACCGTCCATTTTTATGATCCAAAAGATCTTGATCGCTGATTTTTAGACCGGTTAGACCGGTCTAATTCGCTCGGGGATGCACCGGACCGTGGCACGAGCGTCGAGTGGAGGGACCCACATCCGACCGGTCGCATCAGAACTGTCAGAATTTTGATCAGCTGTGGGACCCGCCAGTGCTCCTTCAGCGTATCACAGAGCGCCACGTGGCCTGGTCCTGCAGATGTCTGGCTCGTGGGGCCCGCCGCGTTCTGCCCAGCCAGTGAGGCTCTGCCACGTGTCCTACTCTTAATTAATAAAATCAAATATTTATAAATATATAACAGATATATTAAATAATTAAAACCATATATAAATATATATATATATATATATAAGAGTTATATTAATTTAATTAAATCAGTAATTATTAATTAGTGTAATACCAAACTTTAAACCTTATTAACTCCTAAAATACTCAAATAAATATATCAAATTGATCAAAAAAATATAAAAAATTTATTGATGCCAATAATTTTGCTGTAGAATCAATATTTTGCAAAGTGATTATTTAGGGTTTAATTTAAGTTAAATAATGTTACAAAACTTATTTAATCCATAACTTTGTACCCAATGATCCAAATCTATTGATTATGGATCTTAAAATACTCAGAAAACCCTAAGGATCATTTTAGTAGGGTTACCTTTGCTGTTTGGATTAGTGTTTGGCTAATCACTTTTAGGTCCTAACCCTAATTAGCCTAATTTGACCTAGAACTTCAAATGACCATAAGTTGGTCATCTTAGCTCCAAATTAGGTAATCCAAACACCAATTTAGATCAACAAAACCTAATCTACAGAAATCTATAAAAATATTTAGGATCCAACAGTTAGATTTGCTAATCACCCTTAATTACCCTAAAATCTTGATTAGTGAATATTATCAAATTTAGAAATCCAAATCGAGTGATTTAAGTTTCAGAGGACTCATAGAACCATTTAGAATCAATATATAAGGTTGGATTAGTGTTTGAATGATTGATTTTGCTAATTACTCACTAATCACCCTAAACCCTAATTAGGTCTTAACTTAGTCAAATTAGGTCCAAATTGAACCTACCACATGTCATTATGATCAGTGGGCTATTTGTAAATCATAGCCACTGATTTTGCTTAATTTGGACACTAATTGGCAAAGTTAGAATTTTTGACCCATAATTAAGAATTCCTTAATCACCTTTAAACCCTAGATCTTGTATTGGCCATAACTTGGCCAATACTTATCAGAATTTAGCAAATTTAGATTCTATGGAAAGCTTAGACAGTAAACAAAAATACTTTGAAAGAAAATTTAATTTTCACTTAGCCAAATTCTTAATTTACCCTTATGACTCAAATTCACTAATTTGATCTCATATGGCTTAATAATCACCCAAAATTAATTTAATTACTGTCTAATATTACATTAGATAGTAAGAAACACTTTCCAAAAGAAAATTTCAGAATTTAAGCCCTAGATCAAAATTTGATCTTTTGAACCCTTAATTAGGGGCAAAATGGTCATTTTGCCCAAATTTAGGGTTTAGCCTTTAAAATCCCTAATTTCAGTTTTTAATCACTAAAATAAGTAAATAGAATGATTTAGAACTGAAATTAATCAAATTCAAGTCTAAATTAGACTTTGATTAAAATCGTAATCTTAGCTTCTTAAGGAAATTTCCTAAGTCCTAAGTGACTGTTTTCATTCTTTAATCACTCTTAGATCATACCTTAGGTCTTATAACATTAGTTAGGATGTGTGTCTTGAGAGATACTCTTAGTAATTAAGAGCTTTATTTCCTAAGATTAGGAATAGATCTTAAGTTAGAATTCATCTATTGAGTAAATTGGGTTACTTAATTAGATGAAACCTTGAGTTTTCTAGTTTATAGATTTTCTTAGTTTATTAAATGACTATTTGATCTTTAAACTCTAGAATTAAGAATAGAGATCTATCCTAATGAATTAATTTATCATTAGGACTTGCCTTAACTTTATCTGTGAGATTTGGGTTCTGAACTTAGACCCTTAGATTATACCTTTAGATTAAGTGATTAGACCCCATCATATGGAGTCTAATTCTTAATCTTTTCATCTTGATTTGGCTAATCAAGATGAAGTTGGGATGAACTTAAAATACAAAGTTAGGTCGTTGATTTATTCATTTTAACCAAATAGTCGTCTTTTGATTAAGTTATAATTTGGACTTGGCCAGTCCTAATTATCTTCAACTAGTAGGATTCGTGATTCTAAGTTACAGAATGTGAAAGAATTGATGATTCTGAGACTTATGTAACTTAGAGTAGATAGAACGAATAAAGTAGATAACAACGGATATCACCTGTGTTTTAGATAGAGTTTCTTGCACTTTGATTTTGATGCTTCGCATTCCTTAATTTTGATCCTTATACCTTGAACATGTATTATGTACTTAAGATATTTGATAAATATCTTATGTTAATTTGGAACATTCATAAGCAGTATTATGTTTTCATTTCACAAGTGGTTGTAAGGTGTAGCTTGATTAGTATACCTCTTCGATCAACTCGTTCGGGGTCGGCAACCTTTCGAGGGTTTAATGTCCGACAGTCTATTGGCCATGCCTAGTCCGAGTGATAGGATGGATAGACTCTCGCCCTACTGACTATAGAGTCAGGATTTTGATATGGATATACTAATTCAAGTACACTTACATTCAGTTCTGTCTTAGCTCATCAGGCTAAGAGTTTTTAGTGAAGTTCAGTTTAGAGTTTCTTAGCTCATCAGGCTAAGATTTGCTGAGTTCGTGTTCAGTTCATGTGACTTATATAGTCACTGTAATTTCAGTTTACAGTTACTGTTTTACTTGTATATTCTGCATTGTAGCATTGGTTTACTTACATCTTTTCTGCACGAGTTATATATATATATAGGATGTTAGTTTTACTTTCTATTTCCTTATGCTCACCTAAGATGCTAGTTGTTTTCAGTTCTATATGGTTCAAATTATGTATGTTACCTAGCATATTCTGTTTGATCATAAGCATGTTTAGGTTGTACTTTTCTTACAGTTTTGTTTAGTATTTTGCTTACCTGTCTTTGTTACAGTTGATTGGAGGAGGTATGTATTACTTCCTATTTGTTTAGTTATAAACTGTAGTTTATAACTTATTACTGTTCTTTTTGATACGCTTTTCTGCACCTATTTTGCTCAGTTCTGCTCTTAAGGTGATATCTATTTAACTTAATAAAATTGTTTGCCCTAAAATGTACTTAGACATATTGTCTAACCAATTTTTCTTTTGTTGGCTGGGGCCCTACCATTATGAAACTGATAATGGTAGGTTCTAAGTTTGTTGGAGCAGTAGATCCAGTGGAGAGCTTGCCATTAGAAGAGGAGCCCGTTCCTGAAGATCTTTAACTTTAGTTTCTTTTGCTTATGAGATTGAGAGTTTCCTTTCAGTTTCTTTAAACTTATTAAATGTTGTAATAAATACAGGTTTATATTTCTCTTTCAGTACTTTACTTATTCTGTATTATTATATTTATACTATATTGGATGGATGTTATGTTTTATGCTTCCGCACTCTGAGTTCTTGTATGATCATTTAGTGATAGTATTTTTGAATGAATGGCAAAGTCCTTATTTAAATTAGATTAGAATGTGTGTCTAATCCAATCTTAAGTGGGACCTTATCATTTGGTGACCCCTCCACCGTAATCATGTTAACTTAAGAGTTAACAGGACCACGGCGGGGCAGGGCCGCCACAGTAAAGTCCATCTGCTCATCTAGGAGAAACATCCTAGATTAAAGTATGATGTGATAGGAAAGTGTAACAACCCAGAATGTTACTTTTCTCAATTAAGACTAATCTAAGTCATAATTAAGGTTCTAAGTCACTAATTAAGTAATTTAGAAATCGCCACTGAAACCTAGGTCAAACCAGAAGTCAACAAAGTCAAATCAGGAATTCTGGAAAATCCCAAACCCTAGAAAATTTGAATTTTTATATAGACCTCAAATTGAAAATCCGACTTCGCCATTGCGTTTAGAACATCCAAATTAGCTAAGGGTGAAATTTCGGAGGCATTTGGAAGTCGTTGATTTTTCATCAAATATTTTAATGATATTTAAATAGCCCAAATAATCAAATAAATAAATACTTGTCAAAATAAAAATCCGAGTGCACCGTTGCGTTCCTCACCCTTCAATTAGCGAAGGGTGATTTATTGGAAATTTTTGGGATGCATTTAATAAGGTAAATTTGATTAATTAAATCTGTATAATGTAAATTAAATTAAATAATTTAATTTTTAGGGTTAACGGCCCCGTCCACTTAAGTTGAATGCTGTCACCCGTTTTATTTTTCACGCCATCAGGATCTGACGGCAATCTCTGACCGTTCGATCGAAGATCGAACGGTCCGTGCCCCTCGTCCCCGCGAAGCCTGCGCGTGGCAAACCCTGCGCACGCGTCGGGATCCTTCGCTCGCAGGTGGCGATCGCGCGAGCTCTCCACCGCTTCAAGCCACCGCTTAGGCACCTCTTAAGACTAATATAAGACCTCTAGGGCTTCGACTTCGCCCAGTTTGAACTCAGAAGACCAGATTTCGACGATCAAAAGTTCGAACCTTCCCTGTCGTTCACCTAAGGTACCCCTTATTCCCTTCAATTTCCACTTGATCTTAGTCTTTCAAGTTTGTAAATTTATTTCAATTGCTAGATTAGTAATTGAATGGTTTCAATCATGCTTAGGATGGACTGATTGATCTAATTTCGATCGGGATCTACAGTAGTATACAGTAAAACTCTAGCCGCCTATAGGAATCTAGGGTTGGCTCCTGTCATCGATCCATATCATCTTAGGCTTCGATTCACCTGACATTAGATAGGTCTCGATCTTCTCTTCTCGTCGCCGTGCGGGATGACCCCTACCGTCGTTGGAGGAGTCATAAATAGCAAACCCTAAATCCCCGCTCATGGCCTATCACGCGAAGACGAAGGACCTTTTCGAGCCGGTCGGGTCGGCCCGGGCCCGGCCCGCGGCTCTTCAGCTGCCGCGACGGGGCCCACCGCGTGACACGCGGCCAGTCGCAGTGCAACACGTGGCTCTGCGAGTCAGCAAACTGGCAGTGGGACCCGCCGTCGTCTGTCGCGGCAGTAAGGAGCTGCCACGTGTCCTGTAGAAAATAATTAAATCATATATATATATATATATATTTAATTATGTGTCAGTTAATAATAATTGAATTAATTATATATATATATATATATATTATAATAATAGAATTAGTAATTTAATTAAATCTATATTAAATAATTAATTAAATGCTAAAGTTTAAACCTTAATAACTCCTAAAATACACATCCAAATTATGCAAAATTATATATCATTGGATTCAATAAAAATAGAGGAATATTTTGGCACTGTCAATTTTGCATTTGGATATGTATTTAGCAAAATGATATTTTATGGTTTAATTTAAGTTAAATTAAAAATTATAAATCTTAATTAGCTCATAACTTTAGGTATGTTGATCCAAACATACCCAATATGGGTCTTAAAGTGATTAAAAAACCCTAAGGATTAATTTGGTAGTATTCAATTTTCTGTTTGGATTAGTTTTTGCCTAATCACTTTTAGGTCCTAACCCTAATTACCTTAATTAGACCTAGAACTTCAATTGACAATAACTTTGTCAATTGAGCTCCAAATTGAATGGTCCAAATATCTATTTAGATCAGAAAAACCTAATTAACAGTAATCTGTAAAAATATTTTAGATCCAACGGTTAGATTTGCTAATCACTTTTAATTACCCTAATAATTGATTAGTGAATATTAGCAAATCTAATAATCCAAATTGAGTGATTTAAGTTTCAAAGGACTCCTAGAACCATTTAGAACCTATTTGTAAGGTTGGATTAGTCTTTAAATGCTAAATTTTGCTAATCACTCACTAATCACTCCTAACCCTAATTAAGTCTTAACTTAGTCAAATTAGATCCAAATTGAGCCTACCACATGTCATTATGATCAGTGGACTAATTGTAAACCATAGCCACTGATTTTGCTCAATTTTGACACTAATTAACAAAGTTATGATTTTTGACCCATAATTAAGAATTCCTTAATCACCTTTTAACCCTAAATCTTGTATTGGTCATAACTTGGCCAATACTTATCAGAATTTAGCAAATTTAAATTCTATGGAAAGCTTAGACAGTAAAGAACAATAATCTGAAAGAAAATTTAACTTTTACTTAGTCAAATTACTAATTTGCCTTTATGAGTTAAATTCACTAATTTGATCTCATATGGCTTAATAATAACCCAAAATTAATTTAGTTGCTGTCTAATCTTTCCATGGGGAGGCATCTACTTCTGCATTGAATACTAAAATCAAAGGAAGACTTGCAGACTGAAGACATAATAGAAATTTGTCTATGGCTAGATGAGTAAAATCAAGACCCGAAAAAGTAAAATCGTATTGCTGGAATTGTAGGAAGGTAGGTCTGTTGGGGATAAATCTAAACCTTCCTAAGCCATCGAGCACACTCTCCATAACAGAAGCAGGTTTGAAAGAGCACTCGATTGAGGATCGAGGTTGGTTGATGGTTACCAAGAAAATATGAAATCACAAATCCACAAGTAGAAAATCACACAACACATGCATACAAGATAAGCAAAAGCACACAAACATCCAAACACAAAAGAACACATGAAAAACTCAAGAATGGAAAAAACTACGGATCCACACCACATAAAATATCACTATGAGAACTTGAAGATTACAGAGTTACAAAGAGCTTATCATTGATTAAAAATACACAAGCTCTTACTCTAATATGGAAAGGAGAGAAAGAAGCCACCACTTTGAGTGTCTTCTCCAGCATGTAAGAGGTTTCTTGCACTGCAGCTTTCTTAGGGTTTCACCTTGGGATCTTCTCCTCACAACAGCAATTAGCCTCCAATATGAAATGCCAACATTATAAACTCATCCCAACTTATTTGCTTAAGTTCCCAGCTCAATTTCATACTCTAAAAGATCCAAAATTCCCTCCAATTTACTTAGGGTATAACCTGAACCGAAGCAAAAATGCACCTGGCGCTACAGCGCGCTGTAGCGCCCGTGATTCGAATTGGAACCCACTGTGTCATATGGTAGCACCCGAGTCTCAAATTGGGACCCACTGTGGCATGTGGTAGCACCCGTGTGCAGCGGCATGCAGTAGCTCTCGCATCTCTAGTTGGGACCCGCTGCGGCACACGGTAGCGCCCGCCTTTCGAATTGCCAACTATAATAACTCTAGTATTATTACCCATCAATTAGTGACCTAATTGACTCTAATAATATTATTAAGAACCTCTATTTCAAGTTTTGTGCGATTTGGAGATCATTTGGTAATTTCCAGCATTTCCTAGTTTTTTGATAATTCTGAAAATGCTTAATTTATTTAGACCTCTGAATTAAAAACACAGTCCACCATTGGACTCACCACACCCAAATTAGCTAGGGGTGATATTTTGGAAGTGTTTGAAAATAATTGAATTTTCCCCTAATATTTTAATATTATCTAAATACTTAGAAAATTAAGATAATTAAATTGACCTTCGATCTAAAATCTGTTTGCATTTTTTGAGTTCCTCACTCATCAATTAGGTAAGGGTGAATTTTTAGAATTTTTTAGAATACGTTTAAGTATTTTTTAAGAAATAAAATAAGTAGAATAAATTAATTAAATATTGTATTTGAATATTTAATATATATATATATATATATATATATATATATATATGTGTGTGTGTGTGTGTGTGTGTGTGTGTGTGTGTGTGTGTGTGTGTGTGTGTGTGTGTGTGTGTGAATGGTGCTGTAGCCCAGTGCTTGAGGCTCAAGATTTGTTATCCCAGGTCATGGGTTCAAATCCCACCGGCCACACATAAGAAAAAATATATATATATATATATTAAAGAAAAAGTCATATCGACAAAATTTTATTCCAATACAAAAAATGATAGATAGGACCAGGATTGGGAGGTTACAGGATCCTATAATTTAAAATCCTGAAGCCAACCCAAAAAAAGGAGACCCAGGGTATATCCTAAAGGTGTCCTGACTCAAAAAATTAAAATAAAAAAATTAAAAGGAAAAAAAGTAAATCATAGAAGCCAAAAATATGCAAGAAGCAGATAAGCTACCTTTATAAGCAAAAGAGAGCGGAGGTAGTTTCTCGAAGTCATCAAGCTATCCATATGCGACAAAACAGTGAATCCACATCACGAAACCGCTACTAAGATCCTCCAGGAGGTCCAAACAAAATAGGGAAACTAGCAATAGTTATTTTCATGCTCCCAAGGCTTTCAGACTACCAAAATCCTGAACGAAATAGGAGCAGCACCTCTCTTAAGGTTCTCATAAAAAGCATCAGACAAAGCAATGAAATATGAAAAAACATTATAGAACTTTATCTGAGCATAACAATTGACTATCATTGCAATAATAGAAGTAGCAATAAAGATTATGCAGTGATAGTAAACACTGTAATAAAAAGCCAACAGCCAACTAAAATCAAAAGTCACAGAAGAGATCTCACAATAAAAGCAATTAGAATTTGTGCAATGGAAGCAATAAAAGATCTCTCTAAACATAGCTATGGAAACCTGCAACCTGAACAACACCAAGGACTGGACTGAATGTACTGAAAGAACATAATGAATGTTATGCTTTTCAAATACTAACTTAGGATGTATCTTTAATATCCTAAGTTTACCTATTATGCTCAAGGAACAAGGCTCAATATTCAAAGTGTGCAGAGCAATCAAAGTCAAAGTAAGCAAGAGACTCAACTAGACTTATGTGATATCTATTATTATCTAATTTATCCAAATCTAACTATTCTGAGAAGATACAAGTTTAGGATCTCCAATATCCAGCTATCGAATAAAATCTCATATACGCGACCCTAATATTAACAATAAACTTAATAAGTTCTATTTCATAATCAAGTGATGACTATAAAGGTTTAAAGTGACAGCCTAATTATTTTTATTATACTCACTTAACCCAAATCTTGATCAAGTAAATCAAGATTGAGTATTCCGTACTTAAACTCCACATATGGGGTTCAAATCCTGAATCCATGGTGATATCCTAATAAGGATCTAGGGTTTAAATTCTTAAGTTGAAGGATTAGAAGCTAAGATCTTGATGAAAGGTTATTCTAATATTATAAGATAAAATAATCAATTAGAAACTAAGAATTTAAGATCTATATTCAATCTTTAGGATAATTACATTATTCTATAGATTGAATCAATTCTATACCCATAGAGAGGTTTAAAAAGGATTAAACAATTAATCAATTAAGGAAGTCCAAAGAAGATGATTCAATTCAAGTAGATGATCTAAAGTCTAAAATCTAAGATCTAAGATCTAAGATTTTATCACTTTAGATCTCAACTAAGAACTAGACTTATGCTTTTACAAGAATATTTACTTAATATTTGCAGCTTGTGAATCAACTCAATAAGGTAATCAAACTAAAGATTTAGTATTAAAGTTGTTTAGGTTTGCTTTAAGGGAGTGGTTTTGAGGACTCTTAAGATCTTAGGATCTTAATTAGAACTTCTTAAGATTTCTTTACTTAACTCCACCCTTATTAACATGAGATTTCAAAAAGGTGCTAATGAGTTGATTAGAGATACTTTATTGTAATTTTCAAATCTTAAGGGGTGCTTAAACCTATTTTGGTCAAAATGACCAAAATACCCCTCTTAAAGCTAAAAATGGGGTTTTAAGGTTTAATCATCTAATTTAATTTAAGTCTATTTTAATGGGTTCCATATTGATTAGTGAAGTAGGCTAAACACTTACTTAGGGTTTAGTAACATTACTAGCTTAATTATCACTAATGACACTTTAAGGACAATTAGGGTGATTAAGGGAACTAAGGCATTCTAAGAAGATCCAAACACATTTATAAGCTCTACTATACTTAATAAAGCATTATGAACTAGATTTATAAAAATCAGAGGTCAATCTAAGGCTTAATTCATTAATCACATATTAGGATAATTAAGAGGTGATTAGCAAAATTAAATATCTTAAATTACTTTTCATGGTCTACCTAGGTCCTCTATGGTCTCATGAGCAATCAGGGACCTTAACTAATATTTTTGGATATTAAATAAATTTATTATGATTTAAATTCAAATAGAGAAAGATTAGAAAATACGTTAAAATCTAACCATTGGATCATTGATTTTATTTTATATTATTATTCATTGCATTTTTTTTGATTAAAATAATATATTGGATCATACTAGTTGGATAAGTATAACTAAAGTTATTTAAATAATTTATTCTGCATTTTTATTTAAATTGGAATCATAGGGAATCAATTTATTAATTGTTTATCCTAAGAAATATAATTCCATAATTCTTAATTTACCCGCGGCCCGAAATCCAAACCGCACGGGTCAGGAGAGGCCCGACCCGATGCGCCAGTGCATCGTCTTCACGGAGACTCCCCGACACCCGATCCCTAGGGTTAGCTTCAGCCGTAAAATTTTCCACGCTCAGAACTCGCCACGTCAGGATCTTGACAGCTACACCTTCAGTGGCCCTAGACGCACCGATTGAGATAAGAACCCCAATCAGGGACACGCTGGATTACCGGGGTGCTACTTGACCGAGACACTCTAAGGAAGGGGAGTTTGGATTTACTGTGAGGGAGTAATTCTCCTCACAGAGGCCACCAAATGGACGGGGCTCGATCCCTACACCATCAGTGAGGTAAGACGAGTTGAACCCCCAAGGTTTCGCAGCCTGGGGTGTAGCCAATTGCTGGGTCCTTACTCGGACTCAGCCATGGCTCAGCTACTAGCTCGATCGATCGATACAATCGATTAAAGCTAGCTCAAACCCTATAAATGATAAGGTCAGATTCCTAAAGGGCTAAAAGAGCTATACGACATCTAGGGGCAATAATTGAAGAGCTGGAATCGACAAACCGAGCTTATACAACTCAGTGGGAAGAAGTGGTACCTTGAACTGGGGAATGGCTGCGGCTGAGATGAAGGGAGGAGCTTAGAATTCTCTAGGCAGATATGGGAACTTTGTAAGGGGGTTTGAACGTCAGACCACACCTTCAATCAGTAGTTCACGGCTACGGGGACGCCGGGATTCACCGAGGGATCCAGACGCTTCAGCTGGAAATTTTGTGAGTCTCAGTGAGCAAAGGGATTCACTGAGATGCTCTGAACCTTGAGCCTCCACAATTGGGGCTAGCAGGGCCTCATCACCCAACGAGCTTCACCTTACCAGAACCGAGAAGGTCTAACGGTCTGGAGGACATGGCGGAGAGAGTGGCAGACCGTGTCGACATGGCTTGTACGAGCGGATCTTCCCTGTAGTGCCTGCGATCAAGTGAAGATGATGATCCACAGCGATGGGGTTCATCTCCATTGTCTGATCGCAAGACCGTTGGCGATGGACGGTTTGATACAGCTCTCGGATAATAGAAATGCGGATAAGATCTCGAGCGTCGGATGGGAGATGCCGATCGAGCGAATAGGATTAGATCACGGCGTGGGTGCTACGAGCTGTTGGATAAATTGCTGTAAGATGCGTGCTAGCGCATCCAATGGAAGGAGAAGGTGCTCCGCTGTCAGGACCCCGCAGCGGATTTGCCGCGGTCCCAATAGCAAATCCTGCATAATTAAATTATAATAAAAATTAAATTTAATTAACATAATTCATTTAAATAATTAAATTAATAATACTAAAATTCTTAAATCCAATTTAGGTTTAAATGAGCTCCAAAAATTCTTAAAATTTCACCCTTAGCTAATTGAGGCATGAGGAATTCAAAAATGAAATTAGATTTTAATTTGGAAATCAAATTAATTTAGGTATTTTTTAAGACTCAAAAATAGGCAAAAATACTAAAATTCTCAATTAAGCTCCAATTGATCCAAAACTTCTAAGGTTAGGTTTAAATGACCTAATGAGTCTAATAGAATTAAAATTTGAATTTGGTTTAGCTTAATTAATTTGAATTTAACTAGGGTAACAATTAGGGTTGTTATATAATGACTTAATTAATGCACTGGAATCACAATCAAGACTTAGTTTAGTCCTAATTGACCTAAGTAACAACCTAGGTTCTTACACTATTTCATGTCGAAGCTAAATATTGGTGGGATTGTGAGTTGAAGACTCATTTCTCTGACGTTCAGTTAGAGGATATTCTGTGGGATGAGTTCGAACAAGTTTTCCACGAAGAATTCATTCCTCCGTCTGCCCAAACCATAATCGAGAATGACTTCATGCAGCTTACTCAAGGAAGCCATTATGTGCACGATTATGAGATGGAATTCCGCAAGCTTTATCATTTTGCTCCCAACTAGTTCACACTGATGTGGCAATGTGCACTAGATTTTTATTCGGTCTGAAGGATTATATTAAGAGACATCTGATGTCTCAACATCACGATGATTTCTCTAAGCTTCTAGAAGGTGCCCGCATGGTCGAGTACCACCAAGCTCAGATGGAGCTAAAGAAACGTTATCACCCTCAACCTTCTAGATCTAAGCCATTCAAGAGGAATCATCCTCATGGTCCTAAGATCTCCCAGCTTACTCAAGTCAGAATTAAAAGTAGATTCAACAAGGAAGACCTGGTGTTAGATGTAATAGGCCGCATCCTTATGAGAAGGGTTACCATACTTGTAACAACCCAAGTTGTTACCTTGCTCAATTAAGACTAATCTAAGTCTTAATTAAGGTTCTAAGTCACTAATTAAGTAATTTAGAACTCATCTCTGAAACCTAGGTCAAACCAGAAGTCAACAAAGTTAAATCTGGAATTCTGGAAAAAAATCCCAAACCCTAGAAATTGAATTTTTATCTAGACCTCAGATTGAAAATCTAACTTTGTTATTGCATTCAGAACACCCAAATTAGCTAGGGGTGAAATTTTGGAGGCATTTGGAAGTCGTTGGATTTTCGTCAAATATTTTAATAATATTTAAATACCCCAAATAATTAAATAATTAAATACTCGTCGAAATAAAAATCCGAGTGCGCCGTTGCATTCCTCACCCTTCAATTAGTTAAGGGTAATTTATTGGAAATTTTCTAGATACATTTGAGTGCTTAATTTTAATTAATAAAATATATATATATATATATATGAAAATACTAAATAATTAATATTAATTATTTAAGAATTGACGGATTCCGTCAATCTATTTTTCTCCATCGTTTGAAATCCCTCACACCGTCCTCTTGGCGCCGTTAGTCGATCCGATCGTTCGATCGGATCTGATCAAACAGTCGGCATCCCGTCATCTTCGCATGACGGACGCGTGGCTCCATCGCACACAGGCTCGCACAGCTCCGCCAAGTGGCCTCCCTCCACCACTTCCAAGCTTCGATTAAGACTCTTAATGGCCTATATTCTTAATTCTCCACCCTGCTGGAACCACTCTGAGCTCCGCCAGATTTCCAAACATCAACTTCCCCAAGATCATCTTCTATTGGCCGTCCATTTGAGGTACCTCCGTTCCTAATCTCTTCCATTTTCAATATGTTCTCTCATTTCTTTCAGATCTAATGTATATTGTGCATTATGACAACTCAATTACAAAATTTAGATCTGCAAATGCTTGGTTTGATTTAGTGTTAGTAACCTGGATTGATCGAATTAGGGGATGCGTTCAGGTAGACAAAATGGTGCAGCTCGGCATCGCCATCCTAGATTTAGGATTGAGTCGTGCTTGAGTTCTAGATACCTTTAGGTCTCGATCCCACCATCGGTAGGTAGGTCTGGTCCAGGCGTATTCAATGCCATGTGGGTCGACCTCTGTGGGCGCCGTAGTGGCCGTCGATTTTCGGCACCCTAAATTCTAGGGTTGCCATCCCCATCGGAGACGATGGGCCAGGACCGGTCCAGCCTGGACCGGTCTACCTTTGGTTTGAATCGGGCCGGGTTGCTGAACCAAACCAAGACCCCCCCCTCTCTCAGCATGCCACGCGTTCCACTGAATAAGTGCGGTGGGACCCACCGCTGAGTAAATGCAGCATTTCTGTCTCTCTCGAGACAGTGGTGGGCCCCACTGGTCTGGCCCGGCAAATCCTGGGCTGCCGTGTGTCTTTGGCAGGCCCACCACCTGCAGAAAAAGCAAAATAACAAATTATATATATATATATATATATATATATATAAAATGTTTTAATATAAACGAATTTATATATATGTGAATTAAACTAGATTAATTAAAACAATTAACAGTATTAATTAATTAATTAAATACCAATCTTTAAACTTCAATAACTTGCAATTTATGCATCTAAATAATGCAAATAAATATATCAAATTAATCAAAAAAATTTGAGGAATTTATTGATGCCAATAATTTTGCTGTAGGACCAGTATTTAGCAGAGTGATATTTAGAGTTTTAATTAAGTTAAAAAAAAATAATGTTACAAATCTCAATTAGCTATATCTTTGCAACTATGAATCCAAATATACTCAATATGGGTCTTAAAATACTCACAAAACTTTAAGGAACATTTTAATAGTATTAACCTTGCTGTTTGGATTAGGATTTGACTAATGACATTTAGGACCTAACCCTAACTAACCTAATTTGACCTAGAACTTCAAATGACCATAAGTTGGCCATCTTAGCTCCAAATTAGCTGATCCAAATACCAATTTAGATTAGCAAAACTTAATTAACAGTAATTTATAAAAATATTTAGGATCCAACAGTTAGATTTGCTAATCACCCTTAATTACTCTAAATCTTGATTAGTGAAAATTTAGCAAATCTAATAATCCAAATTGAGTGATTTAAGTTTCAAATGACTCATAGAGCCATTTAGAATCAATCTATAAGATTGGATTAGTGTTTGAGTGATTAATTTCGCTAATCACTCACTAATTATTCTAAACCTTAATTAGGTCTTAACTTAGTTAAATTTGGTCCAAATTGAGCCTACCACATGTCATTGTGATCAGTGGACTATTTTTAAATCATAGCCACTAATTTTGCTTAATTTGGACACTAATTGGCAAAGTTAGGATTTTTGACCCTTAATTAAGGATCCCTTTATTAAACCTTTAAACCCTAGATCTTGTATTAGCCATAACTTGGTTAATACTTATCAAAATTTAGCAAATTTAGATTCTATGGAAAGCTTAGGCAGTAAAGAATAATAATCTGAAATAAAATTTAACTTTCACTTAGCCAAATTACTAATTTGCCCTTATGAGTCAAATTCACTAATTTGATCTCGTATGGCTTAATAATTACCCAAAATTAATTTAGTTGCTGTCTAATCTTACATTAGACAATAAGAAACACTTTCCAAAAGAAAATTTCAGAATTTAAGCCCTAGATCAAAATTTGATTTTTTGAACCCTTAAGTGGGGGCAAAATGGTCATTTTGCTCAAATTTAGGGTTTAGCCTTTAAAAACCCTAATTTCAATTTTTAATCACTAAAATCAGTAAATAGAATGATTTAGAACTAAAATTAATCAAATTCAAGTTTAAATTAGATTTTGATTAGAATCTCAAAGTTTTGCTCCTTAAGAAATTTCCTAAGTAAATTTTGAGTATTCTTCTTTTCTTAATCACTCTTAGATCATACCTTAAGTCTTATAACATTAGTTAGAATGTGTGTCTTGAGAGATACTCTTAGTAATTAAGAGCTTTAAATTCCTAAGATTAAGAATAGATCTTAAGTTAGAATTCATCTATTAAGTAAATTGGGTTACTCAATAGGTGAAATCTTGAGTTTTCTAGTTTATAGATTTTCTTAGTTTATTAAATGATTATTTGATCTTTAAACTCTAGAATTAAGAATAGAGATCTATCCTAATGAATTGATTTATCATTAGGACTTGCCTTAACTTAATCTGTGAGATTTGGGTTCTGAACTTAGACCCTTAGATTATACCTTTAGATTAAGTGATTACTTCCTATTTGCTTAGTTATAAACTGTTTGTTTATAACTTATTTCTGTTCTTTTTGTATGCACTCTGCACCTTTTTGCTTCAGTACTGGTTTATGGTGATATTCAAGTAACTTAATAAAATTGTTTGCCCTAAAATGTACTTAGACATATTGTCTAACCAGGTTTTCTTTTGTTGGCTGGGGCCCTACCATTATGAAACTGATAATGGTATGTTTTGAGTTTGTTGGAGCAGCAGATCCAGTGGAGAGCTTGCCATTGGAGGAGGAGCCCGTTCCTGAAGATCTGTAGTTTTAGTTTTCTTTCTTCCAGTGAGATTGAGAATTTCCTTTCAGTTCTTTTAAACTTATTAAATGTTATAATAATACAGGTTTATATTTCTCTTTCAGCACTTTACTTATTCTGTATTGTTGTATTTATACTATATTGAATGGATGTTATGTTTTATGCTTCCGCACTCTGAGTTCTTGTATGATCATTTAGTGATAGATTCTGGGATGAATGGCAAAGTCTTTAGTTAAGATTGGATTAGAATGTGTGTCTAATCCAATTCTAAGTGTGGACCTTGTCATTTGGTGACCCCTCCACCGTAATCATATTAATTTAAGTGTTAACAGGACCACGGCGGGGTAGGGCCGCCACAATACTGGAGGTTGGTGTTATATCTGCGGTAGAACTAACCATCATCATTGGGACTATCGAGCCAATTGGACTATGGATAATATAAGAATCACTCGCCAACCTTCCATTCAAAACCATACTCCTATTAATTCCCAAGCGCTGGCGCTTGCCTTGATGCCTCCTCCTGCTAGTGGAAGTGCACAACATCAAAAATGTGTACATCCATCTTCTTCTAAGCAAGATTAGTATAGCAGAAAGGATAAGGGCAAGTCTGTACTCAACCTCCTGTTGTACCGTGAGTTTACGCTCGTTCTCCTTTTGTTTCCCAAGATGAAAACAACGTTGTTACTGGTACGTTCTACATTTAATTTTCAATTTTCTGTCTTTCATTTTCTTCTGCATTTTATTCTAGTATTTTTAGCTTTATTTTTTTTTAATTGTAATTAGAGTTTATTTTCCCTGCTATAGGAACTCTAATTATTAAAGATCAGTTCTGTGACACACTCTTTTATGTCCGTAAGTTGTGCTTCTTCTCTTAACCTCCAATATTTCAGCTTAGGCAATACCTTGTGAGTGTAGATGCCATATGGTGCTGAAATATGTGCTAGTGAGTTCTGTTTGGTAGACATCCAATCAGTAACCAATTCTTTCAATCCAAACTTATTGTTATGTCAATTACGAACTTCGATATAATTTTAGGTATGGATTGGCTATGTAAGTTTAATGCCATCATAGAATGCTTTAGAAAGAGAGTTTCGCTTAAGGTTGAAAAGAAACTTGAAGTTTGGGTGCTACGGCACGCTATAGTGCCTAACGGATTTCAGCTCTAGTTCAGGTTACACCCTAAGCTATTTGAAGGGTATTTTGGATCCTTTTGGGTCCAAAGTTGAGCTGAATACTTAAGTAAAACTTATGGAGGAGTTTCCAATATTGGCATAAGTGATTCCAAGTGCTTTGACTGCTATCAATGAGGAACCCTAAGGAAGGTAGCAGTTGTGCATGGGAGCTCTTGCATGTGAAGGAAATCTTATTCAAGTGGTAGATGCTACTTCTCTCCTTCATCTTAGAGTAAGAGCTTGTGTTTTTTGTTAAGGTAAAACTCTTTGTAATTTGTACTCTTCAAGATTCATAGTGGAAATTTTTGTATGATGTGGCTCCGTAGTTTTTCGCATTTTTGAGTTTTTCACATAAATCTGTGTTATTTGGATATGCTTGTGGTTGTGATGCATGTATGTGCTGTAATTTTTTTCTTGCTGTTTTGTGATATTCAGTTTCGCTTGGTAACCGTCAACGCATCCCCGATCCTCGATCGAGCGTGCAAATCGTTTCCGATGCGGTGCTTGTCTCATTGTTTGAACAACAACGGACCCGATCCTCAATTTTTCGAGAGTATTTTTCATCATTTTGTAATATATGTGTTGATGACATAACCTTTGTCTATATATAGTTCTGTTAAGACTATGGATGTGGAATATAATTTTTTATTTGTGTGACTATCATCTTCTTTCAAGAAAGAAAATGGGAGATTTGTAATTTAATACTATTTCTTCATCAATTAGTGTTTTTCATTTTTATTTTGCTGGGATATGTGATTCTATTTTATTTTTGCTTCAATAATTTTTTGTAAAACTATATGATTAATTAGTGGGTAATTGCACCAAGAGAACATACTGCCAATGAAGCTTAAGATTACGTAGTCATTGAAATTCCAAAGCTTCCTAAATGCTAGTAGCATGCCTCCACTATCGCTTAAGATTAACTCAACACTATAGCATAGAGAATTTTAAAAATTAGACCTTTTAATGAATAATATATATTTGTACTACAAGAAATACTATTTAGACTAATTGATGTGGCACCCAAAAATATAAAAAAATATTCAGTTAATTTTACTAAAGTCATCACTTCTTATGCTATTATTATACAAGTTTTAAGAAAATTATTTAAGCCATTATTATGATTATATTTTTCTTAAAATCATTAAATTTATTCTAATGTTAAAATATTTAACTTTAAAATTAATATTAACTAATTATTTATCAATACAAGAAACTAACTCTCATGGGTGGCTTAGAATTATAAAAAAATTTATATATACAGTGAGACAAGAGCGGTTGTAAGTTCCATAATATATATTAAAGTATATAGATTATGTGTCATCCAATTTGTAAATAAATTATTAGTTGAATGTTTTTTTTATGTGGCTTATATGCAAAAAAAAAAATATTAATCATAAATACTTTTTAATATATATTCTTATATAAATAAAATATTTTTTGTATCATCTGAACTACAGCAATAAATCAAGGCATGAATACGATATTTCTTTCTCTAAATACTGAGGTAATGATGCGCCCATAGGTCTGGGCCTGGGTTCTTGGGGGACAAGTGTCGAGCTCTCGGGTAAAATTTGGATTCTCAAGCACAACAAGCGTTTCGGCACGCCCGGACCCCTTCTCCTCTGCCCACAGTGCCAAAGCTTCAAGTGTCCAGCTCTTGGGCATGCTTGCCGGTATTCAAGGGTGCTGGTTGAGATTTCCATGGCGCCAGGGCAACCTGTCAGTTCTAATGCTAACATCATGACGCTTAATTATTATCCTGTGCTTGAGAATGCCCAAGCGCTCATAATCGGGTCATTGGTGAATACATGTTCTATGTCTGAATGACCTCAAATCGATTCCCGATCTTCATGTGATACACTCGATGCTCCACCACACAACAGTGCCACAACTAGGCATGCCCGCACGTCAGAAAGCGTTTTGTCCACAATAAGAGAGATACTACCAGTTGATTTAACCTCTATGTCAAAAACTATGCTATTTTGGATTTATGCATGCATCGTAACTGCTGTCTTGAGTGGCCATAGCCATAGGTGCAAGCGTTGAGTGAAGGCCTCGTCTTGAAGTAGTGAATAATCTTTTATAAATAAGAATATATATTAAAAAATATTTATGATCAATAAAATTTTTATTTAATTTTATATTTATATATAAATCTCATAATATTTATCCAATAATTTATTTATATATTAGATTAACATATCATATATACTTTGATATATACTAATATCTAAGTATAACAATACTCTTATTCAATAGTTGAGTATTTTAATATTTATTAACATAGGTCGTAAGTTTAAATTTAGAAAATTTTTTCTTACAAAAAAGAAAAAAACGGCAACTTTATAAAATTACAAATTTAAGCTTAAATATGTAAATAATAAAATATTTGTAGTTTTCCGTGCAATTAATCCTTATATAATTAATTCCTTGCACACTTGTAAATGCCTTAACATTATTTTACTCCATCAAATCTTTATTTTAATATCAAATTCTTTTATATATTTTTCTCGTTAATGCATGTGGCAAACATGTAATTTTATGATTATATTTTCTTAAACCTGTGAGGCTTTGAATATTTTTGTAATTTTAAAACATTTTCAAACAGTTCATTAAAATGTTTTTAGACTCGCTGACGTGTCACCCAAAAAACTCATCTAATATAATTTTTTGGGTGCATTCAATATAAATTTTAAAAATAATATTTTTATTATTTTAATATAAATAAATATAAACTAATGAAATATGTTCAAATTCTATTGGATGAGTTTTTTTAAGTGCCACATCAGTGGGTGTAAATAGGATTCCCCATTAAAATATACATTTTTGTGATTGGTTCTAATTTCACAATAATTCCAAAATGGTTAACTATAATCATTAGTTATTAATGATGATTACTGACATCATTGGTTCCTTATTATCATTTCCATCCTCCATATGATGATTCAAACCAACCAAAGAAACTTATTCCTCTTTGGTAGAGTTTAAGCTTGCTTAAATCAAATGAGGCATTTTTACTTTGGATATATTTGATTCCCACTTAGGCTAATTAAGCATGCGTAGCATTGCTAAATTATGTTGCTAAGCAAAATAGTTAATCTATTAGACTGTGTGAAGCTACTTAAGTTAACTTCATTGATAAATATTTGTTTCAAGTTTAAGATAAATATTTAAGTATATACTTAATTATTATTCAAATACTAATAAATGATTAAAAATATTAATAATTAATAATTGAGAAACTATTAATATTAGTCAAAAGCTAATAATAAATTGATTATTACTAATTATTAATTAATAGAAAATATTAAATTAAATAAGTTTAATAATGATTGATGAATGCTATTTATTAAATAGTAATTTAAAATTAAGGATTAATTCTTAATTTAATATTAATAAATAAAATATGGTGATTAATTAATATTAAAAAAAATAAGTAACACACTTTATTTACAAATTATAAACTTAATTTTTTGTAAAAACTATTTAATTAATATAAATTGCTAATTAATTATAATTGATATAAACAAATAATAAATAATATTAGTGAATTTATAATGGAATATTAAAATAATTAATTGTAATACGCACCAACTTATAATTAGTATTTATAAATTATTAATAATTAATTATAAGTTTAAATAATTAATAGTTAAAAATTGATATATAGTAATTGATTTATAACAATTAGAAATCAAGCATTAATATTTAATAGTTAATATTAAAATAAAATGAGTGATTATTAATAATATATTATATTTACTATTAGGAATTATAAATAAAATTAAATTTATTTATTTATTAATAAATGAGATATTTAATAATTAATTATAATTAATAATTTTAAATTAATAACAATTATTTAATTAGCAAGATAATGCTCATTATACTTTATAATCATAAATGAAAGTTAATATGTAATTTAAGGCATAAGTAGGCTTAAGATGAATAAAGTTATGTTTACTTTTGTGAGCTCTTTGGTTAAAATTTAAGTAGACTAAAGCTAATTTAAGTGAAACAAAGTAGAAATCAAACATGCCTTTAGTTTTCAACTTAAGATTATAACATTCTATATTGTAAGAATTTTGCTGAATGAACCTCTTCATTTGATTGGCATTATTAAGTTAGCTAAAATGACTAAACTCAATATATAGGGCAAAAGATAGTCATCAAATGAGATAAATGAGCTCAAATGGTGTTAAGTGGTATATTTCCTTATTTGATACACCTTAATAAATTAAATTAGGAGATGTGGGATAAGTGAGAAATCTAATGGTGAATTCGTAGATTGAATAACCATTATTAATTTTAATTCAGTTTTTGCCAATTTAAGGTAAATAACTATAATTAGATAACAAATGAATATTACTTTCTTTATTATTAATTTGGCAATTCCTTGATATGCAACAACACTTTGAAAACCTTATTCAATTGATCATAAGTCACACAAAACATTAACTTTAACTAAATTTGAGAAGGGGCTTTACGCAGGGTGGATTGGTATATACAGACATTGTTGATCAAGGATTGGATATAGAGTGATCAGGAGACCACACATACCCTTGAGGGGTAATGTGTGGTTATACAGGAGACCCCGATACATACAGTTGGGCAGACGTACCTAACTCATCGTTGTTCTGTATGAGCCCACAGAATAAAACATTAAATAAAATAATTATAAATTACATATAATATTTATAACTTGTAGTTAGTTACTGTAGTTCAGCTTTACTTTACAGCATCTTTACTTAGCCTTTAGGTTGCTAAAAATTTTCTTATACAGCTCATACTTGTGTATCTATATTGTTTAGCCAATCTTTTGTAGAGAAATATTGTGTGTTTCAGCACACCTATTAGTACTTGTCGTTTTTACCAGTTTATTTATTACTTCCTTTATAAATATATTGTGCACATTTCTATTATTTACTAAAATGTGATATCCTTTAATTAAATTTACATAAACACCCTAAAGGTGCTTAGACTTATATAAGTGTAACAATTTGTTTCATTTTATGGGTTGTACCCTATCATATTAAAAACTAAAATATGATATATCAGGAGCCTAGAGTGGAGCTAGTATGTGAATTAGTTGTTGTGGCATCCCACCCGTTAATCTATAAGATTAAGCTAAGGACTAGTGTGTCACTTTAGCAAATCCCTCACTTAACATTAGATTAGGGGAAGAGATAAGCCAATCAATACATGTTGTGTAATCAGTCAAAAGGCAAATATAGAATCAGAGTGCGAAAGCAAGGTAAAGTAAACATACATCCAATTTATCATAATAAATAGAGAAAATGCAGCATACAACTCAGAATAAATAGTATAATAAGGAAAACACAATCAGATAGTACCTGTATTATTATAATAATAATTAATTTTAAATAAAAAAGATAAAGCTCTCATCCTCACAAAATAAAAGAGAGCTAAGTTGAGGGTCTTCAGCAGCAACACGCTCCTCCTTCTGAATCTGATCTTCAGAAGGCTCGCCTACCTCGAATAACTCAGAATCTACCATTATTAGTTTCACAGTGATAGGGCCCCAGCCAAAGAAAAGAAAATTCTGATTAGACATATTGTTTAAATACATTTTAGGCTATTAATAATTCATGAGTTTTATGATATTACCATTTTACTTAGACTATAAAAATAAGCAAAGCGTAAGGGTGCAACAAGCATACAAAGGAGAAGGAAAAAAATTTATAAATACAACATTTATAACTAAATAAGATTTGAGGCAAGAAGGCACACCTCAAGTAAACTAAGCAATGATAGGCATACATATATAATATAGTAAGTAACAGTACTGAAAGAAAAATCTAATCCTAAACATGCTGATGATCATATGACATATGCTGATTTAAAAGAAATTAATTCAATAGTAGTACATATAAGTAAGCAACAAAGGTCTAGCATCCCATAATATACAAGTAAATAAGTAAAGCAAGGTAGACTAAAGTGAAGTACGACGATAAACAGGAAACAATGAACAATAAACAGTAAATGGTAAATAGTAAATATTGAACATATATGTAAGTATTGCCATATCAAAAGAGGGCTAATCTAGCCTACTAAAATCAAAAGGATTTTTAACATCAATGCAGAGGCTAAGGCGACAAAATATTCCTAGCGTCATCTGAGGCTAAGCCGGAATAAGATAATAGAAAATAAATTGAATAGGCAGTAATCACAAATGTAGAAATATTTTAGTTATTTTACTTTTGCTTCTGTGGACATGTCTAGAAGTAGCTGAGGAGCCAAGCATATCTGCAAGACTATATGAGTTCCAAACTTTGCACAACACTCATCAATGAGTAATGCCCAGTACTCCTTAATTCTCCTTACCCCTGTCCATTAGGGTAAATGTGCCAGATCAACAAGTAACTAAACCCAATGTAAATGTTATCATAATATTCCATGTTTTCATTTCATGCACAAAGTTCTTTTACATGACATGTTCAAGGAAATAAGCTCAAAATATACGAAATGCATAGCACAAATAATCAAGTAGTAAGCAATGGACTCTTCTACATAATGTGACATTAGTTATTATCTATTAAACCATTCTAACTATTCTAAATTACATAAGTTCAGGATCTCCAATTCCTACTATCAAGTGTAACTTAGAAGCACGATCTTATAAGTCAAAAGCAATTAAAATTGATCAGGTTTCAATTCAATTCAATCAGAATTGACTATAAGTTAAATAATAAATCATCACATCCTAATTGATGAATTTAGATATTCTAATTTAAGATTCGATCAAGATCTACTAAAGCTATGGATTATGAAGTAGACACCACAAAATTGGAGTTAATTATATAATCCAAGGGTCAAACATAAGACTTGACATTTTTAAATCTAAAAGTGAACTAAAGATTAAGGCAAATCCTATTAAGTCTAATCAAGCTTAATAGGATAAATCTTCTAGTCTTAATCTAAAATTGAAAGATAAAATAATCATAATTAAAATATAAAAATCTAGAAATTAATAAAATCAAGGTTCTATTTAATGAATAACCTAATTTATTCAATAAATAAAATCTAATCTAGTATTTATTCCTAATCTTAAGGAAGAGATCCTAAAGTGAAGTGTATATCCTAAGAAGCTCCTAATGAAAAGACTTAGAGAGATTCTAAGAATTAATTGAATTTATTTCAATTTAACTTAATTTGTTGTATTTATTTAATTAGGGAAGTTAAAAATAAATTTTAGCTAAGTAAGACATATTATTCTTAGAGTTTTTCAAGCCTAAATTATGATATTTAAAAAATTATTCAATTTATAAGATTTAAGACTTAAATTGATCATAAATCAATTTTATTACTACTTTTAATGATTTGAAATATATTTTAGAGGTTAAGGGCACTTAACCTAAATTTTGGGCAAAATAACTATTTTGCCTTAACTTAAGGATCCAAAAAGCTACTTTTTGATTCAGAGCTCTAAATTGAATTTTCTTACTATCAAAGGATTTCTTACTGTCTAACATAAAGATAGATAGTAAGTACACCAAATTTGGACAAGAAATGGGTCATATAGGTCCAAATTAAAGAATTTAACTTATAAGGGCATTTTGGTAATTTCACTTAGTGAAGTTTAAAAATTCAATTATTTTATTGTTGTTGGCTATTCAAGGATTCCATAGAGTTTAAGAACACTAAAGTCTGAGGCTTATTGTATTAGTTATGAGTGTTCTAAGTTTAAGTGTAAATGTGTCATTTCTAGGTTTAAGAGGGATTAAAAACATAACTTTTCTATTTTAGATCAAAATTCAGCAAACTCAGTGGCTATAGCTTCCCTATATCACACTGATTACTTTAATTAGAGTAAACACAAATTGGACCTCAGTTGGCCAAGTTATCACCTAATTAGGGTTAGGGGTATTTTGTCAATCTAGAATTTCTAGTAGTCAAAACCCAATTTTTATTTTAATTTACTATTGGAATTGAATTTATAATCTAGTTAGCATCTTGAATTACTTAATTTGGAGTCCAAATAATCAAGTTATGGTCACTTCAATATTAAAGTTCTATTTTCTTAAAAAGGGGTTAAAACCCAATCTTTTCCATAATTAAAATTCACATACAATTTTATGCAGTGCTCAAATTTGATATAATTCGGTCCAATTGGGGTCCTAGGGTCCTTAAAATTCAGAAACTGCGAAGTTTTGACCATTTCAGTCGGTTCTGGACCAATTTGGATAGTTCTGGGCGCTACGGCGCGTTGTGGTGCTTTATGACAGAAAGTCAGGCGCTGCTGCGCGCGGTAGCGCTTTTAGGCGCAACGGCGCGCAACGGCGGATCGCAGTGCTGTGGCAAAAAACTTTCCAAAATCCAGGTGCGGCGGCGCGCTGCAGCGCTTTTAGGCGCAGCGACGGAAATCAGCGCGACCAACTTGAGAGCTGGGTGTTGCCGCACCTGATTCCTCGAGGCACAGACGCTACGGCACGCTGCAGCGCGCTGCGACAGATTTCATTTAATTTCATCAAAAATGTTTTTTACATTTCAGCAAACTATTATGCTACTGCAGCGCACTGCGGCAGACCTGAATTTAAAAGTTCGGGCGCTGCGGCCGCTGCAGTGCCCGATAGTGATTTCGCGTGTGCGAAAACCGTAACAGGTCATCTTTCATGCTTAAATACTCTCAACCTAGAGAACTTCATGTGCGGTGACATATACCATTGGAAAGGTATTTTCAAGACCTTTCCATCGATACCAAAATTGGCACAAAGCGATCGTTATAACTATGCAAACAATGTATTTAAAGGTTCAGGTGTGCAAAAAGAAAGAAAAATAGAGCATTTCATTTACAATGAAATTTATTACCTTAATGAATTTTAATGGCTTCCATACTCAATCACATGTTTTTAATGATGCAGAATGAGCATAAGAGTGAAATAAAATAGTTATTGAATTCATTCAATGGGGGAAATGGAGGTACCTTGGCTTTCAAATGGAAGAAGATGGAGGAAGAGAGCTCTATTTTCTTTAGGAACTTGGGAGCTTGAGGGCTTCTTCAGCAGCACAGCAATGGAGGAAGGAGGAGAGGAGGGGAGCTCAACTTGTTTTAATGGAAGAGAAGGCCTGGCTTTGGATGGGATGGGCATGAGTAGTCTCATCCTGATTGTGGAGATAAGGGAGGTGGCAGGAGGTTGAGAGGAGAGAGGGACAAAGGCAGGGCTGGAGCAGAGGAAAAGAAAAAGAAAAGAGGGAGGTGCTGGATTTTCAGAAGGAGTAAAAGGGAGGTGGGGTCCAACCAGAGAAGAAATATAGGAAAAAGAAGGAAAAATAAAATTAATTAAAAATAATTTTAATTAATTAATCTCTGAAATCATATTTTATAAACGATCTCCGATAAATCTCAAAAATTCACCCATAGCTAATTTTGGGTGAGTAATGCAACGTTGAAGTCGGATCTCGATTCCGATGAGTATTTAATTTTCTTATTTTTCGGGGTATTTAATTACATTAAAATATTTGATAAAATCCGGCGACTTCCAAACGCGTCCAAAATATCACCCCAATCTAATTTGGGGGTGACGATCGCAATGGCGAAGTTGGATTTTGATTTCAAGGTCAAATTAAAGATCTCAATTTTTTAATTAAATATTAATAAAATAATCCAAATATTAAATTAAGCTCCGAATTGCTCCAAATCTTCAGTGATTGATTCTAATGACTAGACGAACTCAATAGAATGATAATTAGAATACAATTAGCTAAGTAATAACCTAGGATTGTTATAGTTGTGGAGTTAGATGATTAGGAGCAGGTTTGGAGATTTTTATTAGTGTTAATTTTATTATTTGTAATGTGAGGATGAGAGTACTTTTATTCAATGGAATGTTGTAATACTTAGTATTGATGGACTTTATTTAGTAAATTTGAGACAGATGTTTTTCTTTTATTTTTTGGGTGAATATTTTGGTAATGAATATCTCGATATGTAAAAATGCATCTATATTTCATATCTTATGGGTCCTTTGCCTCTAGTAGTACTTGATAATGAGTTAAGATATGATAATCTAGTATTAAGTACTACATTGACACTCAGTGTTGGGTTAGAACATCCAATATGACACTAGGCCGTTATAGTCTATCCCAGCAACATCAAAATGCTTACCATCAAAATGCTTACCATCATTAACAAACTTACTAACATCAAGATCATTAATAATAACATATTTTCTAACGATATCAATATTGTTAGCAATACCGGCATCAATCAAATTAGCTACAAAACTAGCATTCAAACCATTATCATTCACATCAATATTTTCAATATCAGCATTAGAAACATTTTCAGTGATTTCAGTATACCCAATCTTACCATCATTTTCAATGATTTCAGTATACCCATTCTTACCAATATTTTCGGTATTTTCAATGGTACCAACACCAAATATGTTAGGCATATTATCATTTTCAGCAGAAGAAGCAAAACTATAAATATTATCAGACAACATCAACATGATTGTCAGCATAAAAGTCTTTATCAATAATTTTAATAGCAACATCTTTACCAACATCAAAAACATTAGCATCATTATGGGAAACATTGTTGTTGTTTATATATAAATGTTATATGTTATATTTTATTAAAATATAACTTAAATTAATCTCAAAGTTATAGAAAAAGAGAGAAAATAAATATAGATAAGAAGTATACTCATATTTAAATATATAATTTAAATCTTAAAATTATAATTACATTATATCTAGAATATCAATGGAGTATGAATTTGAAAAAATAAGAAAATTTTTATAGGACTTTAAAATATATATTTCTAAATATTAGATGACTAAAATTTGTATTAAAAATGTATATTTGTATTGAGCTCATACTCAAAATTGAATCGAATTTTTATTTTTATGAAAAAAAAGATATTTTATATTTAAAAAAAATATTTGCTATCTATCAACTCAACTCTTTATGATGAAGATCATGGGAAATTGAATCTAAGCTGAGCTGACAAAATGTGGACCAGAATCCAAGTAAGAATACCAACTGCATAAATATTGTTCAAGTATAATTATGAGCAAGATAGTGACACCAAGCTGACATCCACTGATACGTAAATCAATGGAATAAATGAACAATAAGAATACAAAAAAACAAGATATTCAGAATCCACAACTAAAATAGAATCGAAATTAATACTTATTAATCCTAATATTTACTCGTTCTTAAATATATTTAATCACTGATTCAAACTGAGCTATATTCCTAAACAGTAATATTACCATGCTCGATAAAAATATTCTAAAATCTCATTAGGGTTCCTTAAGAATAATTAGCCACAACTCATGAGTAACTAACTGTAAGAAATGTTGTATCTTGTGAGTAAAACAGTTATAATCATGAATTATAGTGTATCATAAGGCCCAAGAATCTGGGATTATCCTTCTTGTATTCTACTGATTATTTGAAACTCATATAAAGAAAATTAAAAAAAGAATTAGGCACAACTCAGTTTTAAATGATGACACTGTCTGAAACTTGGGAGATATATTCTGCCTTATTTTACTTTTTCCATATAAATATAACTCTGCCCTTCTCCTCTCCATCTCCCCCATTGCCTCCAATACTTTCTCTTCAGCAACATCCTCTTTCTAATAGGATAAGCTCCAAAAACCCAAAACCTCAGGAGAATATAAGGAAGATCCCTTCTCAACCATAACCTCTCATTCCAGCCACAAGCCATACATCAAAACATTAATACTTTTTTATATTTCCCTTCTCCATCAAAACCTATATATCTCCCTAATACAAATTCATTCTTTCAACTCCTCACCATGTGCTCCAGAGAAATGGAAGCCAAGCTAGCACATGACGTCATCCACATCTCAGGCCCGATCATCGTCGGCGGTGGTCCCTCCGGCCTTGCCGTTGCCGCCTGTCTAAAATCGAACGGGGTGCCAAGCCTAGTCATCGAGCGGTCCCACTGCATCGCCTCCCTCTGGCAGCTCAAGTCATACAACCGCCTTCGCCTTCACATCCCGAAGAGCTTCTGCGAGTTGCCGCTCATGCCGTTCCCCGTCGATTTCCCGACTTACCCCACGAAGAACCAGTTCGTCGAGTACTTGAAGGACTACGCAGCCGCGTTCGATGTTCAGCCTGTGCTTGGGGAGGCTGTGGTGAGAGCGGAGTTTGATGAAAGATTAGGGTTTTGGAAGGTGAGAACGGTGCCGGAGCATGTGGGCGAGAGGGATAGGGTTTATGCATCGAGGTGGTTGGTGGTCGCGACGGGTGAGAATGCCGAGGAGGTCGTTCCGGCCATTGAAGGCTTGCAAGAGTTTGATGGCACTGTCTTGCACACAAGCGGGTATCGAAGTGGGGAGGCGTTTCTAGGGAAGAGGGTGGCTGTGGTCGGGTGCGGGAACTCCGGCATGGAGGTGTGCCTTGATCTCTGTAACAACGACGCTATGCCGGCCATAGTCGTTCGCGATGCGGTACGCTATTTTCTAACTCTCTCACGGTCGTCACGGCGTGTTTCTCCGTCAACTAAAGCGCAGGCACTTAGATCTAAACTCTTGATAAGTCAAATTCTAATATCACCGGCTACATGTATTTCATTGAGACTCAACTTCTTCAGATAAACTTTTGTGTGATGCAAAGTTCAAATCTTACTGTTAGATATTTATTTTATTAGGGCTAAATTTGTTGAATAAAATAGTTTAGCGTATCTCTATCAATGGAATAGTTTTGAAAACCCTAATAGCAGACAGGGTTTGTCATGATCTTCCTCTATAAAGACTCCCTTGCTTTTACTGCTTGATTTTATTTCGATTTGATTTAGCTTTCTAATTCACAATACGAAAGCAACAATATTAAATCTCGTCTTACGCTGAGATTCTGTAAAATGTGGTGCAAAACAAAAGCTCTCAGGGTTCTTGGCTTAACGGGTAGGCAAAGGATGCTTAGGATATATATCTATCAATATCTTACATATTCAGAAATGCTTTGGTTTGGTTTAATCTGATTTTGAAACTCATTTTCTTTGAATTTTATTATTTTTATACCTTTATTATCTATCTTACAAAAGATAAATATATAAAAAAGTATGAATACAGAATTCATTCTCAGTTCATAGAAAGTTTATACTTTGACAGAAGATTTTTGAGTGATAAACCTTTATATATATATATATATATATATATATATATTTTGATTGATATCATTGAGTTTCTTAATAGAGGAAAGCTGAAGGATTTGTACTTTTTAACTTGTACTTAAGCTTACAAAGCTGCACTTTTAAACCAAAACAGAAGTAAAGGAAGAACTAAAAGAGTGGCTTTGGCATGCCAACAAGAAAGCTTTCAAGATGAAAATTAGCTAAGCGAAGATTTCTTTCTAACTCTTTATTATCATACTTTAATCTGAATACAAAATGTGGCTCACTGTTTATAATTAGATTTTAAATTTCTTATTATTATAATATGAAAATGCATTTTTTATTCTTATATTTTATGATTAAATTAGGGATTTTTATTATTTATCATAAGCATATATTGTTTGTTGTAAATAATTTGTATGTAAGCAGCCTTTCTTTGAAAAATTATGATTGATTATTTCCCATAACTTTCAAAGGATTATATATATAAGGATTGAAGGCCTGAAACACTAATAACATGTGACAACAATTTGCTGCATGAAGAATATTTTTGTTTTGTATATTCTTTTCTCCTGATAATTACTTTTGGAAAAAACAATAATATTAAATTAGTGACTGCAGGTGCACATATTGCCGAGGGAGATGCTTGGTAGGTCTACCTTTGGGCTGTGCATGTGGCTGCTGAAGTGGCTCCCCGTACAGATGGTGGATCAGTTGATACTATTTGTAACCAGGCTTATGCTCGGCAATACCGCTCGGTTTGGGCTTCGACGGCCCAAAATAGGCCCGCTTGAGATCAAGGCCTTGACGGGCAAGACCCCGGTTTTGGATGTCGGCACACTCGGAAAAATAAAGTCAGGAGACATTAAGGTAAATATATTCTTGGCATTGAGATTACGTGAACATTCTAAAATATAATTAGCGTTCGTGATTTATTTCTTATCACAGGTTTTTCCGGGGATCAAGCGGTTCACGATAAAAGGGGCTGAGTTTATAGATGGTCGAAGAGAAGATTTTGACGTTGTGATCCTAGCCACTGGTTATAGAAGTAATGTTCCTTCTTGGTTAATGGTATGTTAGAGGTTTTTTCAATTATGTGTGTATGAACATTATTTTATAATCAAGTTATGTAGATGATTATTTTTCGTGGCAGGACGAGAGGGAGTTCTTCTCTGAGGCCGACGGCTTGCCGAAGAAGCCGTTTCCCAATGGATGGAAGGGGGAGAGAGGGCTATATGCTGTCGGGTTCACCAAGCGTGGCTTGCTTGGTGCATCAATTGATGCCGCAAAGATAGCCCAAGACATAGCCCAATGTTGGAACTTCGGTGCCAAACAATGATGCATGGGTTGACTAATTGTTCAACTGTGGCTTCTGTCAATCCTTTAGTTCACCATGATAAAACACTGGCCTCAATCAAATCTTTATTCAAAGCACATGAGGGCAGCATTTTAGTGAGAAATATCATGTATATATTTCTTGTAAAATTTTATTTTGCTATGGTTGACTAACCTAGGTTTTTAGAGGAGAGGGAAAGAGACGTTTTGTGATTGGGCCTTGAGCAAAAGTGTTTTGTCATGCTGGCAAGAGAGAAGAGATTGATAGAGTTTGAAAGATCTGATTTGTTTGTTTGTTTGTTTTCAACTTGTGCTTTTTGTGAGTGCTGATGTAGCTTTTTTCCCTGAGAATGGGCCATATGTGTTTCTTTTTTTTCTTAATTAAAGTGACAATAGTGATCATAGATTCTCTTAATCATTGCTTGTCTGCCTTAGACAAAAGGCATTTATTCCACTCGCTCGATTAGTACAGTATCTCTGAACAACTCTATAGCTGCAAAGCTCCAAAGGAGCCCAAATTGCTTATCTCAGATCCAAAAGGGACCCGCCACCACTACTTATAGTTTTTGGCAATTTTTTCTTGTATTGTGTAAGTTTCTGATGACACCTACGGTTAAGCTTTCCAGCTTGTAGGTTTGAGGCGGTTGGTTTATGGGATCTTTTTACAGAGACACTAGTACATCTGATATTGAGTGGTGATTGAATTTTGTGCATGATGGGTGCAAGGAATTTATTGTGATGAAAAAGGGTTTAGGAGTCTTTAAATATGAGCTAGAAAGTTGTTATATGAAAAATAGCTCTTAAAAACTTGTCAAAATTATATTACAATAGTATTCATTAAATTTTCATTAAACAAAGACCTAAACAAACTCTCAAAGTTATTTATTTCAGGATTAACTCAATGTATTTACTAGCCAGTAACTAAGCTATTTTGCTATCAAGTTGATGTGCTTTTCTTATTTGTTGCTTGAATAGACTGCCAAGTTATTTGGTGATGGGCAATAAATACTTCTTCTTAGAGCAATTTATTAGCTCATCATAATATTGAAGTTAGAGATGGGCAATAAATTAATTTGGCTTGAAACTGTTGTTGACTTATATCAAATATGCAATCACAACAAGTTCTAATGACAATGTTATCTCCTGATAGCAAATCCGCTTCTAATATTGTTGATAGTTCTTTGGCTGTTAAGCAGTATTGTTTAGCCGATTTTCCCGCAATAAATCGGTGACTTGCTCTCAAATCAAAAAGTTGTGAGCATGGTAAATTCGTAAAGATAATATTACATATCTTCATGTCATGATGATCCCCATCTTCTGCTAGAGTGAAGTTGTGCACTCAGGCTTGCCCTGGAGTCAGGGATTGTTCTTCTTAACAATTACTTCTTATTCATTCCTCCTAATCTTCTTCCCATCCATTATGGTAGCAGCTCGACAATGTCGTCTTCTTAACTGGGTTGAGACTATGAGAATTGAGCAAATAGTCTCATGATTTGGTCAATGGGTAAACATCCTTAGATGCAGTAGGGTTTGAGAATTTTATGAGAGTATCAGTAATTACTATGAGGAATTCATAAAGTTTGAGTTCCATTTAAAATAGTAATAACATTTTAATTAGAAGTCTTAACTAAGATTTTCTAATTGTTTGTAAGATTAATCCTGTTGTTAAATGAATTTATTTCTATTTTATTTACTATTTTTAATCTTGATATGATATTATCATGATAATCACATGATTGTGTCAAGGTATTTAAACAAAAAAGAAAGAAAAAGTTCATTCAAATGATCATATAACTATTACATTAATTCAAATGACATCATATAACCAAAAGTTATTAAATATTCTTTCATTATTACATGGCTTAATAGAATAAAAATATAAACAAAAAATAGAATATATATTCCTCATGCCTTTTAGTATTGCTACATTTACACATTAGTGTGCATCAAAATATAGATGATGTGTCAATCCAATGTGTAATTAGATTATTGGTTGAATATACTTTTTTGTGAAGCATATATGCAAAAATTAAAAAAAAAAAAAATCTATTGGTCAATGATACTTTTTGATGTATATTATTGCGTAAGCATAACATTTTTCCATGCCTTTTTATAAGGTACTCAAAATTTCTACTCACTAAAAACTCCTAGGTGGCAAGCTAAGCTCCTATAACTTAGCACATTAAAAGTGCTAGAATTTGAATACTAATTAGCATGGACTAAGTATATAAAAAATATTATTAAATTATTATTTAGATGAATTATCATGCATAGGTAACAAGATTTAAAATGACTAAGAATAATCAAGCTTGAAATTGTTATAAGAAAAATTTTGCCACATGAAACCTCACAACTACTTAAGAGTAGTACATGCAATCATAAGAATTTAAATGAAACATTGATCATTATGACTTAATCATACCTTTAATTTATGGGCTTTCAAGTTATGAGGACATTTCAAGCATGTCTACTTGCATGATCAATTTATGGAATAATATAAATTTGTGAACCATTCCCCCTGGTGAAGTTACACAAGTTTTCTTATTCCTCCCAACTTTGTAAAATCAGTACACATACATAAAAAGCCTTAGATCTTTAAAATCCTATGTCTTACCTTAAATCTTTTTATTGCTATTTGATGTTCAAAAAAATTTTGCACATATAAAAATTTGAATATTCGAAGTGTCTTGCTCATGAAGAGAAAAAGCATATGATTAAACAAGGATTTTCGTACTATGAAGCATATAAAAATGACAACGGAAAGAAATATACAATCTCATCAATTATGTGATTCCAAGGAAAATTCTTAATAAATACTATAATACATTATGTACTTGAAGTAGTGGTGAATTTGAGTCTAGTTAGAGCAAATCAGGTCAGACTCGAACTTTAAATTTTCGAGGTGGCTCGGGCTCAAATTTGACTAGAACTCGACTCGAAGTTGAATTGAGTTCTAGTCGAGTCAATTTTGACTCCAACCAGTTTGAGTTTGAGCCGCATAGATTTTGATTCAAATCAGGCTCAAAATATATAAAATATAAATCCTTCAATTATTTGCAGATAGGGATTTGAGGCCCGATCGCATTGCTGCATTCTTTTCATCAGATTGACAAGGGTTTGAATCCCTGTGACCATATATATGTTGGTGAATAGTGCTGGTATATTGGCTGGGACTATTCGTGGCCTTGTATTCTGATATGTCTGAGCTGCTATCGCTGCCTTGCAGGGCTTTCGGGTTAGCTATTTAGGTTGAATTTTTGTTGGGGCTGCTTGGTTATGGTTGTCTGCAAGTGCTGCGGAATCGTGCTTCTCTTTTAGACTATGTTGGGGTTAATGATGGCTGTTGGCTTCAATTAATCAGCTCCTTCCCTTCGAGGTAAGTGTTGTGGTTTGCTTCTTCATGTGGTAATGCAGGTCCCCAGTATTGATCTACTGACAGATGATTGGTATCACTTATTGAGATCTTTTCTTTTGTTGGATATGCTTCCTTTGTGTGCTATGTACTTTTTCTTTTTTGATGATTGCAGTTGGCTCTATGATCTCTATTGTGGTGATCGGAGATCAAAGTTCGAGAGTCTCTAAAGAACAATTCATCTCAAATGTAAACATATTATACATTTTAAAGATAGAGCCAAACATATATGAAATTACAACAGTTTAATATTTACAAAATCAAGATGAAATATTTACATTTTCTTGCTTCTTTATTCTTCTCTTTTATTTGGCAAATCTTTAATTATATTATTTTCTTTTTGTATATAGAAAATGTATGTTTCCAATTGTATGAATCATTCTTTAGAGACTCTCGAACTTCGATCACCGGTCGCCATATCTATCCTCTCCTGCATTGCTTTTGCCTTTGTTTTGCTTTGACTAAGTTTGTTTTGAATACTTCTATAGTTTTTATCTATTTTCTCTTTGTGTCAGAAAACATTTTAGGATATTCTCTGGGTCTCTATTTTTGAGGCTGGCTTTAGGAATTTAGTCCTTCGAGAACATTGTACCCTCCCAGCCCTAGTTCTGTATGATTTTATTTTGTAAAATAAAACTGTGTTGAGATGAATTTTTCAAAAAAAAAAAAAAAAAAAAAAAAAAAAAAAAAAAATATATATATATATATATATATATATATATATATATAATAGAAACCTGTATATTTTATAAATACTCACAAGAAAAATACAAAAGAGGGTTGGGAGGTTATAGGGTTCCTAAACTAAAATCCTAAAACTAATTTCAAAAGAAAAGATCCAGGGTATAGCTTAAAAGATCCTTTCAAAACGAAAAATAAAAAAGAAAACATAACTAGATTAAAAAGAACAGAAAAATAAAAGGGAAACAAAACCTTCTCCAACAGCAAGAAACGACCAGAAGCTACACAGCAACCCAGACATGGCGCAACATATCCATCCCATACACAACAATAACAAAGTCAGAAGAAGAACCTGGAAGGAGTACCATCACAACCACGAAAGACACCAAACAAAACGCCACCGCCACCGCAAAAGCAGAAGAAAGCCTGCGATCCAAGTAAAGGTAACAACAACACAGACCAAAGCTAGTAAAACCAATAGCAAGTTAAGATCATGCCAAATGAAGCAAAGCCATCACATCCAAGGCCATCAATGCCAACAAACTAAGCCATTTAATGGCAGAGCTTTGTAACAATTCCTTAGAATCTGCACACAATTCTCGTCACTCCAATCATGAAGAATCATCAGCCGACTATAAAGAGGCTCACACAAACAAATCAACAGCTTCAGATCACTTCCCCTAGATGGGTCAGCAAGCCAAGGAACCTACACAAAAGGAATAAGGCAAAACCAAAAAGCCAAATAAAAGCACAGCCAACAAAAGTGACCCACCAGAAGAAAGCCCACCAGCCAACAAACAGTAAACCTCCAGACACAACCAAATGAACAAGGCAATAACACAAATAGCTAGGCCTGCAATAGACGCTAGCCAACTAGCCTGTAGAAGAACTGGAAAGCCAGTCTACCAAAAGACCACCCCATCAAGCAATTAAATTGGCAAACCACCAACCAAAAAAACCCAGCCAGCTGGCAACAAGCCAACCAACCAGATAGCCCAGCCAAAGGGAAACAACCGAGAGAGCCGATAGGCAAAAGAAACACAACCAACATGCAAAAAAAAAACAAGGCAACCAGCCAACCAGCTGACAGCCAACCAGACAAATCACCCAGCCAGCCAACCTGGAAGCACAACCAACATGCTAGAAAAGCAAGCCAAATAGATAGCCAAACTAAAACAGGCTAGCCAGAGAAGAAGCCTGCCACCCAACCGACTAACCTGAGCCAGCCCAACCAACAGACTAGCATGCTACACCCAAACAAATAAGACTAGATAAGCATGCTGAGAAATCAGCCAAGCTGAACTAGCCTAGCCAGTAGAGTAGTATCCATCCACTCAGCCGACTAACCTGCAACACAGCATAGCCACAAAAAAGCCAAAAACCAGAGGCTCCATGTAACAATCATAGGCTGTTACCTAGCTTAATTTCAGCTTAATTGTAGTCTAATTTTCATTGCATTAGATTCATTTAGTCATTAGAACCAATCCTTGATATTTCAGAGCGATTCAGAGCTCAATTTAATATTTAATTAATTAGAAAATTGAGGTATTTAATTTGACATCGAAATCAAAATTCGATTTCGCCATTGTGCTCTTCACCCCCAAAATAACTAGAGGTGATATCTTGGAAGCATTTCAAAGTTGTCAGATTTTTGCGAATATTTTAATGCATTAAAATGCCCCAAAAAATTGAATAGTTATTTAATCGTTAGAATAGAAATCTGACTTCACCGTTGAATTCCTCACCCTTAAATTAGCTAGGGGTGAATTTTTGGGATTTTTTGAAACCCACTTATTCATCCAATCTTTTTAATTAGAAAAATTAGGTTAATTAAGAAATTTAGAAATAAACAATTAAATCTAGTTTTCTTTTCTCCTTTTTCCCTCTGCGCCTGGGACCCGCCTCCTTTCCTTGGTTTGGTGCCCCTTGCTTCTCCCATGCGCACGCAAGGCTGAAGCCCTTCTCCCTTTTTCCATTTTTCTACACAAAATCCCCCATCTCCCCCATGCTATGGATGGGCAAGGCCATGGCTCTCTCCATGCTTGATCCATGCCTTCCCTTTGTTGAAGCCAAGCTCTCCTTCTCCTATAAAATGGAGCTCAACACCCTCCTTCCTCTCCATTTGCTCAAGCTAAAAGCTCCTCCCTCTTCCCAAGATCCATTTCAAGCTAAGGAAGAAGAAGCTCCCTCCCAAGTTCTTGCGAAAATCAGAAGTCTTCTTCCTCCATTCTTCCAAGGTTAAGGTACCATTTTCTATACTCTTCCTTGGCTACTTTCTTCATCAGATATATTAAAGTATTGTGAATGACATTTTCATTAGTTATTATATGGAGTCTAGGTGTGATTGTCGAGTCTCAATCGGACTCAAATGAGTCAATTGACGCTCATTTCTCCATTAAAAATGTTGTCAAAAGTTGTAAGTTATTTGTATACCTGTATCTTGGGCATCATTTTCTGCTCATTAGAATAATTTTTTTGTGCCAGTTTTGGTATAAATGAAAAGGTCTTGAAAATACATTTCCATTGGTAAATGGCATGTCACATGAGGTGCCCAAAAATGAGAGTATTTGGGTGCGAACGGAAACCCGTTACGGTTGTGCGCTGCAGCAGATTCGACTCGTAAGTTCATCGCTACAGTGTTGAAATCCGCCGTAGCACCCAGATCTCGGGAAGTTCTGGCATCGTAGCGCACCACAGCACCTAGAAGCGCTGCAGCGCGCTTCAACGCTGAAATCTGCAGCAGCATGCCACAGCGCCTGAAAGTGCTGCAGCACACCGTAGCACCTGCGCTTAGGAATAATTTGCGCCACAACGCGCCCATAGCGCTTGGCTCTTGGCCAGGAGGCGCTACAGCGCGCCATAGGAAGTCGTTGCACCCAGAATTGTCCGAAAGTGCCCAGAACTGTCTGGAATTGCCTAGATTTGTGATTTTTTTGATTTTAATAACTTTAAAACCATAATGTGGATTTAGTAAAATTAAGTATTGCGTGAATTTGGAGGTGAATTTTAAATGTGAAATCTATTATTTACCCTAAATATCATGTTCTAAACTTCTTAAAGATTTGCTTGAATATTTTGTGCTAAATAAAAATGTTATAGTCCTTGATTGCTTGCATAAATAAGTAGAACTTAATAACCAAGTTGCATGAAACTTAAGTGTTTTAAATTATAATCAAGTGCTAATCCCTTTTTGGTTTGATTTAGAATTTAATTAGCCTTAATTAGTTTTAGTTTTATGTAATTTTATATTCCTATGCTTTCATAATATTATGGTGTATGTTAGAGAACTATTGTGTGTACTTGAACATCTTGAGTTAATGAATTTGACATAAATTAGTATTTGAGCCTAAAAATCTTAAGAATTTGATTAAGTAATTAGTACTTAACCATGATCTTGAAATGTACCTCAATAATTTGCCAATAACTCATTGACTTGTCATTGATCCATAAATTTTACAAGTGATCTTGATTGGATGGAGTTAGGAGTCAAACTTAGCTTGTCTGGTTAAGGTCTAAACCCTTAATCACTTTAAATAAATCAACTTGACTTTAAACTCACACGATTGTAAGTCTGAACTTATTCTTTTAATTTCCTAATTTTATCTTAAGTAAGACTCTTATCACGTAATAAATTATAATACTATATTGATTTGTAAAATGACCAATTACTAATAATGTACATAATTGAACCCCCTAATTTTAGCATAGGTGGTGATCAAATGGGTTATCCATCTGATTTAATTAAATCAATCTAAGAAAATAAGAATGGTAAATGTGATAATTAATCATAAATTTAAAAGTAGTACGTTTATACTTTAGTGCAAGATCTTATGATCTTGCCTTAGTATTAATAATTTATTAATTACTTAGTTTTCTTATTAGGTAATCTATTGAGGTATGAAGTGCTTATTATTTACATCTTAAGGTAGGAACTTAGATGATCCTTATTAGCTTAGATGCTTGATCTTAGACCCTTGTGGTATGATCACCTAAAAATTTAGAATGAGATTTTCCCATGTTGTAGTATCCTAAGTTGAGTGACCTTTAGGTCACATCCTTGGAACATTATATAGGATTCACCCCAATGGAGCACCAATTCATTAGTTTGATAATCTTTATTTATTAAATAGATTTGTTGAAATTAATGGATTGTCAGTTGGATGTCCTATTGTATACCCATGGTGCTGAGTCACTCCAACATAACCCAGGCTTGGATGTGTCACTCTAAGCAGGATTATAGAGTCTTAGCTTATCCTATATGATTAGATAGGTATAGTCCAGCTTAGAGTAACACTTCTAAATTTAAGAGCGTTATGAGTAGGGAACTTCAATACTTAGTTTGAGAGAATAAACTGTAAAAGGGTTTCGTCCCCTTATCTTTGTGCGCATTGATAAGTGCAATTAATCAAACTAAATATCTTAAGTCACCCTTCTTAGAATACTAAGTATGCTTGTAATTAGGGTATTTAACAGTTTAGTTTAAGAGAATAAACTGTAAAAGAGTTTCGTGCCCTTATCTTTGTGCGCATTAATAAGTGAAGTTAAACAAACTAAGTGTTAAATTCACCTTTTTTGGAAACATACTAACCATGTGTATACAACCTCTTTAATTGATAATTCTAAGTATAATCTTAACTAAGATTAGTTCTTAATTTAGAACTAGGAGTCATAATTTATTTAGATGAATTCTGTATGGTGGATATAATATAATCATTACATGATTTAAAAGTAGTTTTTGATGATTTTACAAATCATATTGGGTTAAAATCCTTGGCATAATTGCATAATCATAAGCAAGAAAGCAATGTGAACTACATAATATAGCATGCATCAACAGTAATATAAACTATGGGATGCAGCATGCATCAATATTAGTAGGAGCTATCAAATGCAGCATGCATCACAGATATTAGGATTTCTTTGTGGTGCATGTGGTACAAAATGCATAATTGCAACATATAATTCAGTGACATATTCAGATGCATAACTATATTTTCAATGACATAGTACAATTTTATAACATTATTACTCAGATGCAGATCATTTACTATTTTCCTTACATTTCAGTATTCAGTTTATAGTTCAGTTTTACTTTATTTTCAGACTTTCAGTTATTTTTATTATTTTTTGCAATTTTATTTAAACTATTTAAATATTAAGTTTTAGACAACTATTTAGAATAGCTTTTGATATATTAGGCTTATTGTCTAACACGTGGTACTTAGGATCCGACAATTTGTTAGATCTAGAGAAGTTAGTTAAACCAGATTTGGTGGATACTCAAGAGATCCAGGAGGAGTTCATGGGGCACTAGTGGACTCTTCTCTAGCCTTTATTATCTTGCTTAATTATTTTTCAGTTCAGTATTTAGACTCTATTTTTGTATTTCTATTAACAGTATGTAATAACTCTAGATGTATTTTCTTTTCTTTTTTGAGATGAATGTTTTATTCAATTTCTATGATGAATATTTCTGGATGCTTGATTTTAGCTTCTGCACTCTATCTTTTTTTACTTATACTTAGTATTGTGATGTTATCGACATACTAGAAATGCTGATGTTACTATACATATATTGGATTTCTCTTTCTTATACTCATAATCCAATGTATGTATTAGCTTAACACTTAAGATAAGGAAATTACTCTTATCTTAAGTATTAGCTCTCAACTCTTCTTGAGGTTGAGTTAGCAGCCTTTAGCTATTCGGGGAGATGCGGAAATTCCTTCCCGAGTAGCGCACGGCTCTGCCACCGATTGATTATCTCTTTTGCATGTGGTGAAGAGGCGGGGCACTACACTCCCAAGCAACCAAACCTCCAAAAAAAACTACTAAAAGAGAATAGACCAAATGAAATATCTCCAATGTTAAAATAGGAGAAAAAGACACTTTTCTTGATATTATTCCAGCTAAAAGTTTTTTTTGGGGAAAATTATAACAATTTAGATTACATCTTTAAAGATATTCATTTTGATTCTGTGTAAATTGAACTCACTAGTTTGATATGTTTTGAGATTACAGGCAATCCAAATGTGCCAAACAATATAAGCATCCACCAAATTACCAATGTGCGATTTCTTAGCCTTAAAAGTTTGTATCCAATACTCAATGAGGTTAAAGATATCAATAACTACCTTATTGTACACTTTAATCACATTCAAATCATTCCAAAGAGAATGGGAAATATGGTTATTGAAGAATAAGTGAGTAACACTTTCTGAACTAGTATTAGTGAAGTAATAACAATGGCATTTTGAAGGAAGATAAAAACCTTTTTTGATTAGTTATTCATTAACACTTATAATTGAAGTGAAAATCTCCAAATAAACAAGCTAAGTAAGGTCAAGATAATATTATGCCAAAACCACAATTTGAAGTTGATATGCTTGTGATTCCTATAAATGTTCCAAGCTAAATGAAGATTAAATTTGTCATTAGGGACTTATTCAGCAGTGGCATGTTTCTTATCTTTAATGCTGGGAGCATAATTAAAAATGGTCTATTGTATACTAGAGTGAATGATAGAAAGAATTAGGTTGATGTTCCAGGATGGGATTACAAATTAGGTGCAGAAGGTCGAGAGAGCTCCAAAAATCACACCAGAAGGAAGAAGAAGAGTCAAGCTTATTCCATTCAATGATGTGTTCCATAAGATCTCGAGTCTCCAGCATTCTTTTATAATTTAAAGAGTCTGTAATTTTCTTAGAAACAAGAACTGGATGCGTAGAAGCATAATATTTAGCTTTAAGAATATCCAGCCCAATATTATTCATGGTTCTAAAATTCCACTAGAGTTTGGTAGAGTAGGCATTATGAAGAACCTCAATATTCCTTAGGCCAAGCTCACCCTCCTAAAGAGGGAAAGATTATCCCATTTGGACCAAATTAATTTATTACCCTTGTTATGAACCCAAAGAAATTTGTTAAAGATAATTTTGACTTTATTTATAGTAGACTTGGTTGGAGAGGAAACTTCAAGTCAATAAAGTGGGATCGTGTTAAGAATGTATCTAATCAAGATGAGCCTACCTCCTTGAGATAGACAATTATTTTCCCAACTTCAAATTCTTTTTAAAATTTGCTCAATGAGGTCATTATAGGTCAGATTTTTATTAGGGCCTTTGAAAATAAGAATTCCAAGGTAATTACACGTAAGCTTACCCTCTTTGAAACCTAACTTATTTGAGATAAAGTCCTTTCAATTGAATTTGGCTCTATTGTTAATGAAGAAGTTCGATTTAGGATAATTGATCTTAAGGCCAGAGTCCTTCTTAAGAGTATTAAGTAAAGATTTGAGCTTGATAATATTCCTTTGGTCAGTATTAGAGAAGATAATGAAATCATCAGCATAAGCTAGATGGGAGACAATGAGTTTGCCACCAATGTTAAAATGAAGGCGAGTATCCATTAGAAACATTTCATTGAGGTTTAGAAACCAATAATTTATGTCAAGATTAAATAGAATTGGGGAAAGTGAATCACCATACTTAAGGCCCCTAGATGAGTTGAAAAAACAAACCAGGGAAGCGTTGACCCTAATAGAAAACCACACGTTGGAAATATAATTCTTAATCTTAGTAATAAAAGAACCATTAAACCCATAAGCATTCAACATTTTGATAAGGAAGCCTCAATCAAGATTATCAAAAGCTTTTTCCAAGTCTAATTTAAAGATAAGGTTGTGACCTTATGGAACATTTCCTGAGTCGCAAGAATATTACCTTGAATGTGCCTCCCAGGGATAAAACCAGATTAGTTTTTTCAATCACTTTGGGGATTAAATATTTTAAGTGATTAGCAATGATTTTGGATATGATTTTAGTAATAAAGTAGTAGAGGCTAATGGGTCTAAATTGACTCCACCAGTTAGGAGAATTAATTTTAGTAATAAGAGTGAGAGTTGAATGAGTAAAGAATTTAGGAAGGGGAACATTACAAAAAAATTCTTAACCCCATTGCAAATGTCCTCACTCACAATGTTCCAAGCCTTAGTAAAAAATTTACTCGGAAAGCCATTCAGCCCAGGGTAGGAGTTATGTTTAAGATCTTTAACCACCTTCCAAAATTCATCATTAGAAGGCATTAACTTTAAAGTGCTATTGTTACTTTGGGTGATGATGGTTTTAGGAGGGCACAAAGAGAGAGCATTGGAAGAATTAGTGTCAGTAGAGAGAATTTTGGAGAAGTATTTAATGGCCAAGGCTTAGATATCCTCACCCATAGAAAGAATTTGAGCCATATTCAGTGATAATCGAGGGAATTTTGTGTTTAGTTCTCCTCTTATTGATCCAACTATGATAGAATTTAGTATTTTTTTCATCTTCCAATTTCCAACGAGTGCTGCAATTTTGCTTCAAAATGTTTCAATTTTGTTGTGGCATTGGATAATATCAGCCCAAACTTTGGAGAAATTACTTATATTGTGGTCATTAGGCTAAGCTTCGAATAAAATCTCCAAATTATTAACAAGATTTTCTAGTTTGGTAGCATTAGTTAAAATGTTACTAACCACATTATGATTTTAAGTTTGAATTTTTCAACAAGTCTAAGAAGACCATAAAAATTAAAATTTTCATTCCAAGAAGACCTAATCAGATCCAAGCAGTCTGGCCTATCAAGCCAAAACATTTGAAATCTAAAGTGTGGCGACCCACCGTTAGGTTAGCATAACTAATCTAGCGTTAGATGCTCACTCCCCAGGATTATATCGGGATTTAATATAACATTGTATTTAGAGACGTATAAAATACATCCACATTCATTATAATATTCAAAAATACCAGAATTATTAAAGAAATATATTTATTACAAAGATAATAATTATTTTATAAAATTTGTTACACACTAGCAAATAAATTTAAAATTGTAAGAAAAATTGCTCTATCATGCATCTACTTTGCCTCAAAAACTTGATTCAGAGATTGTTTCTAAACTGTCATATATATATATATATATATATATATATATATATATATATATATATATATATATATATATATATATATATATATAATAAGGCGAACCAATAAAAAGAAAAGAAAAGAAAAAAATATATTTAATTAGACACAAAGGTCTAAATAAGGTTTGCAGGATATCAAAATTTGTATATAATATTAAGTGGCATGATTTTGCATGAGAAATATATATAAATAGAATGGGATAATTTAAGTATGATATACTTATAAAATTATCATGATTATGAATGCAATATACATATTTAAGATATGCACTCATTTTTAAAAAAAATATAGTAATATATAATATTTATTATATTGGACAAAGTTACAAAATAATCAAGGAGTTAAATACATCTATCTAACTTTTTGAGATGTGAGTTCCTAACTAACTATATATTTCTTCTCAAATACTATGTGTAGTTTCCTTATTTTTCCTGATATCAACCTGTCTTGGCCTAACATATTATTTGTATAAACCTAAGAACAATCTGAATGAACCCGTGATACTAATTTCTGATCATTCATTTCAAGTTATGAGTATAAAATCTCATATAAATATATTAAAGTGGGTCAAAGCTTAATAGCGATATAAAAACTACAAATGAAATAATTAAAATATAAAGAATAATATTCTTCATTTTATTTTAATAAAAATATCAATATTAATATTATCTTAGTTATTTATCTTAATATGTTAAAAATAATAATTTATTATTATTATTATAAGTAATATATATATATATATATATATATATATTAAATGAAAAAAAAATACTAAATTGAAAGTTGTAGAAATTTAAATATATATATATATATATATATTAAATGAAAAAAAAATACTAAATTAAAAGTTGCAGAAATTATATATATATATATATATATATATATATATATATATATATACACACTAATCTGCTAATCAAGAAGGTAGGATTCATAATGTTGATACTTCCATTTTACCTAATGATACGCCTCAGTCGATCCCAAGTGGATCTTCTATTATGAATCAATGAATGGCCTTTGTTGGAATATTCGGGGAATTGGCAATGCCTCGTCAAAAAATAGGTAAACATATTGTCTATGAAAAGAAAACTTCTATTGCTACTTTCTTTGAACCAAAATTAAATAATGATGCTATAAATTCTGTTGGCCACTTTATAAGACTTGAAAATGCTATTTCTTCTTCTTCCAACATAATTTGGGTTTTGTGGAATAACATGTGAAAAACTGATATTTTGTCTTAATGTCATCAGGCTATCCATATCGTTTTTATAATAATAATTACAACTTCCTCATTAATTTTGTTCATGATAATAATTTAAGACTTGATCAGCTCCCATTTTGGAGCTTTCTTAAGGATTGCAGTTCCACCACCCTCCCTTGGGCTGTTAGAGGAGACTTCAATGTAATCCTTAAAAGCACCGAATATAAAGGTTATGCCAAGGAGCACTCTAAATCCTCTCTTGATTTTAACTCTGTCATTCTTGATTGTGGCCTTGACGATTTCAAGTCTACGGGTTCTCCCTATACTTGGAATTCTGGAAGGAAATCTGATAGACTTGATAGATTCCTAATCATAAATGTTTGGTGCAATACCTTTTCAAATTATGAGACCTCCTCTTTAAATTTTACTGTCTCTGATCATAAGCCGATTACCCTCTCCTCCTGGAATCATAAATCCAACATCCCCAAATCCTTCCGGTTTTAACTTTTTTGGCTTGAAAGAGAAGAATTCACTCAGCTTGTTCACTCCTCTTGGAATGAAAATTGTGGCTCTTATGGCCTAACTCGTTTAGTTGAGAAATTTAAAAATCGTAGAAAAGCCTGTAACCTTTGGAATATAAATGAGGTTGGTAATATTTTCAACAACGCTTCTAAATTGGAAAATAAGGTAACCTCTTTAGAAACTATATATGAGTTAGATCCTTCGGATCAAAATCAGATAGAAGTTTTAAAAGCTAAGGCTCCCTTATTCAAACTCATAATGAAATTGAAACTTTTTGGAAACAAAACTGTAATATCAATTGGGCTCTTCAAGGAGAAAGAAACACCTCCTTTTATCATAATTGGGTGAATAAAAGAAGACACAAATAATATTAAATATTAATATCAAATTTAAAGCTTTGGAGGACATTCAAAATTCAGCAATCTCCTTTTTTTAAGAGGCTTTCCATAACTCCAATTTCTTCTCTAGCCCACCTAATTTAGAGCTCCCCACTGCTCAAATTTCATATGAAGATAATACCTACCTCAATTTGATGCCTAGTGATGAAGAAATTTGGGAGGTTGTAAAAGACCTCAAAAAAAATACATGTCCTGGGTCGGATGGCTTTCCGGGAGAGTTTTTCTGTAAATTTTGGCATATCATAAAATGAGATGTTTGTAATGGGATTAAGGAATTCTTTTGTGATATTAGATTACCTAAAATTTTCAAGCACACTATGCTTTCCTTATTTCCTAAATTTGAAAAAGCTACTTGGTGGAACCAATTTAGACCTTTAAACCTTTGCACAACCATAAGCAAAATTATCTCCAAAAGTATAATCAAAAGGCATCAAAAATGCCTTCCTTTTCTCATTGAATTAAACTAATCTGGTTTCATATCTGGGAGACAAATTCAAGATAGTATTTTGGCTACTCATGAGCTTTTTCACTGCCTTAAAAAGAAATACAGGGGACACAACCTTATCATTAAACTTGAACTTGAAAAGGCATTTGATAATCTTGATCGAAACTTTCTCACCAAATGCTAAGTATCTATAGGTTTAATGCTAGTTTCAATCAGAAAATCAAGAACCTCACTCAATATAATTAATTTTCTTTTCTTATTAATGGTAAGGCGGGAGGTTTCTTCTAATCTGAAAGAGGAATTCGACAAGGAGATCCTCTTTCCCCTATCCTTTTCATTCTAGCCTTCAACTACTAGTTTATTTGCATCAACTCCATATTTAAAAGTGATTCCACCCTTCATTATAAAGTTGGTAGCAAAATCTTGGTCACTCACCTTTCCTATGTATATAATCTCATCATTTTCAATAATGCCTATGGCAATTATGTCAACAAAATTAAAAATCTAATTTATTACCTAGAGCAGCTATCTGGCCTCAAAGTCAATCCCCTTAAATCTCAATTTTTTATTAGCAATAAACTACTGCTAGAAATAAAAATAGAATCATCAATTCCTTAAACATTAGACAAGGCAAGCTCCCCATTCAATATCTTAGCATCCCAATTGCTATAGAGCCTAACAAAAATAACAACTTATGAAAACTCATCGATTCTATCAATAAAAAACTTCAAAGCTGGGAACTCAATTACCTTTCTCAAGGTGAGAGGTTAATCCTTCTCAAGTATGTCCTAAACATTATCCCACTTTATTGGCTTGGGGTAACCTCTCCCACCAATTTTCATCCTCAATACCTTTAAATGCATTTTTAACAAATTCCTTTGGACTCATCCTAAAGTAAGCAAAATGATTTGGTGTTCTTGGGATCATCTCTATTACCCTACTTTAGAAGGAGGGCTTGGGTTTAGATGCTTTGGTGCTTTACACAAGGCTTTTTCCCACAAACTTTGGTGGAAATTCAGAACCTCTAACATTATTTGGTCTTCAATTCTTCTAGCAAAGTATTGTGCTAAAACTCACCCATCTCAAACAAAGCAAAAAAGTTTCATTCCATTACTTGGGCTAGAATGCTCTCTTCTTGAGACATTATAGAAGAAACATTATCTTGGGATGCTCTTGATACTTCTATATCCTTTTGGTATGATTGTTGGAACAACTATGATACTTTGGCAAACAATAGTTGCATTATTAGAAATCAAAAGCTTAATCTGGTTGATTGCTTTGATATTAACACTAGTTGGAATTTAGAGCTTCTTCACAATCTACTTCCTCCTGACATAGTTGACAAAATTATTTGCTTTAATCATAAATTTGATCAGATTAAGTTAACAAATTCTGTTTGAATAACAAAATCAGTGTTTCATAACTCCCAGTCTTTCCTATTTGGATTTGGAATAATTGTATCCCAAACTTAAAGGGATTTTTCTTTGGAGGCTTTATAATAATTTTGTTAGCGTAGACTATATTTTGTAAACTAAGGGCTACAACCTTCCCTCCAAATGCTATTGCTACTCTATCAACATTGAATTAATCAATCATGTGTTTATAAATTGCAATGCTAGCAATAAAATTTGGAGTTCAATAAAGTTGATGCCCAATGTGGCTACCATCCCCTCTGATATCAAAGACAAATTGTTCGTTGGCCTTCTCAAAAAAAAATTCACATTGGCCATGTGGTGGGTAGTTACATTTTGTGGAACATTTGGATGGGGCGAAATAAGGCTAAATATTCTTCAATGCCCTTTAATTTTGATAAAATTGTGATAAATATAAAAACTGATGTGATGAACACCATCAATAATTATAATGCAAAAAATTTTAGTTGAAAAATTTTAAATGTTGATTATGACAAAAATATGCTTTCTCTTTAAAGTTTGCTTTTGGTTGGACATTGGGTCTTTAAGTTGTTGGCAATTTTGGGCACGGTGCTATTTTCTTTGCTTAATCCTTTGCTGGAATCTCTCGATGATTGGGATCTGCTGGTGGGTTCTTTTGGTTTCACAAATGCTAGCATTTACTCTTTTGTTGTTCAATTTAAGGAATGTTATTTTTGGATCTACTCATAAGGTTGAAATCATAATTGGTTTTGATGCTGAAAGGTTTGCGGGAAATTCAGTTGGGATTTATGAATTTTTTGCTGTCTCTAGTTATTTTGGTAACGTAATTTTGTAGGGTTTATTGCTAGTAATTTATGTGATGGAAAACCCTTTGCGTGCAGCCTTCTTTGTTGGTATGCGTGTTAGTGTTGGCTGGTGGGTTACTTTCTGGTGGCTGGATAGGTGCAGATTTCTAGTTCTATATGCTTAATTGTTGTTAGTTGGTGTGTCCTTTCTATTTGTTGCATATATGTTGTTTTCTGTTAGATAGTTTTTGCAATTTGGATTGCTAGAAGTTGGCTAGTTAGGCCATTCACTTGCCGTTTTACTTGCTTTTTGCACTCTGGGTTCTAGTGTTCTTTCTGGATGTTGAACTTTAGACTGAGAGCAGTCTGAAGTTCCTCTGATATTTTTGGTGATTCCATCGATGCTGATAGTATGCGACTGCTTTGGTGCTTGTGGTAAGTTGT